>JALAZF010000007.1:2312500-3512500 GCA_022829125.1 Lathyrus tuberosus | reverse complement strand
TCTTCTAGGGTAGGCTCCTCCTCCTCTTGGGATTCCCCTGCTAGGAAGTTGGTATCCATAGAGTCTCTTGAAGAGACAGACATATTGTCTTTGGTGGAAGTTGGGAATGCTTTCAGAAATTGCTTCTTCATATGGTCAAGTGTTCTGACCATAATATCCTCTTCAGATTCTTGAGGAAATTTGTTCTGGAAGAGCTCTTTAATGGATGTCATAGACATATTTTGAACATTTTGTTCCATGATGCCTGAAGATTTATCTTCTTCAATTACAGCTTTAATTGCTGTTAATTTTAACTTAAGATCCTCATTATCTAGTTTGTTCCACCATTTGTAAAAGAATTTCCTTTCAATGATGGGGATATTATAATTATCCTTGCCAACCTCCAAACTCCACCTCCAAATCCACGGAACCTGGAATTTAATAAAGAATATGAGAGGACATTGTCCTGTAATAAAAACATCCCCCATGGTTAAAGGGCTGAACTCGCACCAGGGAGCATATAAGCTCATCATTTCTTCTGGTAATATCTCCAGAGAAGGTCCAAACTTAACCCACCATTGGTAAAACCAACTTGGAATAGGTTTTTCCAGAATTTCTGGATTGAAAGAAAAGAACCAAGAGTGTTTGTTTTTAGGGTTCTGGTAGTAGAACGTTTGAGTAAAGGCCTGGATATAATCCCAATAATTGAAGTAAATATATTTACCTTCTGCCATTTTCAAAGCCCTATCAGTATTAGGGTTTAATCCCCATTCTTTAGGAGAAAGAATACGCTTAATGTGGCATTTGCTAAAGTTTATAAAACTTTACCCAAACAATGCTTGGGCCATCAAAGAAAGGTACTTGGAATCTAGAGGCTATGCTGGGCTTTATGGCAAAGCTAGACCTAACTTAGAAATTTTGTTAATTATAACAAAATCAGTGGAAATTGTCCACATATACTTATATATATATATATATATATATATATATATATATATATATATATATATATATATATATATATATATATATATATATATATATATATAAGTATAAGTATAAGTATATATATATATATATATATATATATATATATATATATAAAGAGAGAATCATGTAATTTTAAAAAAAAGTAAGATTAAAACATTTATTTTATAGAAATATTAAAAAAAAACTAAATAAATTTCATGGATGGATATTCATCCATTAAGAAACTATTAATGGATGGACCGGATAAATTATATTCTTAATGAATGGATTTGATTAGATCTTTTTAAGAATATTTTAGTGGATTGTTAATGGATTAATTGATTGATTTAATCAATCAATTAACAATCCAATTCATATTCATCCAATCCATCCATTTTATCACCCCTATTTATGACATCCATAATCATGACCTTAACATTCATTAAAAGTGTCATACCCAAAAATGTGTCCTCCCTTTTTTATTAAACACCATGTATTCAAAGGCTTTGATGTTTATGGTTAACAAGGAGCTAGGGTTTCCTTGAAATCCAGATCCAGGACATACCTTGATACATTGGCTAGTGGCGACAATTCTTTTGGGTTCAAGACCTTGAAACCTTACTCCTTGATCTTTGGTATCTATGGACCATATAGGTTGCATTTTGGTATTGGATTTAATCTTGATAGAGTTTGCTAACTGAACCTAATTGTTTTTCTAATTAAAATTCATTCAAACTGATAGAGTTTGCTAATATTCCATAATCCAAACTAACCTCATTAACAGAATTTCTCATACAACTAGCCACTAACTAACTTTAACAGAATATTAAACAGATTTCTAATTCTGTTATAACACTCAACAAACTTGCACTGTGAGAAATTAATTGAGCTTTACACCTTTACATTTCCAAACCTCTATATATTCAAACTCTCACTGCAAAAACGGGGATCACCAATCACAACTCCAAAATCGCTCCAAATTTCTCTCTCAGACTTCTCTAAATTCTTAGAGTTTCTCTCAATTCTTCACACAACCACTCTCACATTGAATCATTCTTCTCTCACACACTAAACAACAATCACGACCATTGCACAAAATTTCTCAATCGAAGCACTCTCAGTCTCACATTCTCACACGCGAAGAAGGAGGAGAAGAGGAATTAGGTAGCAAGAACAGAGGAAGATCACATACCTGAAGAAGAAGGAGCTCTGAGCATTTTTGCATCGACGCCGATTTCGAAGAACCACCGCACCGCTCCTTTTAGGTACGTATGAATGCGATTTCGCGTTTTATTGGTGAAATATGGTGCTTCTGAACACGTTCTGTATGAATCCCGTTCCGATTGTGTGCTTAACATGCTTGCCGTAGCTAACGTAGAACTTAGGGATGATTTTGGAGAATTCGATCCGGAGCCATGGATAGCTGTTTGAAAAAGCGGATGTTAGATTTGGAATTAGGGGAGAGTATTAGTGAGGATTTGTTTTAATCTTTTCTGGTTTTGATCTGGAAGAGTGAGAATGGTTCGTGAATCTTCATGTCGAGTTCTTCACTTTTGTGTTGCTTGATCCATCCGAGTTAGTTGCAATCGGTGGTTTGCGTTCTTCATTTGATAGAAAGGCATGGATTAGGAAGGACTTAGTAGGCTCAACTGAGAGCCCGGCCCGTAGAAATCTCTCCCTGCACCCAAGGCCAACACTCACACCTCCCCCTGGGCCTACTGAACTTGGCCCAGCTCCATTTCTTCTCATACCTCCACCACCCACCCGGCTTGTTTCTTGTTTTCTTTTTTTGATTCATGAATACCTAGAGAAATAATATTCTAGGTTCTTCAATGTGCATACTCAGTACATTATTAATGTAATTAGCGTTTAGGTTTAATTAGAGTTAATTAGATTTAATTAAATTTTTGTCATTAATACATTTTTTGATTGAAATACGTGATAATACGTTTAGATGTGGATTAGCAATTAATGTAGGTTAGCTTAGAATTTTCAATTAGGTTTTAGAAATTGATAACATGTTCACATTAAGTTTATATTATTTTTAGAAATATATTAACATGTCTGTAATACTTTGATTTCTTTAAGACTCTAGACTTTACAAAAAATTCATGTGCCTGAATCATACTCTGATTTTGTCCCTGGCTGACTGATTGATCAAAATTGTCTTTAATCAATTAGTCTTTTGACATATGTCTCACTTAGGGGTGGAAAAACGGGCCGCCCGCCCCGCCCCGCCCCACCCCACCCCACCCCACCCCACCTTAAACCCGCCCAAAAAAAGACAGGGCGGGCAAGCCCGCCAAGTAGAAATGGGCATGAAAATCAAGTTCGCCACGCCAAGGTGGCGGGTTGGCGAGCAGCGGCCTTGCCCGCCTACTTTTTTTATTTATTTTTTCATTTTTTTAATAGATTAATAGGTTTGTTTTTACATTTCAATTAAATATTTCACTTATTTTTTTAGAACAATTTTTATAAAGCATCTTTTTAATAAATTTTCTTCAAAAAATATTGCATATATTCTCAAATAAATGTATAAAATAAAACCATCAAGAATTGGAATTACTAGAATTAACTAAAAAGGGCGGGTTTAAGATGGGACAAGCTGAACGAATAGGTGCGGCGAGTTTTGGCGGGCGGCGGGTTTTGGCAGGGCGGGCTTTGTGGGTGGCAGGTTTTAGCGGGGCGGGTTTTGGTGGGCGGCAGGCTCAAAATCCCAACCCAACCCGCCATTTTTTGGCAAGTGCGCGGGCCGGCCCGACGGGCCACGACCCATTTTTCCACCCCTAGTCTCACTCCCCTATTTAGTCGAGTGATCAAAAGTCTCTTAATCACTGGATAAAATTAGCATTCTACATTGGTACTGCACTAGAGCTTAAGTCATATTCAAGTCAAGCTTCAAAACTTTGAAGATACTGGACATCAAGACAAAAACAAAATCAAGACATCATACAAGACTGGAGCACTGTTCAAGCACAAAAACAACAAAACTCTTCAATAATTGCCAGCTACAATTCAAATTGTGCGTCATGACCCTTAAGTAGTGAAGAAGGAATGAGAGGGAGAATTGATATCCTCATTCTTACTATTTTGGATTTGAGACGAATGACCTAGGTGTTCAAAGTATTCACCTCCACTCATAGACTTTAGTGCAATTTGAATTATGTGATTTACAAAGTCTTCTTCCCCACATTCAACAGACAACACCTCAACACTACAACACTCAACATCAACTACACTTCTCTTTTGTGGATCAAACACAATTCTCCTTGACATTATCCTTTGGGTTAATCACCAATTATTAATTAACATGCCCTTTCATGCGGTTAATCACTGATTCTCGGTTAAAATACCACACTCTCTCCCTTTGAGTTAATCATTACTTCTTGGTTAACATACCCTTTCCTATGGTTAATTACTTATTCTCGGTTAAAATACCACACTCTTTCCCTTTGGGTTAATCACCAATTCATTGTTAACATACCCTTTCTCGTGGTTAATCATCTATTCTCGGCTAAAATGCCACGCTCTTTCCCTTTGGGTTAATCACCACTTCTAGGTTAACATACCATTTCTTTTGGTTAATCACCAATTCTCGGTTAAAATATCATTCTTTCTTTGAGTTAATCACTACTTCTTGGTTAACAAACCCTGCAACTTCTCCCTTTGGGTTAATCATCGCTCCTTGGTTAACAAACCCTACAACTCCTACATTGGTTAGTCACTGATTCTCGGTTAAAACACCACTTCTATTATCTCTTTTAAACTCTCCTTCTTCTTTGGTTTGAACACCACACCTATCACTTTTATTTTTGCTTTTGGTTATGACACCCCTTGTTTTCCTATCCTTGGTTCCATGAACTACAGAGCTATGATTTCCTCATTGCACTATGAGGATACGTAAGCACGAGGGCCCCAATCCTCTGCAAGAACACTAATTATAAACTTGTTTCCCCTTTCGCAAGTAACCTTTAGATAGTAACACTCATCCACGCAAAGAGCAAGCAAAATGGTTCTCGTCGAGTACGACTGATGTGAGGGATGCTAATACATTTTTCTCGCAAATCTGACTCCCTTACCCGTTTCTCTTTCACTTGGGTTTTATCGATATTTTTCCTTTCCTTTTGGAATAAATAAAATTTGATGACGACTCTGTTGTATTATCGAGCGTGCGATGGACTCGGGTACTTTTTGCGCCGCGACAAAAAGCAATTTTCTTCACATCACATTGTAGTCCGCATTGTTGATTAAATTTTGTTACCAACTAAACAATTTATTAAAATAATATTGGTGGTCTATTAAAGTTAAAATTTCTACAACATACCATGATAACATTAAACTCTTCATTGTCGTCAATTAAGTATCCATCAACATATTCATATGCCTCGTCCAAGTACGTTGTGATTCATGCCTTACTTAACAAAATTTTCTATTATTTCATTATTTTTTCAGAACTAATTTCTTTAAAATTAATTTTCTCCAAATCATCAGCCTCTTTGATATTGTTATTAATATCTTCTTCTAATGACAAACTACGATTATTTGATAGAGATATATCACCTAAATCCTATTCAAAATACTAATACATCAAAATTTTAGAGGATTTCTTAACACACCACCCATGTTTCTTATACATCACGTGAAATTTTCATTTTGCCCCCAGATTCCGGATGTGCACATCCGGACGCACCGTTTTTTCAAAAAACGCTGATGTGTTCCGGATGTGCACATCCGGAAGCATGGAATAGCTTTATTTTTAACAAATATCGGATCTGCAGATCTAGAAAAATGTGTAACTTAATTTTTTTTTCTTAAAAATCGGTTTTGCCGGTCGGTCGCAAACGTTAATATATCAACGCAAGTCAATATACATTTGAATAGAAAACTCTGTTCTCCGTATCTGTACAATAGAAAACTTTGTTCTCCGTATCTGTACAATAGAAAACTTTGTTCTCTGTATCTGTACAATAGAAAACTTTGTTCTCCGTATCTTTACAATAGAAAACTTTGTTCTCTGTATCTCTACAATAGAAAACTTTGTTCTCCGTATTTGTACAATAGAAAACTTTGTTCTCCGTATCTGTACAATATAAAACTTTGTTCTCCGTATCTGTACAATAGAAAACTTTGTTCTTACCATTTTTAATTGTTGAAATAACTTATCCATGCTTTGAAATGTTAATTTATATTCATGATTAAGTGTTGTCAAAACTTATCCTCTTTTGTTTTGTATTCATGATTAAGTGGTGTTATTAAACCTAAAGCATGCTTTACCTTTTCCAAGATAAATGGTAGCATAGTCGACACAAAGTTGGTGGTACTCCTATTACCACTTGGAGAAGCAGAATCAGAATTTTCTACTTCACTTATGTAGTATCGAGCGCGGAAAGCTAGCAAGTGTGCATAATAAGCAGGAGGAACTGTGAACCAAAGTCAGTCCATTGGTTATACTCAGGTTCATTGCGAGGAGATAATTCAAGATCTCTTTAAAATAATAGTGGATCCTTAGAAGGGAAACAATTCCTCTGTATCTTTAGGAAAACGCTAGGGTTGTATTCATGATTAAGTGCACACTTGCTATCTTTAGAAAAACTCTGGACTGACTTTGGGTCACAGTTCCTCCTGCTTATTATGCACACTTGTAGCAGTAATGTTATCAGAAGTTATAACAAACTCTAGGGTTGGAGTCTCTCAGTCAACATAATGGTTGTCTTCGGCATTTCAAAAAGTAATGTGGCTGGTGCACAAGTAGCAGTAATGTCATCAGAAGTTATAACAAACTCTAGGGTTGGAGTCTCTCAGTCAACATAATGGTTGTCTTCGGCATTTAAATAAGTAATGTGGCTGGTGCACCAGTAGCAGTAATGTCATCAGAAGTTATAATAAACTCTAGGGTTGGAGTCTCTCCGTTAACATAATGGTTGTCTTCGGCATTTCAATAAGTAATGTGGCTGGTGCACCAGTCGCATAATGTCATCAGAAGTTATAACAAACTCTAGGGTTATAACTTCTGATGACATTTGCGACTAGCCGACAAAACAGATTTGTAAAAAAAAATTACGCTTTTTTCCGGATCTGCAGATTCGGAATTCAAAAAAATAATGCTATAATATGTTTTCGGATGTGCACATCCGGAATGCATCAGCGTTTTTTAAAAATTTGGTGCTTCCGGATGTGCACATCCGGAATCTGGGGGCAAAATAGAAATTTCACGTGGTGTATAAGAAACTTGGGTGGTGTATTAAGAAATGGTCAAATTTTATTTAATTCACCAATAATATCTTGAACATTAATTTAACTAAGTCTATATATCTCAAACAGGCTACCCACACTTTCACTATTATGAGATCCTTGAAAAATTGTTAGTATTTCATCTATCTCTATTACAAAGTGCAATCAAAACAACCTATACAACAAAAATGAATAATGTAATTAAACTGAGAAAAAAAATGGTGAATGAATAGATGTTGGAGGTTGTCTGCAACTTTTTACTCTTTTCAAGAATATTCAAAAACAATTATTGAAATAAACGAAAAAAATATAAACTTTTGAATTTGCAAGAATTCCAACGATCTACAATTGTTTCAACCATCCAATCTAGATTTTTTTTTTAATATAACACCTTTTTTTTTTAAATCCCTAATAAACCATTGTTTCAAGAGATATACCAAATTGACTGGGTTTGAAAACGGGGAATAAGGGTGACGTCATATGGGATGGCGTCTCAGTTAGAGGCAAGTAGCCAAACCATATGACGCCTCAGGCCAAGGTTTGAAACCCCTTGAGGAGAAGCCAAATGAAATGGCGCCTCAGGTGATGTTTTTTTTTTTTTTTTTTAATATTTATGTTTAATTTATATTTATATTTTATTAATATATAAATAATTATATTATTTAATAGGTTATGATGTGCCTATAAATAAGGGCTCACCTTCACTTGTTTTTGCACAACAATTGTCACCGAAACCCTAATTTCCTCCATTCCCTCACCAATATCCCAAAGTCCCCCTTACTCAACATCATGTCTTCATCCTCAAATAGCCGGCCGTCGTCATCAGCAGCGGAGGATAAGTGGCCAGAGTTTCCATTGATGAAACAAAATGCCTTAGTTATATACTCAGCTGTCAAGCCTCCGTTGGAGATGCTACTCTGGAACACCCAGACTTTGGAACATTTGCACAGGGAACTTCGCCGCTAGCTACCAGAAGAATTTCAGGCAGGTGAAAAGATCAGGAAGATAGAGAGGCTGGTTGAGAAGTCTGATCCAGACGGAGTCACCCGAACTTGGAGGAAAGTGGAAAATGATGTTGGCGTCCTCATGATGATGATGTTAGAACAGAAAATTAAGTTAATGGTTGTAATTGCCTAGATAAGCTGATTTTATGAGTTGATTCGTTTGAGTTTGTTATTGTTATTTTATGTTTTGATTTGTTTCGTTTAGGTTTCGTTTGAGTTTGTTATTTCGTTGTATTGAGTTAAGTATGCCATCAATGAAATGAAATTTTTTTCTTATTATAAATAGACAAGATTACATAAGGAACTATGTCGTCGTGCTAGGCCCTGACACGTTTGGACACTTAGTACGATTATGGCCTGGCTGGCGGCACAAACTACACAACCTCACCATTTTTTCATCTGTATCCATCTCCGTTTGAATCCGGCTGCTGATAGGGCGACCTTTTTTATTTCTTCGCATCAGGTCATTATGCCACACAATTTCGCCTTCGTATGTAGGCCAGTAGTCCTCCTTTGCGACCTATTGAAAGCTTTTATGGTACACATTATATAGAGTACTGACTTGGTGAAGAACATGGAGATAGTTGGTTGGGTCCAGTCGGACCTTGGAACAGGCTGCTATGACATGGGAGCAAGGCATACGAAATGCTTGAAACTTTCCACAGTCACACCAACTCCTATCTAGTTCCACTCGATAAGATCCCCTAGGCATTCCTTGGTTGTGATCAATAGACTCTGCAACACTGAAATGTCCTGCAAAACGGTCGAAGACCGTGATGACGTGTGTGTTAGCCTTTGCAGCCACGTCCTTCATGAATGTCATGGAATAGTCACTAAACAGCGGCCTAGATCGTATGACCGAAACCCACTTAGAACGTCGGGTATCAAAGAGCACAGTGAAATTTTGGTACATGTGCAGAATTCAGATGTCCTAGAACATGCCGTTCGACATCTGGTCTGACATGATCACAAAGGGCAGGGTATATTGGAAAAATCATGGTACTGAAAAGATAAGAGCAAGACACACAAAATTGTTAACCCAGTTCGGTCGAACACACCTACTCTGGGGGCTACCAAGGCAGGGATGAAGTCCACTATTAGTAGTATCAATTCAAAGCTAAACTACCCGTTTACAGCTTATCACTTAATCACTACCCAATGACCCTTCTACCTAGATCCTCTCTAGACATGAGAAACCCTTCTCACTCCCAATCATCGCAATAATGTCTAGCAGATGACAATCCGCCACTGCATCAACGACTCTTTACCTATACAACAGTTCAACAAGAACGACACCTTTCCAAGACACAACTTAGAGTTACTTAAAAGCTTCCTCCAAGAAGAATACTCCTCTTACTTAACAGCTTCGAGGATCACACTTACAAACTGTCCAACTCACATATTGAGTGGTACAAGAACAAACCCTAATACTAGAACTTTTACATCTTTGGTTCGTTACCAAACTAGGTTACAAAACATCTATATATATAACCTATTCCCAACTGGATTTGGGCCTACAAAAACATAGCAAATGAGCTGCTACAAATCAACAGAAACTTCTGCTACAGAATAGGACTTCAATCTACAACTTCCTAAAATATCTCCATATTTAGAAAGTGTATATTTTCCAATATTCTTCTCAATTTCAGACTTGAATCTTCAGACCTATAAATCAGCGCCTCATGATTGCATAATATTCCAGAATATTCTGCATCAGTTAGAACCTAACCGAATTAACAAACCACTTCAGTTCTGGCGCGATGTCGAATGAACCTGCATGGGACATCTTGATACGACATGTTGTTCCAGATGTTAACACTACTTCAGCTCAACAAGTTCCAATGCACACTAGGACTTATTGCTCCACCTGTTCTTCTTTAGCAAGATAAACAAAACTATCTAACATATTGCTGCTATTATTTGTTTTACAAAATTAATGCCAACCCTTAAAATTAAAGAACTAACATTCTCCCCGTTTGGCAAATTTTGGCTAAAACAAATACATAAACATTACAACTCAGATTTCAGCAGCAATCACAATTCTATATTACTGTCAGTAGCCATCAGCAACTACTAAACCTACCAGTAACCATCAGTAGCTACTGTGAACAGCAATCCTGGAGAAAAATCTTCTAGGGAATATTTGAATGATGTTAGGACATCATGTCTGACAACTCTTTTGGCAGCGCATTTCTATGAACTCCATAACATTACCTTCGAGCATCCCACCACAATCACTTCAGGCAGCACATCAGGAGGTAAGAAGTAGAAAGTCCCAAAGTTATGCACATGAGGAAGAAGATATCTGGTGTACATGAGGAAGAAGATTTCTAACACTCCCCCTTAATACAACATATTTATAATTTTACATCTTCATGCATACTCAGAATGGAAATTTATATTATACATTATAAAACCCAGATTGAAACTAGTATCCTAAAACTTATAGAAACAGAAAAGGATGAAGCACAACTAGAAATATTAGAACAAATATATACAATGCTACAAAAAATATAATATGGACATAATAAAGATACTGAAAGAAGAGATAGAACTCCTAGAACAAGATAAGAGTAATCAGCAATTTTTAAAATTAATAAACCATGAAAAACTCGACTATATAAATGAACAGTTGGAAATAATTAAGAAAAAATTAGATATAACTAATATGTTACTAGAAGACGAGAAGGATAAAAAATTTATTCAGAATATAATATGTAGACCACCCACTCCAAATAAAGAAAAGCAAAAGTCAATAGTTGATATTATATTGAAGAATAAAGATCATATGTCCCCAACCATCTTAGGATTGTACAGTAAAGATATAGAAGAAGTTAATACTGAAATAGTTGATAGTACTTCAAGTACCGAAGAAAACACGAAAGTTAATATCGACCAATATTTAGATGAAGATAATGATAGTGAATATGAAGACTTAATAATAGAAAAAATAAAAGGATTAAGTATATCAGATAAAACCGAAATTGAGCATGTAGACCTAAAGTCTAATGTGACCCAGCCAACAATCGTAAGCCCTGGTCAGGTAGAAGCCTCGAGTTCTGCTTGTAACAATAATTGGAGAATCGATGAAGATGAACGAACAAATCCAGTAAGGAAAAACATAGATCGAAGGCAATATTATATTAGAAAAACAAGCGATTACCTCCCTATGAAATATATACCCTATGATAAAGAACCACAAGCTTTAAATCCAACCGGAATTTATTTAGATCTAGATTGTGTCGCTGATAGAGAAAAAATGATAACTATGTGGATAAAAGAAAATGGTGCAGTAATAAATAAAGAAGGAATGACTAAAGATCAAGGAATTGAGTTCTTAAGAAGAACCATGAGAGAAAGTGTAGAAAGATTCATTGAAAGTTTAGGAGAGAAATATAATACATTAAAGAATGAGTCTGACACTGTTATAAAATTTCTTAGTAATCTCGAAAAACTTATAAAGGGAGAAGTTTTAGGATATTATTCAGATGTAAAAAATCTATGGGATATTGATAAAGAAAATGCCACTAGAGGAATGATGAATATCAGTATATGCAATATGTCCTATTTTGATCAATATACATGTGAATATACAAATTGGTTTTACAAAGCGAGATTTAAGGAATTATCTCAAGAATATGAATTCTATGGTAGAATGTATTATGAAAAGTTACCAGAGCCATTTAGATCAAGAATAATAAAAGATTTCTCGGCAAAAATGAAAGAATTAGATAAAGAAAGTCATACCCCAACATTGGGAGCTAGGATATGGTTCGCTAAGCAAAAGATAACAGATTACTGTTTAGAAGCAAACCAGCAAAATAAAATCTACAAGTACCAAAAACGACAATTATGTTGTCCGAAGAATAATGAAATAGGACAATATGGATGCCGTATGCCTTTTAAGAAAAAGAAGAAATGGAATTTTAAGAAAACTAATTATAGAGATTATCCTAATAAAAATAGATATTTTAGGAAAAGAGATTTAATAAATTCAAATCAGGATATACTAAGAAAAAAGAGGATACCAGCAAAACCAATAATCTTCCAGAAAAAACAAGAAAATGCACGTGTTTTTTTTGTAAACAAGAAGGTCACTATGCTAACCAATGCCCAAAAAGAAATAAACAAAATGTAAAAATTTTGGATGAAATAAGTAATTACGGTTTCGAACCTATAGAATCCGAAATAGAATCAGACTATAGTATATACAGTGCTAGCATAAACTCTGAAGACTCTAGTGATTATGAATAATGAAGTAGAGGAACATACTGATCAATCGATAGAATTTTCTGAAATTAGAGAATATGAAAAATTGGAAGAAATTAAGACATTAGATCTAGACATAGAGCCAACAAGGACCTTAGTAGAAAAATTTGGAAAATACATAGGACAAACAGTAAGAGTACAAAAAATTCATGAAGAAAGTATAGAAATAGGAGTTGCAAAGAAAAAGGGAAGAGTCCCTCTAATAACTAAAGATATAATAAATTCAATATTGAAAAATATGGATAAAAGTAAGAAGAGTAAAATGAAAGTAGTGGATTTGATTAAAGTACAAGTAATGATAAAAGGATATTTTCAAGAGAAATTAGATTCACCCATATCTATGTATCTGATCGATGAAAGGATAAAACATAATGTGCAAGATGCTCTATTAGGAGCAGTAATGGGAAACTTATATTTTGGGAAAATAATTTTTGAATATGAACCAAATTTTAGTATATCGATAAATGATAAAAATCTAGATAGAGCATTAGTATTATATCATAAATTAGAAAATTTTGAAATGCCTCAAGGAAGCCATTGTTACTCGATAACATATAGAACAATATATGGAATAAGCCCAAGCCACCATACAATGAAGTTTAAACCTAAAAAGATAAAGTTTAAAGAGATATTTGATGGAGTAATAGAATGGATACCCCCTAGAAGAATAAAACCAGAACAATTAACCTATATAGAAGAAATAAGAACAGATGAAATTCCTGATGTTATTGAAAGGTCAGGAGAGATAATAGGAGATAGAGATCGAGCCATTATTCGAAGGACAAAATCCGAGAGAAAAGATTTAATCTTAAAAGATTTTGTAGGAAGTAGAAAAAGCCTAGATTTAACTGAGAAATGAGGTCGAGGTAATTCCCAATATTTTATAAATTTAGGGATTAAGTTAGGAAGAAACCCTATCCAGTGTTTGATAGATACCGGAGCAGGTACCAGTCATATAACCATAGATTTAATACAAGGAATGGGAATACCCATAAAGGAACTAGAAAATAAATATTATTATTTAGACTATTATAATAACAAGCACCACATCACACATAAAGCAGACATTGTCATATTAATTAAAGAATATGAAATACCAATGACAATTGAAGTAGAGGATAGTGTGAGTACAGAATTCCTTTTAGGAATGAATTTCTTGCATAGTTTTGAAGACTATACTATTAAGGATAAGTATATAGAACTCTGTTTTGATGGAAAGCTCATTAAAATTGATAGAGTGTAAAAAGATAACTAGAAGGGAGAATTCAATAATTATCCAAGTTTTATATGATAGAAAGATCTATCATGCCCTAATTGATTCAGGATCCGGCTTTAGTATAACAAGCCATCACTTTCCCAATATACGAAAAATTGATAAAGTTATAGGAAGAGACATTCATAATAAGGAAACAATATTTGATCAAGGATACGAAAACTTTTGGATTATCATTGGTAAGTTACAAGTTAGGATTGAGAAGATATATTATTATCCAAATATAATTTATGATTTCCTCATAGGACAAAGTTTCATAAATAAAAATTTACCTTTTACAGTAGATATAAATAAGGTATATTTTACAAGCCCTTGTGGAACCCAATTTTCAGAAGTATTGATAAAACAACCCTATAGACATAATTATGCGCCCAGCCAGCGTGGTGAGAGATTACCAATTTACCTAAACGAAACAACATTCTATATAAAAGAAAAAATTTTAAAATTACTTTAAGAATGCTATGAAAAAAACCCACAAGCTTTCTACAAAAGAAATCGATACTTTGCGAAAATTGAACTAGTAACAGAAAAGCCGATATGTGAAAAGCCTATGATTTACACTAGGGAAGACGAAAAAGATTACAGCATTATTATAAGTAAACATTTAAGATACAATTTAATTAGAGAAACAAAAAGTGCTTATAATTCAGCAAGTTTTCTAGTCAGAAATCACAACGAGATAAAAAGAGGAGAACCAAGACTTGTGATAAATTACAAACCTTTGAACAAAATTGTAAAGGATTATCCTTATCCTTTACCAAGGAAGGATATGATGTACGAAAAAATAAAGGATGGAAAAATATTTTCAAAGTTTGACTTAAAATCAGGATTTTACCAAATATTATTAAATGAAGAGAGTAAGGCATGTACCGCTTTTAGTACTCCACAAGGTAGATATGAATGGAATGTTCTACCTATGGGATTAAAAACAAGCCCAGGAATTTTTCAAGAAAGATTAGATAAAATCTATAAAGATTGTTATGATTTTATAATCATATACATAGATGATATATTGATTTTTAGCCAAACCATCAAAGAACATAATAAACACTTATTCATTTTTACCACCAGAGCGTATGAAAACGGTCTAGTACTAAGCAAGAAAAAGGCAGAATTAGCTAAAGAAAAAATTAGTTATTTAGGATTGATAATTGATAAGGGTGTTATAGAATTACAACCTCATATTTCAGAAAAGATTTTAGAATTCCCCGATCAATTAGAAAATCTTAAACAGGTTCAATCATTCTTAGGACATATAAATTATGCCTCACAATTTATTAGGGATTGTGCTAAACCTAAGAGCCGATTGCAAGCCAAAATTAAAAAGGATAAGAAGTTTGAATGGAATGAAGAGGACACAAAATGGGTCCAAAATATCAAAGAAAAGGTTCAAAATCTAGAAAAACTCCCATTACCTAAAGAAGAAGATGAGTTATATATAGAAACTGACGCCTCAGATAAATTTTGGGGAGCAGTGTTGAGAAGACAAGGGGATAATTTAATTTTAAGATATAGTTCAGGAACTTTTAGAGGAGCAGAATTAAATTATGATATTAATGAAAAGGAAGTCCTAGCAGTCATTAGGACAATTGAAGCTTTTAAGATTTGGTTGGCAAGAAAAGAGTTTATCATAAAAACTGACAATACCCAGGTAAAGGCATTCTTAGAGAATAAAATAAAAGATAATATTCTTAATCGAAAAAGAATAAGATGGCAAATGAGGATCAGCCCTTTTACATTTAAAGTTGTTTATATAAAAGGAGCTAACAATTATTTTGCAGATCATTTATCCAGATATCATGGATAATCAACTTCAAGAGGATAAAATCAAGATAATAACTTCCAAGATTGAAGAAATTGGTCGACAATTTGGTCAGATGGCCTCTGAAATCGACGATCAATTTGTTAGAATTGACGACAAGATGGAAGTATTTCTTAATTATTTTAATAAAACGAAGGAAGATATCCTACAAGTTCTCAATGTAAGACAATATCCAGAATCTCCCAAGGATAGGCCAGGTTCGTCGTGTTTTTTGAGAAAAGAAAAAGAAGTTCCTAGAAAACTACGATTCATTAATACTTTCAAAGACAAGTTAGTCAATTCTCCCGCCAAGGAACCGATTGATAAATTTCTTGAAGTTTATCAACAAACGGTTAATTTTATGTACCAAGGAAATCCAAGGGAACTCGGTAGTTATATTATCGAGTATAAAGGAATTTATCCAAGGATATTAATAATCTTAGACGATTGGGAGGATATTACTCTCCTCACCGACCTGCTAAGATTTGGTTTTATAGATTCTATATATATTGACCCCAAGAATGATTTAGCCAAGCTAAAACATTTTCCAGAACCAATTTTAAACGGAATTAGAGGTTATATTAAAGGTGTTAATCCACAAAGAACTATATTTGTCAAGCTCTATACAGCCAGCCCCGATCCAGAAGGAGAGGCGGTTTATTTTGTCAAGATTGGCACACTAAATGATGAAGAAATCCAAGGTCAACAAGTCTCTACCAAGGAAGAAAAGCCCATAATCAACGAAGCTTGGATAGCTAAGAGAAGAGCGTTAGGGTTTCATGTAATCCTAATGGTAATGAGACAAACATATGATCAAGGAAAATTTTGGAGCTATGCCATGACCGACAAGACAATAGTAATTTGCAAGAAGGACAAGAATCAACAGCCGGGCACATTAAGAACTCTCCAGATGTATATTCAGAAAATCGAGAAAAATAATTTCCCAGGACAGCTAATCACGCATCAAGAATTCTGCAAAGTGGTCAAAAGTAGCGGAAGCCACGTATGTCATCATTGCAAAAGACAAGAATAGTGGAAGCATTATTGCCGACAAGATAAAGTTAAAGCGTAGTGGTCGACCAAGAAAAAGGAAGAGATAAAAAGCAACTGTGGTTAGGAAAAGCGAAGATAAAAGGTAACCCGAGTTTAAAATGTAACCAAGCATAATAGTTTGTAAAATTTCTCTATATAAGCTCGTTCATATCCTCATAGAAGGACACGGGTTAAAAATAAAAAAAACAAAACTTGTATGTGTGTAATATCATTATGAAATAAATAAAATTTCAGTTTTCTGAAACCTTCTTAGTTTAAATATTTCCTCAAGTCTATTTAGTTTAAACTAGAGTTTAGTAGGAAATCCGGAAGAAGGGATTCTCCAGGTTTTGGAAGTGATCGGAGCCCGAGGTCTAGATTCCACCGTTTGTAGTCGGGAAGGCGTTGTGAAGGTGATGAGTAGACGACAAGCTCAATTAATCACTAAAGAAGCGTGGTAAGGCCCATATCTCTTCCTAGTTTACTATTTACTGTTGTTTAGGGTAAAGGACCTCTGTACACGACATATTTAAAACTAATTAGGAAGTAAGAAACTTTTAAAACCATGAGCTTACTCACTCAATCGGAATTTGAAGATTACATAGATCAAGCTGATCTAAACCAGGATATAAATGATCCATATGATAATAATCAAAATAACATAGAAGATAACGCTCAAGATAATTTTAATCCTCGATGGGAAAGAACATATGAAAGTTATAATGAAATCGTAGATATAATTACATGCATGATTGAAGATACAACTTTTATAAATGCAAGAAAGATGGATCTAATCAATACTTTAGAAAGAATAGTAAAATATAAAGAAAAACATAAAGCCTGTAGGAACTTCTTTTTCTTTTCCCAAAAAACTCGACGAACCTGGCCTATCCTTGGGAGATTCTGGATATTGTCTTACATTGAGAACTTGTAGGATATCTTCCTTCGTTTTATTAAAATAATTAAGAAATACTTCCATCTTGTCGTCAATTCTAACAAATTGATCGTCTATTTCAGAGGCCATCTGACCAAATTGTCGACCAATTTCTTCAACCTTGGAAGTTATTATCTTGATTTTATCCTCTTGAAGTTGATTATCCATGATATTTGGATAAATGATCTGCAAAATAATTGTTAGCTCCTTTTATATAAACAACTTTAAATGTAAAAGGGCTGATCCTCATTTGCCATCTTATTCTTCTTCGATTAACAATATTATCTTTTATTTTATTCTCTAAGAATGCCTTTACCTGGGTATTGTCAGTTTTTATGATAAACTCTTTTCTTGCCAACCAAATCTTAAAAGCTTCAATTGTCCTAATGACTGCTAGGACTTCCTTTTCATTAATATCATAATTTAATTCTGCTCCTCTAAAAGTTCCTGAACTAGATCTTAAAATTAAATTATCCCCTTATATATATATATATATATATATATATATATATATATATATAACCTTACCCTGACCTTTGAGTTTAAGTTAGGCAGCTTTTGAATAGCAGTTGGTCCACGTCGTAAATCCCGTTGAGTGAGGGTAGTAAATCAGTTGGTTAGACTGTTGAAGTATCCTGATTTTCAATATCTCGTACTTCTCTCTGGGTCTTATCTTGCTCTGATACCACTAGTGATATATTGGGTGCTCTTTCTATTTCATTGATCTGGCAGATACAAGAGCATCCGCATCTAAGCTTTAAACATTGATGGGTTGAACAGTAACCACATCCTGGACATTTATTACTTCTAGTTTGTTCTTTTCGGTTATTATTCTTTCTAATGCTTCAATTAGATCCTTTGTCCGTTCTTGGATAAAGTCAAAATCTAGATATAGATATGTTATCATATTTATAATTTCATCATAACTCTCAAAGGTTCTATAATAATTAGTATAATTCTCTATCTCATAGTCTTCATTTATTTCATTATATAAATTATCAATCTGATCTTGATTTAATAAATTCGCTTGGTCCATCATATCTTCGAATTCAGTTTGTGTTAGTGAACTCATTTTAAAAATATTTCCTACTCTCTGATTCAGTTATTAATATTTCGCACACAGAGGTTTAACGTAGAACTTAGGGATGATTTTGGAGAATTCGATCCGGAGCCATGGATAGCTGTTTGAAAAAGCGGATGTTAGATTTGGAATTAGGGGAGAGTATTAGTGAGGATTTGTTTTAATCTTTTCTGGTTTTGATCTGGAAGAATGAGAATTATTCGTGAATCTTCATGTCAAGTTCTTCACTTTTGTGTTGCTTGGTCCATCCGAGTTAGTTGCAATCGGTGATTTGCGTTCTTCATTTGATAGAAAGGCATGGATTAGGAAGGACTTAGTAGGCTCAACTGAGAGCCCGACCCGTAGAAATCTCTCCCTGCACCCAAGGCCAACGCTCACACCTCCCCCTGGGCCTACTGAACTTGGCCCAGCTCCATTTCTTCTCATACCCCCACCACCCACCCGACTTGTTTCTTGTTTTCTTTTTTTGATTCATGAATACCTAGAGAAATAATATTCTAGGTTCTTGAATGTGCATACTCAGTACATTATTAATGTAATTAGCGTTTAGGTTTAATTAGAGTTAATTAGATTTAATTAAATTTTTGTCATTAATACATTTTTTGATTGAAATACGTGATAATACGTTTAGATGTAGATCAGCAATTAATGTAGGTTACCTTAGAATTTTCAATTAGGTTTTAGAAATTGATAACCTGTTCACATTAAGTTTATGTTATTTTTAGAAATTAACATGTCTGTAATACTTTGATTTCTTTAAGACTCTAGACTTTACAAAAAATTCATGTGCCTAAATCATACTCTGATTTTGTCCCTGGCTGACTGATTGATCAAAATTGTCTTTAATCAATTAGTCTTTTGACATATGTCTCACTTAGGGGTGGAAAAACGGGCCGCCCGCCCCGCCCCGCCCCACCCCACCCCACCTTACCTTAAACCCGCCCAAAAAAAGGCAGGGCGAGCAAGCCCGCCAAGTAGAAATGGGCATGAAAATCAAGTTCGCCACGCCAAGGTGGCGGGTTGGCGGGCAGCGGCCTTGCCCGCCTACTTTTTTTATTTATTTTTTCATTTTTTTAATAGATTAATAGGCTTGTTTTTACATTTCAATTAAATATTTCACTTATTTTTTTAGAACAATTTTTATAAAGCATCTTTTTAATAAATTTTCTTCTAAAAATATTGCATATATTCTCAAATAAATGTATAAAATAAAACCATCAAGAATTGGAATTACTAGAATTAACTAAAAAGGGCGGGTTTAAGATGGGACAAGCTGAACGAATAGGTGCAGCGAGTTTTGGCGGGCGGCGGGTTTTGGCAGGGCGGGCTTTGGTGGGTGGCAGGTTTTAGCGGGGCGGATTTTGGTGGGCGGCAGGCTCAAAATCCCAACCCAACCCGCCATTTTTTGGCAAGTGCGCGGGCCGGCCCGACGGGCCACGACCCGTTTTTCCACCCCTAGTCTCACTCCCCTATTTAGTCGAGTGATCAAAAGTCTCTTAATCACTGGATAAAATTAGCATTCTACATTGGTACTGCACTAGAGCTTAAGTCATATTCAAGTCAAGCTTCAAAACTTTGAAGATACTGGACATCAAGACAAAAACAAAATCAAGACATCATACAAGACTGGAGCACTGTTTAAGCACAAAAACAACAAAACTCTTCAATAATTGTCAGCTACAATTCAAATTGTGCGTCATGACCCTTAAGTAGTGAAGAAGGAATGAGAGGGAGAATTGCTATCCTCATTCTTACTATTTTGGATTTGAGACGAATGACCTAGGTGTTCAAAGTATTCACCTCCACTCATAGACTTTAGTGCAATTTGAATTATGTGATTTACAAAGTCTTCTTCCCCACATTCAACAGACAACACCTCAACACTACAACACTCAACATCAACTACACTTCTCTTTTGTGGATCAAACACAATTCTCCTTGACATTATCCTTTGGGTTAATCACCAATTATTAATTAACATGCCCTTTCATGCGGTTAATCACTGATTCTCGGTTAAAATACCACACTCTCTCCCTTTGAGTTAATCATTACTTCTTGGTTAACATACCCTTTCCTGTGGTTAATTATTTATTCTCGGTTAAAATACCACACTCTTTCCCTTTGGGTTAATCACCAATTCATGGTTAACATACCCTTTCCTGTGTTTAATCATCTATTCTCGGCTAAAATACCACGCTTTTTCCCTTTGGGTTAATCACCACTTCTAGGTTAACATACCATTTCTTTTGGTTAATCACTAATTCTCGGTTAAAATATCATTCTTTCTTTGAGTTAATCACTACTTCTTGGTTAACAAACCCTGTAACTTCTCCCTTTGGGTTAATCATCGCTCCTTGGTTAACAAACCCTACAACTCCTACATTGGTTAGTCACTGATTCTCGGTTAAAACACCACTTCTATTATCTCTTTTAAACTCTCCTTCTTCTTTGGTTTGAACACCACTCCTATCACTTTTATTTTTGCTTTTGGCTATGACACCCCTTGTTTTCCTATCCTTGGTTCCATGAACTACACAGCTATGATTTCCTCATTGCACTATGAGGATACGTAAGCACGAGGGCCCCAATCCTCTGCAAGAACACTAATTATAAACTTGTTTCCCCTTTTGCAAGTAACCTTTAGATAGTAACACTCATCCACGCAAAGAGCAAGCAAAATGGTTCTCGTCGAGTACGACTGATGTGAGGGATGCTAATACATTTTCCTCGCAAATCTGACTCCCTTACCCGTTTCTCTTTCACTTGGGTTTTATCGATATTTTTCCTTTCCTTTTGGAATAAATAAAATTTGATGACGACTCTGTTGTATTATCGAGCGTGCGATGGACTCGGGTACTTTTTACGCCGCGACAAAAAGCAATTTTCTTCACATCACATTGTAGTCCGCATTGTTGATTAAATTTTGTTACCAACTAAACAATTTATTAAAATAATATTGGTGGTCTATTAAAGTTAAAATTTCTACAACATACCATGATAACATTAAACTCTTCATTGTCGTCAATTAAGTATCCATCAACATATTCATATGCCTCGTCCAAGTACGTTGCGATTCATGCCTTACTTAACAAAATTTTCTATTATTTCATTATTTTTTCAGAACTAATTTCTTCAAAATTAATTTTCTCCAAATCATCAGCCTCTTTGATATTGTCATTAATATCTTCTTCTAATGACAAACTACGATTATTTGATAGAGATATATCACCTAAATCCTATTCAAAATACTAATACATCAAAATTTTAGAGGATTTCTTAACACACCACCCATGTTTCTTATACACCACGTGAAATTTCCATTTTGCCCCCAGATTCCGGATGTGCACATCTGGACGCACCATTTTTTCAAAAAACGCTGATGTGTTCCGGATGTGCACATCCGGAAGCCTGGAATAGCTTTATTTTTAACAAATACCGGATCTGCAGATCTAGAAAAAAGTGTAACTTAATTTTTTTTTCTTAAAAATCGGTTTTGTCGGTCGGTCGCAAACGTTAATATATCAACGCAAGTCAATATACATTTGAATAGAAAACTCTGTTTTCCGTATCTGTACAATAGAAAACTTTGTTCTCCGTATCTGTAAAATAGAAAACTTTGTTCTCTGTATCTGTACAATAGAAAACTTTGTTCTCCGTATCTGTACAATCGAAAACTTTGTTCTCTATATCTCTACAATAGAAAACTTTGTTCTCCGTATCTGTACAATAGAAAACTTTGTTCTCTGTATCTCTACAATAGAAAACTTTGTTCTCCGTATTTGTACAATAGAAAACTTTGTTCTCCGTATCTGTACAATATAAAACTTTGTTCTCCGTATCTGTACAATAGAAAACTTTGTTCTTACCATTTTTAATTGTTGAAATAACTTATCCATGCTTTGAAATGTTAATTTATATTCATGATTAAGTGTTGTCAAAACTTATCCTCTTTTGTTTTGTATTCATGATTAAGTGGTGTTATTAAACCTAAAGCATGCTTTACCTTTTCCAAGATAAATGGCAGCATAGTCGACACAAAGTTAGTGGTACTCCTATTACCACTTGGAGAAGCAGAATCAGAATTTTCTACTTCACTTATGTAGTATCGAGCGCGGAAAGCTAGCAAGTGTGCATAATAAGCAGGAGGAACTGTGAACCAAAGTCAGTCCATTAGTTATACTCAGGTTCATTGCGAGGAGATAATTCAAGATCTCTTTAAAATAACAGTGGATCCTTAGAAGGGAAACAATTTCTCTGTATCTTTAGAAAAACGCTAGGGTTGTATTCATGATTAAGTGCACACTTGCTATCTTTAGAAAAACTCTGGACTGACTTTGGGTCACAGTTCCTCCTGCTTATTATGCACACTTGTAGCAGTAATGTTATCAGAAGTTATAACAAACTCTAGGGTTGGAGTCTCTCAGTCAACATAATGGTTGTCTTCGGCATTTCAAAAAGTAATGTGGCTGGTGCACAAGTAGCAGTAATGTCATCAGAAGTTATAACAAACTCTAGGGTTGGAGTCTCTCAGTCAACATAATGGTTGTCTTCGACATTTAAATAAGTAATGTGGCTGGTGCACCAGTAGCAGTAATGTCATCAGAAGTTATAATAAACTCTAGGGTTGCAGTCTCTCCGTTAACATAATGGTTGTCTTCGGCATTTCAATAAGTAATGTGGCTGGTGCACCAGTCGCATAATGTCATCAAAAGTTATAACAAACTCTAGGGTTATAACTTCTGATGACATTTGCGACTAGCCGACAAAACAGATTTGTAAAAAAAAATTACGCTTTTTTCCGGATCTGCAGATTCGGAATTCAAAAAAATAATGCTATAATATGTTTTCGGATGTGCACATCCGGAATGCATCAGCGTTTTTTAAAAATTTGGTGCGTCCGGATGTGCACATCCGGAATCTGGGGGCAAAATAGAAATTTCACGTGGTGTATAAGAAACTTGGGTGGTGTATTAAGAAATGGTCAAATTTTATTTAATTCACCAATAATATCTTGAACATTAATTTAACTAAGTCTATATACCTCAAACAGGCTACCCACACTTTCACTATTATGAGATCCTTGAAAAATTGTTAGTATTTCATCTATCTCTATTACAAAGTGCAATCAAAACAACCTATACAACAAAAATGAATAATGTAATTAAACTGAGAAAAAAAATGGTGAATGAATAGATGTTGGAGGTTGTCTGCAACTTTTTACTCTTTTCAAGAATATTCAAAAACAATTATTGAAATAAACGAAAAAAATCTAAACTTTTGAATTTGCAAGAATTCCAACGATCTACAATTGTTTCAACCATCCAATCTAGATTTTTTTTAATATAACACCTTTTTTTTTAAATCCCTAATAAACCATTGTTTCAAGAGATATACCAAATTGACTGGGTTTGAAAACGGGGAATAAGGGTGACGCCATATGGGATGGCGTCTCAGTTAGAGGCAAGTAGCCAAACCATATGACGCCTCAAGCCAAGGTTTGAAACCCCTTGAGGAGAAGCCAAATGAAATGGCGCATCAGGTGATGTTTTTTTTTTAATACTTATGTTTAATTTATATTTATATTTTATTAATATATAAATAATTATATTATTTAATAGGTTATGATGTGCCTAGAAATAAGGGCTCACCTTCACTTGTTTTTGCACAACAATTGTCACCGAAACCCTAATTTCCTCCATTCCCTCACCAATATCCCAAAGTCTCCCTTACTCAACATCATGTTTTCATCCTCAAATAGCCGGCCGTCGTCATCAGCAGCGGAGGATAAGTGGCCAGAGTTTCCATTGATGAAACGAAATGCCTTAGTTATTTACTCAGCTGTCAAGCCTCCGTTGGAGATGCTACTCTGGAACACCCAGACTTTGGAACATTTGCACAGGGAACTTCGCCGCTGGCTACCAGAAGAATTTCAGGCAGGTGAAAAGATCAGGAAGATAGAGAGGCTGGTTGAGAAGTCTGATCTAGACGGAGTCACCCGGACTTGGAGGAAAGTGGAAAATGATGTTGGCGTCCTCATGATGATGATGTTAGAACAGAAAATTAAGTTGATGGTTGTAATTGCCTAGATAAGCTGATTTTATGAGTTGATTCGTTTGAGTTTGTTATTGTTATTTTATGATTTGATTTGTTTCGTTTAGGTTTCGTTTGAGTTTGTTATTTCGTTGTATTGAGTTAAGTATGCCATCAATGAAATGAAATTTGTTCTTATTATAAATAGACAAGATTACATAAGGAACTATGTCGTCGTGCTAGGCCCTGACACGTTTGGACACTTAGTACGATTGTGGCCTGGCTGGCGGCACAAACTACACAACCTCACCATTTTTTCATCTGTATCCATCTCCGTTTGAATTCGGCTGCTGATAGGGCGACCTTTTTTATTTCTTCGCATCAGGTCATTATGCCACACAATTTTGCCTTCATATGTAGGCCAGTAGTCCTCCTTTGTGACCTATTGAAAGCTTTTACGGTACACATTATATAGAGTACTGACTTGGTGAAGAACATGGAGATAGTTGGTTGGGTCCAGTCGGACCTTGGAACAGGCTGCTATGACATGGGAGCAAGGCATACGAAATGCTTGAAACTTTCCACAGTCACACCAACTCCTATCTAGTTCCACTCGATAAGATCCCCTAGGCATTGCTTGGTTGTGATCAATAGACTCTGCAACACTGAAATGTCCTGCAAAAAGGTCGAAGACCGTGATGACGTGTGTGTTAGCCTTTGCAGCCACGTCCTTCATGAATGTCATGGAATAGTAACTAAACAGCTGCCTAGATCGTATGACCGAAACCCACTTAGAACGTCGGGTATCAAAGAGCACAGTGAAATTCTGGTACATGTGCAGAATTCAGATGTCCTAGAACATGCCGTTCGACATCTGGTCTGACATGATCACAAAGGGCAGGGTATATTGCAAAAATCATGGTACTGAAAAGATAAGAGCAAGACACACAAAATTGTTAACCCAGTTCGGTCGAACACACCTACTCTGGGGGCTACCAAGCCAGGGATGAAGTCCACTATTAGTAGTATCAATTCAAAGCTAAACTACCCGTTTACAGCTTATCACTTAATCACTACCCAATGACCCTTCTACCTAGATCCTCTCTAGACACGAGAAACCCTTCTCACTCCCAATCATCGCAATAATGTCTAGCAGATGACAATCCGCCACTGCATCAACGACTCTTTACCTATACAACAGTTCCACAAGAATGACACCTTTCCAAGACATAACTTAGAGTTACTTAAAAGCTTCCTCCAAGAACAATACTCCTCTTACTTAACTGCTTCGAGGATCACACTTACAAACTGTCCAACTCACATATTGAGTGGTACAGGAACAAACCCTAATACTAGAACTTTTACATCTTTGGTTCGTTACCAAACTAGGTTACAAAACATCTATATATATAACCTATTCCCAACTGGATTTGGGCCTACAAAAACATAGCAAATGAGCTGCTACAAATCAGCAGAAACTTCTGCTACAGAATAGGACTTCAATCTACAACTTCCTAAAATATCTCCATATTTAGAAAGTGTATATTTTCCAATATTCTTCTCAATTTCAGACTTGAATCTTCAGACCTATAAATCAGCGCCTCATGATTGCATAATATTCCAGAATATTCTGCATCAGTTAGAACCTAACCGAATTAACAAACCACTTCAGTTCTGGCACGATGTCGAATGAACCTGCATGGGACATCTTGATACGACATATTGTTCCAGATGTTAACACTACTTCAGCTCAACATGTTCCAATGCACACTAGGACTTCTTGCTCCACCTGTTCTTCTTTAGCAAATAAACAAAACTATCTAACATATTGCTGCTATTATTTGTTTTACAAAATTAATGCCAACCCTTAAAATTAAAGAACTAACATTCTCCCCGTTTGGCAAATTTTGGCTAAAACAAATACATAAACATTACAACTCAGATTTCAGCAGCAATCACAATTCTATATTACTGTCAGTAGCCATCAGCAACTACTAAACTTACCAGTAACCATCAGTAGCTACTGTGAACAACAATCCTGGAGAAACATCTTCTAGGGAATATTTGAATGATGTTAGGACATCATGTCTGACAACTCTTTTGGCAGCGCATTTCTATGAACTCCATAACATTACCTTCGAGCATCCCACCACAATCACTTCAGGCAGCACATCAGGAGGTAAGAAGTAGAAAGTCCCAAAGTTATGCACATGAGGAAGAAGATATCTGGTGTACATGAGGAAGAAGATTTCTAACACTCCCCCTTAATACAACACATTTCTTTTTCCTTTCAACTCAGACCCGGATTCATTGTAGAAGACTTCTCCAGAAAAGAAGCGTCTGTCTTAACACAAAGGACCAAAGGTGGCATACGAGATTTCTGCACACCTTACTTGATCAGACGCCCCCAGTCAACCTATGGCATAAGATGAAACTTAGGAAGTATCAATCTATTAACCCAGGTAACTCAGAACACAAGTCACAACTGTGTTCATAACTCAGGACACAAGTCACAATTGGAACTCAACACCAACCCAAGAATTTTAACACTCTCTTCGTAAACAGTTGGAACTGCAGACTCAGAACAAGGCATCTGCATAACCCATTTCACACACCCTTTCTCCCCCTTTTTAGCCAAAACTTGTCAAAGAAGGCCCTCACAGAACCAGACCCAAGTGACACTTACCCAAATACGAACAAACGTCATAAGACTAGTGAAACAAGACACTCACTTGGCTGGAGGAGAAGAGAGTAGCCCCTATAAATAGCTGACCAGTAACTTAGGAATTAACGAGCCTTGAATATGTCAAGGTTCTTGGTCAAAGAAACACTATTTTAGGTATCAAAAAAATACTCCATTCAACATTCAATGCCTACCTTCCAAAAACTGCCTTGACTGCCTTAAATGTTTCTCAACTGAATCTTACCATAAATTAAGCGAATAACGTTCCATGCATAGGCAGAGACACATGTTTCGCCTTATCCTTACACCACCGTCCAGAGTAATTCCTTGTTTGGCTCAAGAAAGACATGTCCTGTACCATGTTCTAACATCTTATCAGACAATGTCTGCTTGCTCACAACATTATCCACCCAAAACTCCACAGAAAATTATACATTCCAAAACCCAAGTACATTTTCTTTTCTGTTGGATTCTGAGATGACTTCTATCGATCAGCGCAACTCATATTTCCTTCTAGATTTCTTCAGAGCAGCAGAGGAAAATAAATACAACAATTCTGCATTTCAGACCTCACCTTCAAACACAACTATGATATGTCCCATCATGATGTTTGACATCACTCTGTGCACGCTTCACAAAAGTCTGCACCCTTGTAGTAAGAGACCATAGACAACAGCCTTAACTCCCCCTGACATGAACCACAAATGCTCCTTATGAAGATGAACACTTGACACCAGATGATATTGCCACATTCTCAACATTAAGAACTGCCACTTCTTGTATTTGTTGAACATAATCTCACCATGTATATGCCAAGTCCAATATAAAAGCCCACTTGATTTGGAATTTCACACATATTCCATAACAAATGTCTTTAGATTACCTGTAACACAAGATATGGACTGTCACCACCTTTTACTTGTATTAGAAGAAATTAACCTCCTGTCCTTACATTCATAAGCATCTAATGAAGTCTTCATCATGAAAGTAGTCATGTATTGCCAGAACAAACTACTTAACATCAAGATCAGAATCTGCCCATTCTAATCCACATTATGTCAGAACTGCCACTTCAGACAATAATGCTGCTTCTTCCAACTTCACAAGCACAGTCCCAGACCTTCATCCAGGATACACACCAAGCAATGATGTTGTAACATTATGTAAGACATCAGCATTAGATAAAAGATCACACCTTCTGCATTTTATTCAGGTAATCACAGCCACCTGATCACAACAGAGAGAAATAAACTCTTACACAATTCAGAAATCTGAATTGCATCAGATAACTACCAAGCTCCTAACAAGGTATTTGTTATCCAAGAAAGATTCACAACCAAACAACAGATGATGCTCACTTCTTCATTCACACACTTCTGATACAATCAACTGATAAGGCTACCTCAGGTTGTCATTAATCACACCACCATAATATCCAGACTGCAGACTTGCATAATTCTCTAGACAAATACTTAGTCTCCCGTCAAAGTATTTACCCTTATGCATAACATCAATAATAGACAAATACTAAGTCTCCCGTCAAAGTATCTACTATTAGTCAGAATAAGATTACCTTCTCACACAAGGTATGACAATACGTCTGACAACTTCTGATTCTTCTTTATGACAAATTGTCATGACATATATTCGTAAGTTACTTTAACTTAGATCAGCGGCTTGATCTTGGACTTCTTCCCGTGCAAAGCAGCCTTGGCTGAACAAGCAACCACCTGAATTGATGGTTCAACATCAATCTCAGTCACACATCTTCACAGAGCTTTTCTGAAGATATCATCTATAGTAAAGCTCTAGCACACGAGGATCAACCATCAATAGCTGATCAAGCTTCCAGGTCATATCACAAACGCATTCAGCAGCAGGAACAACTCAAGAGTCTTAAATCACAACATCTTGTCTGACTTTGAGATGTTGGATGTCATCAACATTCCACAACCAATTTGCCTCTTCTAATCCTTCAGTCAAACTCATCCCAGATAATCCAAGCACATAGTTACCAACCAACCCCACCGGTTGATTCAACTTCACAGTGCTTAACCCTTGAAAGTACTCCACTACTCCAGAATAAGAGTTCCATGTTCTCATAGACTTGATAAATGTTATCAAGTTTGAGTAAACAACCTCCATCCCGAATCAGAGAAACATCATCCAGACAGCTTGAGATAATAAATTCTTAATACCTCAGGTACTCTCCCTCAGAATCTGCCAAGAGCACTTTAGAGAATCATACATTCTCCCCTTTAATAACAGCATAGACTGTGATTAGATCATATCAATCCTAAGTACACACAGTCAATACTTATCTAGCTTCACAAGATCATTCAGAACATGCTTCCAAACAACAGAGAAAAATCATGACCTTTTGATCTTTGACCTTCATGTCCAAGAAGTCTGCTAGAGATAATACTTCTTGAATCTCAGGTTCTCCACTCCTGCAGCAAGGACCAGAAATAAACTGACCTCAGGAGTAAATAACATGTTGATCACACCTTGACCAACTCACACATCTAAGATAAGTTTCAGGGCCAGAAACTTCTTAGACATACCACTCAGATGCCTCCTCTTCCAGATCAGGAGTAGGTTCCAAACTCATGTGATCAAACCACATTAGTTTAGCACCCAGAGCATCTGCTATGCCTTTCCAACAGACAACAAAAACAGTACAATTCTGATGTTTTAATACAAGATAGGACATCATTCCAAGGAACACATCAAGAGCTCAAAGACTGGATATCAGCCTTTTAAGAGAAGAAGTAAAAGTAAATTACTTCTCAGATCTCTTCCTTACAACATCACTTATCAATGCCTTTATGAGTGGACTTAAACTTCAAGTATCGTTGACAGAGTAAGTTAAAGCAGTCTTGCATAAATCCCATCACCATAGGATATACATTCAGAGAAGAACAACCTTCTCAGTTCCAACCTCAGGAGTTTTCAGATAGATTCGCAGCGGACCAAAATACAAACTCCTCAAAGCCTTCAGGTGTCACATATTAGCCCTAGCATCATAATTCAGGTGACACTACAATACCACAGGTTTGAAAATAAATCAAACCTAACATAACCACTCCCCCAAGCCTTCAGCACACGCCACTGCCTGTCACGAACAGTCCATCCTCCACTTCTAGGGACCATTCTTACACCTATATGAACTACTCCAAGTTTATACAACTTTTCAGTAGAAGGCTTCTACCTTGACCACGAACCAGAAAGTATCTTCCCTCGAATCTCATCCAGATATAGAACATAATGACCTGCTCTGATACCAATTGAAATTCTAGTACATGTGCAGAATTCAGATGTCCTAGAACATGCCGTTCGACATCTGGTCTGACATGATCACAAAGGGCAAGGTATATTGCAAAAATCATGGTACTAAAAAGATAAGAGTAAGACACACAGAATTGTTAACCCAGTTCGGTCGAACACACCTACTCTGGGGGCTACCAAGCCAGGGATGAAGTCCACTATTAGTAGTATCAATTCAAAGCTAAACTACCCATTTATAGCTTATCACTTAATCACTACCCAATGACCCTTCTACCTAGATCCTCTCTAGACATGAGAAACCCTTCTCACTCCTAATCATCGTAATGATGTCTAGCAGATGACAATCCGCCACTGCATCAACGGCTCTTTACCTATACAACAGTTCAACAAGAACGACACCTTTCCAAGACACAACTTAGAGTTACTTAAAAGCTTCCTCCAAGAACAATACTCCTCTTACTTAACAGCTTAGAGGATCACACTTATAAACTGTCCAACTCACATGTTGAGTGGTACATGAACAAACCCTAATACTAGAACTTTTACATCTTTGGTTCGTTACCAAACTAGGTTACAAAACATCTATATATATAACCTATTCCCAACTGGATTTGGGCCTACAAAAACATAACAAATGAGATGCTACAAGTCAGCAGAAACTTCTGCTACAGAATAGGACTTCAATCTACAACTTCCTAAAATATCTCCATATTTAGAAAGTGTATATTTTCCAATATTCTTCTCAATTTCAGACTTGAATCTTCAGACCTATAAATCAGCGCCTCATGATTGCATAATATTCCAGAATATTCTGCATCAGTTAGAACCTAACCGAATTAACAAACCACTTCAGTTCTGGCGCGATGTCGAATGAACCTGCATGGGACATCTTGATACGACATGTTGTTCCAGATGTTAACACTACTTCAGCTCAACATGTTCCAATGCACACTAGGACTTCTTGCTCCACCTGTTCTTCTTTAGCAAGATAAACAAAACTATCTAACATATTGCTGCTATTATTTGTTTTACAAAATTAATGACAACCCTTAAAATTAAAGAACTAACAAACAGCAAACCTAAAATAAGTTGACCTCACAAGAGCGGTTATCGGTAGGTTCCAGATGCCTTTGAATACTGAGTTCATAGACTCAACGAGGTTTGTTGTCATATGGCCCCATCGCCGCCCATTGTCATACGCTCTTGTCCACTTCTCCCGTGGAATGTTATCAATCCAACTCAATGCTTCTGGGTTTATTTGTCTGATCTCGTCCCGGTAGTATCTGAATGTAGGCTCTGTTAATGCATATCCAGCGTTAGTAACCAGCTACTTTAGGCCCTTGTCTTTGAACGCCCGCAAGATATTTTGCCCGATGTGTCTAATGCAATACACGTGGCTCGATGGAGGAGCCTGCCAGCCGTTATCAGGATTGTTGTAAGCACTATCGATTAAGGGATGCCTATCGGAGATCAGACACACGTCAGGTTGGGGAGCAACATATTGTTAGAGATTTTTTAAGAAAAAACTCCAACCTTCAGCAGTCTCCCCTTCAACTAGAGCGAATGCGATAGGGAAAATTTTGCTGTTGCCATCCTGTGCCACGGCCATTAGTAGCGTGCCCTTATATTTTCCATACAACCATGTTCCATCAATTTGAATTATAGGTTTACAAAACGTAAATCCTTTGATGCATGGTTCAAACGCCCAGAATAGTCTGTGGAAAATGCCATTTCCACTTACACAATTCCCGTCAGGCGTATATGCCGGCAACGTCTCCAACAAGACAACAGTACCTGGAGCATAGTGTTTTAGGGCGACGAGGTATCTTGGGAATTCTTTGTAAGAGTCCTCCCAATTTCCAAAAATCTTTTCAACCGCCTTCGTCCTAGCAATCCACGCCTTCCTGTACGAGGGAGTATAGTTGTATCTTTGCACCATATGAGCTTTGATGGTACTGACTTTCACAGAAGGGTTGTCGCTCATGTTTGATAGAATTTCATTGCAGATCATCTGAGAGCCGAGCTTGCGAGGATCCTGACTTGGATTGGTTAGTATGCAAGTGTGCTCCAGACTCATTGACCCTATCTTCCAGGAATTGCTTCGCTTCCGAAAAGATGCAGTTAGTCTAAAGGGGCAGACCTCGTTGCGGCAATAGATCTTGTATGGAGTCGGATTTGTTCAATCGACTCTATAATCTGCAGCTAAGTTCATATGGTATTGTTTAATTGCTCGGACACAATATTCTTTTATACGAAAATTGTCTCCAACTTTTACTACTCCCCCCGTCTTTTTGTATGGGTCGTAAAAAATATTTGTTGCTGGCTGATCCTCGCCTAAGCTTAGTGTTGTCATGTGTTGAGGTGGGCAATAAACATGATTGTCTGGCAATTGGTCTGCCTCGTCGCCGTTTATCATTTCGTCAACAACGTCCTCCGCTTCTTCTTCCTCCTCTTCAACGACGTCCAACTCAGCTTGTTCGTTGTCGGAATCGTTAAAAGGTGTATGTTTGATGTGTATTAATAGGCAGAATACATGATACAAGAAACGTGTCTTTGTAGTCAAATTGCTTCAGAAAAGCCTTGCCAAAGAACCATATAATGTATGTTTGACATGACCACACAACACTGCATGGCTACACTAGCCATGACATTATCACACAACTTTGCATAGCCAGACTATTGATAAGATCACACTCTGCATGCCTATACTCTATACTCTGCTTCTACTGTTTCTAAGCATGCGTCTACAAAAAATTAAAAAATAACTTTTTTTTAATTCCATTTTAAAACTAAAATAAATAAAATAATAATAATAATAAAAAGAAAAATTGCCCTGAGGCGCCATTTCATTTGGCTCAACCTCAGGGAATTTTTTAGGGCATTATGTTTTGCCTGAGGCGCCATATGGTTTGGCTCCTCGCCTCTAACTGAGGCGAAATTCCATATGGTGTCACCTTGTTAGTGGGTTTTCAAACCCAGCTACTTTCGTAAATACCCTGAAAACTTGATTTTTTTCGTATTTTTTTTGAAAATTTGTGTTATATTAAAAAAAATTCTCCAATCTAAGCTAGCCATCAACGATAGCCATCAACGAAAGAAGATGCATTTTTCAATAACTTGCAATAATGAAGTTATATTCTTACTCTAACCACACAATTTCATCTTCAATGTTTCTTTTTCTGCACAATCTCAACTCCAATGCTCCAATCAATTAATCATTAATATATTCTTTTTAAATAATAATAATAATAATAATGATAATAATTGATCTTTCCGGTTGATCAGAACCAGAAGTGGGCCAGAGACTTTGTCTTCGATGCTGGAATCCAAAGAGGAGGAGGGTGTACCTATAAGGCACTCCAATGCCAAAGTAAGAATCGGAAGAGGAAAAGGCAAGTACAAAGTAAGAATGGCTTAGGGTAATTTTTGTTGGGGGGAGTTCACTATGGAGCATTGATACATAGTGTAGGACTAGGTACCTTTGTGAGAGACACACCACTTGTCCACCTAAAACCTTAAGGTGATAGGTGAGTGGATTCTCCCACTTATAAATGCTCAAGTCACCACATTCCTATCCAATGTGGGACTTTTTCCCTACTTAGTCACACTTCGTCGATTTCAACGGAATACCACTTCATGGGCAATTCGATACAAGTAAGTCGATCCCTTTCTTGAACGAGAAGCTCTGATACCATTTGTTGGGGGAGTTCACTAGGGAGCATTGATACATAGTGTAGGACTAGACACATTTGTGAGAGACACGCCACTTGTCCACCTAAAACCACCACATTCATATCCAATGTGGGACTATTTCCCTACTTAGTCACACTTCGTCAATTTCAACGGAATACCACTTCATGGGCATTTGGATACAAGTAAGTCGATCCCTTTCTTGAACGAGAAACTATGATACCATTTTTTGGGGGGAGTTCACTAGGGAGCATTATACATAGTGTAGGACTAGACACCTTTGGGAGAGACACACCACTTGTCCACCTAAAACCTTAAGGTGATAGGTGAGTGGGTTCTCCCACTTATAAATGCTCAAGTCACTACATTCCTATCCAATGTGAGACTATTTCCCCACTTAGTCACACTTGCTTATTGTTGATTGCAGAATAGGGCAAGCAAGCAAAAATATTTATTTTCAGAAGAATTCCCTCTGGGATTTATGTCGTGTCCACAGAGATCGGATCGAGGGAAATAACGTCGTTCGACAGTCTCTCGCGTTTATGAGTTTGGTTTTGAATGGTTTCAAACAAGAAAACAGAAAAGTAAACATTAAAACATAAAACAAATTCATTCTTCAGAGAGAAAAACTCGTCCTGAAATGCATATAAATCACTCCTCACAAACTTAAACTTACCGACCAGTTATACTCCACCTACAATACTCCTCAATATCACCCAGCATCGCTCACAACAAAGGTTATGTCTAACGCATAGTTGAGATAACAATCGTGTCACTCTCTTCGTCACCCTCGCGAGTGAAGCCTCGAAACACAGAAGGCATTAAGCTTCGACGCCTATTGAAGATTGTTAGCCCTAAATCTATCTCTAGAACCAAGAAACTAGCAGACAATCATCCCTAATCGAAGTTTGCGACGGTTATCTCTAACGCAACCCAAACCCCGCGCATAAAGCAAAAATCAGCGACAATCACCAATAAAGATTTGTAAAGAAAGTTTTATACAATGCCATGGGCGACAAATATACATGAGATCGTAGTAAATACATATACAAAACCCAACATAGAAGAAAAACACAAAGAAGAAAAGAAATGAACCAAACACTTCACGAATTGTCGGAGCCGATCGATGAGAAATCCACCTCGGATCATCCACATGCAAGCTTCCATGTTGTTTTCTAAGCTAATCTACTAAAAAAATGAAGTTTGATGGAGTTGGAGCAAGAATCCCCAAAACCATCCTCTAAAAAATGCTGAAAAATGAAGTTTATAGGTGGTTTTTGCTGCCCAGGTTCGCACTGCGAACAAATGCCGCCTTAACTTCCTCCAGAATGGTGTTTTTCATGCTTCTAGACACTTTTTATTCGCCCCGTGTTCGCAGTGCGAACTCTCTAGCGAGTGCTCGCCACGGGGGTTCGCAGTGCGAACACGACAGCAAACTAGAATTTGTTTTGATCATAACTCATGAACCGTAACTCCGATTGACGCACGGTTTGAAGTGTTTTTGAAAGCTTATTCAATGCTCTTTATGAATATGGAAAAATCCCATTGCTGGAACACCTGTAAAAATAAATGAAAATCAATTAAACTCAATGATATTTACACGGTACCGCACTATACACCGAAAACGTAAAGTAAACGTATTTACGAACAAAGCGGGGTTTATTCAACCAATTTTAACACAAAGTAATGATAAGTGTAACAAAACTTATATACAAAAATAGGTACATTTTTCACTTATCAAACTCTCCCCAACTTACATAATTGTTTGTCCACAAACAAGAATCAAACAAACTTGAACATGCACAAGCAATATCCAAAGAATGACGAATCAACAGGTTTTGAAAAACAGAAAAGAATGAATGGTTCAAATGAAAATGGTACACACAAAAAGTAAATACTTACCACTAAACTACGACGACAACACAGTCACGAAACAAATGCAAAATACAAAAATCATGCCAAAAATTCTAAAACAACACAAGTTCCAAAGTGAATCACACCTAGTAAGAACAATCATCGGTAGATGAAAAACACACAATAAGGTACTTTACACTCACACAACATTCATGCAAACAAAAGACTAAATTATGCATACTTCCACAAATTCACATTGAAAATACAAAGGCAAGAATCACAAGGGCTTTTCAAGGTTGTAGCGTGGTCGGGTAAACAAACAACGGGCAATTTCTAAAGGTAATTGAAACAAAAACTTGCCTAAACCTAAGGGAGTGAAAAACTCACAAAAGTTCACACACAAAATTCCAATCAACTTCTTCCACAATCCCAAGTGCTACACAACACCCAATACTTATTTAGCACAATTATTGAAACTCTTTATGTTTCCTTTTTCAAGGATTTTATTTTTCTTTCTTTTTCTCTTTTTTTCTTTTCTTTTTAATATTTTTCTCTTTTTTCTTTTCTTTTTCAACCTCATAGAAAACAACCAATGAGTAAACAACCATTCTCTCCCCAACTTGAATTCAACCACATCATCATGTGAATACACCTTACTTTCTAAGGCAAGGTAAAAATTCATACAACAACACAAAGTTGAGGGCTCAAGAAAAAACAAAATCCATTCAAAAATAAGTGAACTAAATACTCATACACAAGCATTAAGTTCAAATAGAAACATGGATCAAAAAGCTCAAAGGGGGTACAAATTCTCACACACTCTCAAGGTGAATTGACTATTTGGCAAAGGTAGTTGTGCTCAAAATGAAACAATTGCCTTGATCCTTTTCATGCATTCATATAATCAACACAAATAAAAGATTCAACATAATAAAATCCAGTTATAACAAGAATGTGGGTTCTCCGTGCCTATATGAACAATAGAAGGCTTCCTCACAAAAAGGTTGGGAACTAAAGTGATTCACAATAGAACAAGTATACAAAAGAATGGATGGCATGGAAGTTTGTAAAATGCCTAAGTATCACGAATATGCTAAAGTATAGAAAGCGATAAATACATACCTCAGATGTGTACAAAACTTAACAAAATCATTACCACACATTCGCAAGTTGAAACGAACCAACTTGGAAAATCACAAAAGCATCCTCAAGTAAGTCAATCAAAATCTGTGAGCGAACAACAACCAAAAACATTCGAAAAGAAAAACTATAAAACATGCTTGTTTTACGTCGTAAGCTCGACGCCTTTACGGTGCTTAATTAGAAACTTCCTTCATTCATGCCATGGTGATGTCTCACCGCGCAACCAAAAACAAGCTCCTAACCAAACACTTGAACAAACGTCAAAATGTACAAGTATCAATATAAACAAGTGAAAATATACAACATGTATGATATCTACAAAACTCAAAAACAAAGAACCTATCGCAATGCGATTCAATATCAAAACCAATCCCCGACAACGGCGCCATTTTGTTAACTGCAAAATAGGGCAAGCAAGCAAAAATATTTATTTTCGGAAGAATTCCCTCCGGGATTTATGTCGTATCCACAGAGATCGGATCGAGGGAAAGAATGCCGTTCGATAGTCTCTCGCGTTAATGAGTTTGGTTTTGAATGGTTTCAAACATGAAAACAGAAAAGTAAACATTAAAACATAAAACAAATTCATTCTTCAGAGAGAAAAACTCGTCCTGAAATGCATATAAATCACTCCTCACAAACTTAAACTTACTGACCAGTTATACTCCACCTACAATACTCCTCAATATCACCCAGCATCGCTCACAACAAAGGTTATGTCTAACGCATAGTTGAGATAACAACCGTGTCACTCTCTTCGTCACCCTCGCGAGTGAAGCCTCGAAACACGAAAGGCATTAAGCTTCGACGCCTATTGAAGATTGTTAGCCCTAAATCTATCTCTAGAACCCAGAAACTAACAGACAATCATCCCTAATCGAAGTTTGCGACGGTTATCTCTAACGCAACCCAAACCCCGCGCATAAAACAAAAATCAGCGACAATCACCAATAAAGATTTGTAAAGCAAGTTTTATACAACGCCATGGGCGACAAATATACATGAGATCGTAGTCAATACATATACAAAACCCAACATAGAAGAAAAACACAAAGAAGAAAAGAAATGAACCAAACACTTCACGGATTGTCGGAGCCGATCGATGAGAAATCCACCTCGGATCATCCACATGCAAGCTTCCATGTTGTTTTCTAAGCTAATCTACTAAAAAAATGAAGTTTGATGGAGTTGGAGCAAGAATCCCCAAAACCATCCTCTAAAAAATGCTGAAAAATGAAGTTTATAGGTGGTTTTTGCTGCCCAGGTTCGCACTGCGAACCCCCGTTCGCACTGCGAACCCCCGTTCGTACTGCGAACAAATGCCGCCTTAACTTCCTCCAGAATGGTGTTTTTCATGCTTCTAGACACTTTTTATTCACCCTGTGTTCGCAGTGCGAACTCTCTAGCGAGTGCTCGCCACAGGGGTTCGCAGTGCGAACACGACAGCAAACCAGAATTTGTTTTGATCATAACTCATGAACCGTAACTCCGATTGACGCACGGTTTGAAGTGTTTTTGAAAGCTTATTCAATGCTCTTTATGAATATGGAAAAATCCCATTGCTGGAACACCTGTAAAAATAAATGAAAATCAATTAAACTCAATGATATTTACACGGTACCGCACTATACACCGAAAACGTAAAGTAAACGTATTTACGAACAAAGCGGGGTTTATTCAACCAATTTTAACACAAAGTAATGATAAGTGCAACAAAACTTATATACGAAAATAGGTACATTTTGCACTTATCAAACTCTCCCCAACTTACATAATTGTTTGTCCACAAACAAGAATCAAACAAACTTGAACATGCACAAGCAATATCCAAAGAATGACGAATCAACAGGTTTTGAAAAACGGAAACGAATGAATGGTTCAAATGAAAATGGTACACACAAAAAGTAAATACTTACCACTAAACTACGACGACAACACAGTCACGAAACAAATGCAAAATACAAAAATCATGCCAAAAATTCTAAAACAACACAAGTTCCAAAGTGAATCACACCTAGTAAGAACAATCATCGGTAGATGAAAAACACACAATAAGGTACTTTACACTCACACAACATTCATGCAAACAAAAGACTAAATTATGCATACTTCCACAAATTCACATTGAAAATACAAAGGCAAGAATCACAAGGGCTTTTCAAGGTTGTAGCGTGGCCGGGTAAACAAACAACGGGCAATTTCTAAAGGTAATTGAAACAAAAACTTGCCTAAACCTAAGGGAGTGAAAAACTCACAAAAGTTCACACACAAAATTCCAATCAACTTCTTCCACAATCCCAAGTGCTACACAACACACAATACTTATTTAGCACAATTATTGAAACTCTTTATGTTTCCTTTTTCAAGGATTTTCTTTTTCTTTCTTTTTCTCTTTTTTTCTTTTCTTTTTAATATTTTTCTCTTTTTTCTTTTCTTTTTCAACCTCATAGAAAACAACCAATGAGTAAACAACCATTCTCTCCCCAACTTGAATTCAACCACATCATCATGTGAATACACCTTACTTTCTAAGGAAAGGTAAAAATTCATACAACAACACAAAGTTGAGGGCTCAAGAAAAAACAAAATCCATTAAAAAATAAGTCAACTAAATACTCATACACTAGCATTAAGTTGAAATAGAAACATGGATCAAAAAGCTCAAAGGGGGTACAAATTCTCACACACTCTCAAGGTGAATTGACTATTTGGCAAAGGTAGTTGTGCTCAAAATGAAACAATTGCCTTGATCCTTTTCATGCATTCATATAATCAACACAAATAAAAGATTCAACATAATAAAATCCAGTTATAACAAGAATGTTGGTTCTCCGTGCCTATATGAACAATATAAGGCTTCCTCACAAAAAGGTTGGGAACTAAAGTGATTCACAATAGAACAAGTATACAAAAGAATGGATGGCATGGAAGTTTGTAAAATGCCTAAGTATCACGAATATGCTAAAGTATAGAAAGCGATAAATACATACCTCAGATGTGTACAAAACTTAACAAAATCATTACCATGCATTCGCAAGTTGAAACGAACCAACTTGGAAAATCACAAAAGCATCCTCAAGTAAGTCAATCAAAATTTGTGAGTGAACAACAACCAAAAACATTCGAAAAGAAAAACTATAAAACATGCTTGTTTTACGTCGTAAGCTCGACGCCTTTACGGTGCTTAATTAGAAACTTCCTTCATTCATGCCATGGTGATGTCTCACCGCGCAACCAAAAATAAGCGTCCTAACCAAACACTTGAACAAACGTCAAAATGTACAAGTATCAATATAAAGAAGTGAAAATATACAACATGTACGATATCTACAAAACTCAAAAACAAAGAAACTATCGCAATGCGATTCAATATCAAAACCAATCCCCGACAACGGCGCCATTTTGTTGACTGCAAAATAGGGCAAGCAAGCAAAAATATTTATTTTCGGAAGAATTCCCTCCGGGATTTATGTCTTATCCACAGAGATCGGTTCGAGGGAAAGAAGTCGTTCGACAGTCTCTCGCGTTAATGAGTTTGGGTTTGAATGGTTTAAAACATGAAAACAGAAAAGTAAACATTAAAACATAAAACAAATTCATTCTTCAGAGAGAAAAACTCGTCCTGAAATGCATATAAATCACTCCTCACAAACTTAAACTTACAGACCAGTTATACTCCACCTACAATACTCCTCAATATCACCCAGCATCGCTCACAATAAAGGTTATGTCTAACGCATAGTTGAGATAACAACCGTGTCACTCTCTTCGTCACTCTCGTGAGTGAAGCCTCGAAACACGGAAGGCATTAAGCTTCGACGCCTATTGAAGATTGTTAGCCCTAAATCTATCTCTAGAACCCAGAAACTAACAGACAATCATCCATAATCGAAGTTTGCGACGGTTATCTCTAACGCAACCCAAACCCCGCGCATAAAGAAAAAATCTGCGACAATCACCAATAAAGATTTGTAAAGCAAGTTTTATACAACGCCATGGGCGACAAATATACATGAGATCGTAGTCAATACATATACAAAACCCAACATAGAAGAAAAACACAAAGAAGAAAAGAAATGAACCAAACACTTCACGGATTGTCGGAGCCGATCGATGAGATATCCACCTCGGATCATCCACATGCAAGCTTCCATGTTGTTTTCTAAGCTAATCTACTGAAAAAATGAAGTTTGATGGAGTTGGAGCAAGAATCCCCAAAACCATCCTCTAAAAAATGCTGAAAAATGAAGTTTATAGGTGGTTTTTGCTGCCCAGGTTCGCACTGCGAACCCCCGTTCGCACTGCGAACATATGCCGCCTTAACTTCCTCCAGAATGGTGTTTTTCATACTTCCAGGCACTTTTTATTCGCCCCGTGTTCGCATTGCAAACTCTCTAGCGAGTGCTCGCCACGGGGGTTCGCAGTGCGAACATGACAGCAAACCAGAATTTGTTTTGATCATAACTCATGAACCTTAACTCCGATTGACGCACGGTTTGAAGCGTTGGAAAGCTTATTCAATGCTCTTTCTTAATATGGAAAAATCCCATTGCTGGAACACATGTAAAAATAAATGAAAATCAATTAAACTCAATGATATTTACACGGTACCGCACTATACACCGAAAATGTAAAGTAAACGTATTTACGAACAAAGCGGGGTTTATTCAACCAATTTTAACACAAAGTAATGATAAGTGCAACAAAACTTATATACGAAAATAGGTACATTTTCCACTTATCAAACTCTCCCCAACTTACATAATTGTTTGTCCACAAACAAGAATCAAACAAACTTGAACATGCACAAGCAATATCCAAAGAATGAAGAATCAACAGGTTTTGAAAAACGGAAACGAATGAATGGTTCAAATGAAAATGGTACACACAAAAAGTAAATACTTACCACTAAACTACGACGACAACACAGTCACGAAACAAATGCAAAATACAAAAATCATGCCAAAAATTCTAAAACAACACAAGTTCCAAAGTGAATCACACCTAGTAAGAACAATCATCGGTAGATGAAAAACACACAATAAGGTACTTTACACTCACACAACATTCATGCAAACAAAAGACTAAATTATGCATACTTCCACAAATTCACATTGAAAATACAAAGGCAAGAATCACAAGGGCTTTTCAAGGTTGTAGCGTGGTCGGGTAAACAAACAACGGGCAATTTCTAAAGGTAATTGAAACAAAAACTTGCCTAAACCTAAGGGAGTGAAAAACTCACAAAAGTTCACACACAAAATTCCAATCAACTTCTTCCACAATCCCAAGTGCTACACAACACACAATACTTATTTAGCACAATTATTGAAACTCTTTATGTTTCCTTTTTCAAGGATTTTCTTTTTCTCTTTTTTTCTTTTCTTTTTAATATTTTTCTCTTTTTTATTTTCTTTTTCAACCTCATAGAAAACAACCAATGAGTAAACAACCATTCTCTCCCCAACTTGAATTCAACCACATCATCATGTGAATACACCTTACTTTCTAAGGCAAGGTAAAAATTCATACAACAACACAAAGTTGAGGGCTCAAGAAAAAACAAAATCCATTCAAAAATAAGTGAACTAAATACTCATACACAAGCATTAAGTTCAAATAGAAACATGGATCAAAAAGCTCAAAGGGGGTACAAATTCTCACACACTCTCAAGGTGAATTGACTATTTGGCAAAGGTAGTTGTGCTCAAAATGAAACAATTGCCTTGATCCTTTTCATGCATTCATATAATCAACACAAATAAAAGATTCAACCTAATAAAATCCAGTTATAACAAGAATGTTGGTTCTCCGTGCCTATATGAACAATAGAAGGCTTCCTCACAAAAAGGTTGGGAACTAAAGTGATTCACAATAGAACAAGTATACAAAAGAATGGATGGCATGGAAGTTTGTAAAATGCCTACATATCACGAATATGCTAAAGTATAGAAAGCGATAAATACATACCTCAGATGTGTACAAAACTTAACAAAATCATTACCACGCATTCGCAAGTTGAAACGAACCAACTTGGAAAATCACAAAAGCATCCTCAAGTAAGTCAATCAAAATCTGTGAGTGAACAACAACCAAAAACATTCGAAAAGAAAAACTATAAAACATGCTTGTTTTACGTCGTAAGCTCGACGCCTTTACGGTGCTTAATTAGAAACTTCCTTCATTCATGCCATGGTGATGTCTCACCGCGCAACCAAAAACAAGCGTCCTAACCAAACACTTGAACAAACGTCAAAATGTACAAGTATCAATATAAAGAAGTGAAAATATACAACATGTACGATATCTACAAAACTCAAAAACAAAGAAACTATCGCAATGCGATTCAATATCAAAACCAATCCCCGGCAACGGCGCCATTTTGTTGACTGCAAAATAGGGCAAGCAAGCAAAAACATTTATTTTCGGAAGAATTCCCTCCGGGATTTATGTCGTATCCACAGAGATCGGTTCGAGAGAAAGAATGTCGTTCGACAGTCTCTCGCGTTAATGAGTTTGGGTTTGAATGGTTTAAAACATGAAAACAGAAAAGTAAACATTAAAACATAAAACAAATTCATTCTTCAGATAGAAAAACTTGTCCTGAAATGTATATAAATCACTCCTCATAAACTTAAACTTACAGACCAGTTATACTCCACCTACAATACTCCTCAATATCACCCAGCATCGCTCACAACAAAGGTTATGTCTAACGCACAATTGAGATAACAACCGTGTCACTCTCTTCGTCACTCTCGCGAGCGAAGCCTCGAAACACGGAAGGCATTAAAGTTCGACGCCTATTGAAGATTGTTAGCCCTAAATCTATCTCTAGAATCCAGAAACTAACAGACAATCATCCCTAATCGAAGTTTGCGACAGTTATCTCTAATGCAACCCAAACTCCGCGCATAAAGCAAAAATCAGAGACAATCACCAATAAAGATTTTTAAAGCAAGTTTTATACAACTCCATGGGCGACAAATATACATGAGATCGTAGTCAATAAATATACAAAACCCAACATAGAAGAAAAACACAAAGAAGAAAAGAAATGAACCAAACACTTCACGGATTGTCGGAGCCGATCGATGAGATATCCACCTCGGATCATCCACATGCAAGCTTCCATGTTGTTTTCTAAGCTAATCTACTGAAAAAATGAAGTTTGATGGAGTTGGAACAAGAATCCCCAAAACCATCCTCTAAAAAATGCTGAAAAATGAAGTTTATAGGTGGTTTTTGCTGCCCAGGTTGGCACTGCGAACATATGCCGCCTTAACTTCCTCCAGAATGGTGTTTTTCATGCTTCCAGACACTTTTTATTCGCCCCGTGTTCGCATTGCGAACTCTCTAGCGAGTGCTTGCCACGGGGGTTCGCAGTTCGAACATGACAGCAAACCAGAATTTGTTTTGATCATAACTCATGAATCGTAACTCCGATTGACGCACGGTTTGAAGCGTTGGAAAGCTTATTCAATGCTATTTATGAATATGGAAAAATCCCATTGCTGGAACACCTGTAAAAATAAATGAAAATCAATTAAACTCAATGATATTTACACGGTACCGCACTATACACCGAAAATGTAAAGTAAACGTATTTACGAACAAAGCGGGGTTTATTCAACCAATTTTAACACAAAGTAATGATAAGTGCAACAAAACTTATATACAACAATAGGTACATTTTCCACTTATCAAACTCTCCCCAACTTACATAATTGTTTGTCCACAAACAAGAATCAAACAAACTTGAACATGCACAAGCAATATCCAAAGAATGACGAATCAACAGGTTTTGAAAAACGGAAACGAATGAATGGTTCAAATGAAAATGGTACACACAAAAAGTAAATATGTAAAGCCCACATATACAATGCATGCATCAAATCACATACTATACATGCTAAGTACGTTTGGTACTGAAATATACAATAAGTTCCTAGTTAACACATTATACACATAAATGCCTCTAAAACAAAACACTAAAAGTCTAAGGCATTACATATACAAGATGTTCCAAAATGATAAAAACTAAGAACTAGATCAATATAATGATCTCAAAACATAACGCCATAGCGGAAGCCATGCCATCACAAAACTACGATCCGTAAGGAAAGTCAAATGACCTTGTCCTTACCCTTCGCCGAACCTGCAGAACCTGTGATGTAAACAACAACAGTGGGTGAGATACTTCAAATCTCAGTGAGTTCTCTATCTTAAAGTCCTCTCGGCTTTACAAGGTTCTAAAAGAAACCTAACTCATGTCCAAAGGGATAGGGGAAGGACCATGAGTACACACACACAAGTAACCATCACGGTGAGCCTGTAAACTCACACTAGTACTGAAGTACCTCCTGAGCCTGTAAACTCAAGGATTCACAAATCAATAACCAATACCAAGGTATCCCCTATTCCCGTCCGCTTCTACGTCTAGAAGACGACCCGAGTCATGGATCCTTGTAGCTACTTGGCATACGAATTGGATTCGGGATCACCGGTCCGTACACCGTGATCCGTCACTTCTCACGGCCCGTACACCGTCATAAGTCTCTTTACCCGTAGGCTCCAATCGTACTTAACACGGGACTTAAACCTGCCAAGTAGTTATGCATAACGTTTCAGAGGAGGTGATCGAGTCTCATGAAACTACACCGCAAGAAACAGTGGTTATGATTTAAAATGCACACGCCTCGGCCTTTCATGCACGAGCGTTGCCACACATGGAATAATTCATACTACTGACACAGTTTTGGTAATAATCCTCACTCTGCCTATTCCATATTTTAACATGCATACATTGTCAATAATAATTACACACCATTAACAGATAAAAGTCGACAAAACGACGCTATTCAGAAAATCCCGACATAATTAAATCCGCTGACAATTTTAAAACCATCGTAATAAGAAAGTACATTCTATTATCTTTCCAACGATACCAAAAATGTTCAAATCCGAGTTACGTACAAAAAGTTACGGCATTTGAAACAAACGATCGGAAAATAATCACAACAGCAGAATTTCTGCAATTCTCCTGGCCATACGCGTATTGCCCAAGGCCATACGCGTATTGCCCAAAATTCTCGGCCATCCATACGCGTATTGCCCAAGTCCATACGTGTATGGGCAGAGACTTGTTTTCGTTGGAAATTTCCTTTTAAAAATCCCATACGCGTATCACCCTTGCCATACGCGTATGAGCAGAGGCTTTTCCTTTGAAATTTCTCATTTTAAAAACCATTACGCGTATTGCCCGTGCCGTACGCGTAATGCCCATGCCCCATACGCGTAAGGCCATGCCCCATACACGTATGGGCAGAAGAAAATGCAGAAAAACCAGCAGAAAAATCTGTAACGGGTTTCACCAAAATCAACTCCAAAATCTCATTTTGATCAATCACAAAGCATCAAAACAGGTTATAACATAACAAACAGTATAACATATAATCAAACATTGAATTTTAATAGTTAGATTCGTTATTTTATACCAAAAATACCCAATTTTCACAATTCCAACCTAACTCTAAACTCAAAATAAACTCCACTCTAAAGGGTCTAACTAGAACCCACCTGGACAACAAGATGAGGAGATTGATACTGAGATGAAGAGATGAAGAGTTGAAGCTTGATGATGATCTTGAGCTTCTTGAGAAATTTTCCTCCCCTTTTCCTTTCCTTTCTTTCCTTTCCTTCACGTTTCTAACTTTTGTTTGTTTTTCAAGGAAATGAAAAGAAAATAGAATAGTATAGAAAATTTTCATTAATTAGTAGTACTACTAAATGTCCAAATTAGCTCAAATACATCAAATTATAAAAACTCAACGTTAAATGTTATTAATTTAATCGACACTGAGTCCGTCAGTTTACTCCAATTATTTTATCAAATAATTGCTCAGAGTACTCCGGAACCCAGTTGATCATAATAATATTCACCAGAGCGTTTATAAATTTACGGGGTATTACATCCCCCCCCCCTTAAATAGAAATTCGTCCCCGAATTTAAAATATTACTTAAACAGGTGTGGATAAGAATCTCGCATTTCCGATTCCAGTTCCCAAGTAGCATCACCCGAATGCGTCATATCCCATTGAACTTTAACAAGAGGAATGTCTTTGTTCCTTAACACTTTTGTTTCCCTTCCCCCAATACAACTCGGTTGTGGTTCAAAAGTCAAATCCGCTTCAATTTCCACTGATTCGGGTAGAATTGGCTGAAGAGGATCAGGAATAAACTTACGGAGCTGAGATACGTGAAAAACATCATGCATCTCAGATAGAGAGGGTGGTAAGGCTAATCTGTAAGCAACTTCACCAATTCTTTCTAGAATTTGATATGGTCCCATGTATCTCGGACTTAATTTACGTGACTTAAACGGTCCTTTCAATCTCAATCTCGGAGTAACTTTCAGAAATACATGGTCACCTTCCTCAAATTCCAAAGGTCTCCTACGGTTATCCGCATAACTCTTTTGACGATCTTGTGCTTGTTTAACTTTCTCACGGATCATTCGAATCTTTTCCGTAGTCTCTTGAATAATCTCAGGTCCCAAAATTCTATCTTCGCCAATTTCAGCCCAACGCAAAGGTGTTCTACATTTCCTCCCATACAATGCTTCATAAGGAGCCATACCGATGCTCGCATGGTAACTATTGTTATAGGAAAACTCAATTAACGGTAAAAGTTATTTCCAATTCCCTCTACTCTCCAGCACACAAGCTCTTAACATATCCTCCATCGTCTGTATTGTTCGCTCAGTCTGACCATCCGTTTGAGGATGATTCGACGTCCTCAAACGCAAATTCGTACCCATCGCTTGTTGGAACACTTTCCAAAACCTCGAAGTAAACTTCGGATCTCTATCGGACACAATACAAGAAGAAATACCATGCAATCTCACAATCTCAGCAATAAACAACCTCGCAAGATGACTTGCCTTATAAGTAGTCTTCACGGCTAAGAAATGTGCAGATTTCGTTAATCGGTCTACAATTACCCAAATAGAATCATACCCACCCTGGGTACGGGGTAAACCCACTGCAAAGTCCATAGAAATACTATCCCACTTCCAAACTGGAATATCCAAAGGTTGCAACAGACCGCCCGGTCTTTGGTGTTCAATCTTCACCTGTTGGCACACCGCACATTCTGACACATATTCCGCTATATCCTTTTTCATCCCAGACCACCAATAATCCTTCTTTAAATCCTGATACATCTTCGAAGAACCAGGATGTATCGTAAAAGTACCTTTATGAGCTTCATCTAAAATCTTCCTCTTCAATGCCTCATCCTTCGGAACCCAAATCCGTTGATTAAACAGAACAATCCCATCAGTTGCTCGTGTAAAACCCGGTTGAAGTAAAAATTCTTGTAACTCCTCCTCTAACATTTGTTCTTGTTGAATCTCAACTCTTAAAGTAGAATTGACATTCAAATTCCCCATAATTACACCATTCGGAGTCCACACAAACTGGAGATTAAGATCTCTAAACTTCTCCAACAACGAATACTCCAAAATCATCAATTCCGCACTATGAACCATTTTCCGACTTAAAGCATCAGCTACTTTATTCGCCTTTCCTGGATGATACTTCAATTCTAAGTCATAATCCTTTAAGTACTCCATCCACATTCTTTGTCGCATATTCAACTCCTTCTGGTCAAACAAATACTTCAAACTTTTGAGGTCACTGAACATCTCAAAGCGTACACCATATAAATAATGACGCCACGCCTTCAGTGCAAACACCACTGCAGCTAGTTCCAAATCATGAGTTGGATAATTCTTCTCATGAACTTTTAACTGTCGAGAAGCATAAGCTACTACTTGACCGCCTTGCATCAGAACACCCCCTAATCCCCTCTTAGAAGCATCACAGAATACTTCATAAGAGTTGTTAGGATCAGGAATAATTAATACTGGAGCACTCGCCAAACTTTCCTTCAATTTCATAAAACTTTGCTCATAACCCGAATCCCACTCAAAAGCAAAATCCTTCCGAGTAAGTTTCGTCATTGGTAAGGCTAATTGAGAAAAACCTTTAATGAACCTTCTATAGTAACCTGCCAAACCCAAGAAACTTTTAACCTCTGAAACGTTTCTCGGTCTTTCCCAATTAATCACTGCTTCTACCTTTGATGGATCCACTGCCACACCACCTTGAGATATAACATGTCCAAGGAAATTTACTTCCGATATCCAAAACTCACACTTACTCAACCTAGCAAACAATTGCTTCTCTTGCAATACCGATAAGACAATTCTCAGATGTTCTCCGTGCTCTTGTGGAGTACGAGAATAAATAAGAATGTCGTCAATAAAGATTACCACAAATTGGTCCAAGAAAGCCTGAAATATACGGTTCATGTAATCCAGAAAAATAGCTGGAGCATTAGTCACACCGAAAGGCATCACTAAGAATTCGTAATGACCGTAACGGGTCCTAAATGCAGTTTTTGGCACATCGGAACTCTTCACTCGGATCTGATGATAACCCGACCGTAAATCAATTTTCGAGAACACACAGGCTCCCTTCAATTGATCTAACAAGTTGTCTATCCTGGGTAAGGGGTACTTATTCTTAATGGTAACTTTATTCAACTTACGATAATCAATGCACAAACGCATTCCCCCATCTTTCTTCTTTACCAACAACACTGGAGCTCCCCAAGGTGAAACACTAGGTCTAACAAAATGCTTAGACATCAAATCCTCCAATTGGTCCTTTAATTCTCTTAATTCAAGCGGTGTCATCCGATAAGGAGAAACGGATATAGGAGCCGTTCCCGGTACCAGGTCAATAGAGAACTCAACTTCTCTCTCCGGAGGAAGAGAAGAAACATCCTCAGGAAACACTTCAGGAAACTCACACACTATTGGAATACTCAGAACTTGCTGTTCACTACTTCCTTCCTTAGTAAGAACCAATAAAACATATTTCTCCTTCTCAAACAAGAAATTTACCATTCCCACCGTACCTTCTAAAATCGTTGATAATACATCTTTCGGAGTAGCCTCAGCAGATGGAATAATGATTAGCTTCTCCTCACAACCGATAAAAACCGAATTAGTTGAAAGCCAGCCCATTCCCAGAACAACATCCACTTTCTTAAGCGGCAAACAAATAAGATCAATCTGAAAGACTCTTTCGTTCACCGACAACACACAATTTTCACACATCGAAGGTGTTTCAACCATTTCATCCATGGCAGTAGTAACCACCATAGGAGGAAACAAAGGAATAGTTTGTAACCCAAGTCGCTTCACACAACGCGTGGACACAAAAGAATGTGTTGCCCCACAATCAAATAAAACAAAACAAGGATGTCCATTTACGAAACACGTACCCGCAATCAAGGAGTTGTCACCCTTTGCTTTCCTTGCATCCAGGGTATACAATCGGCCAGTAGTCTTCCCTTGTGTCTGATTTCTACCCTGAGGACAATCTCTCGATACGTGACCCATCTTGTTACACTGATAACACAGTATTGCATCCGAATTGCACCTACCATAATGATTCCTTCCACAAGTACGACATACCGGAGGCACACTCGTTCTAGAACTCTGTACTTGCTTCCCTTTGAAAGACTGTTGCCTTTGCCTAAACTGTTGATTCGACCTTCCACGGTCACTTTGAGTCGCCCTGTTCAAATCCACCTCCATTTGTACCTTTTTCAAACTATTCTCCGCCACATAACATTGTCTTAACATTTCAGCATAAGTAGCAAATTCCCGTTGAGACACGCTATGTGAAATTTCAGCCCTCAAACCAAACAAAAACTGATCAATCTTCCACCTTTCATCAGGAGCATACATGGCCTTCCTAGAATAGTCAGCCATGATCTCAAATTTTTCCGCATAAGAAGCCACTGATAAATTGCCCTGTCTCAACTGCTGGAACTCAAACTCCTTCTGAGACCTTAAAGAACTCGGAAAATATTTCTCCATAAAAGTTACCTTAAACTGTTCCCACACCTTTGGTATCTCTTGGATTGTCATCAAGGCTGAAGCGCTCTCCCACCACCTCATGGCAGGACCCTTCAACAAGTGGGAAGCAAAGACCACTTTATTTTCCTCACTGCAATGCACTATCAAGAAAATCCGTTCCATACCTGATATCCATTCACGCGCCTTCACCGGATCTAACCCTCCCTGAAACTCCAGAGGATTCATACGGATGAATTCTCTATAGGTTCCCCTTGCAACTTCAGGAACAACCACTGGAGGATGCAGACCATCAGCCATTTGCTGTACCATTCCTTGTATGAACTGATTTTACTGTTGCTGCATCTGTTGCATGAATTGATACAAAGGGGCGTTCCCTTCAGCACCCTGTGGAACCGTCCCAGCTGGAGTAGTCCTCGGAGTCCTTGGTCTTCCACGGTTGTTTCTACGTCTGTCGGCCATGTTCCTGAATGTCATACAAATAGGATTAAGTTGATCAGGCTCAATACCATAAATATAACACGTAAGACCAACGGCGACACCACGTATCTGAAATGGAAAGAATTACTTATTCTATTTCATGGCTAGGTCGAGGATATGACCTGCTCTGATACCAACTGTAAAGCCCACATATATAATACATGCATCAAATCACATACTATACATGATAAGTACATTTGGTACTGAAATATACAATAAGTTCCTAGTTAACACATTATACACATAAATGCCTCTAAAACAAAACACTAAAAGTCTAAGGCATTACATATACAAGATGTTCCAAAATGATAAAAACTAAGAACTAGATCAATATAATGATCTCAAAACATAACGCCATAACGGAAGCCATGCCATCACAAAACTATGATCCGTAAGGAAAGTCAAATGACCTTGTCCTTACCCTTCGCCGAACCTGCAGAACCTGTGATGTAAACAACAACAGTGGGGTGAGATACATCAAATCTCAGTGATTTCGCTATCTTAAAGTCCTCTCGGCTTTACATGGTTCTAAAAGAAACCTAACTCATGTCCAAAGGGATAGGGGAAGGACCATGAGTACACACACACAAGTAACCATCACGGTGAGCCTGTAAACTCACACTAGTACCGAAGTACCTCCTGAGCCTGTAAACTCAAGGATTCACAAATCAATAACCAATACCAAGGTATCCCCTATTCCCGTCCGCTTCTACGTCTAGAAGACGACCCGAGTCATGGATCCTTGTAGCTACTTGGCATACGAATTGGATTTGGGATCACCGGTCCGTACACCGTGATCCGTCACTTCTCACGACCCATACACCGTCACAAGTCTCTTTACCCGTAGGCTCTAATCGTACTTAACACGGGACTCAAACCTGCCAAGTAGTTGTGCATAACGTTTCAGAGGAGGTGCTCGAGTCTCATGAAACTACACCGCAAGAAACAGTGGTTATGATTTAAAATGCACACGCCTCGGCCTTTCATGCACGAGCGTTGCCACACATGGAACAATTCACACTACTAACACAATTTTGGTAATAATCCTCACTCTGTCTATTCCATATTTTAACATGCATACATTGTCAACAATAATTACACACCATTAACAGATAAAAGTCGACAAAACGACGCTATTCAGAAAATCCCGACATAATTAAATCGGCCGACAATCTTAAAACCATCGTAATAAGAAAGTACATTCTATTATCTTTCCAACGATACAAAAAATGTTCAAATCCGAGTTACGTACAAAAAGTTACGGCATTTGAAACAAACGATCGGAAAATAAGCACAACAGCAGAATTTCTGCAATTCTCCTGGCCATACGCGTATTGCCCAAGGCCATACGCGTATTGCCCAAAATTCTCGGCCATCCATACGCGTATTGCCCAAGTCCATACGTGTATGGGCAGAGACTTGTTTTCGTTGGAAATTTCCTTTTAAAAATCCCATACGCGTATCACCCTTGCCATACGCGTATGAGCAGAGGCTTTTCCTTTGAAATTTCTCGTTTTAAAAACCATTACGCGTATTGCCCGTACCGTACGCGTAACGGCCATGCCCCATACGCGTATGGGCAGAAGAAAATGCAGAAAAACTAGCAGAAAAATCTGTTACGGGTTTCACCAAAATCAACCCCAAAATCTCATTTTGATCAATCACAAAGCATCAAAATAGGTTATAACATAACAAACAGTATAACATACAATCAAACATTGAATTTTAATAGTTAGATTCATGATTTTATACCAAAAATACCCAATTTTCACAATTCCAACCTAACTCTAAACTCAAAATAAACTCCACTCTAAAGGGTCTAACTAGAACCCACCTGGACAACAAGATGAGGAGATTGATACTGAGATGAAGAGATGAAGAGTTGAAGCTTGATGATGATCTTGAGCTTCTTGAGAAATTTTCCTCCCCTTTTCCTTTCCTTTCTTTCCTTTCCTTCACTTTTCTAACTTTTGTTTGTTTTTCAAGGAAATGAAAAGAAAATAGAATAGTATAGAAAATTCTCATTAATTAGTAATACTACTAAATGTCCAAATTAGCTCAAGTACATCAAATTATAAAAACTCAACGTTAAATATTATTAATTTAATCGACTCTGAGTCCCTCAGTTTACTCCAATTATTTTATCAAATAATTGCTCAGAGTACTCCGGAACCCAGTTGATCATAATAATATTCACCAGAGCGTTTATAAATTTACGGGGGATTACAAAATACTTACCACTAAACTACGACGACAACACAGTCACGAAACAAATGCAAAATACAAAAATCATGCCAAAAATTCTAAAACAACACAAGTTCCAAAGTGAATCACACCTAGTAAGAACAATCATCGGTAGATGAAAAACACACAATAAGGTACTTTACACTCACACAACATTCATGCAAACAAAAGACTAAATTATGCATACTTCCACAAATTCACATTGAAAATACAAAGGCAAGAATCACAAGGGCTTTTCAAGGTTGTAGCGTGGTCGGGTAAACAAACAACGGGCAATTTCTAAAGGTAATTGAAACAAAAACTTGCCTAAACCTAAGGGAGTGAAAAACTCACAAAAGTTCACCCACAAAATTCCAATCAACTTCTTCCACAATCCCAAGTGCTACACAACACACAATACTTATTTAGCACAATTATTGAAACTCTTTATGTTTCCTTTTTCAAGGATTTTCTTTTTCTTTCTTTTTCTCTTTTTTTCTTTTCTTTTTAATATTTTTCTCTTTTTTCTTTTCTTTTTCAACCTCATAGAAAACAACCAATGAGTAAACAACCATTCTCTCCCTAACTTGAATTCAACCACATCATCATGTGAATACACCTTACTTTCTAAGGCAAGGTAAAAATTCATACAACAACACAAAGTTGAGGGCTCAAGAAAAAACAAAATCCATTCAAAAATAAGTGATATAAATACTCATACACAAGCATTAAGTTCAAATAGAAACATGGATCAAAAAGCTCAAAGGGGGTACAAATTCTCACACACTCTCAAGGTGAATTGACTATTTGGCAAAGGTAGTTGTGCTCAAAATGAAACAATTGCCTTGATCCTTTTCATGCATTCATATAATCAACACAAATAAAAGATTCAACATAATAAAATCCAGTTATAACAAGAATGTTGGTTCTCCGTGCCTATATGAACAATATAAGGCTTCCTCACAAAAAGGTTGGGAACTAAAGTGATTCACAATAGAACAAGTATACAAAAGAATGGATGGCATGGAAGTTTGTAAAATGCCTAAGTATCATGAATATGCTAAAGTATAGAAAGCGATAAATACATACCTCAGATGTGTACAAAACTTAACAAAATCATTACCACGCATTCGCAAGTTGAAACTAACCAACTTGGAAAATCACAAAAGCATCCTCAAGTAAGTCAATCAAAATCTGTGAGCGAACAACAACCAAAAACATTCGAAAAGAAAAACTATAAAACATGCTTGTTTTACGTCGTAAGCTCGACGCCTTTACGATGCTTAATTAGAAACTTCCTTCATTCATGCCATGGTGATGTCTCACCGCGCAACCAAAAACAAGCGTCCTAACCAAACACTTGAACAAACATCAAAATGTACAAGTATCAATATAAACAAGTGAAAATATACAACATGTACGATATCTACAAAACTCAAAAACAAAGAAACTATCGCAATGCGATTCAATATCAAAACCAATCCCCGGCAACGGCGCCATTTTGTTGACTGCAAAATAGGGCAAGCAAGCAAAAATATTTATTTTCGGAAGAATTCCCTCCGGGATTTATGTCGTATCCACAGAGATCGGTTCGAGGGAAAGAATGTCGTTCGACAGTCTCTCGCGTTAATGAGTTTGGGTTTGAATGGTTTAAAACATGAAAACAGAAAAGTAAACATTAAAACATAAAACAAATTCATTCTTCAGAGAGAAAAACTTGTCCTAAAATGCATATAAATCACTCCTCACAAACTTAAACTTACAGACCAGTTATACTCCACCTACAATACTCCTCAATATCACCCAGCATCGCTCACAACAAAGGTTATGTCTATCGCACAGTTGAGATAACAACCGTGTCACTCTCTTCGTTACTCTCGCGAGCGAAGCCTCAAAACACGAAAAGCATTAAGCTTCGATGCCTATTGAAGATTGTTAGCCCTAAATCTATCTCTAGAATCCAGAAACTAACAGACAATCATCCCTAATCGAAGTTTGCGACGGTTATCTCTAATGCAACCCAAACCCCGCGCATAAAGCAAAAATCAGAGACAATCACCAATAAAGATTTTTAAAGCAAGTTTTATACAACGCCATGGGTGACAAATATACATGAGATCGTAGTCAATACATATACAAAACCCAACATAGAAGAAAAACACAAAGAAGAAAAGAAATGAACCAAACACTTCACGGATTGTCGGAGCCGATCAATGAGATATCCACCTCGGATCATCCACATGCAAGCTTCCATGTTGTTTTCTAAGCTAATCTACTGAAAAAATGAAGTTTGATGGAGTTGGAGCAAGAATCCCCAAAACCATCCTCTAAAAAATGCTGAAAAATGAAGTTTATAGGTGGTTTTTGCTGCCCAGGTTCGCACTGCAAACCCCCGTTCGCACTGCGAACATATGCCGCCTTAACTTCCTCCAGAATGGTGTTTTTCATGCTTCCAGGCACTTTTTATTTGCCCCGTGTTTGCAGTGCGAACTCGCTAGCGAGTGCTCGCCACGGGGGTTCGCAGTGCGAACAAGACAGCAAACCAGAATTTGTTTTGATCATAACTCATGAACCGTAACTCCGATTGACGCACGGTTTGAAGCGTTGGAAAGCTTATTCAATGCTATTTATGAATATAGAAAAATTCCATTGCTGGAACACCTGTAAAAATAAATGAAAATCAATTAAACTCAATGATATTTACACGGTACCGCACTATACACCGAAAACGTAAAGCAAACGTATTTACGAACAAAGCGGGGTTTATTCAACCAATTTTAACACAAAGTAATGATAAGTGCAACAAAACTTATATATAAAAATAGGTACATTTTGCACTTATCACTTATACTATTCCTATAATTTTGGAATACCTAACCCTCTAAAAGAAGAGGGTATTTATAACTCCCCTAGCACTTGGTCATTGGTCCCTATTTTAGGGCCTAGATATTCGCTCACCAAAAATAGATAACTGCCAGAAACTAGTTGTTGAGACGGACAGACATTCTCGAAACTAGTCGTTGCTTCGAGCAGGGGTGTGGTTGCGGGCAAGCGCGTCTTGACCGTTCCTGGATGGTTGAACCGTACGTGACGGACAGAGATGTGACGAGGCCAGCTGATCCTGGGGGTTAGCTGGCCAGCCCTCCTCGGCTGAGGGGTAGAAGAAAAAGTGTTTTCCTTTGCCCTCAATTGGCAGGGCTTAGGCTATTGGGCCGTTCTAGGTGAAGAAGTAGATTGGGCTATGCCTAGCCATTAGGCCAGTCCAGAACAGGATCCCTCCAAGTCGTTGCTTTTGAGTATAGGAGTGATGACTTAAGTGCAGCCCGTGATCCCAAAGAGGAGTAAGCGTCGTCGACGCTTGTTATTGAGATGGGGTCGTTTCGTGGTGCTCGAGGATACATGTGCCTAAGGAACCCGAAACGTTGTCTTGCGTGTCTGGAGAGCGGGGAGTCCAACGATCGATGGGCCTTGAAGAGATGGAGTGTCATGCATGCATCAAGCCATGCGCCGCAGTTAATGCATAATGATGGTTATGCTAGGGTTACAATGATGCCCCTACGTCTTCGTAGGCACGTGTGTGATTGTGCACGTGCTTCTGACTCGTCTATAAATAGAGGGAGGAAGCGTTCATTTTCAATTTTTGCTTCTCTCTTCTTCTGCTTTCGCCGTCGTTCTCCGCCGTCCACCACCGCAATATAGTCGTACGAGCACCGACCAAGCTTCTCCGACCACAGTTTCTTTCTCTCCGCCCACATAAGTTTCTGATCCTTCTTTATTTTACGCAAGCTTAATTCTCATTTTTCTTAGATTTGCATGCGGTTAGGACGAAAAACTGGGTAGAGTAGGTGTATTTCGGTGGATGTTGGTGTCTGGCGGTGGTTGAGCCATTTTTCTGCCGCGCGCCCTTTCACTTGAATAATGGTGGAAAGGTGGATTTGGTTTTGCCATCAAATTCACTTTTTTCCTCTGCTTTTCAGGTAAAGGAGATGTCTGACAACGCCGAGGATGACGTTATGCTCGAGCAAGAGGTGTCCGATGAGAGCTATTTAGGGGATAACAGCTCCGAGGAAACCGCTCCCGGGAGTCTCGGGAAAGAATGGATTGCCTCCGAGCCTCGGAAGCATGCCTCACTCTTCGCCTTCTATACTCAGGATTCCTTCACAACGGTGGGGGATGAGGAAAGATTGGAAGGTCCACTTTTCCAGGGAGGATGATCGAATATGCTCGGCTTACGACGCCGAGCATTTTCCCATGTACGAGTATGTTTTTAAGGAGATGGGGCTGAGGCTGCCCTTTACAGATCTTTAGGTGGCAGTTTTCGGTCATCTGGACTTGGTGCCCTCTCAGCTCCATCCGAACCTGATTGCCTTTATCCGAGCATTCGAGATTACCTGCGAATACTTGAAGATTGGAGCCACTCTCCCCCTCTTCTTCATTGTCTTCCACCTCTAATGCCATGTCGTGCGAGGGAAGTTTGGATGGGTTTCCCTGAAGCAGGGGAGGAAGTTCTTCAAAGCCTTTTCAGAGTCCATTACGACATTTAAGGAAAGGTACTATGTAGTGGAGCCTGTGTCGGAGAGGGCCAAAGACTCTTCGTTTCTCTGGGATATTTTTAAAGATGAAAATGGGGATCCCCTTTGCAACGAGCAAGGCAGGGTGAGGGGCCGTCGGGCGTATAAATTTCGTTTCTCATGGAGCAAGGACCACTTCACCAGGGAAACCGAGGAGTATTTTGCAAGGCCGAACATGTTGGAGGAAGATGACTTGGCCAGCTATAACAAGCTGGTGGCCTTTGTTGATAGTTTTTGCCCTGCTCAGTGCGTGACCAAGGGCGGACATGTTATTCTTGAAGATGACGGGGAGCCCAAGGTAGAGGCCCGATATATTAACACTAAGGAGTTCCTCGACTGCGGTATGCGCAAGGATGCTCTGGATCTTTTGGGTAGCCATTTTTCTTTTTAGCTTGCCTCGTGTTGTTGTTTTTCGTTTACAAACGTGTGTTTGCTGTTCTGTAGACAAGATGTCCACGACCCAAGAACGTTTGGTAAAAACTACGGCGGCCAAGGTCAAGCAAGGGAGAAAAGTCGACAAAAGTCGCCTTGCCGAGCAGGTACTCCCGCCTCCGACGGGATCAGGGACCTTTTCATCTGCCGCAGCTACCATCCAGACTTCCGTGTTACCGGTGACTTCGAGGCACAAACGTTTCCTGGCAGAAGATGTCCTCGACCTAATGGGCAAACAGAAGAAAAGCAAGTACGAGCTGCCCCCATGCTTCCATAAGAGGGATTTCTTCGAATGCTCCTCCCTTGCACTTCATCGGGCAGAGTCTTTGGCGCTCGAGGAGCTCGATCTTCCGAGAAAGAGGGCTTTGCTGGCCTAGGACGCCGTTGTCCTAATGAGGTTCTTGGGCATGGCGGTGGTCTATACAGAGGAAGGGGCCCTTTAGGAAGCGGAGCTGAAGAAGACTCATGCTACCAACACGGTTTTGGAGGAAAGGCTGAAGGATGTTAGGGAGACGGCGAAGAAATCCAGGGAGGAGGTGACCAAGGTTATTGAGGAGCGGGATATCTTGGTAGCGGAGAAGAAAGCCTCGAATGATGTGGTTGATGCGTTACGGGCTACCGCATATCCTTCCGAGGACGAGAGCAATGAGGTGAAGAGTCAGAAGACTGCTTGTGGGCTGTCGAGGAGGCCTTCAACAACGTGATGGAGCAGCTGAAAGTTGTGAACCCCGGGGTTGAGCTGGTTACCGCAAGGATAGGGTTCCTCCACAGCTGTCGGACAGCCATATCGTCATTCCTGATTTCCTCAGGTTGGGCGAGGAGGACGAGCAGCTTGCCCACAAGGAGCCGCAGCCAAATACCGATTGATTTTTTGTTTTGTCTTTTCGGCCTACGTGTCTTATGTTGTAATTTCTTCGGATGGGGCTTGGCCCCTTTATGTAATTTTTAAAACAATTTTGGCCTTCGTGGTCGTTTCTTTGTCTCTAGATGGGGATGTGGTCCCTTTTTATGTAATATCCTTACAATTACGGTTCTTGTGGCCGTTTTATTTTTTGATATGTGATTTCGGACTTGGTGGTCGCTTGTGTATGATTTATTTTGGATATTTGTGCATGTATATTTTTACTCTGCTTGATTTCGCTAAGTGTCACGCGCTGCTCATCGTGAGTGCCCGTTTGTTTGGGTTGTTTTTGTGAATGATTTTTCACTGTGTTTTGGTGTTTGCTCGACAAATAGTTGTTTGACAGTGAGGGGGAATGGTTAAATGGCCTGGGTAGTTTCCGAGCAAGAGTAGGGATGACAGGAAGACTCAAACCCGCGGGGCCCACCCGCACCCGAACCCGAGTCAACGGGTGAAAACTCAAGTTGACTGGTTTCGGGTTCGGGTGCCACCCGATATTTCAGGTGCGGGTCTGGGTATTGTGAAACTCACACCCGAAACCCGAAACCCGAAACCACGCCTGCTTAGACATGAAATTACATAAGTGCCGTTAAATATATATGTAGGCTTTAATTTTAATTGTAATGTTAAGATGTTGAAGACCTTAATTTTAATTGTAATGTTACCAAACTTGATGGAAAGTTGTAATTTAATTCCTTAATTACTTTGAGAGACCTTGATGGAACTTTTGTGTTTCAAATTTCAATGTTGCTGTTGTATTTTTGTGTTTTTCCTACGGGTTCGAGTTTGGGTTGAAAAACCCGAACCCAACGGGTGTGGGCGTGGGTGTTATTTTGCCACCGGAATAGCCTTTGGGTTCGGGTGATGATTTCGGGTGCGGGTTTGGGTAGTGTGAAACCCGTACCCAACCCGACTTGTTGCCATCCCTAAGCAAGAGAGCGGAGCTCAGGTCGCGTTCGTGGCCTGAGTTCTGCGGCGTGAACTTCCCATTATGAGTTGGGTGTTCTGCCTTTCGTGGTACGGTGGCGACGACGGGCTTGGTCGAGGGACCACTGTCGGACAGGGGTTTTGCTCTTTCCAAAGTAAAAGCCTGCCTTGATTGATTTTAGTATGCAATGCTTGTACCAGGGTGCACACTTCTGGTCGATACACTGTGCTCGTCATTTTGACGGAGCACGCCGACTGTTGTGGCCTTAGTTGTAATATTGTTTTAGATTTTCGACGTTTCATGGTCGAGCGAGTTCTTCCTCATCGAGGTGTTCTAGGTAGTAGGCCCCATTTTATGTTTTTGCTCGAACACGATAGGGTCCTTCCCAGTTTGCGGCGGGTTTGCCTTCGCGAGAATCTTTGTGATTTCTCCTTGGGATGAGACTGCCTACTTGGAAGTCTCGTCGTATGACTTTAGCGTTACGCCTGATTGCAATTTTTTGTTTTAACGAGGCCTCGCGGAGGGCTGCTCTTGACCGAACCTCTTCGACGAGGTCGAGCTCCTCCCTCAGTGCGTCGTTGTTCGCCTCCTTGTCCAGGGGATCTTCAGTCTGCTTGGAGGGCTCGTGTATTTCGATAGGGATCACCATCTCGGTCCCGTATGCTAATCAGAAAGGGATTTCCCCAGTTGTCAAGTGGGGCGTGGTTCAGTAGGCCCAGAGTACGCTGTGTAGCTCCTCGACCCACTATTTTTTTGATTTCGTCTAGTCTTCGTTTGAGACCTTCCAGGATTACCCTGTTTGCTGCTTCGACTTGCGTGTTCGTCTGCGGCTTCTCGGCGGATGTGAAGTGTTGTTTGGTGCCCAGTTTGCCGATGAATTCTTGGAAATTTTTGTCTGTGAACTGTGTCTAGTTATCGGTAATGATTGATCATTGCATTTTAATGTACATTCTCTTATGTTTGTACTTAGGCATTTCTTTAGATTTTTTCGTTTATTTTAGTGTTTTATTATGTTTTTATAATTAAGTCTTTTTTTGTCGTTAATCTATTTTCGCAGCTTATTTGCAGCTTTAGTGGTTTTTTGATACTTGACCACTGTTCGGATCATAACTGAAGTTTCGAGAATCGGATTTGCGCGTTCTACTAATTGTTGGAAAGCGGAGACAAAGAGCTACAACTTTCATGTTTTACGCAGAAGTTGATTCGAAGTGTAACAGACTCGAATAACTCGTTGAAGTCAGTACCCGAATTCTGCCTTTAGGAATATTTAGTTTTGGGCCGGGTTTTTTATATTTTTTGACCCAGTTGGGTTAGAACTAGATTTTATGATGCTTCCATATACTTAGTAGCAGTCGTACTACTGTTTGGAACCTTCTTTTCACAATTTTTCTTTTGCTTTTTACGATTGTAATAGAGAACGAATTCCCACGGGTGAATCCTGTTGTGTACGGTTCCATCGCTTTGAGGTTATTCTAATACCAATTTAATTCGATTTCTATTCAATTATTTTCTATGAAGTCATTTGCTTAATTTGATTGCAATCGTTTGCTTAATTCGATTGTGTTCATAGGATAGAATTGATAAAATTTGATTGTATGCATGTTCCTAAATTTAATTGCGTGTTATCGTTTGCTTAATTCATTAACTCGTCATATTTTTAACCGTTTGCTTAATTTGGTAAATAGGAACATAATTCATTTGATTTTGATAAGCTCTTGTCTAATTGATCTCATAATCAAATAGGATCAAAGCCGCTTAGGGATTGGTGTTATAATAGCCGATGATAAGTCGGAAGCCGAATCAGTAGGATTAGTCATTTTAGCTTAATTGATAATCATTTATTTGAATCACTTTTTCTCTTATTTTATAAATCAAAACTTAAAACCCCCATAAACCTTTTCTTTAGTTGGTTGAAATAATAGAAGTATCCATGCGATACGACATTCGAGTGTCACTTCCCTTTACTACTTTTTCAAAAGTACTCATTTTTTATCCGTGCGTGACAGCGGATCAATGATTGCCTGAGGAATGCCGAAGCAGGCAAGAATGTTTCACTTGTAGAAATGAAGTATGTTTTGGGCAGTTATTTTTTCTAGAGCCTCTATTTCTATCCACTTTGTAAAATAATCCACGCCCACTATCAGGTATTTATTCTGATTTGATCCTATGAAGAACGGTCTTAGGATGTCTAGGCCTCACAATACGATGGGCTACGGGGAGGACATTATTTTGAGCTCGCTGGGCGGTGCCAGGTGCATGTCCCCATGACATTGGCATTTGTCACATTTTCTCACATGCTCCTTCGCATCATGTTGCATGGTCGACTAATAATATCCGCTCGTAGAGCTTTCCTGGCGAGGGATCTTCCTCTGAGGTGTTGGGCGTTGATTCCTTCGTGGATTTCGCGTAGGATGTGGGCGACCATGTTTTTCTCGACGCATTTGAGAAGAGGAATAGAGAACCCTCTCCTGTAAAGCTTATTTTTAACCAGGACATATGAACATGCTCTGTGCCTGACCATGTTGGCTTCCTTTGGGTCGGAAGATAGTTCATCCTTGGCAAGGTAGTTGTAGTCCGGGGTCATCCAGCAGTCGTTGTCACCAATACGTTTACGTTGAGGGTTGGTGGAGTTCTCTCAATACTTGGTCGAGGAATTATCTCCTGGATGACGGATTTGTTTCCTCCTTTCTTTTCATGCTCGCTAGCTTTAACAAGACATCTGCCCGGACACTGTGTTCGCGGGGGACGTGCTTTACTTCCACGGATGTGAACTTCATCATTTTTTCTTTAACCAAGGTCAATTATTTTGAGAGGTTATCATTTTTGGCTTGATAATCTCCCCGTACCTGGAGGGCCACGAGCTAGGAATCCGTGCAGATTATGGCTTCCTCGGCTCTCAGGTCTTCGACAAGGCGTAGACCCACAAGGAAAGCTTCATACTCTGCCTAATTGTTGGAGGTGGAGAAAGACAGGGAGAGCGAGACCTCAACGAGGATACCTTCCTCATTTTCCAAGATGGCGCCTGCCTCGCTCCCCGTCGATTTAGATGCTCCGTCAACGAAGATTGTCCACTTGTGGGCTTCGTAAGTTGGGGAGGCAGACAAGGTTATCTCTGCCACGAAATCGGCCAACACTTGGGCTTTGAGGGATTTTCTGCTCTCGTACTTGATGTCAAACTCGGACATCTCCAACGACCATTTGAGCATTCTGCTGGCCATGTCTGGGTGGCCCAATAGTTGCCTCACGGGCTGGTCCGTGCAGACCACGATGGTGTGGGCTAGAAAATAGTGCCTCAGCCTCCTAGCTGCATTGATGACAGCCATGGATACCATTTCGATCTATTGATATCTAAGTTCTAGTCCTTGAAGTGCCTTTCTCATGAAGTAGATAGGCTTCTACCCCTCTGGGGTTTCACGAATGAGGGTTGCGCTGACATCTTTGGTTGCGACAGCGAGATAGAGATAGAGGGTCTCCCTGTTGTCCGATCAGGAGATGACTGGTGGTTCCGATAGCGCTTGCTTTAGGTGGAGGAGGGCTTTGTTGCATTCCCCCATCCACTCAAAAGCTACCTCTTTTCGGAGGAGTTTGAAAAGGAGGAGTGCGTGCTAAGAAGATTTTGCCATGAAACGGGACAGTGAGGTGAGCGTCCCATTTAGATCTTGGATCGATTTTTTTGAACTTGGCGTGGGGAATTCGGAGAAGGCTCTGCATTTGTCAAGGTTGGCTTCGATTCCTTGTTCTGTTAGGTAGAAACTGAGGAACTTTCCTGCCCATACCCCGAACGTGCACTTCTCCGGATTGAAGCGCATCTTGTACTTCCTGGCCTGGTCAAAGACCTTCTTTAGATGGAGCGTATGGTCGGATTCCTCATGGGATTTCACGATCATGTCGTCCATGTAAACCTCATGTATATCCCTGATCGCTCCCCGGAAGACTTTGTTCATCATTCTCTGGTAGGTAGCGCCAACGATTTTCAAGCCGAAGGGCATTGCATTATAGTAATAGTTTCCATATTCGGTCATGAAGGTTCTGTACCTTTTATCGCTTTTGGCCATGGGTATTTGGTTGTAGCCCAAATATGCATCCATGAAAGATAATAATTTAAAATCGGCAGAATTATAAACTAATTTTTCTATGTTGGGGAGGGGATAGGCATCTTTAGGGCAGACCCTATTAAGATCAGTATAGTCAACACACATTCTCTATTTTCCATTAGATTTTTTCACAAGTACAACGTTTGACAGTCAAGTAGTGTACTTGGCTCCAAAATGAAATTTTCCTCTAGAAGGTCTCTTACAGCTTGCTCGGAAGTCTCCATTTTTTCTGGGGACTGCTTGCGCCTACGTTGAGCTACTGCCCTAACGGCGGGGTCAATGGTGAGTTGGTGGCAGGCCACCTCTAGATCCAGCCCGAGCATCTTCGAGGCACTCCACGCGAACAGGTCCGCGTTCTCTGTGAGACAAGCTTTCAGCTACTTCCTCGCAAGGTCGGGGAGGCCGGTTCCAATCTTCACTCCCTTGAGGGGGTTGTCTCCGAGGAGGACTAGCTCGAATTCTCCATCCGGGATTGGCCGCATAGGATGAGCAGGCTCGTCGCTGCTTATTGACATTGAGGGGCTGCTCGAGTTTGATTGAGTCTTTCTCCCCTTCTTCTTATGGTCCCTTAAGTCGTCCTTAGAGAAACGGCTGTTGAGGTCGATGGAGTCGATGCGGGGCAGCGGTTTGGTCTCGTCAGAGCTGCAGGGCAGGGTATACTTACTGGACGTATTTGGTCGAGTGACGATGGTGTTTAGCCCTTTTGAGGCTGCCTCGAAGCACCTTTTTGCTGCCTTTATATCTCCGTGTAGGGTGGCGACGAGCCCTTTGGAAGTGTAATACTTCATCTGCAAGTGTACCATGGGGGAACAACTATCAATTCAGCCAGCGTTTGTTGTCCGAAGATGCATTGGTAAAGGAATGGGCAATCAATTACCAAAAACTGGACCTTGATGGATCTGGCCGTCTCCGCTGCACTGAAGATGACAATCAACTCCACGTATCCCCATAGCTCCGTGACTGAACCGTTGAAGCCTTGTAGATCTGAGCCTACATAGGGTGTCTGGTGTGTCTCTTCCAAATGAAGTGTGAAGAACAATTGGGAGTACAAAATATCGACCGAGCTTCCCTGGTCGACTAGAATTTGCTGAACATCGAAGTTGGCCATCTGCGCCCTTATGAGCAGAGGAATACTAGAATTGGGGGCTCCGCTGAGGAGTTCCTTGCAATAGAAGGTGATGGGAACTAAATCTCCCCGAATCTTGTCGAAGGTAGAACTCCGGTTTGAGCTCGTATTGATGAGGTGCTCGAACTTTCTATTTACTGACCCCACGGTCACCTTGTTGAATCCTCCTCCTGATATGACCACGATGGAGGGGAAGGTTTCCCAGGGGCTATGTGTAGCAAAGTAAAGAGGAACGTCGATCCCATCAGGGACATAGAAGTCTGATGGTCGTGAGATGCTCATGGCGACCTGAAGAGGGACGTTGTCCAAGGATGGTACTTCTTTTTCAACCTTTTTCGATTCCTAGGCATCCTGTCGAGGAACGTCTTTCTTCTTCGCAAACTACTTCAGGTGCCCATCCTTGATCAAGATTTCAATTGCATCTTTGAGATGGATGCAGTCGTCTATCATGTGCTCATGGCTCTTATGGAATCGGAAGTATTTTGTTTTATCCGTGTTTTTCTTGGCAGGTATCTGCTTTAGGAAGCAGACCCCTGCCTGCTGAAACTCCGAGTTCGCACAGTCGGAGAGAATCTTCTCGCGCAAGGCGGTCAGCATGTGTACTCGTGGAAACGGCCAGATGGTCCTTTGTGATCTCGGGATTCTCGGGAGCGGTCATACCTTCTTTTTTTTGCTCCCCAACGAGTTGACGAGGAGTCGTCGTGTTTTAAGGACCTGGCGTTCTCTTGGTGCCTTGAGTCCCGGGCAGTGTTTGCCGCTTCTTTTTCTTCATACTAGATATATGCCTGAGTCTTAAGGAGGAGGGCGTTCAGTGTTGATGGGGTCTCGATGCCGACCGCCTTGGCAAAGTCGCTACAGGGACGGAGCCCTCATTCGAGCAAATATTTTTTCATGTCGTCAGTAGTGGAGACCTGAACGACTTCTTTATTGAATCTTTCGATACATGCTCGAGAAATTCGTCTTTTCCTTGAATGATAGCCTCGAGAGAGGGTTCTGTCTTTGGATGACGGTGAGAGGCTGTAAAATGTCTCGAAAACATCCTTCCCAAATGTCTCCATGAGGTGATGGATTCGTAGGGGAGGCTCTTGTACCATGACATTGCTCCCTTCCTCAATGTAGTCGAGAATAATTTGCATTTGATGGCGCCTCTGGCACAACAGTAGTCGAGCAGGAATCAATGTTCTCGATATACTCATCGGGATCGGTCGTGCCATCATATGTGCCCAGGGGTGGGGGTTTCTCCAGCCCTTTGGGTAATCGAGTGGCCTTGATCTCCTGGGATAACAGGCCTTGAGGCTTGTCGTCATCGCTGTAGCTGCTCAACCGAGAATGAGAGCGGGCGTTTTTGCCAGGGTGAAAACCGCGATCTCGACGGGGAGAAGGAGTTTGCGACCGAACCTTAGGTCTGGGTAGAGGTGAATAATGGTTTTATCCCCACAGATCTCTTCTTGTTCTCTTGGCCCTTGGGGAGTGCTGGCTCCGGGGAGGAGTATGGCCGCGTTTCCTTATCGACAGGAATTCTGGCTCCGCTGACATCTGACGATTTCTTCCTATCGGGGGGAATGGCTCCGAGTCTCCGGTGCTCGCGCCTTGATGGAGGAGATCATGGACGACGAATCTCTTCCAATGCTCCAATTCTTGTATTCTGCTGGAGGATCAGAAGGTTCGTCTTATTGAGGGCTTCAACCAGGGCTGCCATGCCCGAGTTGGCGTTGGGCAGAACTGGGATGGGCTGATGGTCCACTGAGTACTAGATCTCTACATTATTGGTGCAATCCGGGGAAGGGGACCTAGTGACTCTGTCCCTCTGCGGAGGAACATCGTCTCCCAGAAAGGGGTTTCCCCGTTGTTGTCCGTCTTGCTGACGGGGAATATGACAGTGTTGCACGCATCGTTGACGTTATCATGGCTGGCCATGATCGGAATCTTGAAAAATTGCTTTGATCTTTGGTTTCTGGGGAAAGAAAGACGTGGAGAACAAAAGTTCCCACAGACGGCGCCATTGATCTTTCCGGTTGAGCGGAACCTGAAGTGGGACAAAGACTTTGTCTTCGAGGCTGGAATCCAAGCAGGACGGGGTGTACCTGTAAGGCACTTCGATGCTAAAGTAAGAATTGGAAAAGGACAAGGCAAGTACAAAGTAAGAATGTCTTAGGGTTAGTTTGGAATACCTGACCCTCTCAAAGGAGAGGGTATTTATAACGCCCCTAGCGCTTGGCCATTGGTCCCTATTTTCGGGCCAAGATATTCGCTCCCCAAAAATAGGTAATTGCCAGAAACTAGCAATTGGGATGGGCAGACATGCTCGGAACTAGCCATTGCTTCGAGCAGGGGTGTGGTTGCGGGCAAATGCGTCGTGGTCGTTCCTGGATGGTTGAACCGTGCATGACGGGCAGAGATGTGACGAAGGGCAGAAGAAAAAGTGCTTTCCTTTGCCCTCAACTGGCAGGGCTTAAGCTATTGGGCCGTTCTGGGTGCAGAAGTGGATTGGGTCATGCCTAGCCATTGGGCTAGTCCAGAACAATAGTAATAATAATAATAATAATAATAATAATAATAATAATAATAAAAAAATAATAATAATAATAATACTAATAATAATACTACTACTACTACTACTACTACTACTACTACTAATAATAATAATAATAATAATACTAATAATACTAATAATACTAATAATAAAAATAATAATAATAATAATAATACTAAATATAATAATAGTAATAATAATAATAGTAATAATAACAATAATAGTAACAATAATAATAATAATAATAATAATAATAATAATAGTAATAATAATAGTAATAATAATAATAATAATAATAATAATAATAATAATAATAATAATAATAATAATACTAATAAGAATAATAATAACTCTCAAATTGTTATCTATTTTATTCACTATGGGGACGAGAGGGCGACCAAGGCGAGGGCGGCCAAATCTGGCACCATCGTCACCGGCACCTCAATCAACACCGGCGATACTGATGGCAGAGAAACCTATTACAATAATGGATGATATCGTTATTGAAGACTCGGTAGAAATTGTCCAGGAACGTGCACAGGATACAGCAGTCGAAGAGCAGTTGAAGACCCAAGAAGATATGAAGATGGATGAAGATGTGTCAGCACAAGTACACAAGTCAGAGGGTGTAAACCCTAAACTATGGGTAGATGTGGTAGCAGAAAATAGAAACCCTGCGAAGGGATTATCAATTCATTACGTTGCCCCAAATGTGAGTAATGGAGAGATTGAAATTGAAATAGAAGAGGACGATATTGAATCGGAAATCAAATTCTGGGAAAACACTCTAATTATGTATGCAATTGGAGAGGATCTGAGTATGCATTCAATGAAAATTTTTATGCTGAAAACATGGAACTTTGTCAAAATGCCAGGTATGTACTACCATGATGAGGGGTATTTCTTGCTTCGATTCAATTCGCACAAAGATATGGAGGAAGTGCTAATGAAGGACCCTTATTCACTGAGGAATATACCTCTACTGTTGAAGGAATGGCACCCAGATTTTAATCTGAAAAGAGATATGTTGAGGACTCTGCCCCTATGGGTTAAACTGCCTCAATTGCCGTTATACCTATGGGGAGCTAAGAGTTTGAGTAAAATCGGAAGTGCCATAGGTGTTCCTCTGGTCACTGATGAGTGTACGGCAAGTAAATTACGAGTTTCGTATGTGAGAATTCTTGTAGAAGTGGATGTGACAAAGGATTTAGTGAAAGAAATCAACATCAAAGATAATGAAGGAAGGAAAGTATTGCAGTAGGTGGAATACGAATGGCGACCTATGTATTGTGATATTTGTCAGAAGATGGGGCACACATGTAATGATCAGGGAAGGAAGAAAGAAAGGCAATGGAAACCAAAGCAAAAGCAACCAAATCCACACCAGAATGAACCATAGGCACCAAAAAAGGTACTGGATGTACAGACCCAAAATCATATAGAGAAACTACATACCACACCAGAAGTGACAAAAAGGACAGACAAAAGTCAGGATAGAGGTCAAGGAAGTGAAGAACAAGAGGAGCAGTGGACCAAGGTTCGAAAGAGTGCAGATAAAGGTAAACATACTGTTGTGTTAGAGCCTATACTTGATTTGAAATGTCTCAATGGATTTGAGGCATTGGGGGTTTGGAATGACCCCCAAATGGCCTTTGATCGAGGCCCATGATTGTATCGTGGAATACTTGGGGGCTGAATAAAACAGGTAAGCTACGAGAGATAAGCTCCCGTCTCAAAAAGCTTAACCCTGATATAGTGATTTTGGTTGAAACTCGAGTAAAGAATCTCTACAAAAATTATATTGATAATTATGCTAGACGTGCTAATGGGAGAATATGGATATCGTGGAATGAGACAAAAGTGGAAGTTAGAGTGGTTCATACTACTGATCAATTAATCCACTGTGCTGTTTGTGACAGAGTGGGGGCATTTAAGTTCTGGCTAACAGGTGTTTATGCACACAACATACTAGAACAAAGGAAGGAGTTGTGGAAATGTATTGAGAATATACATCCTTCAAGTCCTGGCCCTTGGTGTATTATGGGGGATTTTAACAACGTTTTGAGACCACAAGATAGAGTGCGGGGTAGAATGGTGAAAGAGGCTGAATATAAGGATCTACAGGATATGATGGATAGAGTAGGCCTTAGTGAGATGGAGGGTATCGGTGATTATTTTACCTGGAGTAATAAGCATGAAAATGGAACAATTTACTCAAAGATTGACAGAGTAATATGCAATACTAATTGGTTTCAAGGGTACTGTGATGTGGAATTGAAGAAAATGGCCCCAAGTGTATCAGACCATGCTTTACTAAGCTTACAAAAGAGGGTTCAGAGGTGTGCTAGGAAAAGAAGATTCAGGTTCAATAAATGCCTTGCTGATTTGCCAGGATATGAAGAGGTGGTAAAAAACAACTGGAATATTCCTATTAATGGTTCTGCTATGTATGTTCTGTGGACTAAGCTTAGTAGGCTGCAACCAGCTCTAAGAGAATTTAGTAAGGACATTTCTCATATGAAAAGAAAAGTAGAGATTGCAAGAGAAAATCTGGAGAAGGCCCAGCAGGATCTCATAAGGGATAGAATGGATAAATACAAGATTAATAGGGTTCATCAATGCACTGCTGAACTAATCAAATGGAATGAATTAGAGGGGAAGACTTTGATGCAGAGATCTAAACTAGATTGGCTAAGACAATGGGATAGCAATACTTCATACTTCTATGCCACTATTAAACAAAGTACCAAAACAGAAATCTAGAACTGCTGCAAAAAGAAGATGGCACTGTCATTTCTAACCATGAAGAAGTAAAGCAAGAAGTCCTTAGATTCTATGGAAACTTGTTAGGGAAAAAAGTACGCTAACTCAAACACGTGGACATTGATGTAATGAGAAAGGGGACCTAATTCAACCAAGAGCAATGTGACACCCTAATAGAACAGGTAACTAAAAAAGAAATTGAAGAGGCGTTGCAAAGTATTGGGGACCTCAAATCACCAGGGGCAGACGGCTATGGGGCAAAAATTTTTTAAGTCAATCTGGAGAATCATTAAAAAAGACGTGATAAAGGCAGTTCAAGAATTCTTCCAGGTGGGTAAATTGCACAAAAAGTTTAATAGTATTGTAGTAACATTGATCCCAAAAACTGCTAAAGCAAAAACCTTGAAAGATTATAGGCCAATAGCAGGTTGTACTACTTTCTACAAACTAATTTCGAAGATTATTACTAGTAGATTGGGGAAGGTGTTGAATGCAGTGGTACATGTCAGCCAGGTAGCATTTATACCAGGTCAGGTTATACATAACCACATATTACTTGCTATTGAACTTTTGAAAGGTTACTCAAAGAAAGGGTTAACCCCCAAATGTATGATACAACTTGACTTGCAGAAGGCGTACGATATGGTGGACTGATCTGCTCTAAAGTGTGTACTTTTAGAAATCAGTTTACCTAATAAATTTGTGAATTGGATAATGCTTGCTGTTACTTCTGTGAATTATAAATTTAATGTGAATGGTGAGTTAACAGATACTTTGGAGGCAAAAAGGGGGATCAGGCAAGGGGATCCTATGTCCCCATTGTTGTTTGTTTTACTAATGGAGTATATGAATCGGGTGCTAATGAAACTGCAGGCTAACCCAAACTTCAATTACCATAGTAGATGCGAAAAACTAGGGATAACACATCTTGCATTCGCAGATGACGTACTCTTATTCAGCAGAGGTGATGCTATGTCTATTGAACTTATGTTACAAGCTTTTCAATCGTTTTCTGAATCTACAGGGCTGTATGTGAATCCGCAGAAGTGTAGAATTTTCTGCAGTGGGATGTCCGAGGAAGATATACTCTTGGTAAGACAAAAAACTGGTTTTAGTGAAGGACAATTTCCTGTTAGATATTTGGGGATACCTTTAACTTGCAAAAGACTAAATATTTGCCATTACCTACCCCTGATTGGTAGAATAACAAGTAAAGTAAAACATTGGACTGCTAAGCTATTAAGCATAGCAGGTCGAGTGCAATTAGTGAGAACTGTCCTCACATCAATGGCACAATATTGGATGGCTTGCCTACCAATCCCCAAGGGGGTTATTCAGAAAATTAACTCTATTTCCAGGTCATATATTTGGTCAGGTAAGGAGAGAAGCAGGAAAAGCCCCGTGTCGTGGAAATCTATGTGTAAACCACTCAAGCATGGAGGACTCAACATGGTAAACATAGAAGTGTGGAATGACATAGCAATGCTGAAGTGCCTATGGAATATTTGTATGAAGCAGGATAACTTATGGGTAAAATGGGTGCACTGCTATTACTTGAAGGATGTGAATATTATGCAGGCCAAAGTCAAGAGTTCAAGCTCGTGGGTTCTGAAAACCATATTGGGAAAGAGGGAACTCATTCAAAAATATCAACAGAGTTGGAATGAGATGGTGCTCAATAGGAGATTCTCGATCGAACAAGTTTATGAGCGGTACTTTGAACAACAGGTGAATATAGATTGGAGTAGGCTTATCCAACATAACTATGCTAGACCAAGGCAGTTCTATATTTGTGGCTAGCGTGCCACTGTAAATTGGCAACGAAGGATTGTCTGAAAACGTTTGGTATGCTGCAGGAAACATTGTGTAACCTCTGGAAGGAGAATGAGGAAACACATGACCATCTCTTCTTTGCTTGTACTGTCACAAGGGGAATATGGAATGAGGTCCTCGAATGGATGAATGTGATACATAGTCAGCTGCCATGGAACCACGAAATGCATAGAATCGTTGCCGTAACAAAAGGGAATGGGTTCAAGGCGGGGATCATGAAAATAGCTATTGCGGAAACTATATATGGAGTTTGGAAATATAGGAATGCTAGCATTTTTGGAGGTGAAGACTATACCAACACCATACACAACATTATAGATAACATACTATATAGAGGGTGGATGAGATTAAAGTATAGAAAGTACCTAGCCTTACTAATGGTTTGATGCTTTATTAGTTTTGTTTTGTTTTACAATGTCTTCTAGGAGGATCAAATGATCCCACAATGTACTTCAAGCCCTTTTTTTGGTACATAAATAAAATTTTATTTCCAAAAAAAGAATAATAATAATAATACTAAATATAAAAATAATAATAATAATAGTAATAATAACAATAATAATAATAATAATAATAATAGTAATAATAATAGTAGTAATAATAATAATAATAATAATAATAATAATAATAATAATACTAATAAGAATAATAATAATAATAATAATAATAATAATAATACTAAATATAATAATAATAATAATAACAATAGTAATAATAACAATAATAGTAACAATAATAATAATAATAATAATAGTAGTAGTAATAATAATAATAATAATAATAATAATAATAATAATAATAATAATAATAATAATAATAATAATAATAATAGTAATAATAATAACAATAATAATAATAATAATAACAATAATAATAATAATAATAATAATAATAATAATTGTTCCGGACTGGCCCAATGGCTCGGCATGGCCCATCCACTTCTGCACCCTAACCATCCAGAAACGGTCACGACGTGCTTGCCCGCAACCACACCCTTGCTCGAAGCAACGACTAGTTTCGAGCATGCCTGTCCATCTCAACGACTAGTTTCTGACAGTTACCGATTTTTGGGGAGCGAATATCTAGTCCCGAAAATAGGGACCAATAGTCAAGCGCTACATGGCGTTATAAATACCCTTTCCTTTGAGAGAGTCTGATATTCCAAAATCACCCTAAGACATTCTTACTTTTTTACTTGCCTTGTCCTCTTCCGATTCTTACTTTGGCATCAGAGTGCCTTTCAGGTACACCCCCTCCTCATTAGGTTCCAGCATCGAAGACGAAGTCTCTGGCCCACTTCAGGTTCTGATCAACTAGAAAGATCAATAATAATAATGATGATAATGATAGATGTATAGGTGAGTAATTTATTTTTGACGGTACTGTAAATATCCATTGTTATAAAAGTAAGTTTTTAAAACCCAAAATTTGAACCCATTGATATATGAATATTTTAATGTCTAAAACAATTTTTTTTAAATGTACTTAACATGCCATAACCTCTTATTATAGGTAAAAAAATAAATTATATTATGGTGGGAGGGTGAAAATGATGAATGCAATGATCACTAATATTTCTAAATTTTATCTCTCTTTCTTTAAAGCTCCTACATCAATTCTGCATGAAATTATAAAGATTCAATGAGTTTTCTTATGGGGTGGTAGTGAATTGAAAAGGAAAATTAACTAGATTGAAATTTGTTAGGGCAAGGATAGATGTTGAACTATAGATACCTGGGACAACATGTACAATTGGTTTATGACAAATGACAGATTCTAGGGACATATGTAAGACATGATGTTTTGGACATTGTATATCATAAAAAACTAGTTTGCAAGCAAAATGATATATGCAAAAAGTAAATAAATAACACAGTAGAATTGTTAACCTAGTTCTGTGAAACCACACTTACGTCCATGGGGAACTCTACCTAAGAAAGAAAATCCAATATCTTGAATTAGTACAATTAGTCTTATAGGAACACCAACCCCATAATGTTCAATGCATCTTCTTAATCCTAGTGACTTTCTATTTAGGACTCCCTCTAAATTTAAGAACCCCTCTCGCTTTCTTTTAATCACTAATCCCGTGTGACACACTTCAGTAAACAACTTTGAGAATATTGAATTACAACTCAACTAAACAAACCAAACTCTATACCTTAAGATATGAATTCAGGCTCTAGAGTGGTGCACAACAATAACTCAAACAAATACTCAAAAATAGAAACCTTAACACAAAAAGTCTTCAATACATTCACACATCAAACATTAGGTTTGAGTCTCCTTAAATAACAATGCTTCTTATAGGATTTTTCCAATGGGCATAAGCAGCTTTGATCTCATCCAGAATTAATAGAGATTCTTTTTTGATTTGTTACACAAAAGCCTCCAAAAGATATGTGTCGTACCCCAAAATTTGACCAGACTCTTTATCCATTTGATTAGGGCATGTCTGAGTACCTTGGGTCAGACACAACACAATTGAGTTAGAATACAAGATGAACTTGGTCAAACAAGGTGACCAAGTTAAACACGGTTAGAGGTCTAAATCCAATAAATTCTAAAACCCTAAATCACACTAATTGTGGATCTGAGTGAATTAAAGTGCAGAAGTAATGAAAAAAATCCATATCACATCTTTCTAAAATCATATTACACATATATTTGAAAATTAAAATTACATTGTAAATTCGTCCACATACATCAAAAGCCCATGGATTTGAGTAATTACAACATATTGAATTTGATAAAATCTTTCCTAAACAAATCAATCAGACATAATTTCTAACCTAAACCCTAATGTTATAAAAACCTAAGACTAAATCAGAGAAGAATGGGAGAGAAAAATTAAGAACCCTAAGACTAATACGCAACAACAGCAAACATTCATTAAAGCTCCAAAATCTTGATACTTAGGGTTTTCACATTAAAACCCTATGTATTGGAGCTAAGCCTCCATCTTACATGCAAAAGAAAGAGAAGAAGATTAGAGGAAGATCAAAAAGATTAGGAGAAAGAATCTGAAATCAAAACAGATAAAGAATTAAAATAAGGAAGTGGATAAAGAAGGAAATGGGCTTACCTTAATAGGGACACGACATATATAGGTAAGCCTGAATCTCTGTTTACTCTGTTTGCGTGTATATTTTCCTATGGTATATCTGTGTTTTGAAATTTTGGGTTAGGGTTTGTGGTTTTATAGTGTTTGATCTTGGGATTTTATATATGTTTTTGTGGTTTTTACTCTAATGTTTGTGTTCAGGAAAGAAACCGAGGGGGGTTGTGTTTGGAATTTGTGGTTTTGATATGGTTTAGGGTTCACCGGGGATTCCCAAAAATACCTAGGGTTCATGGGTTCTGGGTTTGAAGTTGTTAGGGATGCGAACACAAGTTAGGGTTCATGATTGATGGGTGTTTTGGGTTTGTGTTAGGTTAGGATTCATGATTGATGGGTGTTTTGGGTTTGTGTTAGGTAAGGGTTCCTTAGGGTTCATACAGTTGGGGTTAAGGTTCATCTATCTAGGGTTAGGGTTCCTAGTTCTAAGGGTTCTGGGTTAGGATTTATGAATGTTTGAAGATCCCGGTTGAGCTTCAATTGGAGATCTGGGTTGTAGGGTGGTGCTTAGAGAGGTCTGGGGTGGTTCTAGTGGTGGTTGGAGGGGACAGAGCATAGAGGATTAGAGAGAGGTGAGATTAGCAAGAAAGGGGAAGAGAGAAGTGAGAGTTAGAGAGAGAAAAAGTGGAAGAAAATGAGAGTTTCTGATGGCCACATAATCGTATGACTTTGACTGAGTTCCTGTACACATGCGTACCATGCACCCTTGTTGACTTTCTATCCTATCCATCCATTTTAAATACTTTGACCAGTATGCTCATCCAACGTTCCTCATGAGATATACTTTGATCTCATGTGATTGATCCAACGCACCAGATAGAGTCAACATTTTGACTCTCTCCATGGACCTGCTGACCAACGCCTGAGCTCAATTTTTGATGGGCTTTCTGAATTTTCCTCTTAGCACCCCTTTGTTTACTTGGCCCAATAATTTTTAAATAATTATACACCACTAGCTTTATTTGTTTATATTTTATCTTTTATGTTTTTTTTTTTACATTTTAATTTAGTTTTCTATCTAAATAAGTGTTTATTTCATTTAATTTAGGATTAGTATTACTTAATTTAATTAGGGTAATTAGGTTAATTTAATAATTAAATAAATCATAAAATTTTCTTTGCTCTTGTGCATTGAGAATTACCTTAAAACCAATTTAAACACATCAAACACTATTTTCACTATTCTTGTGCATTGAGGCCCCTTTTTTCAAATAAAATTTTCTCCGCCTCCATGCGTTGAGATCTTTTTACAAATAAAATCAACAAACAGACAATATTTTTTAGACAAACTATAGTACTTTGATTCTTCATAACGCTTGAGGATACGTAGGCACAGAGTTGTAACACTCTGATGAGTACAATAATAAAAACTCTTTTTTTGTTCCCCTTCTTGATCAAATCTTTTCTTAAAAAAATAACTTAATAATTTTCCTTCGTAAATGAATAATTTAAAGTATTAAACATAAGATAAGTAATTAGGAAAATATCTCTTAGATAAATATATTAACCCTAGAACTATTGGAGGATCCCATTGAGTACAATAGAGGTGAGGGGTGCCTAACACCTTCCCCTCACTTAATCGACTCCCGAACCCTAACGTCTTACACTTGCTTTTTTAGGTTTTATCATTATTTCCTTGTTCCTTAAGAGCTAATAAAGGATGATGGCGACTCTGTAATTTTCTTGCCGCGACAATATGATTTTTTTATTCAAATTCAAATTTAAATCTCCATTTAAATTGATTTGATCACATCCAATCCAATCAAAATAATCCACATAAATGCAATTCTAAAATATAGCAACACATCTGCAACAAATATAATTGAGATCTAATCATAAAATCACGCCCCAAACAACTGCAACATTGGTCTACTGACAAAGGCCAGATGTTGCACACATGTTGGAACATGATATCCCACAGTTGTCCTCGTGACATAATTCTGAATCTTGAACAATTCAAATAAAATCTTTACTTGATATAAATTGAAGACTCTGCATATTTGAGCAAATTTTTGGTAAAACAAGGCGCAAAATGAAGTGTTCCAACATGTCGAAGACATGATGTCCTAACGAATGTCCTGACATCTCAAACTGATACAACATACTATTTTGTCTGGTCCAAGAATTAAGGAAGCAATCAGAGCATGGATCAAGGAATGAAGACTGAAGACCAAGCAAGTAGAAGACACTATAAATAGAAGACTTAGACCTAGGTTTTGATATGCCTTTGTACTCCTTTTGTAACATTGCTTTCTTGCGTAAGAAACAAGGGTTAAGGATTTTGAGAGTCGTTGGCTCTCTAGGTTGTAAGTCTCCCTTTGTATCAGTTGATACACTGTGGTAGATATAGGTGTCGTACAGATCCATAAGCCTTGAGGTATTGGATTGTGTATTGTTCTTGGATGGAGCTTTTAAGAAAATCCGAGTTAGCTTATTTGTTAAGTATGCTTGACAGATTTCTGTATTGACAGGGATGATGTAGAAATCACAGTTGGTGATTAAGGGAAGTGAGTGGGGTATCTCATATCAGGGTTGTAAGTGTTTGAGTTTAGCCTTGGAAAAGATGTTCATTGGGTAGATGTTAGGTATGAAGTTGTAAACGGGGGAGTTTAGCTTTGTAACAGTCTACAGATAGTGGAGTCTTCTTCCTGGATTGGTATCCCCCAGATGTAGGTGAGTTGCACCGAACTAGGTTAACAATTATTGTGTTCTTTATTATTCTGCAGATTTACATTTTCTGTTAGGGTTCATGATAAACATGTTGGACCAGATGTCGTGACATCTGTGATTATGCAGTTCTGATATTCAAGGTATCAGTCTGCTGTTGCGCCTCTGAGTTTAAATGATTATGTAGCACAATGTCTTGACATGTGTTAGGACATCTGCTATCTGCATAGGCCAGAATTTCAATTGGTATCAGAGCAGGCTTCCTGTCTGGTTCTGGATGAGATCTTTGGGAGATACTTTCTAGCGTTTAAACAAGGAGGAGTTTTGAAGATTAGATCAATCAACTCAGACATACTCAAGGGTATTAATGGATGAGATGGATGTTCTGGATCGATGGGAGCTGTTGCACCCCAAATTTTACCCTCACATCTTTGAAACAAATTGATTCAAGAAGCTTCCTCACACTCCTAGGAGTCTCAAAAGCTCAAGACTACTCAAGGATTGACCATACAAGCTTTCCTCCTAAACAATCAACCTACAACTAGGGTTTTATTTTTTATCAAAAGGAATTAAGCTCTCAATACCTCAGATGGACTTCATGGTTCTCTATGTGCTCTAGGGTATCCTCATGTCAAGTCTCAAGCCTTACTTCACAAGTTTGCTCAGTCAATTGCTCAAATGATCAACAGTCGATTGTATTGGACCAAAAGTCAACTTTGACCAATTTACAGTCAAACGTCATCATTTCTTGCCAACATCAAGATTTTGAAGTCCTATTCATCATTTTATCAAGGGCTGATCATGATTCCTCAAGAAAATCAAGATTTACTCAAAAGTCAAAAATTGCCAAATTAGGGTTTTCTTAAGGAAAAGTCAACTGAACTTTGACCACGTACAACTTTCACATACTTCATCAGAAATTCCTCAACCAAAGCTCATTTTGGAGGAAATTCAATTCTCTACAACTTTGTCTCTCTAAGCTCATGGCCAAAAATGCCTCGTTTGAGAGATATAGACCAAAACTTTACAGGTCATTTTGAAAGTCAACAAAAAGACACTTTTTTTGGTCAAAGCAATTTACACAAAAATAAAGACTTCAAATGAAAAAGTGATCAACACGAAAGTTGTAGGAGACATCTTGAGGGTTCTAAAAAGTCCAAGATCACCTTCATATGACAAAAATTGAGAGAGTTACGATTGGTGCAAGTTGAGCAAAATTTGAGAAACGCATGAAACCTACATTGAACATTTTTGAGCTTTTGGACCAATGGGCCTATCTTTTAAGGTTGAATCATGTTTATGACATATTCAAGGACCTCAAAGTTCACTTTGGTATTATTTTGATTTTGATTTTATTTTATTTTGATTTTATTCAAAGAAATAAACAAAATTAAATAAAACAAAATAAATCAAATAATGGTGGGCACATGGATCCTTTTAATGGAGTTTCTAGAAGGTTAAAACATGTCATTCAAGGCCATCAAAACCCAAATAAAACCGTGGGAGAGACTGAAGGAAACATGGTTTTCAAAAAATTAAAATGGTTGGAAACATGTTCCTTGATCCTAGCTCTTCAATGGTTCTTTGTCTACCATGTTTCTCCTATAAATACAAGGTTCAAACACAAGAGAAGGGGCTTCACAGAGGAAGGCTTTCAAATCACAAAATTCTTGAAAAAAAAAAGGTGAAAATTCAAAACTCCATTTCCAATCATTCTCAATCGAAACCAAGGATTAAATACTCATCCTGAAGGTTCGATTCCCACCCCATGCAATTTCCTTTTAACCATTTTCTAATCCCTTTCTTTTATCATATTTCAATTAATTAATTTATTTCTTTTCAATTAAATTAAAACAATAAAAAAAATCATAAAACCGTTAAAAGAATAAAAAATATAGTTTAGGTTATGTAATCATTTTTTAGACATAGATTATTTTTATTAAAATTAATTTTTTTGACTTAGGCTTATAATTAATTAATTTTTGTACAAATGAATTAGAAATTAGGTTTATTTATTTTAAAATTATTTCTCAAAAAAAAAAATGAATATTGACTTAGATATTTAGGACATTTAACTTGATTTTTAATATGTAATTGCTTTTCGTTTATCATTTATTTTCTTAGAATAAATGTATAGGTTTGTGCATAAATTGTAATAGTGTAGTTTACATTTCTTGTACGATTATATTATGTAACTGTTCATAAGCCTTGTAATAGTGTAGTTCACATTTCTCGCACGATTATATTATGTAACTGTCCATAAGCCTTGTAATAGTCTATGTTACATTCCCGCACGATTATATCATGTAACTGCCCATAAGCCATGTAATAGTGTAGGTATTTATTTTTCGAACTTATAGTTTATTTTCTAGATAAATAGGCATGTATGGCAAGATCTAAAATCAAACGTTAGAATAACCTATAACTGAAGATAATATAATTGAATCAACGCACATTGCACATATTCACCTCTAGGGTAGCCTCTCTCTGTTGCCTTACGATTAAAACGGTCATGTCCCTCGAAAGTAGGGGTACTTTAGCAAAAGACGCTTACGAATAATATCATCATAGTCCCTTCGATATAAAGATCATAGTCCCTCGATGACCCTTCGGGCTGCCTACAAAAAAATGATCTTGTCCCTCGACGACCCTATGGAAAAATGATGATAGTCCATTCGTATTGCTAAGGTATCCTTACATGTTGCCTTCTATGACCATTTGATGACCCTTCGATGTCCCTCATCATCCAATAGACAGTACTACTTAGCCATTAATGGTATGGATAGTACTATCTCTCAAAGAAAATGATAAGTACAAGAAAGACCTTACAAATTAGGGGTAAGTAACTTTTAAATGTTTGCTCACAACTCAAAAACAAATACTTTTCATATCTCACTTTTCCAAAAATATTTTCAAAAAAAAAAAACACTTTGTATACATTCTTACACGAATTATTACAAAGTCAAACTTTTACAAAATATTTTCAAAAAAACGTTCACACACATTCAAAAAGTAAGTAAAAAAAAGTGAGCTAAGCATTTAAGAGCCTGTGGATAACCATGGATACAAAGGGTGCTAATACCTTCCCTTTGTATAACTTACCCCCCGAACTCAAAATCTATCAAGGTCTTTCCTGTTCTTTTCAGCCTTTCCTTATAGGTTAAAAGAAAAGTCGGTGGATACTCTTGCTAACCGCAACATGTTTTGCGAAAACAAAAAAAATGTCAGTTCTCCCACCGTGTTACAGAACTGGCGACTCTGCTGGGGAGTACAATAAAAGAGGGGTTGCCTTAGAGTTAGATCACTTTACCACTTGCTTAAAATTGTTTGACTTATGTGCTTTATTTCTGTTGGGCTTTGTTTTGGGGTTACTTGTGTGAAAGGTCCTACACCCGGACCTAGTGATTTCTTAGGTAAGTGACAATAGATCATGGAGACTGTACGGCGTGTACCGATATGGTTGATATGATGGTTACAGTCTTTAGAACCCTAGTTAACTCATCTTTGGCCATTAGAAGGTAGTGAGATGGCCGGCTTTGGATTTAGACCGAATATGGTTGATACTCGAAGCTACGCTCATTGAGATCAGACTTTCGGGATGTTTTGGTCAGCCACTCGAGCGTCGCACTAAAATAAAGCCTTCGAGAAAGATCAGTGATATGAGTCCTTTAGAACCCGGTTACTATTCTAGGACAGGTTGAGCCAACTAAACCTCAGTGGGGAAGGGTACTTACCTTTGGGCTTCATACAAGCCTTTAAACCGAAGGCTCTTGTATGACTTGTTTGTGTGTGCTACTTATTTACTATTAACATGTACATGACATCATAACATCCTAACATATCATTTTCACTAACCATTTCAAGGACCAAGGAATTTATCTTTATTCATCGTTGCAGGCCATGGCTTCCGTTCCTAGAAATTTCATCCGAGTCAACTTTGTAAGGGTTCCTTCCCAGCTTAAAGAATTGGTCTCAAAGGTTCCCGATGGCTCTCGATTCACCGAAAGGCATGGTTTTCTACTCAACTTGGTTACCTCAAGTTTTGAAGAAGACATGATGAGAGTCCTATTCCAGTTCTTTGATCCTAAGCACCACTGTTTCACCTTCCCGGATTACCAATTGGTTCCCACGATGGAGGAGTTCTCTAAGCTTTTTGGAATACCTATTCTCGATCAGATATCTTTTACCGATCTAGAAGACGTTCCAAAGCCTAAAGTCATTACAGCTGCTTTACATCTGAAGAGGTCAGACATTGTGTCCAATTGGGAAACAAGGAGTGCAGTCAAGGGGTTTCTTGCTAAGTTCCTGATTGAGAAGGCTCAATTGTTCCTAAGCGTTATGAGTTACCATGCTTTTGAGGAAGTATTGGCTTTGTTGATCTATGGGTTGGTGTTGTTCCCTAATCCAGACCAACTTATAGACGTGCACTCTATCAAAATATTTCTGACTCATAACCCGGTACCTACCTTGCTCAGAGATATTTTGCACCGCTTCACACTCGTACTATCAAGGAGCGAGGGACTCTCATGTGTTACGTACCCTTACTATCCAGGTGGTTTATTTCGCACCTTCCCCGGTCAGTGTTGAAGAATGAACAAAGGTTACAGTGGTCTCGAAGGATAATGTCACTCTCCCATTCAGATATCTATTGGTGTGCCCGATCTCTTGAAGACTTCACTCTTATTGATCATTGTGGGGAATTCCCTAATGTGCCACTCCTTGGCATTAGGGGAGGCATCACCTATAATCCTTCGCTAGCTTTGCACCAATTTGGTTATGCTCGAAGGGATGGTCCTCATGATATGCTTATTTAAAGTATTGTGTTCGATTATGAAGATGATCCTCAAGGTTACCTTCAAAGGTTTATACGCACGTGGAATAAGGTGTATAAGATTGAAAGCAAGACCTTGGGACAGAATAAATCTATTCCTTTGGAGCCTTACCTCAAATGGGTGCGCACTCGTGCTCGAGATTTTATTATGCCATATCCAGCTGTCAGACCAGTTATTGTTGAACCTGAGTTTGAAAGACGTGTTCCTCAAGTAATTTTCCATCCAGATATGCCTACCGATCTTGAAGAGCTGCAGAAGTCCTGGGTTCATATGAAAGAAGAAAGGGACACCTTTGAGACTCAGTTCTATGCTAGTGAGAAGAAGGTGTTAGAGTTGACGAAATTACTTCATGAGGAGCAGAGTATCAATGCTTACATTGGCACAAAGAGGAAGCGCCCGTGGGAGACTTATGTATTGAGTTCTAGGTCTTAGGCGTTTTTGAATTTACTTTTTGAAAATTCCTTTCATTGTAGCCCAAGAGGCATAAAAAAAAGGAATTTTGAGTTTACTAATAAAAGTTTTCCTTTTGTTTCTGTTTGTTTGCAAAGATAAACTCTAAAGTCCTTGAAATCATTGCATATGCATCTACATCTCATAATCATTGCATAACAGGTTTCTAAGACAGGTTTCTCATCTTCTCGCTGTTATTTCAGAAGAAATGGCTCTCGAGCAAACCTTCAAAGATCTCCAGGCCCAGAACGCCCAGTTCCAAGAGTTGATCCTGAACTTGTCCAAGGGGCAAGAAGAACTGAAAGCACTTCTGACCAAGAAGAAGAAGAAAGCAAGAAAATCAACTGGTGTCATCAACATGGGGAGGAAATTCAAAGGTTCGGCTAAACAGGTTAAGGAAATTGGGATCCCAGTAGACCAAGATGATGAACTGGATGACAACTATGAAAGTGACAAACATGAGGAAAATAGTAACCACGACACCGGTGGACACTCTGAAGAGGAAGATGATTATCTGGATGATCAGTATCCCCCTGGTGATGAGAAATACAAATTACTTGAAGAACGTCTGATGGCCATGGAGGTTCATAAAGTACCTGGTTTGGATTTTGAGGACTTGGGCTTGGTTTCAGGAGTTGTCATTCCTCCTAGGTTCAAAATTCCCACGTTTTCTCATTATGACGGTGTGTCTTGCTCGAAGCTGCATTTGAGATCTTATGTCTGAAAGATTCAGCCACGTACTACTGATAAAAAGTTGTGGATGCATTTTTTCCAAGAGAGTTTGTCTGGAGCTCAACTGGAGTGGTACTATCAACTTGAGAGTACCAATATTCATACCTGGAATGATTTGGCTGAAGCTTTCTACCGGCAATACCAATATAAATCTGATTTGGTGCCAACTCGAATGTAACTCCAAGGCATGTCCATGGGGCCTAATGAAAGTTTCAAAGAGTACGCCCAGAAATGGAGAGATCTTGCAGGCAGGGTTCAGCCTCCTTTAGCTGACAGAGAGTTGGTTGACATGTTCATGAGCACACTAACGAGTCCTTTCTATAGTCATCTACTTGGAAGCTCGTCATTCGGTTTCACCGAGCTGATATTTGTCATACCCCAAATTTTGACCACTAAAATTTCCCATCATTGTGCAAATCATCATCAAAATATGGATGAACCATCATGCCTCATCAAATGCCTCAAGGGTTGTTGAGCATTCACTACAATCGAAATTAGGGTTTTAAGCCCTCTCAGAGCCTTAGACAAAGGATCAATCAAAGATTGACTTCATCTTCAACTTGTCTAGCCTCTAACATACCCACAATGGATCAAAAGGACTCCCACTTCAAGGATCAAGCACAAGGCTGCTCCCTTCTAGGTGGATCAAGTCTCAAGATCGACAGTGTCACCAAATTAGGGTTTTGGTCGACCAGGGCCTCCAGATGGAAATTTTTCATCTGGGAACAAGCCAATGATCCAAAACATAACCTAATATACTTCATGGAACCTCATGAACCCAATCATCAAGTCAATTTTGCCTCAGGGAATGCATTCATCAAAAATCAGGAATTAGGGTTTCTTGACCTAATTCACCCCTAAGTAGACTTTTAGGACAAATCATGAGCCAAGACCTCAAGAGAGGGTTTGAGGGTCTCTAATGAACTATATGGATCCATTTGGAACAATGGATTAATCCAAGAAGCTTGAGCAACAAGTCTCAATTTCATCTGCACCACAATTAGGGTTTCGCGAGGAAAGCCAACTGTAACTTTGACTTTTGACCAGGACATGCTCCCAAGCCCTAAGACATGATTCAATATACCCTATGACACCCATGGAACATGTCCATCAAGTTTGATTTAGGTCAAGGACATGATTTCAAGAAGAATTGCACAGTTTGGAATTCATTTGATAAAAAGTCAACTGTGCACAAAAGTCAACTTTGACTTTTTGAGATTTTTCACCAAAATGGATTTTTAACCCTAAAATGATGTTAATGTATGATTTGAATCATCATTCATCAAGAAAAATCAAAGAAAGTGGGATAACTTGTAAAAGGGGTAACCATAAAAACTTAGAAAAATTTCTAAGTTATGGAAAAAGTGACACTAATGTGCCAACTTTGGAGGACCATAACTCCTAAACCACAAGGCCATTGTTCCCCATTCAAAGCTTGATTTGTAGATCTCATTGCCCTCTACAAAAGCTTCATACTGACCTATGTCCAAATTCCTCATGGATTTTGAGTTATGGAGTGATCAAAATCAAGAAAAGTCACTTTGTTCCAACACTTAGTGAAAATTTCACTAAGTCAGATTTTACCCTACTTTTTGCCAAATGTAGGGGGATTTTTCATTTGGATTCAAAAGAGATCAAAACCAAACATGTTCAAATAGTTGTTGTATCATGTAAGGGCTTTCCAAAATAACCAAGAACATTACCAAATTCAATTTGAGTAATGAGATATAACATTGGCAAGTTGCCTTGTTGAAATCTGTCAAGGCAAGGCAGATTTTGCATTTTTGCTCGATTTGCCAAAATCAGCCAAATCCAAATGCTCCTATCCACTTGGACACCTCTGAGGATTGAATCTAAAGGGGACAATCACTAAGCCAAGCCTCCAAAGTCTTTGGAACAAGAAATAGCATGTTGAACCTAGAATTGCCAAAATAGGGACAAGACTCCAATTTTGGATTAAAGCATTCAATGGGAGCATCAAGGTGGCAAGAACTGAGCTCTTAGCAACTAAATTCAGTCAAGACTTATCCAAGACCAAGGGGACCAGCAGCCTGTGCCCTAACCTCTAGTCAATGGCTAGAGGAGACTTGGATTTTCATTTGCCAACATTGGCCAAACCTACTCAGCAGTTGCCATTGACTATTCCTTGCAAAACAAACTTGCTCTACTATAAATAGAGCTCAATTGTGATAAGTTTGAGTACACCAAATCCATCAAACAGATGCTTTCCTTAAAATCTCTTTTTTCACTCCAATTTTGCCTTCCAAGGCAAGTCACTATCGGGTTTTGAGTTTGAGAGCTTTTCCAATCAAACCAATCACATACACACACCTCAAATACATCATATAGAAGTGATCCAAACACTCACATAACATCTGGAACACCGATTTCACAAAATCACCAGCCAATTGCTCAAGTTCTTGATAGTTTTGCAGTTGAGGTACCATCTTCAGCTCCAAACCATTTCAATCCATTCCAAGCATTCATACACACTCCATGGCACCTAGGGAAGCTATCCAGATCATTGGAACCTAGCTGTAACACCTCCAACACAAATCACGATCACCAGCTACAAGTGGTAAGCATGAGCTCTTCTAACTCTATGATCCATGCAATTTTTGCTGCACAATAATTTGGCCATATGTTCATAATCATGCATGGAATGTTTCCCCTCAATTAATTGCATTGTTTGAATCGTGTATCAAAAATCCTAGCCTTCATGCAGAAATTAGGGTTCTTGAGGATTTTTCGTGATTTCTTGCTATATGTTTAATTTAAATGAAATTAAATACCATAGACATGATCGTGAGGTTGAAACGAGTTGATTGGTATATGGATTGCATGATATGATTAAGTATTCAGTGAGATTGGATAGAAAATGCAAATCTGGGCAAAACTGAAAAACGCGCGTGTTCTTGCCTTTGTTTTGGGCGCCATTTTCCAATATTTGAATATTCGAATTTTGTGATTTTATTTAATTGATTCAAAAATTAATTTCTCTCTAAGTTTTAAAGATTTTGAGTTGGTTCTTTTTTTAATAATTCACAAAAATGTTAAAATATTTTATTTTCCCAAAAAATCCCAAAAATATTATTTATTTTGTATAATTGATATTTTTGCAAAGAATTAATGTTTTAATTGTTTTTGACATTTAAAATATTTTTTCCACCTTGATTTTGCAACTTTTAATGCTTTCTAATTATTTTGTAGGTCAATACTTAATTTTTGAAGCATTAATCCAAGATCACAATTTGTTTTTCCTATGTTAAACAATTTTGATCATTTTAATTGAATTTTTATTCAATTAAAACACATTTTTGAAAACAAATTAGGGTTTTTGGATTAATTCAACCCTCATAAATCATTTTCAAAACACTTTAGGCCTCTAATAGAGTGTAAGACCCAATCCTTTTTTTAACCAAATCATTTTTGGGCCTCAGTGTATTGTATAAGTCCCGATACCGTCAAAAACAAACGGCGCGATAGTCGCCTTTTCAAAACAAAAAAACCTTGGGCCTACCCTCGAGTAGTAAGACCCATTTCTTTTCATTAAAACTTTTTGGGCCTCTTGAGAGAGTGTAAGACCCATCCCTGTGTACAGAAAACTTTTTGGGCCTCAGACCTTATATAAGTCCCTCTGTACATTTTCAAATAAACGACGCGATCATCATCCGTTGAAAAATAAACTTTGGGCCTCTCCTCGAGCTATAAGACCCATTCAAAACTTTTGGACCTCTAATAGAGGGTAAGACCCAATCCCCTTTTAACCAAAACCATTTGGGCCTCAGCTATTGTATAAGCGCCTTCGCGTTAAAAGAAAATCTCGGCGCGATCGCCATTTCAAATGGAAAAACAAACTTTGGACCTACCCTCGTGTTATAAGCCTCACTCTTTTTCTTTAAACCTTTTGGGCCTCTTGAGAGAGTGTAAGACCCATCCATTTGTACAGAAATAATTTTAGGCCTCAGTCACTTGTATAAGTCCCTCTGTACAAAGTCAAACAGTGCGCTCACTGATAAAACCATGGGCCTCTCCTTTCATTTACCGCTTTCATATACATATAACTGTATTGTGGGGCTGTTTCGCTGTAAGTCTTCTTTCATAAACTCATATCAACTGTGTAATAATAGTATAGATATTTAGAGTTTCCTCGGCAACTACGTCTAGAACTAGGTGACGCCGTTTCGTTTATTCGTTGAAATAGACACCTAGATCCACAATAGGATCACCAGATACAGTCTTCTCTTCGGCTGTCCTCATTAGGAATTGTCAAGAAACTCTACTCCCAGAGATGAATGTATTCTCTGTGAATGGCATCTTTGAGTTTCTTCCAAATTCTCGAACTTTCCTGACTTGATCTATTCCTTGTGAATAGCTTGCCTTGAATTTCTCGAGGTTTGGGGACCCACGGGCTTCTTAAAAGCATCGGCCTCCTCTTGGACATTGTACAAGGACCCGCGGGCTTCCTAAAAGTAACCTAGACTCCTCTTGGGCTTAGTACAAGGACCCATCGACTTCTTAGAAGTTTTCACAGCCTCCTCTTAGGCTTTGTATAATGATCTCTTCCTCCGGGAATGATAGCCTCCTCTTAGGCTTCGTACAAGGACCCGTCGGCTTCTTAAAAGTTTCCAGCCTCCTCTTGGGCTTCATACAAATTGTACCGACGACCTCCTAAAGGTATAGGAACAGAAATTAGTCATCTGCATAGAACAGTCCTTTCAAAGAGTCTACTACTGTTTCTCAAAACATGGTACAAAAGATGAAACTCTAGACTTGGACAGTCTAATCTCCTTGAGTCTCAAAGAGATTCTCAAGTGACCCCTTCGTTAAATAGGAAGAAAACCCATAGACTCGGACAGTCTCGATACCCTTCAGATTTCCCACTTCCTTAAAGAACAGGAATAACCCGGATCCTCGAATCAAATCCTTGAATACAGTGTTGCTCATGTAAGAACTGATTTTCTCTTTAAATCAGTATACTGGACCTGTCACTCAACTGAAACAGTAACCATAGCCTCCTCATAGGCTTTGTATAAAGATTCTTCTCCAGTTACAATAGCCTCCTCTTGGGCTTTGCACAATGATCCTCCCCAGTGGAATCAAACAAAGTTTAGCCTCTCTCTCGGGCTTTATACGAGATACAAAAAGGTTCTTATTGAGCCAAACAAATTTTAGCCTCCATCTCGGGCTTTGTACGAGATACAAAAACACTCTCTTGTTGAGTATAAAAGATCCTCTTGTAGGATCAACCCCTTATAGCCTCCATGTCGGGCTTTATACGAGATACCAAAAGACTCCATCGTCGAGTCAAAACCTTTTAGCCTCTCTCTCGGGCTTTGTACGAGACACACATTAGCCTCCTCTTAGGCTTTGTATAAGAAAACCACTGGTTGGTCCAATCAACCTTTTAGCATCAAAGTTGTGCCTCGTTCACAGTACACAAACTTCAACTACTCTTTCCCCTTCATCTAATTGCTGTAAGCGGCAAGCCTCTGGATCATCTACATCCATTCCACTGTCCCTCTTTTAGCATGAGAAATTCCTAAGGAAGGATGGCATTGCTCTAAACTGAGTTAAAGTCTTCTCCTTTAGGTTAAAACCCCCTATAAAGGAAATTATGGCATTGCTAGGATCCGTGTATCCCGGTTAAAGTAATCCTCCTTTACAGTCAGTCACCCAACAGTTGTGACAAACATACCCCTTTAGAGACGACAAATTCTCTCTAAGGTCAACACCTTCAGCTTCACATCTTGGGCTTTGAACAAGATACAAACTACCTTCAGCTTCACATCTTGGGCTTTGAACAAGATACAAATCACCTTTCGCTTCACGTCTTGGGCTTTGAACAAGACACCAAAACGACCATTTCCTCCCATAGAATAGGAGGAACTACGAACGCTCTGATTTCCCTGTTTCGGTAAACGGGAATACGTAGGTGTTGCACCCCAAAATTTGCCCTCCTTACTTTAGTACTAACTGGCTTATGTTTCATTTCATCTTTGCATTATCATGTATGCATATCATTAGCATGGGGTCAGGGTAAAGTCCTATCTGGTCTACTACCTCATCAAGAGTTCACAGGTTGCAAGGGATCTCAGGTGGAATCACTCTCCTAACCAGTGCATGAATTAGGGTTTTGAAATTCTTGGGTTTATTGTTCCAATGGGCAGGCTCCTTGGGTTTTTATCATCACCAAATGACATATCTTATCTTTGTTGGAGAGGATACACATCATATTCAGAGGAATTTAGATTCGGAGACTGTGTTATTTCCTCATAGACTGAGGATACTACAACGAGGGTTTGCTATAAAGTCAGTTTATTTCTGATTTTTGGGGCAAGACTTGATTCCATGGTATTCCTTGGGTCCCTAAGTATCTAGGAGTGGAAGATTGTCCATCAGTTAGGTTCAGGAGAAGTTCAATTAGCCAATGGATTAAAAATCAGTTGGATTTGGGGAAAAGTCAACAGTGAAAGGAGAAGAGTCAACTGTGAAATTTTGAAGTTCTCTTCAGGGATTTCAAGGTCTCACATCCTCATATGGTCCCCAGGGGTCAAGTTTCATACATATTTGTCAGGAATCAGGAGTTGGTGCAAAGTTTCCAAATTTGGAAAGTGACCTATAATGAAAAGTTTCCATTTTTGGCAAGTTTCTACACTTCATTCAACTAAACTTTACACCATCAAGGAAGCTTCAGATGAATTTTTCTCCAACATAAAAGTTGGAGATCTTTTTCTCCTCTTTCCAACAAGTACTAGTGGGTCTCCATATCATTTGTGAAACTCCAATTATGACCAAAGGAAGGAAAAGTGGTTTTTAGGGTTTCTCATGATGCCATTTTCACAATTTTGGGCATAATGACCTATAATCAATTCCATTGCTTCATGCCACATTCCAATATTAAAAGAAATTCCTTGAGGATTATTTTGGGCCCAAGAATGAAGTAATTCCATGGTTTATTTTTCACCTATTTTCCATTATTCAAATTTTCCAAGATGTCTAAAACTCATGAATCATTTGTTCTCAAGGCCCAAGTTGAATGTGGTGTGATTGGCAACTCAGATGCAAGTGATCCATCATGAATTTAAGTGCATGGAAGGAATGTATTTTTCACTTATTCAACATAATGCCAAATTCCAAAATAAGTAAAAAATCATTAAACAATGGATTACCCAAGCCCAATTCCTCGTCAGATGAAATAACCCTAAGTATTTAAACATATCCATGCCCTGGTTAGGAGACACACACGTGATTTTGGAGAGGAATCCAAGCTTGAACCCTAAAGCTCTTTTTCATTAAAACTCACGATTTACAAGGAGTTCCTCCAGAATTCTTCCACAAAGCTTCTCTTGGTAGTCCATAGAGTGCAAATCAACTACCATTCGCAGCCAAAAGTAAGTGTACAAGGGGAACCGTCTCAGGTTGGTAGGATTTTTGAGGATCCTAAAACTCCAGTTTTTTACGTGAATATTGTTGTATTGTTGTCACTGATCATGCTGGTATGATTGGTTTGGTGATTGGATGCGTATATTGCTTGTAATGTTGATTTGAATTTTTTTGCCCTAACACTAATCCATTCGATTTGTATTATGTGTTAATTATTCGTGATTTTGGAGGAGAGATTTGGAATCCTCGTGGAATTCCGGTTCGAATGGTATAAGGGTCGAGGGTTTCTGGGCAGGTTTACGTTTGCAGGCGGTGGTGGGAGGCGGCCGGAGCTAGGGCTCCGGCGACCTGGGAAGTTTTTGGCCGGCTAGGGTTTTTGGCGAGGAAGATGACCCTCAGCCGTCCATTTTTCTGATCGCACGGTCCAGGCAAGGCCACGTATTTTCCATTATATATTTTTTTCTGATTTTTAATGTGTGATCGTGTGTTATTTACCCCATGAACCTTACCATGTTCCACCAACCAGTTTTTTTTATTCCGTTTACTTTTAAAAAGGTTGACTTAATCTAGCACGTTGGATCCATCGTGTGGCCACAGTTGGGACAGCACATTAAAATTAGCACGCGCGGCTCACATGGGAGAACACGGTGGCCTCTCTCTTATTTTTTGATTTTTTTTTCTGAATGATTAATTGGACCAGGCTTTGCTTTTCGCACCACCCTTTTGCCAGCCCATTCCACTTCCAACGTTTTTTTCTAGTGTTTACACCCCCCAGCCCACTTCTTATTTCATTTTTATTTCATTTAATTTATTGTTTTCATATTTTAATTATTAAAAATAGTTTTTTACATCTAAAAATCATCATAAAATTAATATATCATCTGTATTATTTTATAAAATTTTTACAAATTTTATTTTTTATTTTTATTTTATTTTCATCATCCTAATTAATTATTTTCTTAATTTCCTTTTTGCATTACACATTTCATGCATACTTAATTTTATTTATTTTATTCCTCTACAACCATAAAATATTTTTGATCTGTTCTTTTTGTATTTGTTCACTAACATCCTAAAGTGCTTAAAAATATTTTTCTTTCATTTTTAATTTTATTTCATATTGCATTTAGGTCCTTCCCTTTGGTACACTGAGCCCTAATTCCCACCTGAACTTTGCCTAATTATTTGAATGACTAATATCTTGATTTTTTGCAGGGACTTTTGAGATGTTGTTTACCTCTGGTTGAGGAACTTTAATGTTTAATTTGGGAATTTTAGGAGTCATTTTTCTAATTATCTGATTTGTTTTCACTTGAGATTTTCTTGCAGGCGCGTCTTTGACCTTGGGTGATTATCTGTTTGAAAAGGCACTTGTGCCATTTGCTTTAGGGCTGTTCTTTGTTTCTTTGATTCATGTTTGGATGATAATCACTTTTGTTTGCTATTGTGTGATTTTCATTTCTCTTACTTGTGCCTGTTTCTCACCAACCTCTTGTGCAGGGACTAAGGTAAGTTCTTTAAGGGTATGGATAGGTGTCCATGGTCACCCTTACTCTTTCCTTCTCTCATCTTCTTCCTTTAGGATTTAGGTTGTCATCAAACCTCACTAACCGTAGGTCGCCCATGCATGATAACTTTAGGATTCATTGTTTCCCTTTAGAGTCACCCTTGTGTCTTCTCTCTTCTCATCTCAAATTTCTTTAAAACACTTAATAATAATAAGGTGTATTGCACACGAGCCTTAAGTATGGGGAATGAGAAATGAGGGGCTTCCTCTCATCTTTCTAGAGTGCTTAGCGAGCGTCCTATCTTGGGACGGTGCGTTAAGTATTCGCCCCTGTGCCCTAGACTTTGGTGCAATGCAGCTTAGGAACTAACTTAAGCCACTTCTGTCCTAAAAAATACAAACCAACCTCAAACCTTTTTGTCCTTCGGGGCCTTCAACTTAAAGGCTATTTTCAAAAAGGGCACATTACCTTCCGTTTGAGTCGCAAACAGGCATCGACCCTAACTGCCGGACACGAACTTAACGTCGCTCATAAAAAACACAAAAAGAACTTGGTCCGAACTACGTTGACTCTGAATTCCCCATTGCACAAGGGGGGTACGTAGGCCTAGGACGTCGACGTCCTACCGAGTCTGTCTTTGCCTTCCCCCCTCCGTTTTAGTACAACCCTAGATGATAGTATAACTTACCCTTAGAATAGACAACAAGCGTGGATCCCATCGAGTACGATAGACGCGTGGGGTGCTAGCACCTTCCCCTAGCGTAACCGACTCTCGAACCCAGGCTATGGTTGCGATGACCATTCCTTTCCCTTTTCCTTAGGTTTATGCGGTGTTCCATTTCCCTCTCTTAGGATAAATTTACACGGCTGGCGTCTCTGTTTTTTCGGCGCCATGATATAGTTTTCTTTTCTAAGGAACACCCCGGTATGAAAGAAATGGTTGTGGCTCTTCATATTAGTGAATCCGTCCTGAACAGTAATGTTGAAGAAAAACAAGGGGTTAAGGGTTTCTTGTTGAAGTTCTTATTGGTCAAGCCTGCATACATGTCAAAGAGAAGAACTGGACTGCTTTCCAAGCTATCCTAGCTATGTGTATCTATGGGGTTGTTTTGTTTCCGAATATTCCTGATCTGGTGGATATGCATGCCGTCAGAATCTTTATTTCGAGGAATCCTATACCTACCTTGCTAGGTGATGTGTACCATTCAGTTCACTATAAGAATAAGAATAGGCATGGGAAAACTGTGAGTTGCTGTGCGCCGCTCTTAGCTACTTGGTTTCTGAGTCGTCTCCCTGAATCTGGCGCTTTCGTTGATACGAAAGATTCTCTAAAGTGGTCTAAGAGGGTTATGGGCTTGACTGCTGATAACATTGCTTGAATTAATCGTGACTTGCTAGGAATGGAGATTATTTGCAAATGCGGAGAATTCCCTAATGTTCCCTTGATAGGGAGGAAAGGTGGAATTAATTATAATCCCTCCCTAGCTATCAGACAGTTTGGCTATCCTTTGAAGAATCCACCCGAAGAGCGAGATGTCCGAGAGTCTTTTTTCTTCAATGGTGTTGAGGATCAAGGGTTGATAAGGAAAGTTGTGAATGCTTGGAAACAGGTAACTAAGAAGGGTAAGATTCCATTCGGGAAAAGTAACAATCGGGCTTTCCCTCCCTATAAAGAGTGGATTAAGAAGAGAGCAGAAGAGGAGCTTCTTCCATTCCCGGTGGAACCACCTTTGTATCCTTTGGTGATCGAGCCTCCTACCACCGTTGAGTTGGAGAAGTATAACACATTATGGGCTGAAAAGGAAAGGTTGCGGGAAGAGAATAGTGAGCTAAAGAGAGAGATTTATCAGTGGAAGCATGAGCGGGGTGAAGCTGTTCATACCGCCAAGTTAAAGACAGAGCTCCTTGCTAAAGCAGAAAAAGAGCTTGCTGACATGGTCGCGTCTAGAGAGAGAATGAAACAAGCTTTGGATGGTATCAGTAGCGTTCTCAGGTCCAAGGAGGAAGAATTAGGCAAGGCCTTGTTGAAGATTCACAGGTTCAATGATCACCAAGAAACTGCCATGGCTGAGAATAAGAGAAAGGAAGACGACTACATAGCTAAGATTGATCAGTTGAAGTCGACGCTCAAGAAGAAAGACGCCGAGATCTTATCAGGGATATTCAAGAGACAAGTAGTCGAAGATCGACTCAAGGAAGCCATAGCCTCCATGGAAGAACTGAAAGTCCAAGCTGAAGTGAAGAAACCTAGACATGAGGATCCTAGTATGGATAGTGTTTCTGGAGAAGACGCTTGGGAGTTACATTGCCGATACTTGGATGGGATCATACACAGGAGAGACCTTCTCATTCAAGGGCTAATTCAGAGGCTGAAGCATCCCGATACCAGAAAGTTGTTCAAGGAGATTCAAGACTGGTGCAGAAAGCATAATGGATGAGGGGGATTGACACTTGTAAACTTTGATGATATGCCATAGTTTTCTGTTTTCTTTCATTGTATGTGGATCACCACCAGGCTTGTTGGTTGGGACCTATGGTTTTTATATTCAGACTCGTTATCTCGGATTTGTGATTGTTGACATTTGGCTTTTCTCTGGTTTTCTTAATATATGAGCAGAAGTTCCATTATATCTTGTTATTAAATCGGAATCAAGGGGTGGATCGCCCTGTGAATTTTCAAACACGTCCATTTGCATTTGCATATTCATAATCATTTTGCATAATCATTTTGCATGACAGGTGTTTATCTCCGGTATTCTTATCTTGTTCTCATCTCAGAATTGCAGATCAGCGTATTCACCGGTATCCTACTAAGCAGAATCGGAAGAGACTCATGGATCAGCTACAAAATGAGATCATTGAGATGCGGACTCGCATGAACCAATTCATGGAATTAATGCAAGGGGTTGCTCAGGGACAAGAACAGTTGAGAACGCTCGTTCAGCCACTGATTACGAGGGTTGATAATGATGGTGTCCTTCATGGAGGACTTCAGACTGGTGTTACTGATGATGGTCAGAATGGTCCTACTGGCGGAGGTGTTCCTGCTTCTGGTGTTGTGATTCCTCTGGGCAGAGTAGAAAGTGCTGTGATTCCCACTGCAGTGGGAGGTGGTATTGGTACTGGCGCAGTTCAGGGTCGTCGGTATGATGATGTTCAGGATGATGTATTTTCTTTGCCAGGTGGGGATGTTGGTCCCCAGACTGATCAGGATCAGAGGATCCGGTTGATTGAGGAACAACTAAGGGGTGTTGTGAATCAGGATTCTGTGGGAATGGATCTAGAGGATTTAGGGTTGGTTCCAGGCGTTGTTATCCCACACAAGTTTCAGACTCCCACTTTCGAGAAGTATAATGGTATGACTTGTCCGAGGACCCATGTGAGAGCATACGCAAGCAAGATGGCTGCATATGCGAAGAATGAAAAGCTGATGATGCATTGCTTCCAGGATAGCCTATCTGGGGCATCCCTGGAGTGGTACATGCAACTGGAAAGGAAGGATGTGCGCAGTTGGAGAGATCTGGCAGGGGCATTTATTAGACATTACCAATATAACACTGATATGGCTCCTAACAGAACACAGTTGCATAATCTATCACAAAAGAACAATGAGAGCTTCAAGGAGTACGCTCAGAGGTGGCGTGAACTGGCAGCTAGATTTCAGCCTCCCATGTTGGAGCGTGAAATGATAACTATGTTTGTGGCCACCTTGCAGGGTCATTACTTTGAAAAATTGGTACCATGTATGTCTGGAAAGTTCGCTGATTTAATCTTGGTAGGAGAGATGGTAGAAAGCAGAATTAAGGCAGGAAAGATATCAGGCAGTGATGGATCCTCATCTGGAGGCAGCAAGAAGCCTTATGCCAGTGGTTATAAGAAGAAGGAGGGAGATACAAACTCTGTGTCATCATATCGTGGTAGAGATGGACCTCGTCAGAATTACAATCAGCAGGTGGCTTCTGTAACTATCCCAGCAGCACCTCAGCAGCCAGCAGCGTCTCATCAACAAAATCAGACTCCTTATCGATCACAGCCTCAGAATAAGCGGGATAGGCATTTTGACACTCCACCTATGTCTTACTCTCAACTATTCCAGCACTTGTTGAAACTGCAGCTAATTCAGACAAGAACATTGGCTCTGCCTACTGGTAATCCACCTCCCGGCTATGACGCCAACGCCCACCGTGAATTTCATTCTGGGGCACCCGGACACCATACTGAGAACTGTAAAGCTTTTAAGCATAAGGTTCAAGATTTGGTGGATTCCAAAGCCATCAACTTCTCCAATGACGTCCCGAATGTGAATCAGAACCCGATGCCGAATCACGGTGGGCCAAAGATCAATGTTGTTATTGAAGATTGTGAAGACTTGAGTTTGATTTCAGATGTGAACGAAGTCCAAACTCCCTTGGGTGTGGTGAAGGAAAGACTGTTGAGAGGAGGGGTATTTCCCGGTTGTGAAGAAGGTTGTGTGGGATGTGTGTCACAGCCAGGCGGTTGTGAGTTATTGAAAACAGGTATTCAGAAAATGAACAATGAAGGGGTATTAAAGTTTGACAAAGGTTGCAAGCAGAATAATGTTACTGATAGAGAGATTGATGTTGCCACCATAACAATTCCGTTCAAGACAATAACTATATCAGCGCCGGCGAGACCAGCGCCGGTTACTATCACTGTTCCTGGACTAGTCCCATATGAGACTACCAAGGCCATCCCATGGAACTATGGGGCCGAGGTGTTTGTTAATGGTAAGAAGCAGGAATTGGAAGACACATCAGCGGTGAATACAGGGGTCGGAAATCTTGTTGAAGCAGGGGTTATCACTAGGAGTGGTAGGGTCTTTATTCCGTCTGAGAATCAAGCTGGCAGTTCAAGATAAGACAAGGGTAAACAGATGATGGATGAGTCCGTACAGAGGCAGGAAACTAATAACTCTACGACAAAGTAAGGTGGGGATACTTTCTCTGAAGATGTAGAAGAGTTTATGAGATTGATCATAAAAAGTGATTACAAGATTGTCGACCAACTTCACCAAACTCCATCAAAGATTTCCATTCTGTCCTTACTGTTGTGCTCTGAGGCACACCGAAATACATTGCTGAAGGTTCTGAATATGGCTTATGTACCAGAGGAAATATCCGTCAATCAGTTAGAATGGGTTGTGGCTCATGTGAATGCTGGTAATGGTTTGGGTTTCACCAATTTAGATCTGACTCCGGCTGGGAGGAATCACAACAACGCTCTGCATATTTCAGTGGAATGCCGTGGTTCTTTGATGTCGCATGTGTTAGTTGATACTGGGTCGTCTTTGAATGTGTTACCAAAGAAGGCTTTGATGAAGTTGGATACTCGTGGGTTGATTTGTACGCCAAGTGACTTGGTGGTACGTGCTTTTGATGGCTCCAAAAGGTCAGTGTTTGGAGAGTTAATTCTGCCGATCAAGGTGGGTCCTGAGGTTTTCAACACCACCTTTTACATAATGGATATTTAGCCTGCCTACAGTTGTTTGTTGGGTCGCCCTTGGATCCACGGTGCTGGGGCAGTAACTTCTACGCTGCACCAGAAGTTGAAGTATATGGTGGATGGCCACGTTGTGACTGTTTGTGGTGAAGAAGATATTATGGTGAGTCACCTGTCGACCTTCAAGTATGTGGAGGTAGATGGTGAGATACAGGAAACTTTGTGCCAAGCCTTTGAAGCTGTGAAGATTCCCCAGGAACCCCCAAAGGCAGTCACTCAGCCTGAGGCGGTTGCCCAACCTGAAGTCGTCATACAACCAGAAGTTCCAATGTCCTCTTTCAAAGAGGCGCGTGCTATAGTTGAAGCTGGTGGTTCTCAGAAGTGGGGCAGTGTTATTGATGTTCAAAGGAAGTAAGATACTCATGGACTGGGTTACAGGCTACCTAGACGTTCTGAAGAGCCTCCCAAGTTCTATGGTCCAGTCCGTTTCACCAGTGCCGGTGTTTTCTTCGACAGAGTCAATGCTATTGAGGATAAAGGAGATAATGATTGTAACATGGATGAATGGATCCGTCCCTGCATTCCTGGTCAGAGCCTAGGCAACTGGTCCTCTGAGAAAGTTATCCAAGTGACGCGCCCGAAGTAATTTACTTTTGTTTTCTGTTATGTTGAGTCCTATGCTCTGCCCAAGGCGTAGTGATATTTATTTGTAGGGCTTGGACGTTTTATTTGCTATCTTTATCATCAATAAAGGACATTTTTTCATTCAAATATTTTGATCCCTGTCTTTCTATTTTTACTTTTTGCATATTAACCCACATCAAAACGGCAATGTATTTTCTTGTTTGTTGCACTCATAATAAACATAAAACATCCATCATGCAGGTTCCTTTGTTCAGATTCCACCCATGACTTAGCTATGGCTCGATATGACTTTGACAATCCCATCTATCAGGACGAAGAAGAGACTGACGAAGACTGTGACTTACCAGAAGAATTAGCCAGGCTGTTGAAACAAGAGGAAAGGGTTATTCTACCTCATCAGGAGGAAGTTGAGACTGTTAATCTGGGAACCGAGGATGTTAAACGAGAAGTAAAGGTTGGGGCTGCCCTGGAAGACACTGTCAAGGGAAGATTGATTGAGTTACTTCGAGAGTATGTGGATATCTTCGCCTGGTCTTACCAAGACATGCCTGGGCTTGACACCGACATTGTTTCACACTGGCTGCCGCTCAAAGAGGGTTATACTCCAGTCAAGCAGAAGTTGAGAAGGACGAAACCAGATATGGCTGTCAAGATCAAGGAAGAGGTTCAGAAGCAGTTGGACGCCGGATTTCTTGCCGTAACAAATTATCCTCTGTGGGTTGCTAATATTGTACATGTACCTAAGAAGGATGGGAAGGTCAGGATGTGTGTTGATTACCGAGATTTGAATAGGGCGAGCCGAAGGATGATTTCCCGCTCCCCCACATTGACGTGTTAGTGGACAATACTGCTCAATATTCTGTGTTTTCCTTCATGGATGGCTTCTCTGGGTACAACCAAATCAAAATGGCCCCAGAGGACATGGAGAAGACTACTTTCATAAACCCGTGGGGAACATTTTGCTACAAGGTGATGCCCTTTGGATTGAAGAATGCTGGGGCAACCTATCAGCGGGCGATGGTGACTCTCTTTCATGATATGATTCACAAGGAGATTGAAGTCTATGTTGATGACATGATTGCAAAGTCACAGATAGAGGAAGAACACTTGGTAAACCTCCAGAAGCTGTTTGAAAGGTTGAGGAAGTTCAGATTGAGGTTGAATCCGAACAAGTGCACCCTCGGCATGAGGTCTGGTAAATTGTTGGGATTCATTATTAGTGAAAGAGGCATAGAGGTTGATCCTGCAAAGATAAGAGCCATACAGGAGATGCTTGAGCCAAGAACAGAGAAAGAGGTTCGTGGTTTCTTGGGGAGGTTGAATTACATTGCCAGGTTCATCTCTCATCTGACGGCTACATGTGAACCAATTTTCAAGTTGTTAAGAAAGGACCAAGAGGTTAGGTGGAATGAAAATTGTCGAGAGGCGTTTGAAAGGATAAAGACGTATTTGCAGGAACCGCCAGTCCTTATGCCACCAGTGTCTGGGAGACCGTTGATTATGTACCTTACGGTTCTTGAGAATTCGATGGGTTGTGTGCTCGGTCAACACGACGAGACGGGTAAGAAAGAGCACACCATTTACTACCTGAGTAAGAATTTCACTGATTGCGAATCGAGATACTCTATGCTGGAAAAGACATGTTGTGCACTCGCTTGGGCAGCCAAGCGCCTAAGGCAGTATATGTTAAATCACACAACCTTGTTGATTTCGAAGATGGATCCGATTAAGTACGTGTTTGAGAAGCAGGCACTTTCTGGGAAGATAGCCTGTTGGCAGATGGTTTTGATAGAGTACGATATTCAGTATGTTTCTCAGAAGGCCATTAAGGGAAGTGTTCTGTCAGAATATCTTGCTGAACAGCCAGTCGAGGATTATCAGCCTATGAAGTTTGAGTTTCCAGACGAACATGTTATGTTTCTGAAAATGAAGGATTGTGAAGAGCCTCTGCCTGACGAAGGACCTAAGATTGGATCACAGTGGAAGATGATTTTTGATGGGGCTGTTAACTCATATGGTAATGGAATTGGGGCAATCATTACAACCCCGAAGGGTTCTCATATACCTTTCACTGCCCGATTAGCATTTGTGTGTACCAACAACGAGGCAGAGTATGAAGCATGCATCACGGGGTTAGAAGAAGCAATTGATTTAAGAATTAAGAACCTCGATGTCTATGGTGATTCTGCGTTGGTGGTTAATCAGATTACAGAAGAATGGGAGACTCGTCAGGCAAATTTGGTACCTTATAACAACTATGCCAGAAGGTTGTTACCTTTCTTTGATAGGGTGGATTTTCATCATGTGCCCCGGGCTGAGAATCAGATGGCTGATGCGTTGGCGACGTTGGCATCCATGTATAAGGTGAACCGTTGGAATGAAACACCTTCGATTAGAATCATGCGTCTGGACAGACCAGCTTTTGTGTTTGCAATTGAAGATATGTCTGATGGTAAACCGTGGTATCATTATATTAAGGTTTTTCTGAAGAGACAAGAGTATCCAGAGGGTGCCTCCACCAAGGATAAGAAGACTCTGAGGAGGTTGGCAGGGAACTTCTTTCTGAACAAGGATGATGTGTTATATAAGAGGAACTTCGATATGGTCTTGCTACGTTGTGTTGATGAACAAGAGGCAAGCTCATTGATGGAGGAAGTTCATGAGGGTTCCTTTGGTACTCATTCCAGTGGACACACCATGGCTAGGAAGTTGTTGAGAGCAGGATATTATTGGATGACTATGGAGTCTGATTGTTTCAAGTATGCTCGGAAGTGCCATAAATGCCAGATTTATGCAAATAAGATGCACGTACCGCCTACGCCTCTAAATGTTTTGTCATCTCCTTGGCTGTTTGCAATGTGGGGTATAGATATGATTGGAAAGATTGAGCCTACTGCTTCCAATGGGCATTGTTTCATTTTGGTTGCCATTGACTATTTCACAAAGTGGGTGGAGGCAGCCTCGTACGCCAATGTCACCAAGCAAGTGGTAGCCCGGTTTATAAAGAAGGACATCATCTGTCGTTATGGGGTCCCAGAGAGAATCATTACTGATAATGGCTCGAACTTGAATAATAAGATGATGATGGAACTATGTCAGAGTTTCAAGATTGAGCATCATAATTCCTCTCCGTATCGTCCGAAGATGAATGGTGCTGTTGAGGCGGCAAATAAGAATATCAAGAAGATTGTGCAGAAGATGGTGGTAACGTATAAAGACTGGCATGAGATGTTACCTTATGCTCTACATGGTTACCGTACTTCGGTGCGTACGTCAACTGGGGCAACCCCTTTCTCATTAGTATATGGTATGGAAGCAGTCTTACCCTTAGAGGTCGAGATTCCGTCTTTGAGAGTTCTGGCAGATGTGAAGCTTGATGAAGCTGAATGGGTGCATTCCAGGTTGGATCAGTTGAACCTTATTGAAGAAAAGAGATTGGCAGCCATCGCACATGGTCGGTTATATCAAAGCAAGATGAAGCACGCCTTTGCCCAGAAAGTGCGTCCTCGGAGTTTTTAGACAGGTGAATTGGTTTTGAAAAGGATCCTTCCTCCTCAGACAGATCATAGGGGCAAATGGACTCCAAACTACGAAGGGTCGTATGTAGTCAGAAAGGTTTTTTCTGGTGGAGCCTTACTACTTTCAACTATGGATGGCGAAGATTTTACCTCCCCTGTGAACGCAGACGTAGTCAAAAAATACTTCGCATAAAAGAGACCCGCTGGACATAAAAAGAAAGTCCAGGCAAAAAGGGGCATCCCGGCGAACCATAAAAAGGAAAAGGTTCGGGCAAAAGTTAGGGATAAAATGTAAAAAATAGGTAAACTCGCAAAGTTGAAAACCTGAAGAGGCGACTTTGGCAAAAATGGGTATCCCGGTGGATTGAAAACCCGAAAAGGGGGATCCAGGCAAAAGTTAGGGATTTATAAGCGAAAGGCTACGGTCTGTGTTTGATCTATGAACATTCTCGATACCTGGAAGTTCTGAAAGAAAGGAATCAGTACAGTTAGTATCTTCAGAGGTCAAGACGTTTGTGGATAAGCAAGTCATATGGGTCATAGCTGAGTCGAATCATGGTGGATATCTGTTCCCACATTGCCGACATGTGTATTTTCTTTTTGTTTTTGCGCAATTACCTCTTTCTAGGAATTGTTTCCTATTGTAAATGCCTATTTACAGGCCACTCTTCAATAAAGTATTCATTTCACTCAAAGAGCTTTCCATTGTTTATTTTACTTTTACTTTTACTATTTTATTTGCAAAAACGTCCGATATTTTTGATAAACATTGCATATAAAACTTTGAGCTTGGCGAAGCATAACGAAAAGCAGTAGAAATTACTTAAGCGTTAACGGTGATTGCCAGGTTGTGGCATATTCTATTTGTTGTTATTTGACTTGCAGGGCAACAGGATTGTACTCCCCCAGCAGGTTGCTCTCCCCAGCATTGAGATTACACTCTCCTCAGCAGAGCAGACTTTCCTCGGCAGGAGACTTGGAAAGTATTTTCTCCGAATCAAGATGTTATTTCCCCACAGAATTAGGGTGTTCACCTTCCCCATCCCGTCAGGAAGCGTGCTCTCACCGGCGATGTCATAATCTAATCCCCAGCAAGGTGGGAGTAAAGTCATTCTCCCTACCAGCAGGCTAAGTTCAGCAGTATCCCCAAGCAGGATGGTATTATGGACTATTTTCCCCAGCAGGTTCTGAGCCAATTGGATATTAGCAATTTTCAGTAACAGACTTCCGGTTCCGTTAGTGGCGTTCATTCTCAACTCCCCCAGCAGAGGAGAAATCTCAGGTTTTGGATGAAAGACAGGTGTGGCCCCCGGTAGTTCTTTTGGGACTTCATCCCCAGCAGAAGTTGTTGATCCAAAGAGTCGATCAGTATGACCCTTCTCAACAGAGTTCCTAGACTCAAAGGATAATTTATTTTTGTCGTCCCCAGTTGAACGAGTCCTTTCTCTCCGACATTTATTTTGCTGGAGGGGCTATTTTGCATATCATAAGCATTCGCATTGCATCCTCAAACGCATAGCATTTCCATGTCGTATGGAGCATTACGCCATTATTCAAACATTTGCATTCGAAGCATAAGTCAGGTATGATACTTTCTTTGCCAGTTCTCTTGCTCAGCAGAGATGGCACAACTCAGGAGATTTTGGAGGGATGTATTCCTCGTACTTGTGCTCCCCGGCAGAGTCTTTTATTTAGACTTCTCCTTTCCCCGACGGAGTCATCTTATCTGTGGATCGTGAGTCCGTTAGAAGTTTGCCTTTATTTGGCCGTTCTCTTTTGTGAAATCCCATTCTTACCAGAAGTTTTGTTTCACGTTATCCCCAGCAAAGTCGCCATTGGTATTGCTAGTTTCTCTTTATTAGCAGAGATAGCGATCGTTTGGATAATTATTCGTCAGTTTCCCTTTGTCAGCAGGGATGGCATTTATTTTGCTAGTTTCCCTTTATCAGCAGGGATGGCATCAGTTTGCTAGTTTCTCTTTATCAGCAGAGATAGCGATCATTTGGATAATTCTTCGTCAGTTTCCCTTTATCAGCAGGGATGGCATCTAGTTTGCTAGTATCTCTTTATCAGCAGAGATAGAAATCTTTTGGAGATTTCGTTCGCCAGTTTCCCTTTATCAGCAGGGATGGCATCAGTTTGATAGTTTCTCTTTATCAGCAGAGATAGCGATCTTTTGGATAATTCTTCGTCAGTTTCCCTTTATCAGCAGGGATGGCATCTAGTTTGCTAGTATCTCTTTATCAGCAGAGATAGAAATCTTTTGGAGATTTCGTTTGTCAGTTTCCCTTTATCAGCAGGGATGGCATCTAGTTTGCTAGTATCTCTTTATCAGCAGAGATAACAATCTTTTGGAGATTTCGTTCGCCAGTTTCCCTTTATCAGTAGGGATGGCATCAGTTTGCTAGTTTATCTTTATCAGCATAGATAGCAATCTTTTGGAGATTTCGTTCGTCAGTTTCCCTTTATCAGCAGGGATGGCATTTAGTTTGCTAGTATCTCTTTATCAGCAGAGATAGCAATCTTTTGGAGATTTCGTTCGTCAGTTTCCCTTTATCGGCAGGGATGGCATTTATTTTGCTAGTATCTCTTTATCAGCAGAGATAGCAATCTTTTGGAGATTTTGTTCGTCAGTTTCCCTTTATCAGTAGGGATGGCATTTATTTTGCTAGTATCTCTTTATCAGCAGAGATAGCAAGCTTTTGAAGATTTTCGTCAGTCAGTTTCCCTTTATCAGCAGGGATGGCATTTATTTTGCCAGTTTCTCTTTATCAGCAGAGATAGAAATCTTTGGAGATTTATTTCGTCAGTTCCCTTTATCAGCAGGGATGGCCTATTTCGAGATTCCTTTGTCAATTCTCTTTATCAGCAGAGATGACTTTATACCCAACGTAGCTAGCACTCGTCTGCGTTGCGACAGTATAGCATTTATGGCTAATTCTCCAGCAGAGGATCGCAAATTTTCGGGTTCTTTGGTATTCAATCTCCATGCATCCCGAATGTCTGAGAGCCGTCACTATCATACCTTCAGGACCAAGTTGATTGAATAGGGGCAGCTGTTGCACCCCAAAATTTGCCCTCCTTACTTTAGTACTAACTGGCTTATGTTTCATTTCATCTTTGCATTATCATGTATGCATATCATTAGCATGGGGTCAGGGTAAAGTCCTATCTGGTCTACTACCTCATCAAGAGTTCACAGGTTGCAAGGGATCTCAGGTGGAATCAATCTCCTAACTAGTGCATGAATTAGGGTTTTGAAATTCTTGGGTTTATTGTTCCAATGGGAAGGCTCCTTGGGTTTTTATCATCCCCAAATGACATATCTTATCTTTGTTGGAGAGGATACACACCATATTCAGAGGAATTTGGATTCGGAGACTGTGTTATTTCCTCCTAGACTGAGGATACTACAACTAGGGTTTGCTATAAAGTCAGTTTATTTCTGATTTTTTGGGCAAGACTTGATTCCATGGTATTCCTTGGGTCCCTAAGTATCTAGGAGTGGAAGACTGTCCATCAGTTGGGTTCAGGAGAAGTTCAATTGGCCAATGGATTAAAAATCAGTTGGATTTGGGGAAAAGTCAACAGTGAAAGGAGAAGAGTCAACTGTGAAATTTTGAGGTTCTCTTCAGGGATTTCAAGGTCTCACATCCTCATATGGTCCCCAGGGGTCAAGTTTCATACATATCTGTCAGGAATCAGGAGTTGGTGCAAAGTTTCCAAATTTGGAAAGTGACCTATAATGAAAAGTTTCCATTTTTGGTAAGTTTCTACACTTCATTCAACTAAACTTTACACCATAAAGGAAGCTTCAGATGAATTTTTCTCCAACATGAAAGTTGGATATCTTTTTCTCCTCTTTCCAACAAGTACTAGTGGGTCTCCATATCATTTGTGAAACTCTAATTATGACCAAAGGAAGGCAAAGTGGTTTTTAGGGTTTCTCATGATGCCATTTTCACAATTTTGGGCATAATGACCTATAATCAATTCCATTGCTTCATGCCACATTCCAATATTAAAAGACATTCCTTGAGGATTATTTTGGGCCCAAGAATGAAGTAATTCCATGATTTATTTTCACCTATTTTCCATTATTCAAATTTCCCAAGATGTCTAAAACTCATGAATCATTTGTTCTCAAGACCCAAGTTGAATGTGGTGTGATTAGCAACTCAGATGCAAGTGATCCATCATGAATTTAAGTGCATGGAAGGAATGTATTTTTCACTTATTCAACATAATGCCAAATTCCAAAATAAGTCAAAAATCATTAAACAATGGATTACCCAAGCCCAATTCCTCATCAGATGAAATAACCCTAAGTATTTAAACATATCCATGCCCTGGTTAGGAGACACACACGTGATTTTGGAGAGGAATCCAAGCTTGAACCCTAAAGCTCTTTTTCATCAAAACTCACGATTTACAAGGAGTTCCTCCAGAATTCTTCCACAAAGCTTCTCTTGGTAGTCCATAGAGTGCAAATCAACTACCATTCGCAGCCAAAAGCAAGTGTACAAGGGGAACCGTCTTAGGTTGGTAGGATTTTTGAGGATCGTAAAACTCCAGTTTTTACGTGAATATTGTTGTGTTGTTGTCACTGATCATGCTGGTATGATTGGTTTGGTGATTGGATGCGTATATTGCTTGTAATGTTGATTTGAATTTTTTTGCCCTAACACTAATCCCTTAGATTTGTATTATGTGTTAATTATTCGTGATTTTGGAGGAGAGATTTGGAATCCTCGTGGAATTTCGGTTCGAATGGTATAAGGGTCGAGGGTTTCTGGGCAGGTTTACGTTTGCAGGCGGTGGTGGGAGGCGGCCGGAGCTAGGGCTCCGACGACCTGGGAAGTTTTCGGCCGGCTAGGGTTTTTGGCGAGGAAGATAACCCTCAGCCGTCCATTTTTCTGATCGCACGGTCCAGGCGAGGCCACGTATTTTCCATTATTTTTTTTCTTCTGATTTTTAATGTGTGATTGTGTGTTATTTACCCCATGAACCTTACCATGTTCCACCAACCAGTTTTTTTTATTCCGTTTACTTTTAAAAAGGTTGACTTAATCTAGCACGTTGGATCCATCGTGTGGCCACAGTTGGGACAGCACATTAAAATGAGCACGCGCGGCTCACATGGGAGAACACGGTGGCCTCTCTCTCATTTTTTGATTTTTTTTTTCTGAATGATTAATTGGACCAGGCTTTGCTTTTCGCACCACCCTTTTGCCAGCCCATTCCACTTCCAACGTTTTTTTCTACTATTTACACCCCCAGCCCACTTCTTATTTCATTTTTATTTCATTTAATTTATTGTTTTCATATTTTAATTATTAAAAATAGTTTTTTACATCTAAAAATCATCATAAAATTAATATATCATCTGTATTATTTTATAAAATTTTAAAAAAATTTATTTTTTATTTTTATTTTATTTTCATCATCCTAATTAATTATTTTCTTAATTTCCTTTTTGCATTACACATTTCATGCATACTTAATTTTCTTTATTTTATTCCTCTACAACCATAAAATATTTTTGATCTGTTCTTTTTGTATTTGTTCACTAACATCCTAAAGTGCTTAAAAATATTTTTCTTTCATTTTTAATTTTATTTCATATTGCATTTAGGTCCTTCCCTTTGGTACACTGAGCCCTAATTCCCACCTGAACTTTGCCTAATTATTTGAATGACTAATATCTTGATTTTTTGCAGGAACTTTTGAGATATTGTTTACCTCTGGTTGAGGAACTTTAATGTTTAATTTGGGAATTTTAGGAGTCATTTTTCTAATTATCTGATTTGTTTTCACTTGAGATTTTCTTGCAGGCGCGTCTTTGACCTTGTGTGATTATTTGTTTGAAAAGGCACTTGTGCCATTTGCTTTAGGGCTGTTCTTTGTTTCTTTGATTCATGTTTGGATGATAATCACTTTTGTTTGCTATTGTGTGATTTTCATTTCTCTTACTTGTGCCTGTTTCTCACCAACCTCTTGTGCAGGGACTAAGGTAAGTTCTTTAAGGGTATGGATAGGTGTCCATGGTCACCCTTACTCTTTCCTTCTCTCATCTTCTTCCTTTAGGATTTAGGTTGTCGTCAAACCTCACTAACCGTAGGTCACCCATGCATGATAACTTTAGGATTCATTGTTTCCCTTTAGAGTCACCCTTGTGTCTTCTCTCTTCTCATCTCAAATTTCTTTAAAACACTTAATAATAATAAGGTGTATTGCACACGAGCCTTAAGTATGGGGAATGAGAAATGAGGGGCTTCCTCTCATCTTTCTCGACGAGGGGTCTCTTTAGGGATCTTGTTCTTTGTTTTGTCCCCTAGGTAGAAACCTTGACGTCACTAGGATCTTAGGTCAAAACTCCGTTAATTTGGAATGAAACCACAGGATGGTGACTATGCCGGGAAACCATTTTCTGTCAGGAACTTAAGATTCTTAGCTTTTAAAGGTCTAGGATGTTTAGGACAAATATATATACTGCTTTTCCTAATTGCTATACGTGTTTATTTTTCTGCTAATGGGAATGCGTGTGATGCCGCATGTGGAGAGATTGAGTATACACTTAAGATAAGTGATGGCGACGAGGTCGACCATCAACCTCAGTGGAGGCTGACCAATGCAACCCATTCTCTCACCTAGACAATGGGCCGATTGTGATGTCTGAGAAGCTGAGGAGGCAAACCCTTTTGTAGTGCAGAAAATATCAGAAATAGTTGTCACGCGATACTACCCTCATTTGAGGCTGGTGATCTATTCTCGGTGAATGGCACTTACTCTAAGATCGTTCTACAACTCGCTGGCGACCCGCTTGTTGTTTTGCTTTCCTGGGAGGAGCTGATGATAATGAGTACAGGTACAAAAATCACCCTAGTATAAACCTTTGGGGATGGGTAGAGCCTTGACTTCATGACAACGACCCTTTGACCCCATGTTTTTTCTATGTTTTTGTGTGCTGCATTCATGCATTCATTTAAAAAACATTAAAATATTCAAAAAATTTCTCTTCTAGTCTCTCTGTTTTTCAAATTAAACTAAGACTGTGATTGCAAATATCAGAGAAAAGGATTGCGCTAATGGATTTCGGTAGAAGGAGAACCCATAGGTATACCTTCAAGGTTCCAAAGCTAGAGGATTTGAGAAGGTTAGCATGGATGATCACAAACCAAGAGGCTTTCAGAGCCAAACACGGAGGTCTGCTACCACTGTTAAGAGTCCATGTGATTGAGGGAATCATGGATGCGCTCATTCAATTTTATGATCCAGTTTATCACTATTTCACATTCCCGGATTACCAGCTCGCACCAACGCTGGAGGAGTATTCTCATCTGATTGATCTACACATTACTGATCGAGCTCCATTTTCTGGACTGGAAGAAATTCCAAAGAATCAGACCATTGCAAGAGCAATTCATTTGGACGAGTTTGAGGTCAGGACTCACATGACTACTAAGGGTGGCATACAAGGTTTTCCAGCCCAGTTCTTGACAAAGAAAGCCCTATACTTCGCCAGTATAGGAAATGTGACTGCTTTTGAAAGAGTCTTTGTCTTGCTCACCTACGGGTTATTTTTGTTTCCAACCATCAATAACTTCGTCGATATCAACTACATTAAGGTTTTTCTCATTGGAAACCCTGTGCTGACTTTGCTCGCAGATGCGTATCATTTTGTACACTTGGGAAATTTGTACAGCGGAGGGGAGATCACATGATGTGTACCTTTGCTTTACAAATGGTTTATCTCCCACTTGCCCAAGTCTGCAATTTTTTGGGATTGTAAGAGTGCCTTGCGCTGGTCGCAGAAGATCATGTCTCTCACCAACTCTGACATAGATTGGTGTAATAGGATTTATGATGGAATCAGAATCATTGACCGTTGTGGAAACTTCCCCAACGTACCACTTATAGGAACTAAGGGAGGAATCAACTACCATCCGGTATTGGTTCATCGTCAGTTTGGATACCCGATGAGACACGTCCCACAGGGTGTTCATCTGGAAGGTCTTTTCTTCAAGGAAGGAGAAAACGACAGAGCACTAAAGATGGAAATAGTGCACGCTTGGAAACATGTTCATAAGAAAGGACGAGAGTCTCTGGGAAAACCGAACTGTGTCTAGGTGGAGCCTTATCTCCATTGGGTACAAACTAGAGCTCTCAAGCTAAAGATGCCTTATCCTCGTTACGGAATTCTTCCGCCGAGGGAATCTGTCATGTACTTCATGACGGAAACTGAAAAGCTTCAGGTTACTCTCAACAAAGTTCAACGGGAGAAGAGGTCTTGGAAGAACAAGTACCACATCCTCAATATAGAGTGCATCAAAATCAGCAACTACTAAAAGAGAAAGATGCTCTGATTGAAATTTTAGAGCAACATGCTGTAGACAATCAAGATGACCAAAGGAATTTGCTCGCTCCTTTCACTTGGCAAAGGAACGACGACCCGACAATGGCCCAAGAGCCCCGGTCAAAGAAAAGGAAGATACCAGAATCAGCACCCGATTTCTCTTCAGAGAGGACTCGGGACCCATTAGCTTAGGTTTCTGTTTCTGCACCTTGTAATCTACTGTATTTCCATCTCTGTAATCCTTTGAATTTCAATAAAAAGGGGTTTCCCCACTGTTTGATATTTGCAATCTAATTGTCGAAGTTTATTTTGATTAAACCAAAAAACAATTAATATAATCATTGCATTCATCATTCTCACATCGCGTATTCTTCTTACCTATGGATCTCACGTTTGTGTCTCGGTTCTAGAGTTAAACTGTCTCATTCGTATAATACTCGGGCCAATCGTCAGAAAAAGATGGATGATCTTAAGGAAGAAAACAGAGAGTTGAAAGAAGAGATCGACGCTCTAAGAGAGGATATGAGAAAGCTTCGTAACGACATGCAAGCCATGGCAGAAGCTCAGCTACAAAGGACTGTGATCTCAGAGATCACCTCAACGCCCATAGTGGAGAAGTATGATCCTAGGTATCAAATGCCGAAAGATCGTCCTTGGGGCATGCCTATTAACTATATACCGGAAGGTCAGGGAGTCATAACAGAAGCCGCTGGGCCTGAAGGTTACAAACTTCGGGAAAGCGAAGATGCCAGGGGCATACTGAAGACTCCTGAAGGTTACAAACTTCGGGAAACGCCAAGATTCACTGCCGTAGTCACGGTACCACCCCCTGTGGTGCACACTGTCCCGGAAGGACAGATTCTGCCAATACTTGCTGGTAAAAAGGAAACTATGTTCGATAGAATGGATGAATTCTAGGAGCAGTTCCTGGAAATGCAAAAGGAGCTGCAAGCCATTCGCGGTCAGGATTTATTTGGAAAGGACGCCGCGGACCTCTGCTTGGTCCCCAATGTGAAAGTTTTGCACAAATTTCAAGTGCCTGACTTTGAAAAGTACAAGGGTAACTCGTGCCCTCAGAGCCATCTGGTGATGTACGCTCAGCGGATGTCAGCTCAGACAGAGAATCAGGACCTACTAATTCACTACTTCCAGGATAGTTTAACCGGTGCCGCACTCAAATGGTACATGGGTTTAAACCGTGCCATGATCAGCACTTTCAGAGATATTGGCACTGCCTTCGTCCAATAATACAAATACAATTTGGACATGGCACCCGACAGAGATCAACTCAGATCGATGTCTCAAAAGGACAAGGAAACCTTTAAGGAGTATGCTCAAAGGTGGCGCAAAATTGCCGCTCAGATTTGTCCACCTCTTGAGGAAAAAGAGATGACAAAGATCTTCTTAAAGACCTTAAGCTCATTTTACTATGACAGAATGGTTGCCAGTGCGCCTAGTGACTTCACCGAGATGGTGGGCATGGGAGTTTTTCTTGAGGAAGCCGTCCGAGAAGGACGTTTGGCAAAAGACGCTGGATCATCGAGTAGTACAAAACGATACGGTAGTGCTCTCCCTAAGAAAAAAGAGCAAGATATTGGGAATATCTCTCTCGGAAAGCAAAGGCGATGTTATCAACCGGTAGCAGCTGTAACTCCTGCTATCAGCACCGCGCTACGTATCAACCTCAGGTTGCGCAAAGCCATCCTGATTAGCAAAGAACACAACAGCCTCTTCAGCAGGCTCGTCCTCCATATAACAACAACCGTATAACGCGGCCACCAGGATTTGATCCTATACCCGTGTCGTACGCAGAGCTGTTTCCATTACTACTGGCTAAGGGGCACATTCAGACTAAATCTCCTCTTACAGTACCGGAAAATCTGCCTTTTTGGTTTAAGGTGGATTAAACTTGCCCCTACCACCAAGGAGGATCAGGGCATAACATCTAGACTTGTCTCAATTTCAAGTCCGACGTGTAAAAACTTGTTAGGAGCGGGGTCTTATCCTTCAAGGATACAAGTCCTAATGTTCTCACGAACCCGCTGCCTCAACATGAGAAGGTTGCAGTCAATTTGATAGAAGTAGAGACTAACGATGTCTATCAAATTCATGATGTACTCTTGTTAAAGACCAATCTGGTCAAGATGCATTGTAGACAGAGTGGATATGGCCATGTGCCACCTCATAACTATCATCAGTGTGATATCTGCTCTAAAGACAACCAGGGATGTTCTGTGGTGCAAGCAGCTCTACAGGAACAAATGGATCTCGGATGGATCCAAGAGCACCGAGTTCGTGAAGTTACCATGGTCTACCCGAATTCTAACGTCATTCAAAACCACGACGTCCGTGCGATGAATGTCAACTTAGTGGCAATGCACTCAAGGCAAAGCCAGTATCATAATCTGCCGCGGCATGATTACAGTTCCTGTCTGACTTGCTCGGTAAACAAACAGGGTTGCTCTTTTGTACAAGAAGCCCTCCAGCGTCAGATGGATCTTTGATGGATCCAAGACTACCATGATAGGAATTCCTATCAGATCAACATGGTTCAGATCTTTGATATTCGCGTGATGAATACCAACCTGGTAGAGTTACATGCTGAGCAGGTCCGACTCGGATTCTTAATATCACACGACTATCAAAGCTGTAAAGCGGGTTACGAAAACGATCAAGGTTGTACCCTTGTCCAGGAGGCACTTCAGCACTTGTTAAATCACTGGTGGATGCCAATTTATATGGATGAAGATACTCAGCAAATTAGTATCAATAACAGAAACCCCACTCGGCGTCAGAGTCAGGATGTCTGATATGTGGAAGCTAACCTAGTGAGGTTACATTGTATTCAAAGTGGGAGTGGCCAGGTGCCACCACACAATTATGACCGTAGTAGCGTCTGTTCGGAAGGTAACCAAGGGTGTTACCTTGTGAGAGCAGCTCTTCAGGGACAGGTGGATCGTGGAGAAATTCGTCCATATCCGGGTTCTGGACCCATCAACTGGACGCCGAACTACCTTGCCGATCAAGTTGAGGATGTTGTCACAATCTCTGGTCATCATAGGACCAGGGATGTTTTTGCCATTATCCCACTACTTGACGAATCTAAAGTTCCCAACCGGGAACGGATTGAGATTACTTATGATGGTCAGAAAAATCAGAAGGTTCCCATAGTCATCTATCTGCCGGGACCACTACCGTATGAATCAGCTAAGGCTATCCCTTACAAATACGGTGCAACAACCATTGAAAATAGAAAGGAAATTCCATTACCTCCGTTGTGAATATTGTAGACATCAGTCGTGTAACACGGAGTGGTAGAATCTTCAACCGAGGGGTTGGGGAATCTAACAAAGAAAAGGAACTTCAGACGAAAACTCCTGATCCACCAGTCGGTCAATCCAGTAATCCCGACCTTTTGAAAAATAACGATGAGATGCTGAAGCTCATCCAAAGGAGTGAATACAACATTGTTGATCAACTGTTACAGACTCCTTCAAAGATCTCGGTATTATCACTGTTACTCAGTTCAGAAGCCCACAGGGAGGCTCTACAGAAAGTCTTGGAGCAAGCCTTTGTGGAACAAGATGTAACAATCAGACAGTTCGATAGCATTGTCACTAACATCACTTCATGCAATAATTTGGGATTTAGTGATGAGGAATTACCCGAAGAGGGTCGCCGTCATAACATGGTGCTCAACATTACAATTAACTGCCAGGACGATGCTTTAGCCAGCGTACTGGTAGACACAGGGTCAGCCCTGAATGTTATGCTGAAGTCCACTTTGATGCAATTATCATTCAAAGGCCCTCCGATGAGAATCAGCGAGGTCGTCGTCAAAGCGTTAGACGGATCCAGAAAAACAGTTATCGGCGAAGTTGACCTTCCCATAACTATCAGTCCTCACACTTTTCAAGTCACTTTCCAGGTCATGGACATCCGGGCAACGTACAGTTGTTTATTAGGAAGACCTTGGATACATCAGGCTGGGGCGGTTACTTCCACCCTCCACCAAAAGCTAAAGTTCGTTCAGAACGATCAACTCATCACAGTCTGCGGAGAGCAGGCCTTGCTGGTGAACAACTTATCATCGTTTGCTGGTATAGAACCCGAGGAGGTTATTGGAACTCAGTTTCAAGCACTGTCGGTAAGCAAGAACAATCAGTTTAAAGAAGGAACTTCCATTTCTTCATACAACGATGCTATCAAAGCAGTCAAGAGTACTGATACGACAGGATGGGGACAGCTTGTCATTCCTACTGGTAATACAACAAAGAAGGGTCTTGGTTTTTCTGCAACCTGTACCCAGACATCTGCCAATGATGAAAGTCTTCATCCCCTTCAAAACTTCTTCCACAGTGGAGGTTTCCTTCACCCAGTATCTCAAGTAGTACATGCTATCAATGAGGAAGATCCCTCTGACACAGATGAAGAATGGAAGTCCTACCTTAACGAGGACGGTTATATGTCTCAGCAAGAGGTGCCTATACTATTTTGCTATCCCGCACAGAGTCCGAGATTTATACCACGGTCAGATGTCGAAATGATCTATGGAGATTGTGATCCGGAAGGATGTCGTGCTCTGCCAAATTCATTAGAGGAGGACACTCTGATGAAAGACAACTTTGACTACAACTACTATGGCCCAATGGATGGTCTGCCAATATGGCAGCCTTACCCAGGAAACTTGGGGCAAGAGAGTCAGCCAAATAATGAAAATCAGCTGACCATCATTGAACAGAATACCTGTGTCCCCACCATGTTATGAGATCAATACTCAGGTCATTCAGAAACTACTCAACATGAAGATGAATTCGCAATGTTTGCAGGACTTGAATTCATCAACTACGCTTTTCCTGAGGTCAACGTCATCGAGAGAGATGACTCCTCCAGTTCCAAAGAAGTTTGGGACGCCTTGGGACAACCGAGTGGAAAATACGACTATATGGTCAGGTACACCGCTCCCGAAAGCTCTCATATCGGGCTCAAAGATATTCAGCCTACTGGATGGGGAGATAAAGCTAAGAGCACAAATACTATGCAAAATACAACTGAGGAATTCTCCTATGACAATTCTGCCTGGGAGACTGATTCCAATGATCCTGCTCCACCAGAAATCAGCGTCATTTCTGAAGACAAATCAAGGAAGGTGCCAGACTTTGTGATTCCCCGAGGAGTTCGCCGCCAATGGGTTGCCATCGAGGTTCCGAAGGTCGTTCATCAGTCAAAGTAATTGCCATCTTTAACCTTTCACCCTGCCCAGGTGAAACAAATGTTTTGATAGGGCTCAGTTTCTGTAAATTTTCCCTCTTCGCTTATCCCAATGCGACAGAGTATTGTTTTATAGGGCTGTAGTTTCAAGAATCGACTTGTTCATTAATAAAATAACGTCGTTTTGTAATTCCGCATTAATTGCTGTTTTCTCTTTTTGCTTTTTCAGAAAATGGTAATCCTAAAAAAACAATTCAATAATAAAAACAAGCAGTAAAATAAAACACTGCACACTTTTACATTTTCTCTATCTTTTCTAAACACGAATCATCACGTCATGCAGATTGCTTGTTTTAAACCCCGTTGATACATACGATCCGATGCCTTCTCCCAACTTTGAGTTCCCGATATTCGAGGCTGAAGAAGAAGTTGACAACGAAATTCCAGAAGAGATCTCCCGACTACTCAGACAAGAGGAAAGGTCCATTGAACCTCATAAAGAACCGTTGGAAACGGTAAACTTGGGTTCAGAAAAAGAGAGAAAAGAAATCAGGATTGGGGCCCTGCTCAGTCCAACTGCCAGGGAGGATTTGATAAAGCTTCTCAGAGAATTTCCCGATGTATTCGGTTGGTCCTATCAGGATATGCTAGGGTTGGATACCAGCATCGTGGAACATCACTTACCGTTAAGATCGGAATGTCTGCCAGTAAAGCAGAGGTTGAGACGGGCTCACCCGGACATGGCCATCAAAATCAAAGAGGAGGTACAGAAACAAATTGACGCGGGTTTCCTCGCCACATCAGAGTATCCTCAATGGTTAGCCAACATTATACCCGTTCCCAAAAAGGACGGAAAGGTCAGAATGTGTGTCGACTATAGGGATCTAAATAAGGCTAGTCCAAAGGACGACTTTCCTTTACCATACATGCTGGTGGATAGTACAACAAAGTTCAAAGTTTTCTCCTTCATGGATGGATTCTCGGGCTATAATCAGATCAAAATGGTGCCGAAAGACATGGAGAAAACTTCGTTCATCACCCCATGGGGCACCTTTTGGTACAAGGTAATGCCGTTCGGTTTGAAGAACGTCGGGGCAACCTATCAAAGGGCCATGACAACTCTTTTTCATGACATGATACACAAAGAAATTGAGGTATATGTCGATGATATGATTGCAAAATCTAAGACAGGACAGGAGCATGTGACCCATCTGTCGAAACTATTTGAGCGTTTGAGGAAGTACAAACTCCGCTTGAATCCCAACAAGTGCACCTTCGGTGTCCGTTTAGGGAAATTACTAGGGTTCATCGTCAGCCAGAAAGGAATTGAGGTTGATCCTGACAAGGTCAAGGCCATTCAAGAAATGCCTTCTCCAAAAACTAAAAAACAAGTCAGGGGATTCCTGGGACGTTTGAACTACATCTCCAGATTCATATTCCTCATGATCGCGACCTGTGGGCCAATTTTCAAATTACTCAAAAAGAACCAGAATTGCGTTTGGTCAGAAGATTGCCAAACCGCCTTCGACACTATCAAGGAATATCTGTTGAATCCTCCGATTCTATCACCTCCAGTGGAAGGAAGACCACTGATAATTTACCTCATAGTTCTAGAGGACTCAATGGGATGTGTACTTGGCCAACAAGACGAAACTAAACGGAAAGAGTCTGTCATTTACTATTTGAGCAAGAAATTCACCGACTGCGAAACTCGGTACACGATGCTTGAGAAAACTTGTTCCGCTTTGGCTTGGGCAGCCAAACGTCTTCGCCAATACATGATTCGTCATACTACTTGGTTAATCTCCGAAATGGATCCAATCAAGTATGTCTTCGAAAAACCTGCTCTCACAGGAAGAATTGCCCGTTGGCAGATGTTGTTATCAGAATATGACATAGAGTACCACGCTCAAAAAGCCGTTAAGGGAATTATTTTAGCCGATCATTTGGCTCATCAACCGATTGACGATCAAGAATCAATCGAATTTGACTTCCCAGACGAAGATGTCATGTATCTAAAAATGAAAGATTGCGATGAACCGTTACCCAGTGAAGGGCCAGAACCAGGTTCCCAATGGGGACTTATCTTTGATGGAGCAGTTAATCATTATGGAAATAGAATTGGGGCAATCATTGTTACCCCTCAGGGTACCCACATTCCTTTCACCGCTCGACTTACGTTCAAATGTGCGAACAACGAGGCCGAATACGAAGCATGTATCATGGGTCTCGAAGAAGCAATTGATTTAAGGATCAAAAACTTGGACGTATACAGCGACTTAGCCCTGGTTATCAATCAGATAAAAGGAGATTGGAACACATACCAATCAGGATTGATTCCTTACAAAGACTACGCAAGAAGGTTGCTACCTTTCTTTAACAGAGTCGAGTTTCATCACGTCCCTCGTAATGAGAATCACATGGTTGATGCATTAGCCACTCTCTCTTCTATAATTAGTGTAGGTCAATGGAACGACTTACCTAAGATCGACATAATGCGCCTTGAACGGCCCGCTTACATCTTCACGATTGAAGTAGTCCTAGACGACAGACCTTGGTATCACGATATCAAATGCTTCCTTCAGAAACAAGAGTACCCACTTGGGGCACTAAGAAAAGACAGAAAAACCCTCAGAAGGTTGGCTGGAAACTTCTTCCTGAGCGGTGACACTCTTTATAAGAGAAATTTTGACATGGTCTTGCTTCGATGCGTAGACAGACCAAAAGCAGACATGCTTATGAAAGAAATTCATGAAGGATCCTTTGGCACTCATGCCAACGGACACACAATGGCGAGAAAAATTCTAAGAGCAGGGTACTACTGGTTGACCATGGAATCTGACTGCTACAAGTACATGAGGAGGTGTCACAAGTGTCAGATATACTCCGACAAAATTCATGTACCGCCGTTACATCTCAAAGTTCTCTCTTCCCCGTGGCCTTTTTCCATATGGGGAATCGACATGATTGGCTTGATTGAACCTAAGGCTTCAAACGGACATCAGTTCATCCTGGTAGCCATTGACTATTTCACCAAGTGGGTTGAAGCAGCGTCATTCACCAATGTAACCCGACAAGTGGTGGTCCGATTTATCAAAAACAATATCATCTGTCGTTATGGTGTTCCGAGCCAGATCATTACTGATAATGGATCTAACTTGAACAACAAGATGATGAAGGAGTTGTGCGCAGAATTCAAGATTGAACATCATAACTCATCTCCCTACCGACCCAAGATGAACAGGGAGGTAGAAGCGGCTAACAAGAACATCAAGAGGATTTTTCAGAAGATGGTTGTAACCTACAAAGATTGGCACGAAATGCTACCCTTTTCTCTTCATGGTTATCGAACCTCTGTTCGCACTTCAACAGGGGCAACCCCTTTCTCTCTAGTGTATGGCATGGAAGCAGTGCTCCCCATAGAAGTAGAGATCCCATCAATCTGAGTATTGATGGAAGCTAAGCTTACCGAAGCTGAATGATGTCAAAACCGACACGACGAATTAAATTTGATCGAAGAGAAGTGAATCACGGCACTATGCCACGGTCAATTGTATCAATAGAGAATGAAGAAGGCGTTCGACAAAAAGGTTCGACCCCACATCTTCAGGAAAGGAGATCTTGTGCTAAAAAAGATACAATCGTTTCTCACTGATTCTCGGGGCAAGTGGACTCCGAATTATGATGGCCCCTATGTGGTCACGAAAGCTTTCTCAGGCGGCGCCTTGAGACTTGCAACCATGGACAGAGAGGAATTTTCCTACCCCACAAATGTTGATGTAGTCAAGAAATACTTCGCCTAAACTAAAAAAAAAATGTCTCGGTGGATTGAAAACCCGAAAGGGAGGTCCAGGCAAAAGTTAGAGATATGAAAAAAATCATCCCGATGGATTGGAAATCTCAAAGTACAATCCAGGAAAACATTAGGGATAATGGCAAGTAACTATGTTCAACAGAGGCAAGTCCCTCAGCGGCAGCAGTTACACCATCCATCGCAGAAAACTCCAGTCAAGGTCATCTTCGACAGAAGCTCAGGATGCCCCGAATTCAAAGTTGGTAGAAGGATAGTGGTCGTTATGTTTCAACGTAGCCCTTTTCCCTGTAAATTACCATTTTCTAACTTTGTAAATACTCTTTGGAATCACGTGTTTGGCTGATCTCCATTTTATCAATAAAATTTGAGCCCTTGTGCTTTTGTTTGTAATTCTTATTTGTTTTAGCTTTACAGAACGATGTTGTTAACATGATTAACGATTCTTGAAATAAAACAAAAATGAATTTACTTGTTAAAACTTTTTCTGCTTTTTAATAAAGACGACAATTTCTTTTGACTGTTGAACATCAGAAGAACATCGGTCGCTTCTCCAGAAGTAATCGAACCTCAAAGTACGGAATCAAAGTACTTCTTCTACGCCAGTACGCCTGAATGAAGGGATCAACTGTGTCAGAGACCTTGTTTCGTCTGGCATGCTTCGGCCGAGTTCTCATCTCCTAAGCCCGACGAACATAGTTCCCCGCGAGGACTACTTCTCCTAAGCAAGGTAGAATTGCTACATTTTGGACCAACGGTACTTCTTCGCCCCGCGATGGCTGAGTATCCAGTCATGTTCATCTTTTAGTTTGTGTGTCGTGTCAGTTTTGTCAGCATATACATATGTACATCATGCATTTGATTTGCATTCATATTCATATTGCATCACTATCACTCTAGTCGGTCTTGTCCCTTAGTGATGACAGTCCTATCAATCGAGTTATTAGTTCTTGCCTCGTCAGGAAATGTTGCGTCTGCACTAACAATCTCGCTTCCAGTGTATCTCTGGATTAGAGTCGGTCCTCGACCACTTTGATAACTTGAACCTCTGAAGAGCCAGAGAACTCTCGACAAATGTCACTCTTCGCCATTGAAGATGATATTCTTGCTTTCCCGGATTAAGTAAGATCCCTAGAGAAATCCCCTTAATCAGAACTTCGGCAATATGACAGTTTTTCTCCGAAATAACCGCTGATGAAAAGGTCATCGGCACCTCAAAATTGGAGCCCATCATATGGCATTTCTCCGAGAAGATCCCGAGAAAAGTATGATGTAAGACCCCAAGCGGAAGCAGTCTCTCAAGAGACTCATTTTCCCCAGATAGAGTCAACAAATGGCGTCTCCAATAGAGAATTTGTGTACCTCTATAATTCAGACGATTGGGCTCCCCAGCGAGTCTAACGTCAAACTTTTTCCCATTAAATGGCATCTCCCCAGGAAAATTCGGCAAGAAGTTTGAAGGAAAGCCGCTACGAATAACGTCCCTTATCAGTAAAGTTTATTGACAAAAGAAACTAAGACCAGTTCCTCGGCAGGAAACCAGGATCGAGGGGAAGCTTACATCAGAAACTAAGACCAGTTCCTCGGTAGGAAACCAGGATCGAGGGGAAGTTTAAATCAGAAACTGAGACCAGTTCCTTGGCTGAAGACCAGGATCGAGGGGAAGTTTACCTTTTCTAAGCATCATTGCTTAGCTAAAGAAGATGAATGTGTAAGCTACCATTCATAACCACCATCAAAATTTCGGGTATTCCGATATTTAATCCTCTTGCACCCCGAATGCCCGAATACTTTCGTCATTCACACCTTCGGGTCCAAGAAGATTAAATAGGGGCATCTGTCATACCCCAAATTTTGACCACTAAGATTTCCCATCATTGTGCAAATCATCATCACAATATGGATGAACCATCATGCCTCATCAAATGCCTCAAGGGTTGTTGAGCATTCACTACAATCCAAATTAGGGTTTTAAGCCCTCTCAGAGCCTTAGACAAAGGATCAATCAAAGATTGACTTGATATTCAACTTGTCTAGCCTCTAACATACCCACAATGGATCAAAAGGACTCCCACTTCAAGGATCAAGCACAAGGCTGCTCCTTTCTAGGTGGATCAAGTCTCAAGATCGACAGTGTCACCAAATTAGGGTTTTGGTCGACCAGGGCCTCCAGATGGAAACTTTTCATCTGGGCACAAGCCAATGATCCAAAACATAACCTAATATACTTCATGGGACCTCATGGACCCAATCATCAAGTCAATTTTGCCTCAGGGGATGCATTCATCAAAAATCAGGAATTAGGGTTTCTTGACCTAATTCACCCCTAAGTAGACTTTTAGGGCAAATTATGAGCCAAGACCTCAAGAGAGGGTTTTAGGGTCTCTAATGAACTATATGGATCCATTTGGAACAATGGATTAATCCAAGAAGCTTGAGCAACAAGTCTCAATTTCATCTGCACCACAATTAGGGTTTCGCGAGGAAAGTCAACTGTAACTTTGACTTTTGACCAGGACATGCTCCCAAGCCCTAAGACATGATTCAATATACCCTATGACACCCATGGAACATGTCCATCAAGTTTGATTTAGGTCAAGGATATGATTTCATGAAGAATTGCACAGTTTGGAATTCATCTGATAAAAAGTCAACTGTGCACAAAAGTCAACTTTGAGTTTTTGAGATTTTTCACCAAAATGGATATTTAACCCTAAAATGATGTTAATGTATGATTTGAATCATCATTCATCAAGAAAAATCAAAGAAAGTGGGATAACTTGTAAAAGGGGGTAACCATAAAAACTTAGAAAAATTTCTAAGTTATGGAAAAAGTGACACTAATGTGCCAACTTTGGAGGACCATAACTCCTAAACCACAAGGCCATTATTCCCCATTCAAAGCTTGATTTGTAGATCTCATTGCCCTCTACAAAAGCTTCATACTGACCTATGTCCAAATTCCTCATGGATTTTGAGTTATGGAGTGATCAAAATCAAGAAAAGTCACTTTGTTCCAACACTTAGTGAAAATTTCACTAAGTCAGATTTTACCTTACTTTTTGCCAAATGTAGGGGGATTTTTCATTTGGATTCAAAAGAGATCAAAACCAAACATGTTCAAACAGTTGTTGTATCATGTAAGGGCTTTCCAAAATGACCAAGAACATTACCAAATTCAATTTGAGTCATGAGATATAACATTGGCAAGTTGCCTTGTTGAAATCTGTCAAGGCAAGGCAGATTTTGCATTTTTTCTCGATTTGCCAAAATCAGCCAAATCCAAATGCTCCTATCCACTTGGACACCTCTGAGGATTGAATCTAAAGGGGACAATCACTGAGCCAAGCCTCCAAAGTCTTTGGAACAAGAAATAGCATGTTGAACCTAGAATTGCCAAAATAGGGACAAGACTCCAATTTTGGATTAGAGCATTCAATGGGAGCATCAAGGTGCCAAAATAGAAACTTGCTCTACTATAAATAGAGCTCAATTATGATCAGTTTGAGTACACCAAAGCCATCAAACAGATGCTTTCCTCAAAATCTCTTCTTTCACTCCAATTTTGCCTTCCAAGGCAAGTCACTATCGGGTTTTGAGTTTGAGAGCTTTTCCAATCAAACTAATCACACACACACACCTCACATACATCATATAGAAGTGATCCAAATACTTACGTAACAACTGGAACACTGATTTCACAAAATCACCAGCCAATTGCTCAAGTTCTTGACAGTTTTGCAGTTGAGGTACCATCTTCAGCTCCAAACCATTTCAATCCATTCCAAGCATTCATACACACTCCATGGCACCTAGGGAAGCTATCCAGATCATTGGAACCTAGCTGTAACACCTCCAACACAAATCACGATCACCAGCTGCAAGTGTAAGCATGAGCTCTTCTAACTCTATGATCCATGCAATTTTTGCTGCACAATAATTTGGCCATATGTTCATAATCATGCATGGAATGTTTCCCCTCAATTAATTGCATTGTTTGAATCGTGTATCAAAAATCCTAGCCTTCATGCAGAAATTAGTGTTCTTGAGGATTTTTCGTGATTTCTTGTTATATGTTTAATTTAAATGAAATTAAATACCATAGATATGATCGTGAGGTTGAAACGAGTTGATTGGTATGTGGATTGCATGATATGATTAAGTATTCAGTGAGATTGGATAGAAAATGTAAATCTGAGCAAAACTGAAAAACGCGCGTGTTCTTGGCGCCATTTTCCAATATTTGAATATTTGAATTTTGTGATTTTATTTAATTGATTAAAAAATTAATTTCTCTATGAGTTTTAATGATTTTGAGTTGGTTCTTTTTTTAATAATTCACAAAAATGTTAAAATATTTTATTTTCCCAAAAAATCCCAAAAATATTATTTATTTTGTATAATTGATATTTTTGCAAAGAATTAATGTTTTAATTGTTTTTGACATTTAAAATATTTTTTCCACCTTGATTTTGAAATTTTAATGCTTTCTAATTATTTTGTAGGTCAATACTTAATTTTTGAAGCATTAATCCAAGATCACAATTTGTTTTTCCTATGTTAAATAATTTTGATCATTTTAATTGAATTTTTATTCAATTAAAACACATTTTTGAAAACAAATTAGGGTTTTTGGATTAATTCAACCCTCATAAATCATTTTCAAAACACTTTGGGCCTCTAATAGAGTGTAAGACCCAATCTTATTTTTGACCAAATCATTTATGGGCCTCAGTGTATTGTATAAGTCCCGATACCGTCAAAAACAAACGGCGCGATCGTCGCCTTTTCAAAACAAAAAAACCTTGGGCCTACCCTCAAGTAGTAAGACCCATTTATTTTCTTTAAAACTTTTTGGGCCTCTTGAGAGAGTGTAAGACCCATCCCTGTGTACAGAAAACGTTTTGGGCCTCAGACCTTGTATAAGTCCCTCTGTACATTTTCAAATAAACGACGCGATCATCATCCGTTGAAAAACAAACTTTGGGCCTCTCCTCGAGCTATAAGACCCATTCAAAACTTTTGGGCCTCTAATAGAGTGTAAGACCCAATCCCCTTTTAACCAAAACCATTTGGGCCTCAGCTATTGTATAAGCCCCTTCGCGTTAAAAGAAAATCTCGGCGCGATCGCCATTTCAAACGGAAAAACAAACTTTGGGCCTACCCTCGTGTTATAAGCCCCACTCTTTTTCTTTAAACCTTTTGGGCCTCTTGAGAGAGTGTAAGACCCATCCATTTGTACAGAAATAATTTTGGGCCTCAGTCACTTGTATAAGTCCCTCTGTACAAAGTCAAATAGTGCGCTCACTGATAAAACCCTGGGCCTCTCCTTGAGTAGTAAGCCCCAAATCTTTCTTTTTCAAAGCACTTTCTCCTTTGATTTTGAATATACTGTTGTTTTCAATCTACCTTTGTTGAACAACTAACCAAACAGCATGGAAGCTCTATAACCGAGTAAGTGTTTATATGCTTTCATTTACCGCTTTCATATACATATAACTGTATTGTGGGGCTGTTTCGCTGTAAGTCTTCTTTCATAAACTCATATCAACTGTGTAATAATAGTATAGACATTTAGAGTTTCCCCGGCAACGACGTCTAGAACTAGGTGACGCCGTTTCGTTTATTCATAGAAATAGACACCTAGATCCCCAATAGGATCACCAGATACAGTCTTCTCTTTGGATGTCCTCATTAGGAATTGTCAAGAAACTCTACTCCCAGAGATGAATGTATTCTCCGTGAATGGCATCTTTGAGTTTCTTCCAAATTCTCGAACTTTCCTGACTTGATTTATTCCTTGTGAATAGCTTGCCTTGAATTTCTCGTGATTTGGGGACCCACGGGCTTCTTAAAAGCATCGGCCTCCTCTTGGGCATTGTACAAGGACCCGCATGCTTCCTAAAAGCAACCTAGCCTCCTCTTGGGCTTAGTACAAGGACCCATCGGCTTCTTAGAAGTTTTCACAACCTCCTCTTAGGCTTCGTATAATGATTTCTTCCTCCGGGAATGATAGCCTCCTCTTGGGCTTTGTACAAGGACCCGTCGGCTTCTTAAAAGTTTCCAGCCTCCTCTTGGGCTTCATACAAATTGTCCTGACGACCTCCTAAAGGTATAGGAACAGAAATTAGTCATCTGCATAGAACAGTCCTTTCAAAGAGTCTACTACTGTTTCTCAAAGCATGGTACAAAAAATGAAACTCTAGACTTGGACAGTCTAATCTCCTTGAGTCTCAAAGACATTCTCAAGTGACCCCTTCGTTAAATAGGAAGAAAACCCATAGACTCAGACAGTCTCAATACCCTTCAGATTTCCCACTTCCTTAAAGAACAGGAATAACCCGGATCCTCGAATCAAATCCTTGAGTACAGTGTTGCTCATATAAGAACTGATTTTCTCTTTAAATCAGTATACTGGACCTGTCACTCAACTGAAATAGTAACCATAGCCTCCTCTTAGGCTTTGTATAAAGATCCTTCTCCAGTTACAATAGCCTCCTCTTGGGCTTTGTACAATGATCCTCCCCAGCGGAGTCAAACAAAGTTTAGCCTCTCTCTCAGGCTTTATACGAGATACAAAAAGGATCTTATTGAGCCAAACAAATTTTAGCCTCCATCTCGGGCTTTGTACGAGATACAAAAACACTCTCTTGTTGAGTATAAAAGATCCTCTTGTAGGATCAACCCCTTATAGCCTCCATCTCGGGCTTTATACGAGATACCAAAAGACTCCATCGTCGAGTCAAAAACTTTTAGCCTCTCTCTCGGTCTTTGTACGAGACACACATTAGCCTCCTCTTAGGCTTTGTATAAGAAAACCACTTATTGGTCCAATCAACCTTTTAGCATCAAAGCTGTGCCTCGTTCATAGTACACAAACTTCAACTACTCTTTCCCCTTCATCTAATTGCTGTAAGCGGCAAGCCTCTGGATCATCTACATCCATGCCACTGTCCCTCTTTTAGCATGAGAAATTCCTAAGGAAGGATGACATTGCTCTAAACTGAGTTAAAGTCTTCTCCTTCAGGTTAAAACCCCATATAAAGGAAATTATGGCATTGCTAGGATCTGCGTATCCCGGTTAAAGTAATCCTCCTTTACAGTCAGTCACCCAACAGTTGTGACAAATAGACCCCTTTAGAGATGACAAATTCTCTCTAAGGTCAACACCTTCAGCTTCACATCTTGGGCTTTGAACAAGATACAAACTACCTTCAGCTTCACATCTTGGGCTTTGAACAAGATACAAATCACCTTTCGCTTCACGTCTTGGGCTTTGAACAAGACACCAAAACGACCATTTCCTCCCATAGAATAGGAGGAACTACGAACGCTCTGATTTCCCTGTTTCGGTAAACGGGAATACGTAGGCATAAGATTGAAAGAAAAAATCTTAGCGAGCACACTAAACAAAAACCCAAAATCCCATACTCTCATACATTCGTCCTAACATCCTAACCGATAGCCTAAAACACCCCTCGTCAACAAAATAACCTAGGAGAAACCCCGAATCTTTGTAGCATCTGTAAACCAACAGTTTTGACTGTTTAATCTCAGTATGCAAGCAGGGTTAATTGGAGACATCTATTTCCCTTCCTTCATCAGCTTTAATAGGATAAAAAATGAATTGAGCTGTAGTACAAGAGCGATTGTGCTTCGCAACCACATCCAAAAATCACTCGCTACAGAAAAATGGCGACTCTGCTGGGAAAGACGAGGGGTCTCTTTAGGGATCTTGTTCTTTTTTTTGTCCCCTAGGTACAAACCTTGACGTCACTAGGATCTTAGGTCAAAATGCCGTTAATTTGGAATAAAACCACAGGATGGTGACTCCGCCGGGAAACCATTTTCTGTCAGGAACTTAAGATTCTTAGCTTTTAAAGGTCTAGGATGTTTAGGACAAATATATATACTGCTTTTCCTAATTGCTATACGTGTTTATTTTTCTGCTAATGGGAATGCGTGTGATGCCGCATGTGGAGAGATTGAGTATACACTTAAGATAAGTGATGGCGACGAGGTCGACCATCAACCTCAGTGGAGGCTGACCAATGCAACCCATTCTCTCACCTAGACAATGGGCCGATTGTGATGTCTGAGAAGCTGAGGAGCCAAACCCTTTTGTAGTGCGGAAATTATCGGAAATAGTTGTCACGCGATACTACCCTTATTTGAGGCTGGTGATCTATTCTCGGTGAATGGCACTTACTCTAAGATCGCTCTACAACTCGCTGGCGATCCGCTTGTTGTTTTGCTTTCCTGGGAGGAGCTGATGATAATGAGTACAGGTACAAAAATCACCCTAGTATAAACCTTTGGGGATGGGTAGAGCCTTGACTTCATGTTCATGAGCACACTAACCGGTCCTTTCTATAGTCATCTACTTGGAAGCTCGTCATCCGGTTTCACTGAGCTGATATTGACAGGAGAACGTGTTGAAAATGGAATTCGAAGTGGTAAAATACAAGTGGCTACAGCTTCAAACACTACAAAGAAGCCACATAATGGGAAGAAGGAATCTAATATTGTATACGGCCAGAAAGGTCGCAACCAATCTGTTGGGGCAGTTCTGATCTCTGCACCGGTGCCATAACAATAACAAGGTAGTCAGCGTAAGCAGGATACACCCAGGAGATAGTTTACAAAGATCAATATGTCATTGGCTCAGGCGTTGCAGCTTATGCTGAAGGCAGGGTTGGTTACTTTGAAGGATCCCCCTAGGAATCCTAATACTTCTGCTCCTAGCTATAATCCCGATGCAAGGTGTGCATACCATTCTAATAGTCCTGGACATGATACGAACAGCTGTTGGGCGCTGAGGAACAAGATCAAGACATGATTGACGCTAAGGAGATTGAGTTTGATCCCCCTGAGACTCCTAATGTGATTACCGCTCCTATGCCGAATCATGACAAGATCGTTAGTGCTATTGATGATGGTTCTTATGTTGCTACTGTGGTTGACTTGACTGCTCCTCTATCAATTGTTAAGAAGAAGCTGTTGCAAGCCGGTTTATTTATGGGCTGCATTGAAAACTGTCATTATTGTGCATCTCAATCCAATGGTTGTGTGAAGTTGAAAGAGGGCATTCAGCGTTTGATGGACGACCGTACTATACTGTTTGAGAAGATTCCTTCTATGGAGAGCTTATGTGAAAGTTTGTCCCGAGGTCTAAAGTTTGAGGACGTATCTGTGGTTACTAATTCCAAAACTCATGTGAGGATCACCTCTAAAGTTCCTGTGAAGATTACTGCCGAGCTTAGCGTGGCTCCCCTGATTATCACTATGCCCAGTCCGATTCCATATTCCTCTAGCAAGGTTATCCCTTGGAATTATGGTGCTGATGTTTACATTCATGGTGTCAAGCAAGAGCCTTTGACTGATGAAACTGCTGAAGTTACTAATCCCGATGTCGACAATATCGTCAGGACTAGTAAGGTTACCCGAAGTGGAAGAATTTTCTCCCCAGAAATCTCTCCAAAGACTGTTACTACTCCAGTTCGTATCTCTGCCTCCGAATCAATTACTGAGACTAGAGACAAATAACCGATGGTTAAGCCTGCCCAAATGAAGACCCCGGGTGAAACTACTATCGAAGATCCCTCCAAAGAAATGGAGGAAGTGCTGAAAATTATCCGCAAGAGTGATTACAATGTTGTTGAACAGTTGGGGCACACCCCCTCCAAGATCTCTATGCTATCTCTGTTGTTGTGCTCCGAGGCCCATGTTAAGGCTTTGGTGAAGTTTTTGAAATCTGCGCATGTGCCGCGGGAAATCTCTGTTGACCAGTTTGAAAATTGTGTCGCTAGCCTGATAACTGATAATGGTCTAGGATTTTCTGACGCTGATCTGACTCCTGCCGGAAGGAACCACAATAAGGCCATGCATGTCTCCATTGAGTGTAGGGGCACTACTCTATCTCATGTACTGGTGGACACGGGTTCCTCATTGAATGTATTGCCGAAGATTGCTCTAGACAAGCTTGACTGTGAAGGGGTTATACTGAGACCCAGTGATGTTGTGGTGAGAGCTTTTGATGGTTCAAAGAGATTAGTGCACGGAGAGGTTGATCTTCCAATCAGAGTGGATTCTTAAGTCTTTGTTTCTACTTTCTATGTAATGGACATTCGTCCTGCCTATTCCTGTCTGCTTGGGCGCCCTTGGATACATGGGGCAGGCACTGTGACTTCTACCTTACATCAGAAGCTGAAGTATCCCATGAAAGGCAGGATTGTCACCGTCTATGGTGAAGAAGAGTACATGGTTAGTCATTTGAATACTTTCAAGTATGTTGAGATGGATGACGAATTCGTCGAGACTCCTTGTCAAACATTTGAATTGGTTCCTCAGACTGTTCCTATTGCTAAACCAGTTCCTACTGTCCCCAAAGTCACTAGAGTATCTCCTGCAATGGCTTCCCTAAAGGATGCTAGAGCTGTGGTTGAAGAAGGTGGTGGCACCATTTGGGGTCAGCTTCCTGACATCCCTTACAAGTCTGACAAATTTAGTTTGGGCTTCACTTCAGAGGCTCAGAGAGCTATACGTCGTGCTCGTGCTATTCGTATCACCAACAAAGGAGTTCATAAAGATCAGGTCAATGCTGTGGAAGATGCTGATAGTGACTGTGATCTAGACAGTTGGATCTTTCCTACCATTAGCAGTGGGCTCAACAATTGGAAGACTGAAGATATTATTCCTATCTCCTTTAGTCCGGAGTAAATGCGATTTTCTGTTTTTCTTATTTTCGAAGTTTGGTTTTGTAATTTGAACAATAAAACTTTTAAGCCTTATGCCTTGCCCGGGGCACAATGGCCCATTTGTTAGGGTTGTCATTTCATCGCATATTTTCATTCAATAAATCAATGGACGTTTTGTATTCAAATTTTGCGCTCTTTGTCTTTTCTTTTACTTTATATTCATCAAAATAGCTATGTGTTCTTACACACACCCACGCGATAAATTGCAGATCCACATCCACTCTGGATCCCATTGATAACGGTTCTGCTGTTGTCAATTATGACTTCGAAAATCCGATCTACCAAGCTAAGGATGAAGGTGAGGAAGATTGTGAAGTGCCTAGAGAGCTTGCTAGACTATTAGAGCAAGAAGAAAAGATCATACAACCGCACGAAGATCTAGTCGAGGTCATAAATCTAGGTACTGAGGAGGATAAGAAAGAAATCAAGATAGGTGCTGGATTAGAAGACCGTGTCAAGAAGAGACTGATTCAGATGCTACGTGATTATGCTGAGATTTTTGCTTGGTCTTATGAAGATATGCCAGGACTTGATATCGATATCTTGGTTCACCGTTTACCGATGAAGGAAGGTTCATCGTATGCGCCCTGAGATGTATGAAAAGACCAAAGCTGAGGTTATGAAGCAGTTCAATACAGGTTTCCTAGCTGTCACATCATATCCTCAGTGGGTTGCAAATGTGGTACCAGTGCCTAAGAAGGATGGTAAAGTTCGTATGTGTGTGGACTACAGGGATCTGAACAGGGCAAGCCCCAAAGATGACTTCCCTCTCCCACATATTGACATTCTGGTAGACAACACTGCTCAGCACAAGATATTCTCATTCATGGATGGTTTCTCAGGTTATAATCAAATCAAGATGGCACCTGAAGACATGGAGAATACTACATTCGTTACACAGTGGGGCACCTTTTGTTACAAGGTAATGCCATTTGGTTTAAAGAACGTAAGGGCAACCCCTTTCTCTCTAGCCTATGGTATGGAGGCAGTTTTACCTGTTGAAATTCAGATTCCTTCCCTAAGGATTATGAAAGACGCAGGTTTAGATGAAGACGAATGGGTTCAGAATCGACTTGACCAAATAAATTTGATTGATGAAAAGAGGCTCACGGCTGTTTGTCATGGCCAAATGTATCAGAAGCGTATGATCAAGGCCTTTAACAAGAAAGTCAAGCACCAAGTGTACCAGGCCGATGATTTGGTAATAAAGCGTATCATACTACCACAGGGTGATCCCAGGGGCAAATGGACTCCCACATATGAAGGTCCATTTGTAATAAAAAAAAAAATTTTCTGGCGGCGCTATGATGCTTACTACTATGGACGGTGAAGATTTCCCGCACCCTGTGAACGCGGACATAGTCAAAAGATACTACGCATAAAAAGAGACCCGCTAGGTTGACTGGCCTAGGAAAAAATAAGGGCTTCCCGGCGAACCAAAAGGGTTCGGGCAAAAATTAGGGATATATATACAAAAGAACTGTACACCTGGCAAGTCGAAAACCTGAAAAGGCGGCTTGGGCAAAAAGGGTATACCGGTGGACTGAAAACCTGAAAAGGTGGTCCAGGCAAAAGTTAGGGATTAAAGCGTACGACTATGTCCCGTTGGATCACTTATCTGCTTCCGGCTTAGTTTTATCAAGTTCGAATGGCGCAGATCAATCCATTCATCTTCCTTCTGACAGCAAGGGATGAGATGCTTGAAGCTATAGTGGCAATAGCCGAGTTGAAACTCAATGGGATCATTTCCACATAACTGTTTTTCTTTGTTTATCACTTTGCACTTTTTAAATTTTTACGACAATTTCCTCTTACTAGGATTTCTGTCTCCTTGTACAAAAATGCCTGTTTATAGGCCAATTTCAAAATCAATACAAGTCTATTTTCAAATTCAAAATTGTTTTTACTTGCCTTGTTTTGTTTGCGTAAATGTCCAATGGGTACTTTGAATGAGTATATGCACTTGAATATGATTGAAGTTTACCAAAAATATACGTGAAAACAGGAATAACATTTACTAAGGACTCTAGGAGTTGGGATAATGTTCAAGATGTCCACGAACCCCCATAGAGCCAGTTGCATAGAAATATCCCCACAGAGCAGTCTCCATGGAACTATCTCTATAGCGCTAACTTCACAAGCTCATCCCTAACAGAGATATATTCCCCGACAGAATTAGTATGCCCTCAGACAGAAATTGGGGCATCTTTCAGCGGTCCACTTCCATATATTTGATGGACAGCTTGGTATGATCATCTCCCCCAATGGGTCCCCTAGCAGATAAAGAAGTTGATCACTTCCCCAGCATACAGCAGAAATTTCCTCAACGCAGCCTATGGAATTCTAATCCCCATCGGAGATTATTCCCTCTATGTAGTATATAGAATTCTCTCCCCCAGCAGAATTTATTCAAGGATGCTATCCCCATTAGAGTCATTCCAAACAGGATCTAAAGATTTATTTTCTCCATCCCCAGCAACAGTCAGGGATTTATTTTCCCCAATCAGACGTTACTATTCAAAGCCACCGCTATTTTCAACGACATCTCATACATCATTTACAATACATCATAGCATATGCATACAAAACGCATATAACATTCTCATTTATTTTAAGAGTATTATTACACAATGCATTACATATATCATGACATTGCATAAAACTAACTTGGTTTTTTTCAGGTTAGTTCTCAAACGGACAAATATTGTCAACAGTTATCATCCTTAGATACAATCAGTCGAAGACTCATTCTGACACTCCTTTAGATACAGTCAGGAGTAGACTCATTCCAGTATATCTTTTAGATACAGTCGGTCGAAGACTCACTCTAATACTAATTTTTCAGATACAGTCAGGCAAAGACTCATTCTGATCTCCTTATAGATACAGTCAAGACATAGACTCATTCTAGAACATCGTACAGATACAATCAAGGCATAAGAATCATTCTGGCATTCCCCAACACGTCTGCTAGATACCGTTGGACACAGACTCATTCTAGTATATTTCTCAGATACAGTCAAACCTAGACTCATTCTGATACTCCTATCAGTAGTTACTTTGGATGGCGTCTATAAGACCATCTCCATCCTGTCATCTTTCTGAGTGGCATCTTTAAGCCCATTCAAGCAATACAATCAACCAACAAGCGTTACTTCGTGCACCCGTGAGTGCAAATTTCTAGGCACTTAAGTGTTCAATCCTCTTCTACCTTCAGATCACGAATGGCAGACATGCCAATCTAACTCCTCAGGTTTAAGAAGATTGAACAGGGGCAGCTGTTGACCCCAAAATTTGCCCGCCCTATTTCTAACATTTAAATTATTTTTAACTTTGATTTTATAAGTTTTTTGGTTCAATTTCACTAATATTTTAACAATAATTTTTAGGTACCAGTTTACTTTAAATTGTTTAAATAACAAATAGTTGTTTGACCTTCATATGCTTTCAAGTGCTTTTTTATTTCGAATAAACAAGATAGCACAATTGGTAAAGAGTAAAAGCTTGCAAGCATAAGGTCACGGGTTCGAATCCTATTATCTGACTTTTTTGTTTTTTTTTTTGTTACTAACTTTATTTCCATTTTAAAACACCAAAATTGTATTTTTTTTTTTAATTATTTTTTTTTAATTATCGTTTTTTATTTTTAGGCATTTTTAAAAATATTTATTTATTTGATTTTATGCACTTTTTACCAAAAAGGATAAAAAAATCATAATAAATACAAAAAATATTTCCTTTCTTGAGTAATTGTTTCCTATTGGTCAATCTGTGTTAGTTTGTGTCATACTTAGCTTCTGATTGGCCAGCTTGCTAACCAAGGAAGATCTTTTGTCAATTTTATTCCCATTTTTGCCCTTTAACCTGATTTTCCCATGCTATAAAGAGCCCTCTATTTTCACAGTTTTGGGAGGAATCAAATCCACAGTCTCACAATTTCACTCACACATACAACAACACTTTTCTCTTTCAATTGTTCATCAAAACTCATATGTCCTTCATCAATATTCATCACAACTCTCCAACAAAAAAGTAAAAAATCACAAAACATCTCAAGATCAACTCTATCCTTTCGATCCACCGCTCACCGGACTACCTCCGGTCGCCGCTCCTCCGTTGTCCGTACAGTCCGTACAAGATCCGCCGCTCCTTCGTCGTCCGTACACAACCGTACGAGATCCGCCTCCTCCCTCCGATTTTTAACTAATAAGGGTTCGAATCAAGTTTTTCTGACTTTTTTTTCACTTATTTATTTATTTGCTATTTAAATTCCTAGAAAAATTGTATAGGTCGCACAGTTTTTTTTTGTAATAGCCGTAGTTTTATTTCCCGCAAGGTTTGTTATACTTATGTATCTCTCCCAAAGCCTTGTAATAGCGTAGGGATTTTACTTTCCGCACTTTACTTTCCGCTATTTTATTTTACAACTGTGTAGTAATTAGGGTTTGTATGGAAAAACTAAAAAAATAATCTAGAAAACCCTAATTCAAGATAAATAATTGAAACTAATTCACTCAATCACACTTGCACCTCTAGGGTAGCCTCTCTCAGTTGCCTTACGAACATTGGTCATGTCCCTCGAAAGTAAGGGTACGAATAATATCATCATAGTCCCTTCGATTAAAGATCATAGTCCCTAGATGACCCTTCGAGTTGCCTACGAAAAAAATGATCTTGTCCCTCGATGACCCTACGAAAAAATGATGAAGTCCCTTCGAATTGCTAAGGTATCCTTACATGTTGCCTTCTATGACCATTCGATGACCCTTCGCCGTCCCTTCACATCCAATAGAAAGGACTACCTACCCACTAATGGTATGAATAGTACTATCTCTCAAGGAAAAGGATAAGTACAAGAAAGGCCTTATAAATTAAGGGTAAGTAACTTTTAAATGCATGCTCACAACTAAAAAAAAACAAACACTTTTCACACCTCACACTTTCAAAAATATTTTCAAAAACAAACACTTTGTATACATTCTTACACGAATTATTACAAAGTAAACTTTTACAAAATATTTTCTGAACACACACCACATTTCAAAAAAAAAGCAAGTTAAAGTGAGCAAGCAATTAAGAGCCCGTAGATAACTACGGATGAAAAGGGGTGCTAACACCTTCCCTTTTCATAACTTACCCCCCGAACTCAAAATCTTTTCAAAAAGGTCTTTCCTGTTCTTTTCACCTTTCCTAAATAAATTGGATAAAAGAAAAGTCGGTGGCGACTCTTGCTAACGGCAACATGTTTGCGAAAACAAAATTAAAAAGTCAGTTCACCACCGTATCACATGTTTTTTCTTTGTTTATCACTTTGTACCTTTTCAATTTTTACTACAATTTCCTCTTACTAGAATTTCTGTCTCCTTGTACAAAAAATGCCTGTTTATAGGCCAATTTCAAAATCAATACAAGTCTACTTTCAAATTCAAAATTGTTTTTACTTGCCCTGTTTTGTTTGCGTAAACGTCCAATGGGTACTTTGAATGAACATATGCACTTGAATATGATTGAAGTTTACCAAAAATATATGTGAAAACGGGAATAGCATTTTGTAACACCCATACATAACAACATACATCGAAGCATATATATTATACATGAATCCAAGTATTTGGTACTGAAATACCATAAGTTCCTAGTTAACACATTATATACATTAGATGCCCTAAGTACAAAGTTCTAAAGTCTACGACATAACATATACAAGATGTCCCAAAATACACTAAGAACTAGATCAATACAATGATCTCAAAATAAAACGCCATAGCGGAAGCCATGCCATCTCAAAAGCTACGATCCGTAAGGAAAAGTCAAACCACTTTGTCCTTACCCTTCGCCGAACCTGTAGTACCTGTGATGTAAACAACAACGTGGGGTGAGATACATCAAATCTCAGTGAGTTTGCTATCTTATAGTCCTCTCGGCTTTACAAGGGTCTAACATGCCTAACTCAAGTCAAAAGGGAAGGGAAATGACTTTGAGCACTCACACCCCCTATATGGATCCACACTCGTGAGTCTGTTAACTCACACTAGTACAAAGGTAAGTCCTGAGCCTGTTAACTCAAGAATCTCGCTAATCGATAACCTTTCCAAGGTATCCCCTTTTCCCGTCCGCTTCTACGTCTAGAAGTCGACCCGAGTCATGGATCCTTGTAGTTACTTGGCATACGAAATGGATTCGGGATCATCGGCCTGTTAACCGTGAACCGTCACTTCTCATGGCATGTTAACCATCACAAGTCTCTTTACCATATAGGTTCCATTTGTACTACACGCGGGAATCAAACCTGCCAAGTAATTGTGCATACGTTTCAGAGGAGGAGCTCGAGTCTCATGAAACTACACCGCAAGATAAATGGTTACGATTACGCGATTAAAAGCCAACGCAATTGTATTCGACACTTTCCTAGCCGTTACTAGGTTCCAACATAATTCAATGGTAATATTCTCACTCTACCTATTTCACCTTTTAACATGCATACATTCTCAAACATGTTTAACAACAAGAGAAACATAGGTAAAACATAAGTCACTTGTATAATGGGATCACATAAACAACATATCACATATCATTACTTTCATTCATTTGCCTCTAAATAATTTGTCCTACATCATACCCCTAATTTCCACTTTTTATTGGGTAGAAGGTCGTCGTGACTTTCTAATGGTACCAAGGACGTCCCGATCCGAGTTACGGATCAAAAGTTATGAAGGAAACAAAATGGGAAAATCTGTCATGTTTGCTAGACGAACTTCCCAGCGAGCATTCGCTCCAGCCTTCGCTAGGCGAAGCTCCAGGCGAATGAACAAACATAACAAAACAGAGCTAAAGTTCGCTTCACAAACTCCCTGGCGAACATTCGCCTCGCCCTTCGCTTCGCGAACACCCTGGCGAAGCAAGGCAGAACCAACTAGCACTGAAAAGGCACAAAGTTCGCTAGGCGAACGTCATTGGAGAACCTTCGCTAACCTTCGCTGCCGGGTTCACTAGGCGAACCCTTAAAAGTTTGTTCGCTGTGACTCGCCCCAGGTTCGCTAGGCGAACCCTGGAAAACCCAACTTCCCAACAGCGTTGTTCTTCATCAAAAATCAATAGTTTTTCCATTCAAAACACCTCCAACCCTTAACATAACAATCAAAACACAGTATAATCATAACAACAAGTATTAAACAACATTTATATTGCATTTCATCCGTTAGATTCATGATTTTAGCATAATTACTCATTTTCTCACAATTTCAACCTAACTCTAAAACTCATGAATTTCTACAACTAAGGTATCTATCTAGAACCAACCTTGAATAGAGGATGATGATGAAGAAGATGAGATGATTTGATGAAGAATGGGTTATTTTCTTGAGCTTTCTCTCTTCTAGGTTTTTCTTCCCTTTTTCCTTCCTTTCTCCTTCTTTCTCTCCAACTTCTTTCTATCTTTTTCTTTCTTTTGCTCTTATGTGGAAAAGGAGTAGAAAAGAAATGATATAGTAAAATATCATCAATGGTAACACTACTAATTATCCAAAAATCTCTAAAGTTCCAAATACTTAAATATATCAGAGTCAGATAATATTAGTTAGATTTGCTCTGAGCTCAACCGTTACTCTAATTATCTTTGCAAATAATTTCTCATAGTACACTGGAACTCAGTTGATCACAACTAATATTATCCAGAGTAATTTAAAATATGGGGTATTACACATTTACTAAGGACTCTAGGAGTTGGGATAATATTCAAGATGTCCACGAACCCCCATAGAGCCAGTTTCATGGAAATATCCCCACAGAGCAATCTCCATGGAACTATCTCTATAGAGCTATCTTCACAAGCTTATCCCCAACAGAGATATATTCCCCGACAGAATTAGTATGCTCTCAGACAGAAATTGAGGCATCTTCCAATGGTTCACTTCCATATATTTGATGGACATCTTGGCATGACCATCTTCCCCAATGGGTCCCCTAGCAGATAAGGAAGTTGATCATTTCCCCAGCATACAACATAAATTTCCTCAGCGCAGCCTATGAAATTCTAATCCCCATCAGAGATTATTCCCTCTTTGTAGTATACAGAATTCAATTCCCCAGCTGAGTTTATTCCTCTAACACTATAAATTCACAAACAGAATTCTCTCCCCCAGCATAGTTGACGCTCATATCTGGAACCCGGGCAGATATTGCATCGGAGGATTATCCATCTCGTTTATCCCCAGTCAGGGTACATGCAGCCAAACTCTCCTTGAACGCTTTTATCCCCAAGCAGAAGTCGAAGATCCCCAGCGGAGTATTCCCAAAAAGAAAAGCAGGAATTCCCAATACAGTCGTTCCAAACAAAATATGAAGAGTGATATTCTTCATTCCCAGCAACAGACAGGGATTTATTTTCCCCAGCCAGACGTTACTATTCAAAGTCACCGCTGTCGTCAGCAACATTGACATCCATGCATCATGTGTAGAATATCATAGCATATACATACAAAACATATAACATTCTCATTTATCTTGAGAGCATCATTACGCAATGCATTACATACATCATGACATTGCATAAAACTAACTTTGCCTTTTTCAGGTGAGTTCACAATCAGACAAACATTATCATCTTCTAGATACGGTGCAGAGATAATCGAGACAACGATTTAATTCTGACACTGATTCAAAGACAGATTTAATTCTGGTACTTCAACAATTCAGAAATAATCAAGACAGATAATTTAATTCTGATACTTCAACAGTTCAGAAATAATCAAGACAGATGATTTAATTTTGATACTTCAACAGTTCAGAGATAATCAAGACAAATGATTTAATTCTGACACTTAAATAGTTCAGAGATAATCAACCCAGAGATTTAATTCTGATACTTAAATAGTTCAGAGATAATCAACCTAGAGATTTAATTTTGATACTTAAACAGTTCGGAGATAATCAACCCAGAGATTTAATTCTGATACTTCAACAGCTCAGAGATAATCAACCCAGAGATTTAATTCTAATACTCTAACAGTTCAGAGATAATCAGGACAGAGATTTAATTCTGACACTTATCCCAGAAGATTTTCCAAAAAAAATGGTTCAGAGATGATCGAGAAGAAGATTTAATTCTGATACTTATTCCAGAATATGTTCCAGATTCAGTTCAGAGATGGTCAAGTATATTTTCCAGATACGGTTCAGATACGATCTAGATATAGATTTCATTTTGATATTCAAGGCGTAGATTCATTCTGACATTCCCCAGCACATCTGTTAGATACAGTTGGACACGGACTCATTCTAGTATACTCCTCAGATACAGTAAAAACCTAGACTCCTTCTGATACTCCTGTCAACAGTTACTTTGGGTGGCATCTATAAGCCCATCTCCATCCTGTCATCTTTCCGAATGGCATCTTTAAGCCCATTTAAGCAATACAATCAACCAACAGCGTTACTTCGTGCACCCATGAGTGCAAATTTCTGGGCACTTAAGTGTTCAATCCTCTTCCACCTTCAGATCACAAATGGCGGATGCGCCAATCTAACTCTTCAGGTTTAAGAAAATTGAACAGGGGCAGCTGTTGCACCCCAAAATTTGCCCTCACATCTTTGAAACAAATTGATTCAAGAAGCTTCCTCACACTCCTAGGAGTCTCAAAAGCTCAAGACTACTCAAGGATTGACCATACAAGCTCTCCTCTTAAACAATCAACCTACAACTAGGGTTTTATTTTTTCTCAAAAGGAATTGAGCTCTCAATACCTCAGATGGACTTCATGTTTCTCTATGTGCTCTAGGGTATCCTCATGTCAAGTCTCAAGCCTTGCTTCACAAGTTTGCTCAGTCAATTGCTCAAATGATCAACAGTCGATTGTATTGGACCAAAAGTCAACTATGATCAATTTATAGTCAAACGTCATCATTTCTTGCCAACATCAATATTTTGAAGTCCCATTCATCATTTGATCAAGGATTGATCATGATTCCTCAAGAAAATCAAGATTTACTCAAAAGTCAAAAATTGCCAAATTAGGGTTTTCTTAAGGAAAAGTCAACTGAACTTTGACCACGCACAACTTTCACATACTTCATCATAAATTCCTCAACCAAAGCTCGTTTTGGAGGAAATTCAATTCTCTACAACCTTATCTCTCTAAGCTCAAGGCCAAAAATGCCTCGTTTGAGAGATATGGACTAAAACTTTACATGTCATTTTGAAAGTCAACAAAAAGACACTTTTTTTCGTCAAAGCAATTTACACAAAAATAAAGACTTCAAATGAAAAAGTGATCAACACGAAAGTTGTAGGAGACATCTTGAGGGTTCCAAAAAGTCCAAGATCACCTTCATATGACAAAAATCGAGAGGGTTATGATTGGTGCAAGTTGAGCAAAATTTGAGAAACGCATGAAACCTACATTGAACATTTTTGAGCTTTTGGACCAATGGGCCTATCTTTTAAGGTTGAATCATGTTTATGACATATTCAAGGACCTCAAAGTTCACTTTGGTATTATTTTGATTTTTATTTTATTTTATTTTGATTTTATTCAAAGAAATAAACAAAATTAAATAAAACAAAATAAATCAAATAATGGTGGGCACATGGATCCTTTTAATGGAGTTTCTAGAAGGTTAAAACATGTCATTCAAGACCATCAAAACCCAAATAAAACCGTGGGAGAGAGTGAAGGAAACATGGTTTTCAAAAAATTAAAATGGTTGGAAACATGTTCCTTGATCCTAGCTCTTCAATGATTCTTTGTCTACCATGTTTCTCCTATAAATACAAGGCTCAAACACAAGAGAAGGGGCTTCACAGACGAAGGCTTCCAAATCACAAAATTCTTGAAAAAAAAAAGGTGAAAATTCAAAACTCCATTTCCAATCATTCTCAATCCAAAACAAGGATTAAATACTCATCCTGAAGGTTCGATTCCCACCCCATGCAATTTCCTTTTAACCATTTTCTAATCCCTTTCTTTTATCATCTTTCAATTAATTAATTTATTTCTTTTCAATTAAATTAAAACAATAAAAAAAATCATAAAACCGTTAAAAGAATAAAAAAATATAGTTTAGGTTATGTAATCATTTTTTAGACATAGATTATTTTTATTAAAATTAATTTTTTAGACTTAGGCTTATAATTAATTAACTTTTGTACAAATGAATTAGAAATTAGGTTTATTTATTTTAAAATTATTTCTAAAAAAAAACGAATATTGACTTAGATATTTTGGACATTTAACTTGATTTTTAATATGTAATTGCTTTTCGTTTATCATTTATTTTCTTAGAATAAATGTATAGGTTTGTGCATAAATTGTAATAGTGTAGTTTACATTTCTTGTACGATTATATTATGTAACTGTTCATAAGCCTTGTAATAGTGTAGTTTACATTTCTCGCACGATTATATTATGTAACTGTCCATAAGCCTTGTAATAGTCTATGTTACATTCCCGCACGATTATATCATGTAACTGCCCATAAGCCATGTAATAGTGTAGGTATTTATTTTTCGCACTTATATTTTATTTGCTAGATAAATAGGCATGTATGGCAAGATCTAAAATCAAACGTTAGAATAACCTATAACTCAAGATAATATAATTGAATCAACGCACATTGCACATATTCACCTCTAGGGTAGCCTCTCTCTGTTGCCTTACGATTAAAACGGTCATGTCCCTCGAAAGTAGGGGTATTTAGCAAAAGACGCTTACGAATAATATCATCATAGTCCCTTCGATATAAAGATCATAGTCCCTCGATGACCCTTCGAGCTGCCTACAAAAAAATGATCTTGTCCCTCGACGACCCTATGGAAAAATGATGATAGTCCCTTCGCATTGCTAAGGTATCCTTACATGTTGCCTTCTATGACCATTCGATGACCCTTCGCTGTCCCTCAACATCCAATAGACAGTACTACCTACCCATTAATGGTATGGATAGTACTATCTCTCAAGGAAAATGATAAGTACAAGAAAAACCTTACAAATTAGGGGTAAGTAACTTTTAAATGCTTGCTCACAACTCAAAAACAAATACTTTTCATATCTCACTTTTCCAAAAATATTTTCAAAAAAAAAAAAAAAAAAAAACAAACAATTTGTATACATTCTTACACGAATTATAATAAAGTCAAACTTTTACAAAATATTTTCAAAAAAACGTTCACACACATTCAAAAAGTAAGTAAAAAAAGTGAGCTAAGCATTTAAGAGCCCGTGGATAACCATGGATACAAAGGGTGCTAATACCTTCCCTTTGTATAACTTACCCCCCGAACTCAAAATCTATCAAGGTCTTTCCTGTTCTTTTCAGCCTTTCCTTATTGGATAAAAGAAAAGTCGGTGGCGACTCTTGCTAACTGCAACATGTTTTGCGAAAACAAAAAAAAGGCAGTTCTCCCACCGTGTTACAGGAGCAAACCGGAGGTTGTTCATGTTGTTGAGGAGATTCTACAACAACTACAGGAGAAGTGGCTAGTTCTTGTAGCGAGTGATTTTTGGATGTGGTTGCGAAGCACAATCGCTCTGGTACTACAGCTCGATTCATTTTTTATCCTATTAAAGATGATGAAGGAAGGGAAATAGATGTCTCCAATTAACCCTGCTTGCATACTGAGATTAAACAGTCAAAACTGTTGGTTTACAGATGCTATAAAGATTCGGGGTTTCTCCTAGGTTATTTTGTTGACGAGGGGTGCTTTAGGCTATCGGTTAGGATGTTAGGACGAATGTATAGGATTTTGGGTTTTTGTTTAGTGTGCTCGCTAAGATTTTTCTTTCAATCTTATGCCTACGTATTCCCGTTTACCGAAATAGGGAAATCAGAGCGATCGTAGTTCCTCCTATTCTATGGGAGGAAATGGTTGTTTTAGTGTCTTGTTCAAAGCCCAAGACGTGAAGCGAAAGGTGATTTATATCTTGTTCAAAGCCCAAGATGTGAAGCTGAAGGTGGCTTGTATCTTGTTCAAAGCCCAAGATGTGAAGCTAAAGGTGTTGACCTTAGAGATAATTTGTCGTCTCTAAAGGGGCCTGTTTGTCACAACTGTTGGGTGACTGGCTGTAAAGGAGGATTACTGTAACCGGGATACGCGGATCCTAGCAATGCCATAATTTCCTTTATAGGGGATTTTAACCTGAAGGAGAAGACTTTAACTCAGTTTAGAGCAATGCCATCTTTCCTTAGGAATTTCTCATACTAAAAGAGGGACAGTGGCATGGATGTAAATAATCCAGAGGCTTGCCGCTTACAGCGATTAGACGAAGGGGAAGGAGTTGTTGATGTTTGTGTACTGTGAACGAGGCACAACTTTGATGCTAAAAGGTTGATCGGATCAACCAGTGGTTTTCTTATACAAAGCCTAAGAGGAGGCTAATATGTGTCTCGTACAAAGCCCGAGAGAGAGGCTAAAAGGTTTTAACTCGACGATGGAGTCTTTTGAAATCTCGTATGAAGCCCGAGATGGAGGCTATTTGACTCAACAAGAGAGTTTTTTGTATCTCGTACGAAGCCCGAGATGGAGGCTAAAATTTGTTTGGCTCAATAAGAACCTTTTTGTATCTCATATAAAGCCCGAGATGGATGCGAAAGGGGTGATTGACTCAACGAGGGAGTCTCTTATGTGTCTCGTACAAAGCCCGAGAGAGAGGCTAAACGTTGTTTGACTCCGCTGGGGAGGATCATTGTACAAAGCCCAAGAGGAGGCTATGGTGATTGGAGAAGGATCATTATACAAAGCCAAAGAGGAGGCTATGGCGCTGTTTCAGTTAAGTGAAAGGTCCAGTATGATGATTTTAAAAGAGAAAATCAGTTCTTATATGAGTAATGCTGTACTCAAGGCTTTGATTCGAGGATCAGGGTTGTTCCCGTTCTTTAAGGAAGTGGGAAATCTGAAGGGTATTGAGACTGTCCGAGTCCACGGGTTTTCTTCCTATTTAACGAAGGGGTCACTTGAGAATGTCTTTGAGACTCAAGGAGATTAGACTGTCCAAGTCTAGAGTTTCATCTTTTGTACCATGCTTTGAGAAATAGTAGTAGACTCTTTGAAAGGATTGTTCTATGCAGATGACTAATTTATGTTCCTATACCTCTAGGAGGTCGTCGGGACAATTTGTGCGAAGCCCAAGAGGAGGCTGGAAACTTTTAAGAATCCGATCGGTCCTTGTACGAAGCCCAAGAGGAGGCTATCATTCCCGGAGGAAGAGATCATTATATGAAGCCTAAGAGGAGGTTGTGAATACTTCTAAGAAGCCGAGAGGTCCTTGTACTAAGCCCAAGAGGAGGCGGGGTTGCTTTTAGGAAGCCTGTGGGTCCTTGTACGATGCCCAAGAGGAGGCCGATGCTTTTAAGAAGCCCGTGGGTCCCTAAACCCCAAGAAATTCAAGGCAAGCTATTCACAAGGAATAGATCAAGTCAGGAAAGTTTGAGAATTTGGAAGAAACTCAAAGATACCATTCATGGAGAATACATTCATCTTTGGGAGTAGAGTTTCTTGACAATTCCTAATGAGGACAGCCGAAGAGAAGACTGTATCTGGTGATCCTATTGGGGATCTAGTTATCTATTTCTATGAATAAACGAAACGGCGTCACCTAGTTCTAGACGTAGTTGCCGGGGAAACTCTAAATATCTATACTATTATTACACAGTTGATATGAGTTTATGAAAGAAGACTTACAGCGAAACAACTCTACAATACAGTTATATGTATATGAAAGCGGTAAATGAAAGCGATAACCACTTACTCGGTTGTAGAGCTTCCATGCTGTTTGGTTAGTTGTTCAACAAAGAAAGATTGAAAACAACAGTATATTCAAAATTAAAGGAGAAAGTGCTTTGAGAAAGAAAGATTTGGGGCTTACAGCTCAAGGAGAGGCCCAGGGTTTTATCAGTGAGCGCACTGTTGTTTTGTACAGAGGGACTTGTACAAGTGACTGAGGCCCAAAAAAGGTTTTCTGTACAAAGGGATGGGTCTTAACTCTCTCAAGAGGCCCAAAAAGTTTTAAAGAAAAAGAGTGGGGCTTATAACATGAGGGTAGGCCCAGTTGATTTTTTCGTTTGAAATGGCGATCGCGCCGAGGTTTTCTTTTAACGCAGAGGGGCTTTTACAATATCTGAGGCCCAAAAGGTTTTGGTTAAAAGGGGATTGGGTCTTACACTCTAATAGAGGCCCAAAAGTTTTGAATGGGTCTTATAGCTCAAGGAGAGGCCCAAAAGGTTATTTTTCAAAAGGCAACGATCACGCCGTTTGTTTTTTACGGTATCGGGACTTATACAATATACTGAGGCCCAAAAATGATTTGGTCAAAAAAAGGATTGGGTCTTACACTCTATTAGAGGCCCAAAGTGTTTTGAAAATGATTTATGAGGGTTGAATTAATACAAAAACCCTAATTTATTTTCAAAAATGTATTTTAATTGAATAAAAATTCAATTAAAATGATCAAAATTGTTTAACATAGGAAAAACAAATTTTGATCTTGGATTAATGCTTCAAAAATTAAGTATTGACCTACAAAATAATTAGAAAGCATTAAAAGTTGCAAAATCAAGGTGGAAAAAATATTTTAAATGTCAAAAACAATTAAAACATTAATTCTTTGCAAAAATATCAATTATACAAAATAAATAATATTTTTGGGATTTTTTGGGAAAATAAAATATTTTAACATTTTTGTGAATTATTAAAAAAAGAATCAACTCAAAATGATTAAAACTCAAAGAGAAATTAATTTTTGAATCTATTAAATAAAATCACAAAATTCAAATATTCAAATATTAAAAAATGGCGCCAAGAACACCCAAGAACATGCGCGTGTTCTGGGTTTGCCCAGATTTGCATTTTCTCTCCAATTTCACTGAATACTTGATTATACCATTCAATCCACATACCAATCAACTCGTTTCAACCTCACGATCATGTCTATGGTATTTAATTTCATTTAAATTAAACATATAACAAGAAATCATGAAAAATCTTCAAGAACCCTAATTTCTGCATGAAGGCTAGGATTTTTGATACACGATTCAAACAATGCAATTAATTGAGGGGAAACATTCCATGCATGATTATGAACATGTGGCCAAATTATTGTGCAGCAAAAATTGCATGGATCATAGAGTTAGAAGAGCTCATGCTTACCACTTGCAGCTGGTGATCGTGATTTGTGTTGGAGGTGTTACATCTAGGTTCCAATGATCTGGATAGCTTCCCTAGGTGCCATGGAGTGTGTATGGATGCTTGGAATGGATTGAAATGGTTTGGAGTTGAAGATGGTACCTCAACTGTAAAACTGTCAAGAACTTGAGCAATTGGCTGGTGATTTTGTGAAATCAGTGTTCCAGATGTTATGTGAGTGTTTGGATCACTTCTATATGATGTATGTGAGGTGTGTGAGTGATTGGTTTGATTGGAAAAGCTCTCAAACACAAAACCCGATAGTGACTTGCCTTAGAAGGCAAAATTGGAATGAAAGAAGAGATTTTGAGGAAAGCATCTGTTTGATGGCTTTGGTGTACTCAAACTGATCACAATTGAGCTCTATTTATAGTAGAGAAAGTTTGTTTTGCAAGGAATAGTGAATGGCAACTGCTGAGTAGGTTTGGCCAATGTTGGCAAATGAAAATCCAAGTCTCCTCTAGCCATTGACTAGAGGTTAGGGCACAGGCTGCTGGTCCCCTTGGTCTTGGATAAGTCTTGACTGGATTCAGTTGCTAAGAGCTCAGTTCATGCCACCTTGATGCTTCCATTGAATGCTCCAATCCAAAATTGGAGTCTTGTCCCTATTTTGGCAATTCTAGGTTCAACATGCTATTTCTTGTTCCATAGACTTTGGAGGCTTGGCTCAGTGATTGTCCCCTTTAGATTCAATCCTCAGAGGTGTCCAAGTGGATAGGAGCATTTGGATTTGACTGATTTTGGAAAATCGACCAAAAGTGTAAAATCTTCCTTGCCTTGACAGATTTCAACAAGGCAACTTGCCAATGTCATATCTCATGACTCAAATTGAATTTGGTAATGTTCTTGGCCATTTTGGAAAGCCCTTACATGATACAACAACTGTTTGAACATATTTGGTTTTGATCTCTTTTGAATCCAAGTGAAAAATCCCCCTACATTTGGCAAAAAGTAGGGTAAAATCTGACTTAGTGAAATTTTCACTAAGTGTTGGAACAAAGTGACTTTTCTTGATTTTGATCACTCCATAACTCAAAATCCATGAGGAATTTGGACATAGGTCAGTATGAAGCTTTTGTAGAGGGCAATGTGATCTACAAATCAAGTTTTGAATGGGGAACAATGGCCTTGTGGTTTAGGAGTTATGGTCCTCCAAAGTTGGCACATTAGTGTCACTTTTTCCATAACTTAGAAATTTTTCTAAGTTTTTATGGTTACCCCTTTTACAATTTATCCCACTTTCTTTGATTTTTCTTGATGAATGATGATTCAAATCTTACATTAACATCATTTTAGGGTTAAAAATCCATTTTGGTGAAAAATCTCAAAAAGTCAAAGTTGACTTTTGTGCACAGTTGACTTTTTATCAGATGAATTCCAAACTGTGCAATTCTTCATGAAATCATGTCCTTGACCTAAATCAAACTTGATGGACATGTTCCATGGGTGTCATAGGGTATATTGAATCATGTCTTAGGGCTTGGGAGCATGTCCTGGTCAAAAGTCAAAGCTACAGTTAACTTTTTCGTCAAAACCCTAACTGTGGTACTGATGAAATTGAGACTTGTTGCTCAACCTTCTTGGATTAATACATTGTTCCAAATGGATCAATATAGTTCATTAGAGAACCTCAAAACCTCTCTTGAGGTCTTGGCTCATGATTTGCCCTAAAAGTCAACTTAGGGGTAAATTAGGTCAAGAAACCCTAATTCTTGATTTTTGATGAATGCATCCCCTGAGGCAAAATTGACTTGATGAATGGGTCCATGAGGTGCCATGAAGTATATTAGGTTATGTTTTGGATCATTGGCTTGTGCCCAAATGAAAAATTTCCATCTGGAGGCCCTAGTCGACCAAAACCCTAATCTGGTGACACTGTCGATCTTGAGACTTGATCCATCTAGAAGGGAGCAGCCTTGTGCTTGATCCTTGAAGTGGGAGTCCTTTTGATCCATTGTGGATGTTTGAGAGGTTAGACAAGTTGAAGATCACGTCATTCCTTGATTGATCCTTTGTCTAAGGCTCTGAGAGGGCTTGAAACCCTAATTTTGATTGTAGTGGATGCTCACCCATCTTTGGGGAGACTGATGAAGTATGATGGTTCCTCCATATTATGATGATGATTTACACAATGATGGGGAATCTTAGTGGTCAAAATTTGGGGTATGACAGTTCTCTTGTTGGTGTGTCTTATAGGATATTGTGACATCTTATTAGGGCAAGTAGGATCTGTTCCTTGGTGGTTCCGCTGCATGCGTTTCTGATGGAAGAGCTCTAGAATTATGGGATTCTGGAGTTGTTACTGAAGACACTTGGTGGAAGGTCTCAATCGTCGGCCTTTATATTTGAAGATATCTGCATTCTCTTATTCAAAAGCCGGGAGCGATGGAGAGAAAGGAGTTGTGGTTAGATATCTAGTATGATGACTTGGTACTTGGAAGCTTGGTTTCCTGGTGCAGTTGAAGTAAGTTGAAGAGGAGAGGAGTTGAGTTTAAGTTTATCAGGTTCTTGCTCTAGGAGCTTGATAAATTATTGGTCAGCTAGGTTGTCAAAGATACTTAAGAATTCTCTCAAGTCCACTCATAAAGGCGTCTATGTCGTGTATCTGGAGTCTTCTAGTTACTCTTCTTACTAGAAGGTGTTTCTTTGAAACAAAATCTGAAGAAAGTGGAGGTGATTTATTTTCACCATCCAAAAATAGCAAGGAAGGATTCATCTCTCTTGACCCTAAGAGTGGATCCAATCTGATTGAAGAATTGTTGAGGTAAATAAGATTTGTTCAGAGAAAGTCTTAGTTACTTGAGTCAAGGGTGGAAACCTTGGTATCTCAACATTGTCCTTTGAAGAAGATACTCGCAAAAAGATTGAATACTTTATAAGTGTTCATGAGATGATCTGGTGGAGCTTAGCTACAACAGTGAAGAAGGGTTATTGTATAAGGATTTAAGATCAATTGCTATTTATGGAATCCACAAGTATTTATTTGATTATCCTTGAAAGTCAAGATTGCTGATGTTCAACAAGATGTTGGAACATCTCATCATCAGAGTTTGTACAGAATCATGAGAGGGGTACTGCATATGCTTTAGCATCTGTATTAGTATTAGGTGGAGACCTAAGAAGTGGCTTCAGTCGGGTGTGACATAAGCATGTGTTCTCTGGAGATTTTTCTAGCAAGAAACTAGTCTGGACTTTGATGCTGTTGAAGATGAAGATGAAGACATCATAATCTTGAGGGTTACAGCTTGGATCAGTTTATTTCTGATCTAGGTGCTTTGGAGCATGGATCTTGCTCTGTTTGTGAAGGTCGAGGATAAGTGGCAGTTATCTCTGGCTTTCTACTGACGGCTCTACTGAGGAAAGTGGCATTCTTTGGTATGGCTATGGGGTAGTCTTGGACTACTTATTTTCTGAAGATTTAGACGTGGCAGGTGTGAAGTCTTTGGAGCTTCAAAGCAGGATGGAGGTTGTCTACTCAAACTTGGTTGCTGAATTAAGTCTATGAGAGCATGGAACTCTTGTTCTGCGAAGGGAGGAGGTTCTTCTAAGTGATAGAATGAGGAGCTGAATTCAACAGTTGGATATCATATCAAAATATTTTGACATCTAGCTCAACATCAAAGGTCGCAGCTGGTGATGTGGCACATCAGCTTAAGATAAGGTGATCTACAGGAGAATGGAAGTTATGAATTCTTCAAAAAGGTCTATCTTATGCAGTTTGCGAGAGCTGTGGATGGGAAGATGTTACATGACTAAGAGGCTTGGTGGATCCAAGATGTCTTGCTATGGGGAAAGTAGTTCATGTGACTTGAAGGTCTGATTTCATTAGTGGATCAGTGTATCTTGTGGGAGTTCTGAAGAAGATTGAGATTAATAAAAAAGTGGCATTTGGTTGGTTTCATTGTGTGCATTCAAGCAGGATGCTTGAAACTGATTGCTCTTGTACAGAAGAGTAGTTAGTTGAAATTGTAAGGAGGTTCTAGTTCTCTGGGAGGTTGTAGCAGAAGTTCTGGGTTGAGGATGAAAGTATACCTTCTTTTGGTTGATGAGAATTTATTTCTCTCTGGGTTTCTGAAGTATTCTTTGTTCAAGCTGGTGGCGCAGTGTTGTGTGAAGATCTTCCATGTGGATTACTATGCTGATAGTAAGTCCAGTGGTGGAGCATATCAAGAACCATGGTGTGTGGTGTCTGTGATGTGTGGAAGATGTCATAACTGATGTCAAAACATCTTTGGGTTGGTTATCCTTGGTGGAGGATTTCAGGTTGTGTGAGGAACTGGTTACTTGCATCGTGTCTAAGAAGTATCTACATTGTCATACAGGAGAATGATGGAGTAGAAGATCTGTCTTGGAAGTCTGATGTAAGTGTTTGAGAAGACTTGAGTGGATCATGTGTTGATTGCATGAAGGTCTGGTTTCTGATGCGTTCAGAAGTGGATATTCACCAGAAAATTAGAAGTATTCCAGGTTATCATACGGGAGAATGATAAGGAATGACTGTCTTGGATTATGGGGTGTCTATCTCTATTACTGGCTTGGTGAAGTCATTGGAAAATCTTGCGAATGGGATGTTGCCCCTAGCTGCAAGTCGTGCTAGTAGTGGATCAGTTTGGCAACTGTGAAGTTCTGGAGCATACATACGATAGCTGACATCGTTATAACAAACTAAGGGGCCCTGTGCGTCTCTTTGAGGAATGTGAAGCATTCTGATTCAATTGGTTTGTGCCTCAAGCAGATGGAGGTCTATACATAAGAATTCAAGAGGAGTTCATGTGGTGTGTAGATCGTTGTAGGATGGGGGGATCAATGAGAATTTGATCTCAAGTAAAGAGTTTGTTATGGTTGGTATACATTTCCTCACGGGTAGCATAATGGTGATCATGTGTGAGTGATTATTGTTTCTTGTCAGAGGAAGCAATAAGAGAGTTGATGATTGTGTTCAGCTGGTAAGTTGAACTGAGGGTGCGCTCTTGAAGACATGAAGATGCATCTTATGTTTTCCATTCATTAGCTTAGGTGTTATGTGGAGGAGCACTAGTTACCTTAGATAGGGGGAGATGCCCCTTGATCTAAGATGAATTACTGCGAGGATGCAGTTGAAGTTCCAGTTTGCATTTGTGTGTTAAGCAAGCTGAGATGTCAAGGAGGATGTCTTGACATTGTTGTATTGTTGCAAGTTGTGGGAGACTTGGCAGTGCACGAGAAATGGTTCTTATTGGATGCTTAAGAATCATTGTTTGAGTCTGGGGAATTTATTTTTCTCTGTAGACTGTAATCATAAAATTGTGAAATTATTGATCAATACAGAAATCTCCAGATGCTAATTGGGAGATGTTTGAAGAAATGTCTTAACACCTTGGTCAGCTCTATTCGTCTTCTGGTTTAAAGGATTCTTCTTGGGACTTATCAAAAGGATGGAGACTATGATTCAGATGGACTAAACAAGATTGGCAAAATGTCAGGATATTATTTAAGACCTGAATATTGGACAGCGGGGAGTGCTTCCTAAGAGAAGGCATGAGTAACATGTGTTTTGTTACAAGTGATCCTTTTTGGACGGTTACTCTTAAAAGTTTGAACAGTCTTATCTTAGTTGGGCGGTGCACAGTTATTATTGTTGAATTCACTTACCTAAATTTATTTCTCTTTGAATTGTTCAGCGGTAACTTCTTTGGACCGTGATTATCTTAAGAAAGTGTTTAGGTATTTAAAGAGTGCATCTGTTTGAGGTAGTCTAGAGTGTGAGTTGTTTCATCATGTTGTTCATTCGTGTTTGGATAAGTAACATATGGATATGGAACTGCATTGGCTTCTTTTGTCAATTTTTGGCTAAAAAGGGGGAGAAAGGATGTGTGGGTGAGTCTTGCAACATACATCTCTGGTGGTTGTCTTGCAAGGATGATGGAGAGGACATTCTAACATTCTATCAGAGTCTTTCCCTTTATGCCTTGTGATCTGAGTTATGAAACAGGTTGTGTCTTATGATCTAAGTTACATTCCCTGTGAACTCTGTGTTACAAATGATACAACTGTTTCTTCTTAAGCTCTTTCTGGATCTTTTTGTGAGTTCTCTTATGCCCCTCAAGAGGAAGATTCTTCCTTTCGTGGCAAGTACTGGTTTGAGGGGGAGAGAGCCATATACTCTTCCTCATGTACACCAACATACATCTAGGAATTTTTAGGGGTAAGAAAGAGTCTCAGATGGAAAAGGGGGAGATTGAAGGCTCTGCAGATTTGAGAAATTTTTTGGTAAAACAAGGCGCAAAATGAAGTGTTCCAACATGTAGAAGACATGATGTCCTAACGAATGTCCTGACATCTCAAACTGATACATCATACTATTTTGTCTGGTCCAAGAATTAAGGAAACAATCAGAGCATGGATCAAGGACTGAAGACTGAAGCCCAAGGAAGCAGAAGACAATATAAATAGAAGACTTAGACCTAGGTTTTGATATGCCTTTGTACGCCTTTTGTAACCTTGCTTTCTTGCGTAAGAAACAAGGATTTAGGGTTTTGAGAGTCGTTGGCTCTCTAGGTTGTAAGTCTCCCTTTATATTAGTTGATACACTGTGGTAGATATAGGTGTCCCACATATCCATAAGCCTTGAGGTATTGGATTGTGTATTGTTCTTGGATGAAGCTTTTAAGCAAATCCGAGTTAGCTTGTTTGTCAAGTATGCTTGACACATTTCTGTATTGACAGGGATGATGTAGAAATCATAGTTGGTGATTAAGGGAAGTGAGTGGGGTAGTTCATATCAGGGTTGTAAAAGTTTGAGTTTAGCCTTGGTAAAGATGTTCATTGGGTAGATGTTAGGTATGAAGTTGTACACGGGGGAGTTTAGCTTTGTAACAGTCTACAGATAGTGGAGTCTTCTTCCTGGATTGGTATCCCCCAGATGTAGGTGAGTTGCACCGAACTGGGTTAACAATTACTGTGTTCTTTATCATTCTGCAGATTTAAGTTTTCTGTTAGGGTTCATGATAAACATGTTGGACCAGATGTCGTGACATCTGTGATTGTGGAGTTCTGATATTCAAGGTATAAGTCTGCTGTTGCGCCTCTGAGTTTAAATGATTATGTAGCACAATGTCTTGACATGTGTTAGGACATCTGCTGTCTGCATAGGCCAGAATTTCATAAATCACTATTCCAACTTCTTAAGTAAAGGATTTAGAATAAAACTCTTACTAAAATTGAACCACATTTTTTAATCTTGGATTGAAGATCTTCTCATTCAGTGCAAATCCATATATTTTAATTAAAACAAATCCCTTTAAAACTCCTCATGGAATATTTTTTTAATTAAATCTTCAGCACAATCTTGGATAAAACTGAACCAAATCTATCTTCAATGTATATCCAATTAAATCTTTCAACTTTAAATCTTTTTAATTAATCCATATTTAATTAAATCTTCTTCAAGCTTATGGATTAATAAAATCTTTTTAGCAAATCTTAACGAATAATATTTACTAAAATATACAACAACAAATCTTCCAAGAGCCAAACAACAACACACACATATTCAAGGCTTGGTCTTCAGACTGAGACCAGATGTTAGAACACATGCTGGAACATCTTGTTCCACATGTTGCCTCTTCACAAAATAAATCTAGTACATATGATGTTTTACCTAATGCATCCAATCAAAAGGAACAACATAGATTAGTTGATATAATGTTTGCAGATTTAATAATGAGGGAGGTCTTGACGGTGAAACACTGTGGAAGACTTAACATGGCTTTACTAATTAAGTGAAATTGGAGAATATTGACTGAACACGAGTCCATTTGGCCTGACTTATTTTCTTTTAGATATGGCAATATTCAAGACAAGATATTGGTGGTTGTAGGCTCAATGAAAGGATATAGAAAGTCCTTATGGTGGACGAATGTGAAAGGTGTGAGCTTGGGTATTTTGGAGGATTAAAATTGGTTTAACAAATTAGCATGCTGCGAGTTAGGAAATGGTAGACATATTGATTTTTGGAAGTTTAGTTGGTTAAGGCATGAGCCCCTAAATATTCAATATCCAAATCTATACTCAATTGCATCTGAACCATCTTGCAAAGTAGTTGACATTGGGAACTGGAATGGAACTGTTTGGAATTGGAACACCGGGTTGATTAAGGAGGATCTTAGTGAAGATGGGACCAATCAATTGGGTAAACTTCATGAAATTCTGCATTTGATAAAACTTAACCATGAGCTAAATGATGAATTTGTCTGGTGCAAAGACAAGCAAGGATTCTTAGTCAGAAGTAGTTATGAAAGGTTGATTGAGTTATACAACTCAGGCAACTTTGTTGCTAAGGATACTTTGAGGGGATTAAACAAGCTTTGGAGAGCTAAAGTGCATAGCAATAGTTATATATTTGGTTGGAGATTATTGTTAACAAGACTATCCACATGATTGGAACTGGCTAGGAGAGGAATTTTGCAAGCAAGACATAACTTGTCGTGTCCATTGATAAAGGATGAAGATGTTTTGCACATGTTCCTTAGATGTTCAATAAGTAAGCGTGTTTAGAATTTGATAACTGAATGGATTGGTTTAGATGAGCTAGAAAAGCAAGACTCAATCACAACACATCTTAATCAGTTTTTCTATTTGGCAAAAGAAAAGTTAAGTCTCGCTGTTTTCTTTAGTTAGAGTGTCTTAGGCTTTATGGTTGAGTAAGAACAATATTCTATTTAAAGGAGTGTTCTTAGTGTTGGGTTTCAAGTGTGAAAGTGCTAAAGTCTCACATGAACTATGAATGGAGGAAATATTGGATTTATAAGAGAGGTGACACATACCTCAATTGCCTTAAGGTTTTGGCTGGATATGTGGCGTCAAGGTCTCTTAGATCCACAATTTTTGGCTCATTGGCACTTCCTGACCTCGCTCCCTGGACTCTCTAACAAGTGGTATCAGAGCCCTAGTTGGTTTGGCCAGAGAGCGGAAATGGATCTTAGTTTGCATCAAGATTAATTATGTGGGTGACTCACACTTGTGAGGAGATTATTGGATACTCATATCCTCATTAAAATTTTGGATAAATATGAGATGTCAAGATTTCTTAAATTCTCAACATTTGTCCCATTGATACTTATGAACCTCTCTTAAATTCTCAACATTTGTCCCATTGATACTTATGAACCTCGCTCCATGAACTCCTCAACTCTAAGAAATGCGAGAAATTGTATATGAGTTATTCTTGTTTTATTGATTGAGTATCTCCTATACTCATCATCAATACAATTCCATGCTTATAAAAAAACACATTTATATTTCAAACCATCGCCACCATACCAATATTTGAGACTCAATTTAAGACTAAATTTATAATTTATTTTAAATATATTTATTCTTTTCGATCTAGTCCAATGATACTGTTGGGTGTGATTTCGAGCATCTGATCACCTCAAATTAAATATATCATACATAAGATACTGGCATTTCTAATCTTTTGGGGTAGCAGATAACAAGGTTATCGTCAGTAACCAGATTTTATTGTACTTCAATTTTCTTTTTTCATGTCACTTAGGAATAAAGTAAACTGCAATTGGTGACCTAGGAAACTGGATTAAGATTAACACTATCATATTTTTTCTAACAGTTAGACACTCTTTTAATATAAAAAATTCCACATCCATCAAAGTGTTTCTTATTAAAAAGAATAAAAGGATAAATAATAATCTAATGGTGTGTGATATACACAAAAGCAGTGTTTTAAAAACCGGACCGGACCGGCCGGTCGGACCGGTTGGACCGGAAACCGGCCAGGTAACCGGTCGGGTTCACTTGCTCGATCGCCCATGTCTTTGAACCGGGAAAACCGAGAAAATCGGTGGTTTTCGCAAACCGGCAGTTCAACTGCTTATTTAAAAAAAAAAAAAAAATTTAATTTTTTTTTTTAATTAAAAAAATTTTTTTTTTTTACTCAAATACATAGGAACTTTTGTCCAAGAATAATAGTGATCACTCATTTGATTCAAGTGATACACAAATTAAGTTTCGTAATATCCACAAAACTATTTTTACTATTTTGTATTTATATTGATTGAAAAACCATCATACAAATATTTGTATAGAAATTTAAGAACACAGATTAAAAAATTAAATATAATATAATTTTAGACTTAACTGATTTCCATTATATATATAGACTTGGAAAATTTATTATTTAGAATAATGTTAATATTTGTATTGTTTTAATTATTAACATTAAAACTGATTTTCTATTAACATTAAAACTATGAATTTAAATTAAACTCTGTTTAATTTAGACTCTGTTTAAAATTTACAATTAGACTCTGTTTAAAATTTGAATTTAAATTATGAACCTGTGAATTTATGATATGATATTTTCAAAAAATTTAAGTGCTAGTTATATTTTTTAGAGACTGAATCATCCGGTTCGATCGGTTTTACCTGTTTTATATCTATTATAATGACATGTTTATTCAACCGAGTTATCCGGTTTAATCCGGTTTGATCATGCGGTTCGACCAATGACCCAGTGGTTCGACCGATAAACCAGTGACCCAGTACCCTCACCGGTTTGATGACCGGTCCGATTTTTAAAACACTGCACAAAAGTAACAAATGTTTGTTTTTTTAAGGATGTGATTTGACTCGCCGCAACAAACTCACCAAATATATTCCTTCTCCTAGGAATTTAATAAACAAAAAAGATATTTTGACACCAATTCATACACTTACACCGTATGTACGGACGGTGAATAGTGCCGTCCGTACATGAATAGTATATGTCCGTACGGTGGATAGTGTCGTCCGTCCACGAACAGTACATATCCGCACGGTGAATAGTGTCGCCCGTACATGAACAGTACCGTCCGTACCGTACAGAAATAGTGTATGTCCGTACATGAACAGTGTTGTCCGTACATGAACAGTGTCGTCCGTACCGTTCGGACATACGGTGTAGGTGCAGGCATGAGTGTCAAGATAAGATTGCTGTTTAATAAAACCATAAACTATAATCACTTAAAAATATACTTTATTTCTTCAATAAAACTACATAATACTTCAATTTCTCTCCCAAAAATAAAAACCTAGTATGTAGAAAATTTATTTAGTAAGAATATAAAAATTAAAAAGGACCTAATTAAGCTTATAAAATATATAAATACTATATTAGCAAAAATAATATTATTAATACATAGAACATTGTTAACAATATTTATTGATTTCTCTTCCAAAAACACTCCAAGCTATTTTAACTAATAGATTGTAAACTATAACTCATTCATCAGAAATGGAACACTATTGTTTTGAGAACAAAAAAGAGAAAATAAAAGAACACAATATTAATTCAACTCTAATATATGTAAAATAGCTAGCATATTTCTTCATGGTGGCGGTGTTTCATGTCCTACACCAGGGCTATGTCCTGGACTTGTTGGACGGAAAGCATCACCACCACCTTTATTATCATCATTTATGGAATACCAATAATCAAGTGAAGGAGCTTGTGGAGTTTGAGGAATAGTTGGTGGTGGATGAACATTATTTAGCAACCTTGATGCTTCCATTGAACCAAACTTTTGTTGCATAATAATAAGGACAAGTAAAAATGTTAATAACATGGTTTTCTTAGGCATGGTAAAGCTCTTTAAGGTAATAGGGTTTGAGTAAAAGAAGAGAAAAACTAGCTCAATGCAATGATGCAAGAGTGAGAGTGAGATTGGTATTTAACATGAATGCTAAGGTCCCACGTGCAATACATGATGATCATAAGGCTTCGACATGAACATAAAATAAGAGTTTGATGCACATGGATATGTCTCATAAGAATTATTGAAATTGAACATAAGTAGAAAGAAAATTGCAAGCATTGGAATATTTTCCAGATGAAGCAAGTTCACCACTCTATACCTCTTACAACCATTCATTAACAATGGTCCTTAGTGATTTTAATTTAAATTATAGGGTTTTGTTGATTGTGATTAGACAACACTAAGAGTAACAATAGCTGGCTTTAATACGTAGCTACTTTAACTGTTTTTTTCGGTTATATTATTAGAGTAAAGGGATTTCTGAAATATATGATTCATGTTTGTTTTAAAAAGGGAAAAATGCTCTTCCACTATGTTATTAGTTTTTTGTTGTTTAGTACTATGAACAAATGGAGAGCAGGAATGATTCTTCATTGTCACACTTTACTTAATGTGTTAAAGACCACTCCATTTTGGTTCATGTTCAGAATGCTAAATATGAACTCTTTCAACATTTGTACTAAAGAGACAAGATACAGATGATTCAGAAGAAGAAAAAAAAAGAGACAAGATACTGTTATACATAGTATTTTTCCTTATTTGTAAAGAAGAGCACTCAAAATGAGAAAAGGGTCAATTATAGGATACAAGCACCGAAAAAGCTCACACCATAACTTATCACATAGTTTTATGGTATATTATGGGACGCTGCAGTTCTTGGCGTAGCTTATGCCTATTGCTTTAGTAATAAATTGCTTTTGGCTTTTCAAAAAAAAGCATAGTTTTATGGTATAACTGACAGCATCTTTCAAGTGAAACTACAGATGTTGAAGTTTCTATATAAGCTCTAACCACTGCAACTAAAAATATTCCCTCCGACCTACGATGAATAATTCATTTGAAATAAAATAAAATAGTGTTTTAAAATAAATGATTTATTTTAATTTGTAATGTAGTTTTTTTAATTTTACCTTTTAATTAATATTACTTTTATCATTCTCAATACATGATAAGGGTATTTTTGTTAAAATATCATTCTCTCTTATTCATTTATTTATTTTTCTTAATATGCGTAAAAAGTTAACTGAATTACTAATTGTAGAACGAAGGAAGTACATTTTATCTCGGTTAAAAAAAGGTTTATCATTGTTTTACAGACGAAATAACGAAAAATATCATAAAAGTTTCCACTTTACCTTTCAATTATGGATCAAAAGAAGGAAGAAGTGTATTGTACATGAATTTGAACACCAACAACAACAATTTCATATCAACTATCAATCCATTAAAATAAACTACCACCAAACTTCCTAATATATATTTTTCGTTCTAAAAAATTGTACTAACAAAAGGGCATGTCAACTATCTATCAATTAAAATAAACTACCACCAAACTTCCTAATATATCATTTTCTTTCTAAAAAATTATACTAACAAAAGGGCATATTTGTAAGTAACAGATGCTACGAAAATTGAAACTACCTCGTTTGACTACCTCATTCATTTTTCACTTTTTACTTTTAACTTTATCTCTCTTCCTTTTCTTCTTTTAATTCGAATTTCAAATTTCCCTCCCAATTTTTTTTCTCACACTTTTGCACTTTCATTTTAATTTTTTCTCTCTCTATTTTCTTTTTCCAATTTTTTTTTTTTAAGTATAAATAACAAAATTTGAACCTCTTTTTAATTTAATAAAGAAGAATACATAAAAATGTTGAATTTTTAAAACACAAAATTTATTTAAAGATATAATTATTTTATATATAAGATATTCATAATTTATATGATTATTATTTATTTTATAATTAAGTAACTCAATTGAAATTACATGTATATCTAAATACATTTTATATTGTATCAAATTGGATAACACTCAATAACAGTGCTCACAACTAACTTTTCATTGCATGGATCACTATCAGGATATAGGGCCCGTTTGTTTTGACTTTTTTTTTAAAATAATTTTTATAATGTAACATAATTTTGTGTAAAAAAAATTAAAAATTTTTTTTTCCTAAAAGCTTCAAATAAAAATTTGGTGTGAATAGCTATTTTAGATATTTCATCATTTTATTGAAACTTTTTTTGAATATCAAAATTTTAAAAAATCACTTAATTTTGAAGTTATTTTAAATAGATTTTCATAAAAAATCATTTTTAAAATACAACTTTTTGAAAAACATTGCGATTTTGACTATCTTTTGATCTTTTATAATGTATGTTTATGTTATATGATGTCAAAATTAGTCTTTTAATTTAGAAAAAATTAATATAAAAAACTTGTAATATTTTGAAAAACGGTTTTGTAAAATCATTTTTTGAAAATAACAAGAAAAAATCCATTTTTTAAACCTGAAATAAACAGGCTCAATATTTATTTTATTTTAATCATTAATTGCCTTTATTTGAGAAATTTTTTTTTATTTGAGAAATAAATTTTTTATTTTTAAATGGGAATTTTTTTTCTTCCTCTATCTCACGCGTCTCTTTTTTTTATATGATTATTTAATACAATTGAGTTTATATGACCATTGTTTAATTTACAATTAAGTAATACATTATAAATTGACATGTGTATCTAAAAACATTTTATATTGTATCAAATTGAATATCACTAAATAATTGTGCACACCACTAACTTTCGATTTTACGGGTCATTATCATAACGATATCTATTTTATTTTAACCAACAATTACTTTTAATTGAAAGATGAATTCTTTATTTTCAAATAAGGTATTTTTTTTAATTCTTTTTTTATTTCAAATTTACACGTGTATCTAAATATATTTTATACCGTATTAAATAAATTTACTTGCGCGAGCGCACATGTATCTTGCTAATTTTATTTTAAAAATACACAATTTTACTTCTCAGTGTTATATATATATATATATATATATATATATATATATATATATATATATATATATATATATATATATATATATATATATTCAAAATCTTTTAGAGTATAGCATATTTTGAAATGTACATAAAAAATATCAGATTTGACTTTCCACGACACTTGTTTAGGACTTCTAGAGTGCCTTACCGCTTTTGAAGTTATTGTTGTTCAAGATTGTGATAAAAAACGAAACTTTGAAAGCATTGTAGTAAATAGACAAAAGACAACACTTTATATATATTGTAGTGTCATATTTGTGTGTGACCTATGCAAGGGTGTCCTCACTCAAGAACAGTACCACTTAGGCGATATCCACAGGGTTCACACCTAGCACCGATGACATGTGTGATGTCGTTGACCAAAGGAGAGGGAGTCCACCACTACCCCCTAAAGACTAGGCAGTCATCCACATATCCTGACCACGAGGGGACGGTTGCAATACCTAAGGGTTACCCAAACCCTAGGCCCAAAAAAGGGTCTATAAATACTTCTTCCCTAAAGGGAGAAGGGATAGATCTTAAGTCATACATATTATTCCCTAAAACACGCTTATACCTAAGAACATCCCTCCATACAAGGCCTCTCACCTCACGTGAGCAGGACCTTTCATACACGGCTTCTTGCCTCCATGGGCAAACCCTCACCATCATACATCGTAATATACCTACTAAGGCCTCTTAGTCCCTCTTCCCTCTCAAGAGGAAGACGCACACATGTAATTTTTGACAGTACAATGACGCCCCGATAAAACTAACTTGAGTCACACTTTCTTCATCACCATCACCCTACTCATTGCGATACGTCACTCCTACACCTAGCCATTTTCGGTCATGGTTAATAGGAAAGCTTCATCCCTTATTAAAGAAAGTACCGGCGGTAGTAGTGATGTTGACGCCCTAGCAGATATACGTGCAACGATAGACGAATTATGTTGTCATAACCAGGCACTGGAGGATGATGTCCACATCATCAAACAACACCAACAAGAGTTCATTCCCCAAGAATAGACAAAATTGTTGGATCCCCAGACACTCTCGTATGAGATATGGAAGTTCATATACCCGAGGGATTCAAGCCCATCTCCTTGGCCAAGTTTGATGGGAGTATCGATCCCTACGAGCATGTCGCCTCCATCAACACACAAATGGCCATCATATGAGCATCCGACACCATGAAGTGAAAATTGCTATATGGAACTTTTAGGGATGCCTCCCTTAGATCATATATGAGTTTACCCTGTGCCTCCTTCACCTGCTAGTAGGAGCTGATAAGGAAGCTTATGCACCAGTTCGCAACCAGTCATCATAGGAAAATGTCAACAACCATTTTTTTCAATGTATGCCATGGTCTATCAGTGTTGAGGGATTATCTCGTCCGATTTAATAAAGCCACCATTACGTTCATCCCACCAAACCAAGAGATGTTTGTGGGGGAGTTCAAAAATGGACTCAAGGAGGGGCACTTTAACGAGTCTCTTGCCCAGAAGCCAGCGTTCTCGTTAGGGGAAGTGGTTCCCTGAGTAGAAGGCTACATAAAGGGCGGGGAGAGAAACACCAAGAAGAAGGTGTGCGATGTCAAGGAGTGTGTTCCCAATACTGAACTTTAACGAGTCTCTTGCCCAGAAGCCAACGTTCTCGTTGGCAGAAGTGCTTCCCTGAGCAGAATACTACATAAAGGGCGAGGAGAGAAACACCAAGAAGAAGGCGTGCGATGTCAAGGAGCGTGTTCCCAATACCGAAGGTTCAAACCACTAGAGAATGAGCAATTATAAATCTCCCATAAAGGACAAGACCATGTTCAAAAGGATACGCAAAGCGATAGAGAATTCACGCCCCTAAATACCCGTCGTGAACAGAGTTGGCGTGAGGTCCTCCACTGGCACAACTTCCCTACACTGCCCGCTTCAAATGTGGATGTAATGGGTCCTGAACCAGGAAGATGGTGCTAGTTCCACAGATTCAAAGAACTCCACACTAAAGATTGCTACCAGCTCAAAAAGGAAATCGAGAGGATAATCCTAGAATGGCACCTTAAGAAATATATGAAGTGAGACTCCTCCCATGTATGAGACAAACCTAAATCGTGAGGGCTAAATGACGTAGGAAGCCCCAGGCCCAACATAGAAAAATAATTATCACAAGGCAAGGGCAATAAAGTTGTGCGTTACACGCTCAACACCATAGCAGAAGGATTCACTTGGGGCGGGGAAACCAGCTCTGCCCGTAGAAGGTACACCCACTAGATCTTGAGCATAGAAGACCTCCCTAAATTTAAGACTGAAAGTGAATCCTAAGCGTCAGAAGCCACAATCACCTTATCGGAGAGATATGCAGGTGGTATCCCTCCTCACAATGACGACCATATGGTCATCGCCGTTAAATACAACGAATAGAAGATTAAGAGAGTTCTAGTTGACCAGGGGAATTCTGTAGACATCTTGTACTAGAAGGCTTCTGAAAGACTTTACCTCGACCCAGAAGACTTGAAACCTTTCAAAGGATTATTGGTTGGATTCTCGGGAGAATAGGTACAAGTAAAGGGATACATGGTCTTGAAGATCACCTTCGAAGAGCAGGATCAATCCAAAGAAATAAAGGTTAGGCATTTGATTACTGACGTCCTTTTTCCTATAATATGATTACAGGGAAACCAACTTTTAATCATCTGGCGGCTTCTTTTTCCACTCTGTATTTATACAAGAAATACTCACTCCCAAATGGGAGAGTATATGTTATTTGAGGAGATCATGAGATTGCCAAGAAATGTTGTAACGCCCCGATTTATTTAACCGTATTTAATTATTCCATTTATGTGAAATTTTGTGAATTGTGTGATTTATTGTGTTCATGTTAATGCATCATGTTTGGGCATTGAGAGTTTTGTGGCATAAATGTGTCACATTTTGAACTAACATCCACTGGTGGAAGTTAGTGTTATTTTGACCTTTTTTTGTTATGTCACGTTTTGCACTTGACTTCCACTGGTGGAAGATTAGTGCAAAAACTGACCAAAAGCATTTTCAGGCAGATTTTAAAGGTAACTTCCACTGGTGGAAGTTAGTGAGTTTTTGGCCTTTTTTTGAATTGTGTAAATTAAATGAGTTTTACCTGTTAATTGGATAATTTCTCTGATAGGTAAAATATTTGCAATAAATTATAATTTCTTTTCAACTTTTATTTCCCGAAATATATTTCATCGGTATGTTTAAGTTTTATCGCATTTTGAGAGCGTTTGGGAGATATTTGAGCTGAGGGGTATTTTGGTCATTTGGGTAGTAGATATTTTATATAAATAGAAAGTGGAGAGAGAAAAGATAGAAAGGAAAAGAAAAAGAGAAAGAGAAGAGAAAAAGAGAAAAGAAGAGGAAGAGAAGAAAGAAGAGGAAAAAGAGGAAAATCAAAGATTACTCCGTTTCAATCGCGAATAATCGGGTAAGGGTGAGAAGTTTCAATTATATTTCGATTGTATATGTATATGTGTGTGATTGTGTGAATGTTTCCTTGTTTTTTTCATAGTTTTCACTTTTAGGTTGAAACGGTAGAAATCGATAAAAACCGATGTTTTTACGGACGAAAGTCGGAATAAATTGTGTAGATGTGTCGAGTAATGTTAGGCCGTGATCGAGTATGCTTGTTTTATCGAATTTGGTTGATTTTGTAAGTTTTTGCATTTTTGGAGAATTGAGAGTTTAAGATTCGGAGTGCAATCGAAAGTCGTAGAATTCACGTTTAATGGTTCCAAATCACTACTATATGTTTGGTATGAATGAGTATGTGTTCGTTTCGAAGAAAATAATTGAATCGGTCGGATTTTCGGACGAAAATGCATGAACCCGTAGGGCTGTTAGCAGAAAACTTCTGGTTTTTGCAAAACTTCAAAAATTCATAACCCTTGAACCGTAAGTCGGTTTTGACCCCCGTTCGAAGCGTTGGAAAGCTAACGAGATGTTATTTCTAGGAAAAATAGTTTTGAGGTATGTATATGGTTCAATTATAGCAGAAAATTGAAACCGTATTGTTGTGTTAATTTTTATCGTCGTGAATGCGTGCGATTGAGGTGTTATCGTGCAATATGCTTTTGTTATATAACGTATAGCTTGTATGTGTTGTTATACGATGTGTTGTGGGTAGCCTTACGGTGTGAATCCTAGATTGTGGAATTTATTGTGAATTGCGGCCTTTTGGCAAATAAATGCATTGTTTAAATTAAATGTAAATGCATGTGAATTGTGAAAGAGTTCGTTGCCGTTTAGGTGGTAAAGCGATGCTTGTTGCCGTTTGGCGTAATTGATGTGAATGTATATAAATTGTATGTGATTGAATGAGATGAATGCATGATTATATTGTGAATATGTATGCATTTCAAGAATGTCTCGAGTCATTTGCATGTGAAGCATAATGATGTGCATTCTTGTGTTGAGGGATTCTAATGAGAACCCGTTGTAACGTCGTGTGCCCGTGTGGGGTGTGAGCGATGGTTATAGACGATCGTGTGCCTTATACAAAGAGGTGTGAGCGATTGGGTCGTGTGCCTTATACAAAGAGGTGTGAGTTATCCATAAACATTGTATGCCTTAAAAATAAGAGGTGTGAGCGATTAGATCGGATAGTGTGCCTTAAAAATAAGAGGTGTGAGCGACGGGGAACATCGTAGGCCTGACGGGGAGTTACATTGGTAACGAGCGATGGTTCCAATGAGTTCCTGAGTGAACTGGTGATGAGACATGAAATGTTGGAAGTCGGTACCGCATGTCATTTGCATAGAGCCGTTGTGTCGGTCTCTGTGCATTTGCATAAATCATGGATTCATTATGTGTGAGAATTGTGAATGGATGCATTATGTGTGGAAACTCATGAATTGATTGATTGTGTGAATATGTTATTATGTGGGCATAACTGATATATGCTATGTGTTCGGATTGTCGGAAATATGTTATGCATCTGTGGTTTGCTATATGTATTGGTATGTGATGTGTGAGGTGAGAATAACTGTGTATGTGATTTTTATGTGTGTTTGCATATTATTATGCAATCTTGATTTTAGTTGTTATTTCTCACCCTTCTGCTGTTTTATAATGCTCTATGAGGCATTGCAGATTAGTGTTGCTGGAGGTCTTTGGTGAAGCTTATGTCTTCATTCTTTTGTCGGTCGGCTCTGATATGTAGCACCGGGTAGTCGGGAGATTGATTAGGATTATTTTGTGATGTTGTGTATATGCATCTTTATCTCTTGGGAGTTGTATATATACATGATTCTGTCGATAACAGATGAACCTTTATGTGATATACATGTATGATATTCAGTTTTAGATTTTCCGCTTTTATTCTAAAATCTAAAATGTGGGTGTAAGGAACTGAGTTCCTCTGTTGATTGCTACCCCACTGTTGCATATCTTTATGAGCAGGTGTTGTATGTTTTGTTTCAATATAATGTGATTCTCCCTGTCTATGCCATGATAATTTAAATATACTCTGACGAAATTTTATTAAGTGTTTATTGTTTTATTATTAATTTTGGGGGTATAGATTGGGGGTGTTACATTAAGTGGTATCAGAGCAGGTCGGTCCGTCCGGCCAAATTGTTGAGTCAGTTGGTGTGACAGTTGAATATTGTCGTTGTTGTTTGTCCCTTAGTACGTGATAGGTGTGTGGAACACTGTCAGTACTTTCTGGTTTTCTAATCCTTTGTCTGCAGGAGTTAGAATGAGATAAGTGGGGGAGAAGCTTGTACTTCTCCCAGTTGCTTTGGTTGTGTGCCGTTGGTTGCAAGGTTGTGAGTGCTATTTGGATAGTGTTGTTCCGGTTTCAGAGGGAATGCGGAGGTAAGGTTTATGTGAACTAAGGATTTGTGCTTTAGGTAGTTTTGTGCACAGGATGCAAGAAATGTTATTATAGTTTGGTAAAGATGGTTTATGCCCCATCATGATTGTCGGCTGTCTATTGGCAAATTGAGGAACTGATCACCCTTAATCTCTTGTTGATAGCAGACGGGAATTATGTTGGATGGAATAGACGTGTCTTTCCGGCTTTGATAGCGTGTGAAATGAATTGTTTGGAATTTAAGGAAATGGTTACGGGTTGTTTTGATGAGTTAATGAAGATTCTAATATTGGAAGATGAGACGGATTAGAGGTTTTAATATGTTGGTCAGGTTGGGAAGTCATTGAGAAAGAATGATTCGGATTTATTTAAGGACTGCTTCTCAGAGCGTAGAGATTGAACTTAATTGGACGAAGGTGAATAGTTGAGGTTTATATCTGCTAAGTAAGTAGGAAACTCTTAGTAGATGGGACTAAGATGTTTGTTTTGTCTGTGATGATAGTGTTCTGGGAAATTGGCAGGAAGTCATAGTGATGGGCCGTCAGTTGTGCACGGTTTTCAGATGTGTTTTTGGATGGAGCATTAAGTTGTTGTCTTAGAAGAGCTCCAGCTTTGTTTGTAATAAAAAGGAATGGATGATTGAACGGAATAACAAGTATAACGGTATTGAGATTATGAAAAGCAAAACTTAAAGTTCTGGAGAGGTTTGGAGTCTTTGGAATTATAGAGCATTAATGGGAATTTTGAGAAAACCTTAAGGGTGGATGTAGTATTTGAGAGTTCTTTTGGATTGGTTGTTGCTACACGTGGGGATTTATGGAATTTGGACTGTAAAGAGAAGAAATTGTGTATGGATTGCTAATAGTTGAATAAGGTAACGATTGAGAACAAGTGTCCACTTTCAGGAATAGATAACTGGAATGGTTTGGCTGAGTTTGAGTGAACTTGCAATTGTTTGGAATGTTGGATAAGAGTGGTGAATTGTGCGAGTTAAGGCTTTGATCGATTTGATGTGACTGGTTATGTTGTTATCATCGGAATAGGCTGTTAATTACTCGGTTAAGCTTGTGTGTGAGTAGCCAGTTGCCTAGTGCAAGGTTTTGCAAAAGCTTTGAAAATTGATATCTTTTGGAATTTGGTTGGGCATTACAAAGTACGGTGATGTTGCTTGGTGTTAGTAATGAATCAGTAATGTTTGTGGAGTAGATGAATCGTGTTTTCCATATTTATTTGGATAAGTTCGTAGTGGCTTTGATTGAGGATATTCGGATCTGTTATAAACTCAGAGGAAGAACAGGTAGAGGGTTTGAGAATGGAATTACAAGTGTTGAAAAGAGACGAAGTTTTATGCTAAGTTATTCGAGTGTGAATCTTGGTTGAAAAGGTTAGTTTTCTTGGATATGTCATTTCTGATGATGGTATTTTTATGGATCCATCGGAAGTAGATGTAGTTCTTCATGAGAGGCTCTGAAGTCGGTTAAGGAGATTAGAAGCTTTTTGGACATTAGTTGGTTATTACCGGAGGTTATGGAGGGTTTTTCCAATTTAGCATTTCTGTTACTTCGGTGGACTTGCAAAGGGTGAGTCGTTTGCTTTGGATGTTCATTGTGAGGAAAGTTAAGAGGGTTAAAGTGGAATTTGTCTACGACTCCAGTTTTGATTCTACGTGATCCTGATGAATCGTTGTGAGGTATTGTGATGTGTCTTTAATGAGTTTAGGTAGTGTGTTAATACAAGAAAGTAAATTTGTGGCTTATGCTTTACGACCATTGAGGATTCCTAAAAGGATCTATATTATTCAGGATTTGGAATTGGTCGCGGTTGTATTGTGTTGGATAATTTGGAGGTATTATCTTTTTGGTTATGGATTCGAAGTGTTTAGTAATCACAAGAATATTGAGTACTTGTTTGGTCGGAAGGAATATAGTATGAGATAGAGAGGATGGTTGGAATTTGTGATGAGTTATGACTTTAGTTGGAATTATCCCATTGGTGAAGTTAATGTCGTGCCTGATGAGTTAAGTCAAAGGTTTTATACATGTCTGTTTGGATGGATGAGAATTATTTGAGCAGTTCAGAGACTCGTATCTGGTGTGAGAGATAATGCAGTAGAGTGTAAGGTTGGGTATATTAAAAGTGAATAGTGATTTTTGGTGAATATGAGAAAGAGTTAGACTTTGGACATGAGATTGATAGTTTTGATGGTTACGAGTAATCAGAGTGTGCAGCGAAAGTGTGTTGTGGCACGTTTTGTATTTGCGTGCGTGACTTATAAGAATTCATAGGTTGAACATTGGGAACATGTAGGAATGGTAAGACTATTGGACACTTCAGTATGGAAGTGTTAGGCGAAAGGTTTAAAGATTAATCAGGTACTAATATGTAGTTGGGTGTTTTGGTCGTATGTTCGATTGGTGAATCGTAGCATTGTTGTAATATTGTTGTGTAACAAGGATGTTGGTATTATGGTTGTGTGGAGGTTGTGGAATCGATGTTGTGTCGTGGAACTTGTGTTCTTGTTTGTGTTGTTGCCTCGTTTCCATCGTGATGGTTCGAGTGCGTGTGGCTAATTCCTTGTGGTGAATTAGGGGAGTGTTACCTGTGGTGATGGTAACGATCTTGTTGTGTTTCGGTTCAAGAGTGAACCTGTGTGTTCGTAACTTGGGTATTCTTTGAGTCGTGAGTTGGTCGTCAAGTGCATTGTATGGGCATTGCATCTTGTCGTTCTAGTCGTCATCATTGTTGTGTCGTTGTTGTAGTTGTGGTTAGCAAGGTGATTTGCCAGTTTGTGTTATTCGTGATGCGTCTTTGGTTGGCATGTCGGTTTGTTAGTCGGATGCGAGAGTCGTGTCCGGGGTTGTTCGTCTCAGTTATATTTTCGAGGACGAAAATTTCTAAGTGGGGGAGAATTGTAACGCCCCGATTTATTTAACCGTATTTAATTATTCCATTTATGTGAAATTTTGTGAATTGTGTGATTTATTGTGTTCATGTTAATGCATCATGTTTGGGCATTGAGAGTTTTGTGGCATAAATGTGTCACATTTTGAACTAACATCCACTGGTGGAAGTTAGTGTTATTTTGGCCTTTTTTGGTTATGTCACATTTTGAACTAACATCCACTGGTGGAAGTTAGTGTTATTTTGGTCTTTTTTGGTTATGTCACGTTTTGCACTTGACTTCCACTGGTGGAAGATTAGTGCAAAAACTGACCAAAAGCATTTTCAGGCAGATTTTAAAGGTAACTTCCACTGGTGGAATTTAGTGAGTTTTTGGCCTTTTTTTGAATTGTGTAAATTAAATGAGTTTTACCTGTTAATTGGATAATTTCTCTGATAGGTAAAATATTTGCAATAAATTATAATTTCTTCTCAACTTTTATTTCCCGAAATATATTTCATCGGTATGTTTAAGTTTTATCGCATTTTGAAAGCGTTTGGGAGATATTTGAGCTGAGGGGTATTTTGGTCATTTGGGTAGTAGATATTTTATATAAATAGAAAGTGGAGAGAGAAAAGATAGAAAGGAAAAGGAAAAGAGAAAGAGAAGAGAAAAAGAGAAAAGAAGAGGAAGAGAAGAAAGAAGAGGAAAAAGAGGAAAATCAAAGATTACTCCGTTTCAATCGCGAATAATCGGGTAAGGGTGAGAAGTTTCAATTATATTTCGATTGTATATGTATATGTGTGTGATTGTGTGAATGTTTCCTTGTTTTTTTTCATAGTTTTCAGTTTTAGGTCGAAACGGTAGAAATCGATAGAAACCGATGTTTTTACGGACGAAAGTCGGAATAAATTGTGTAGATGTGTCGAGTAATGTTAGGCCGTGATCGAGTATGCTTGTTTTATCGAATTTGGTTGATTTTGTAAGTTTTTGCATTTTTGGAGAATTGAGAGTTTAAGATTCGGAGTGCAATCGAAAGTCGTAGAATTCACGTTTAATGGTTCCAAATCACTACTATATGTTTGGTATGAATGAGTATGTGTTCGTTTCGAAGAAAATAATTGAATCGGTCGGATTTTCGGACGAAAATGCATGAGCCCGTAGGGCTGTTAGCAGAAAAATTCTGGTTTTTGCAAAACTTCAAAAATTCATAACCCTTGAACCGTAAGTCGGTTTTGACCCCCGTTCGAAGCGTTGGAAAGCTAACGAGATGTTATTTCTAGGAAAAATAGTTTTGAGGTATGTATATGGTTCAATTATAGCAGAAAATTGAAACCGTATTGTTGTGTTAATTTTTATCGTCGTGAATGCGTGCGATTGAGGTGTTATCGTGCAATATGCTTTTGTTATATAACGTATAGCTTGTATGGGTTGTTATACGATGTGTTGTGGGTAGCCTTATGGTGTGAATCCTAGATTGTGGAATTTATTGTGAATTGCGGCCTTTTGGCAAATAAATGCATTGTTTAAATTAAATGTAAATGCATGTGAATTGTGAAAGAGTTCGTTGCCGTTTAGGTGGTAAAGCGATGCTCGTTGCCGTTTGGCGTAATTGATGTGAATGTATATAAATTGTATGTGATTGAATGAGATGAATGCATGATTATATTGTGAATATGTATGCATTTCAAGAATGTCTCGAGTCATTTGCATGTGAAGCATAATGATGTGCATTCTTGTGTTGAGGGATTCTAATGAGAACCCGTTGTAACGTCGTGTGCCCGTGTGGGGTGTGAGCGATGGTTATAGACGATCGTGTGCCTTATACAAAGAGGTGTGAGCGATCGGGTCGTGTGCCTTATACAAAGAGGTGTGAGCTATCCATAAACATCGTATGCCTTAAAAATAAGAGGTGTGAGCGATTAGATCGGATCGTGTGCCTTAAAAATAAGAGGTGTGAGCGACGGGGAACATCGTAGGCCTGACGGGGAGTTACATTGGTAACGAGCGATGGTTCCAATGAGTTCCTGAGTGAACTGGTGATGAGACATGAAATGTTGGAAGTCGGTACCGCATGGCATTTGCATAGAGCCGTTGTGTCGGTCTCTGTGCATTTGCATAAATCATGGATTCATTATGTGTGAGAATTGTGAATGGATGCATTATGTGTGGAAACTCATGAATGGATTGATTGTGTGAATATGTTATTATGTGGGCATAACTGATATATGCTATGTGTTCGGATTGTCAGAAATATGTTATGCATTTGTGGTTTGCTATATGTATTGGTATGTGATGTGTGAGGTGAGAATAACTGTGTATGTGATTTTTATGTGTGTTTGCATATTATTATGCAATCTTGATTTTAGTTGTTATTTCTCACCCTTCTGCTGTTTTATAATGCTCTATGAGGCATTGCAGATTAGTGTTGCTGGAGGTCTTTGGTGAAGCTTATGTCTTCATTCTTTTGTCGGTCGGCTCTGATATGTAGCACCGGGTAGTCGGGAGATTGATTAGGATTATTTTGTGATGTTGTGTATATGCATCTTTATCTCTTGGGAGTTGTATATATACATGATTCTGTCGATAACAGATGAACCTTTATGTGATATACATGTATGATATTCAGTTTTAGATTTTCCGCTTTTATTCTAAAATCTGAAATGTGGGTGTAAGGAACTGAGTTCCTCTGTTGATTGCTACCCCACTGTTGCATATCTTTATGAGCAGGTGTTGTATGTTTTGTTTCAATATAATGTGATTCTCCCTGTCTATGCCATGATAATTTAAATATACTCTGACGAAATTTTATTAAGTGTTTATTGTTTTATTATTAATTTTGGGGGTATAGATTGGGGGTGTTACATTAAGTGGTATCAGAGCAGGTCGGTCCGTCCGGCCAAGTTGTTGAGTCAGTTGGTGTGACAGTTGAATATTGTCGTTGTTGTTTGTCCCTTAGTACGTGATAGGTGTGTGGAACACTGTCAGTACTTTCTGGTTTTCTAATCCTTTGTCTGCAGGAGTTAGAATGAGATAAGTGGGGGAGAAGCTTGTACTTCTCCCAGTTGCTTTGGTTGTGTGCCGTTGGTTGCAAGGTTGTGAGTGCTATTTGGATAGTGTTGTTCCGGTTTCAGAGGGAATGCGGAGGTAAGGTTTATGTGAACTAAGGATTTGTGCTTTAGGTAGTTTTGTGCACAGGATGCAAGAAATGTTATTATAGTTTGGTAAAGATGGTTTATGCCCCCATCATGATTGTCAGCTGTCTATTGGCAAATTGAGGAACTGATCACCCTTAATCTCTTGTTGATAGCAGACGGGAATTATGTTGGATGGAATAGACGTGTCTTTCCGGCTTTGATAGCGTGTGAAATGAATTGTTTGGAATTTAAGGAAATGGTTACGGGTTGTTTTGATGAGTTAATGAAGATTCTAATATCGGAAGATGAGACGGATTAGAGGTTTTAATATGTTGGTCAGGTTGGGAAGTCATTGAGAAAGAATGATTGGGATTTATTTAAGGACTACTTCTCAGAGCGTAGAGATTGAACTTAATTGGACGAAGGTGAATAGTTGAGGTTTATATCTGCTAAGTAAGTAGGAAACTCTTAGTAGATGGGACTAAGATGTTTGTTTTGTCTGTGATGATAGTGTTCTGGGAAATTGGCAGGAAGTCATAGTGATGGGCCGTCAGTTGTGCACGGTTTTCAGATGTGTTTTTGGATGGAGCATTAAGTTGTTGTCTTAGAAGAGCTCCAGCTTTGTTAGTAATAAAAAGGAATGGATGATTGAACGGAATAACAAGTATAACGGTATTGAGATTATGAAAAGCAAAACTTAAAGTTCTGGAGAGGTTTGGAGTCTTTGGAATTATAGAGCATTAATGGGAATTTTGAGAAAACCTTAAGGGTGGATGTAGTATTTGAGAGTTCTTTTGGATTGGTTGTTGCTACACGTGGGGATTTATGGAATTTGGACTGTAAAGAGAAGAAATTGTGTATGGATTGCTAATAGTTGAATAAGGTAACGATTGAGAACAAGTGTCCACTTTCAGGAATAGATAACTGGAATGGTTTGGCTGAGTTTGAGTGAACTTGCAATTGTTTGGAATGTTGGATAAGAGTGGTGAATTGTGCGAGTTAAGGCTTTGATCGATTTGATGTGACTGGTTATGTTGTTATCATCGGAATAGGCTGTTAATTACTCGGTTAAGCTTGTGTGTGAGTAGCCAGTTGCCTAGTGCAAGGTTTTGCAAAAGCTTTGAAAATTGATATCTTTTGGAATTTGGTTGGGCATTACAAAGTATGGTGACGTTGCTTGGTGTTAGTAATGAATCAGTAATGTTTGTGGAGTAGATGAATCGTGTTTTCCATATTTATTTGGATAAGTTCGTAGTGGCTTTGATTGAGGATATTCGGATCTGTTATAAACTTAGAGGAAGAACAGGTAGAGGGTTTGAGAATGGAATTACAAGTGTTGAAAAGAGACGAAGTTTTATGCTAAGTTATTCGAGTGTGAATCTTGGTTGAAAAGGTTAGTTTTCTTGGATATGTCATTTCTGATGATGGTATTTTTATGGATCCATCGGAAGTAGATGTAGTTCTTCATGAGAGGCTCCGAAGTCGGTTAAGGAGATTAGAAGCTTTTTGGACATTAGTTGGTTATTACCGGAGGTTATGGAGGGTTTTTCCAATTTAGCATTTCTGTTACTTCGGTGGACTTGCAAAGGGCGAGTCGTTTGCTTTGGATGTTCATTGTGAGGAAAGTTAAGAGGGTTAAAGTGGAATTTTTCTACGACTCCAGTTTTGATTCTGCGTGATCCTGATGAATCGTTGTGAGGTATTGTGATGTGTCTTTAATGAGTTTAGGTAGTGTGTTAATACAAGAAAGTAAATTCGTGGCTTATGCTTTACGACCATTGAGGATTCCTAAAAGGATCTATATTATTCAGGATTTGGAATTGGTCGCGGTTGTATTGTGTTGGATAATTTGGAGGTATTATCTTTTTGGTTATGGATTCGAAGTGTTTAGTAATCACAAGAATATTGAGTACTTGTTTGGTCGGAAGGAATATAGTATGAGATAGAGAGGATGGTTGGAATTTGTGATGAGTTATGACTTTAGTTGGAATTATCCCATTGGTGAAGTTAATGTCGTGCCTGATGAGTTAAGTCAAAGGTTTTATACATGTCTGTTTGGATGGATGAGAATTATTTGAGCAGTTCAGAGACTCGTATCTGGTGTGAGAGATAATGCAGTAGAGTGTAAGGTTGGGTATATTAAAAGTGAATAGTGATTTTTGGTGAATATGAGAAAGAGTTAGACTTTGGACGTGAGATTGATAGTTTTGATGGTTACGAGTAATCAGAGTGTGCAGCGAAAGTGTGTTGTGGCACGTTTTGTATTTGCGTGCGTGACTTATAAGAATTCATAGGTTGAACATTGGGAACATGTAGGAATGGTAAGACTATTGGACACTTCAGTATGGAAGTGTTAGGCGAAAGGTTTAAAGATTAATCAGGTACTAATATGTAGTTGGGTGTTTTGGTCGTATGTTCGATTGGTGAATCGTAGCATTGTTGTAATATTGTTGTGTAACAAGGATGTTGGTATTATGGTTGTGTGGAGGTTGTGGAATCGATTTTGTGTCGTGGAACTTGTGTTCTTGTTTGTGTTGTTGCCTCGTTTCCATCGTGATGGTTTGAGTGCGTGTGGCTAATTCCTTGTGGTGAATTAGGGGAGTGTTACCTGTGGTGATGGTAACGATCTTGTTGTGTTTCGGTTCAAGAGTGAACCTGTGTGTTCGTAACTTGGGTATTCTTTGAGTCGTGAGTTGGTCGTCAAGTGCATTGTATGGGCATTGCATCTTGTCGTTCTAGTCGTCATCATTGTTGTGTCGTTGTTGTAGTTGTGGTTAGCAAGGTGATTTTCCAGTTTGTATTATTCGTGATGCGTCTTTGGTTGGCATGTCGGTTTGTTAGTCGGATGCGAGAGTCGTGTCCGGGGTTGTTCGTCTCAGTTATATTTTCGAGGACGAAAATTTCTAAGTGGGGGAGAATTGTAACGCCCCGATTTATTTAACCGTATTTAATTATTCCATTTATGTGAAATTTTGTGAATTGTGTGATTTATTGTGTTCATGTTAATGCATCATGTTTGGGCATTGAGAGTTTTGTGGCATAAATGTGTCACATTTTGAACTAACATCCACTGGTGGAAGTTAGTGTTATTTTGGCCTTTTTTGGTTATGTCACATTTTGAACTAACATCCACTGGTGGAAGTTAGTGTTATTTTGGTCTTTTTTGGTTATGTCACGTTTTGCACTTGACTTCCACTGGTGGAAGATTAGTGCAAAAACTGACCAAAAGCATTTTCAGGCAGATTTTAAAGGTAACTTCCACTGGTGGAAGTTAGTGAGTTTTTGGCCTTTTTTTGAATTGTGTAAATTAAATGAGTTTTACCTGTTAATTGGATAATTTCTCTGATAGGTAAAATATTTGCAATAAATTATAATTTCTTTTCAACTTTTATTTCCCGAAATATATTTCATCGGTATGTTTAAGTTTTATCGCATTTTGAAAGCGTTTGGGAGATATTTGAGCTGAGGGGTATTTTGGTCATTTGGGTAGTAGATATTTTATATAAATAGAAAGTGGAGAGAGAAAAGATAGAAAGGAAAAGAAAAAGAGAAAGAGGAGAGAAAAAGAGAAAAGAAGAGGAAGAGAAGAAAGAAGAGGAAAAAGAGGAAAATCAAAGATTACTCCGTTTCAATCGCGAATAATCGGGTAAGGGTGAGAAGTTTCAATTATATTTCGATTGTATATGTATATGTGTGTGATTGTGTGAATGTTTCCTTGTTTTTTTTCATAGTTTTCAGTTTTAGGTCGAAACGGTAGAAATCGATAGAAACCGATGTTTTTACGGACGAAAGTCGGAATAAATTGTGTAGATGTGTCGAGTAATGTTAGGCCGTGATCGAGTATGCTTGTTTTATCGAATTTGGTTGATTTTGTAAGTTTTTGCATTTTTGGAGAATTGAGAGTTTAAGATTCGGAGTGCAATCGAAAGTCGTAGAATTCACGTTTAATGGTTCCAAATCACTACTATATGTTTGGTATGAATGAGTATGTGTTCGTTTCGAAGAAAATAATTGAATCGGTCGGATTTTCGGACGAAAATGCATGAGCCCGTAGGGCTGTTAGCAGAAAAATTCTGGTTTTTGCAAAACTTCAAAAATTCATAACCCTTGAACCGTAAGTCGGTTTTGACCCCCGTTCGAAGCGTTGGAAAGCTAACGAGATGTTATTTCTAGGAAAAATAGTTTTGAGGTATGTATATGGTTCAATTATAGCAAAAAATTGAAACCGTATTGTTGTGTTAATTTTTATCGTCGTGAATGCGTGCGATTGAGGTGTTATCGTGCAATATGCTTTTGTTATATAACGTATAGCTTGTATGTGTTGTTATACGATGTGTTGTGGGTAGCCTTATGGTGTGAATCCTAGATTGTGGAATTTATTGTGAATTGCGGCCTTTTGGCAAATAAATGCATTGTTTAAATTAAATGTAAATGCATGTGAATTGTGAAAGAGTTCGTTGCCGTTTAGGTGGTAAAGCGATGCTCGTTGCCGTTTGGCGTAATTGATGTGAATGTATATAAATTGTATGTGATTGAATGAGATGAATGCATGATTATATTGTGAATATGTATGCATTTCAAGAATGTCTCGAGTCATTTGCATGTGAAGCATAATGATGTGCATTCTTGTGTTGAGGGATTCTAATGAGAACCCGTTGTAACGTCGTGTGCCCGTGTGGGGTGTGAGCGATGGTTATAGACGATCGTGTGCCTTATACAAAGAGGTGTGAGCGATCGGGTCGTGTGCCTTATACAAAGAGGTGTGAGCTATCCATAAACATCGTATGCCTTAAAAATAAGAGGTGTGAGCGATTAGATCGGATCGTGTGCCTTAAAAATAAGAGGTGTGAGCGACGGGGAACATCGTAGGCCTGACGGGGAGTTACATTGGTAACGAGCGATGGTTCCAATGAGTTCCTGAGTGAACTGGTGATGAGACATGAAATGTTGGAAGTCGGTACCGCATGGCATTTGCATAGAGTCGTTGTGTCGGTCTCTGTGCATTTGCATAAATCATGGATTCATTATGTGTGAGAATTGTGAATGGATGCATTATGTGTGGAAACTCATGAATGGATTGATTGTGTGAATATGTTATTATGTGGGCATAACTGATATATGCTATGTGTTCGGATTGTCGGAAATATGTTATGCATCTGTGGTTTGCTATATGTATTGGTATGTGATGTGTGAGGTGAGAATAACTGTGTATGTGATTTTTATGTGTGTTTGCATATTATTATGCAATCTTGATTTTAGTTGTTATTTCTCACCCTTCTGATGTTTTATAATGCTCTATGAGGCATTGCAGATTAGTGTTGCTGGAGGTCTTTGGTGAAGCTTATGTCTTCATTCTTTTGTCGGTCGGCTCTGATATGTAGCACCGGGTAGTCGGGAGATTGATTAGGATTATTTTGTGATGTTGTGTATATGCATCTTTATCTCTTGGGAGTTGTATATATACATGATTTTGTCGATAACAGATGAACCTTTATGTGATATACATGTATGATATTCAGTTTTAGATTTTCCGCTTTTATTCTAAAATCTGAAATGTGGGTGTAAGGAACTGAGTTCCTCTGTTGATTGCTACCCCACTGTTGCATATCTTTATGAGCAGGTGTTGTATGTTTTGTTTCAATATAATGTGATTCTCCCTGTCTATGCCATGATAATTTAAATATACTCTGACGAAATTTTATTAAGTGTTTATTGTTTTATTATTAATTTTGGGGGTATAGATTGGGGGTGTTACATTAAGTGGTATCAGAGCAGGTCGGTCCGTCCGGCCAAGTTGTTGAGTCAGTTGGTGTGACAGTTGAATATTGTCGTTGTTGTTTGTCCCTTAGTACGTGATAGGTGTGTGGAACACTGTCAGTACTTTCTGGTTTTCTAATCCTTTGTCTGCAGGAGTTAGAATGAGATAAGTGGGGGAGAAGCTTATACTTCTCCCAGTTGCTTTGGTTGTGTGCCGTTGGTTGCAAGGTTGTGAGTGCTATTTGGATAGTGTTGTTCCGGTTTCAGAGGGAATGCGGAGGTAAGGTTTATGTGAACTAAGGATTTGTGCTTTAGGTAGTTTTGTGCACAGGATGCAAGAAATGTTATTATAGTTTGGTAAAGACGGTTTATGCCCCATCATGATTGTCGGCTGTCTATTGGCAAATTGAGGAACTGATCACCCTTAATCTCTTGTTGATAGCAGACGGGAATTATGTTGGATGGAATAGACGTGTCTTTCCGGCTTTGATAGCGTGTGAAATGAATTGTTTGGAATTTAAGGAAATGGTTACGGGTTGTTTTGATGAGTTAATGAAGATTCTAATATCGGAAGATGAGACGGATTAGAGGTTTTAATATGTTGGTCAGGTTGGGAAGTCATTGAGAAAGAATGATTGGGATTTATTTAAGGACTGCTTCTCAGAGCGTAGAGATTGAACTTAATTGGACGAAGGTGAATAGTTGAGGTTTATATCTGCTAAGTAAGTAGGAAACTCTTAGTAGATGGGACTAAGATGTTTGTTTTGTCTGTGATGATAGTGTTCTGGGAAATTGGCAGGAAGTCATAGTGATGGGCCGTCAGTTGTGCACGGTTTTCAGATGTGTTTTTGGATGGAGCATTAAGTTGTTGTCTTAGAAGAGCTCCAGCTTTGTTAGTAATAAAAAAGAATGGATGATTGAACGGAATAACAAGTATAATGGTATTGAGATTATGAAAAGCAAAACTTAAAGTTCTGGAGAGGTTTGGAGTCTTTGGAATTATAGAGCATTAATGGGAATTTTGAGAAAACCTTAAGGGTGGATGTAGTATTTGAGAGTTCTTTTGGATTGGTTGTTGCTACACGTGGGGATTTATGGAATTTGGACTGTAAAGAGAAGAAATTGTGTATGGATTGCTAATAGTTGAATAAGGTAACGATTGAGAACAAGTGTCCACTTTCAGGAATAGATAACTGGAATGGTTTCGCTGAGTTTGAGTGAACTTGCAATTGTTTGGAATGTTGGATAAGAGTGGTGAATTGTGCGAGTTAAGGCTTTGATCGATTTGATGTGACTGGTTATGTTGTTATCATCGGAATAGGCTGTTAATTACTCGGTTAAGCTTGTGTGTGAGTAGCCAGTTGCCTAGTGCAAGGTTTTGCAAAAGGTTTGAAAATTGATATCTTTTGGAATTTGGTTGGGCATTACAAAGTACGGTGATGTTGCTTGGTGTTAGTAATGAATCAGTAATGTTTGTGGAGTAGATGAATCGTGTTTTCCATATTTATTTGGATAAGTTCGTAGTGGCTTTGATTGAGGATATTCGGATCTGTTATAAACTCAGAGGAAGAACAGGTAGAGGGTTTGAGAATGGAATTACAAGTGTTGAAAAGAGACGAAGTTTTATGCTAAGTTATTCGAGTGTGAATCTTGGTTGAAAAGGTTAGTTTTCTTGGATATGTCATTTCTGATGATGGTATTTTTATGGATCCATCGGAAGTAGATGTAGTTCTTCATGAGAGGCTCCGAAGTCGGTTAAGGAGATTAGAAGCTTTTTGGACATTAGTTGGTTATTACCGGAGGTTATGGAGGGTTTTTCCAATTTAGCATTTCTGTTACTTCGGTGGACTTGCAAAGGGTGAGTCGTTTGCTTTGGATGTTCATTGTGAGGAAAGTTAAGAGGGTTAAAGTGGAATTTGTCTACGACTCCAGTTTTGATTCTGCGTGATCCTGATGAATCGTTGTGAGGTATTGTGATGTGTCTTTAATGAGTTTAGGTAGTGTGTTAATACAAGAAAGTAAATTCGTGGCTTATGCTTTACGACCATTGAGGATTCCTAAAAGGATCTATATTATTCAGGATTTGGAATTGGTCGCGGTTGTATTGTGTTGGATAATTTGGAGGTATTATCTTTTTGGTTATGGATTCGAAGTGTTTAGTAATCACAAGAATATTGAGTACTTGTTTGGTCGGAAGGAATATAGTATGAGATAGAGAGAATGGTTGGAATTTGTGATGAGTTATGACTTTAGTTGGAATTATCCCATTGGTGAAGTTAATGTCGTGCCTGATGAGTTAAGTCAAAGGTTTTATACATGTCTGTTTGGATGGATGAGAATTATTTGAGCAGTTCAGAGACTCGTATCTGGTGTGAGAGATAATGCAGTAGAGTGTAAGGTTGGGTATATTAAAAGTGAATAGTGATTTTTGGTGAATATGAGAAAGAGTTAGACTTTGGACGTGAGATTGATAGTTTTGATGGTTACGAGTAATCAGAGTGTGCAGCGAAAGTGTGTTGTGGCACGTTTTGTATTTGCGTGCGTGACTTATAAGAATTCATAGGTTGAACATTGGGAACATGTAGGAATGGTAAGACTATTGGACACTTCAGTATGGAAGTGTTAGGCGAAAGGTTTAAAGATTAATCAGGTACTAATATGTAGTTGGGTGTTTTGGTCGTATGTTCGATTGGTGAATCGTAGCATTGTTGTAATATTGTTGTGTAACAAGGATGTTGGTATTATGGTTGTGTGGAGGTTGTGGAATCGATTTTGTGTCGTGGAACTTGTGTTCTTGTTTGTGTTGTTGCCTCGTTTCCATCGTGATGGTTTGAGTGCGTGTGGCTAATTCCTTGTGGTGAATTAGGGGAGTGTTACCTGTGGTGATGGTAACAATCTTGTTGTGTTTCGGTTCAAGAGTGAACCTGTGTGTTCGTAACTTGGGTATTCTTTGAGTCGTGAGTTGGTCGTCAAGTGCATTGTATGGGCATTGCATCTTGTCGTTCTAGTCGTCATCATTGTTGTGTCGTTGTTGTAGTTGTGGTTAGCAAGGTGATTTGCCAGTTTGTGTTATTCGTGATGCGTCTTTGGTTGGCATGTCGGTTTGTTAGTCGGATGCGAGAGTCGTGTCCGGGGTTGTTCGTCTCAGTTATATTTTCGAGGACGAAAATTTCTAAGTGGGGGAGAATTGTAACGCCCCGATTTATTTAACCGTATTTAATTATTCCATTTATGTGAAATTTTGTGAATTGTGTGATTTATTGTGTTCATGTTAATGCATCATGTTTGGGCATTGAGAGTTTTGTGGCATAAATGTGTCACATTTTGAACTAACATCCACTGGTGGAAGTTAGTGTTATTTTGGCCTTTTTTGGTTATGTCACATTTTGAACTAACATCCACTGGTGGAAGTTAGTGTTATTTTGGTCTTTTTTGGTTATGTCACGTTTTGCACTTGACTTCCACTGGTGGAAGATTAGTGCAAAAACTGACCAAAAGCATTTTCAGGCAGATTTTAAAGGTAACTTCCACTGGTGGAAGTTAGTGAGTTTTTGGCCTTTTTTTGAATTGTGTAAATTAAATGAGTTTTACCTGTTAATTGGATAATTTCTCTGATAGGTAAAATATTTGCAATAAATTATAATTTCTTTTCAACTTTTATTTCCCGAAATATATTTCATCGGTATGTTTAAGTTTTATTGCATTTTGAAAGCGTTTGGGAGATATTTGAGCTGAGGGGTATTTTGGTCATTTGGGTAGTAGATATTTTATATAAATAGAAAGTGGAGAGAGAAAAGATAGAAAGGAAAAGAAAAAGAGAAAGAGGAGAGAAAAAGAGAAAAGAAGAGGAAGAGAAGAAAGAAGAGGAAAAAGAGGAAAATCAAAGATTACTCCGTTTCAATCGCGAATAATCGGGTAAGGGTGAGAAGTTTCAATTATATTTCGATTGTATATGTATATGTGTGTGATTGTGTGAATGTTTCCTTGTTTTTTTTCATAGTTTTCAGTTTTAGGTCGAAACGGTAGAAATCGATAGAAACCGATGTTTTTACGGACGAAAGTCGGAATAAATTGTGTAGATGTGTCGAGTAATGTTAGGCCGTGATCGAGTATGCTTGTTTTATCGAATTTGGTTGATTTTGTAAGTTTTTGCATTTTTGGAGAATTGAGAGTTTAAGATTCGGAGTGCAATCGAAAGTCGTAGAATTCACGTTTAATGGTTCCAAATCACTACTATATGTTTGGTATGAATGAGTATGTGTTCGTTTCGAAGAAAATAATTGAATCGGTCGGATTTTCGGACGAAAATGCATGAGCCCGTAGGGCTGTTAGCAGAAAAATTCTGGTTTTTGCAAAACTTCAAAAATTCATAACCCTTGAACCGTAAGTCGGTTTTGACCCCCGTTCGAAGCGTTGGAAAGCTAACGAGATGTTATTTCTAGGAAAAATAGTTTTGAGGTATGTATGTGGTTCAATTATAGTAAAAAATTGAAACCGTATTGTTGTGTTAATTTTTATCGTCGTGAATGCGTGCGATTGAGGTGTTATCGTGCAATATGCTTTTGTTATATAACGTATAGCTTGTATGTGTTGTTATACGATGTGTTGTGGGTAGCCTTATGGTGTGAATCCTAGATTGTGGAATTTATTGTGAATTGCGGCCTTTTGGCAAATAAATGCATTGTTTAAATTAAATGTAAATGCATGTGAATTGTGAAAGAGTTCGTTGCCGTTTAGGTGGTAAAGCGATGCTCGTTGCCGTTTGGCGTAATTGATGTGAATGTATATAAATTGTATGTGATTGAATGAGATGAATGCATGATTATATTGTGAATATGTATGCATTTCAAGAATGTCTCGAGTCATTTGCATGTGAAGCATAATGATGTGCATTCTTGTGTTGAGGGATTCTAATGAGAACCCGTTGTAACGTCGTGTGCCCGTGTGGGGTGTGAGCGATGGTTATAGATGATCGTGTGCCTTATACAAAGAGGTGTGAGCGATCGGGTCGTGTGCCTTATACAAAGAGGTGTGAGCTATCCATAAACATCGTATGCCTTAAAAATAAGAGGTGTGAGCGATTAGATCGGATCGTGTGCCTTAAAAATAAGAGGTGTGAGCGACGGGGAACATCGTAGGCCTGACGGGGAGTTACATTGGTAACGAGCGATGGTTCCAATGAGTTCCTGAGTGAACTGGTGATGAGACATGAAATGTTGGAAGTCGGTACCGCATGGCATTTGCATAGAGTCGTTGTGTCGGTCTCTGTGCATTTGCATAAATCATGGATTCATTATGTGTGAGAATTGTGAATGGATGCATTATGTGTGGAAACTCATGAATGGATTGATTGTGTGAATATGTTATTATGTGGGCATAACTGATATATGCTATGTGTTCGGATTGTCGGAAATATGTTATGCATCTGTGGTTTGCTATATGTATTGGTATGTGATGTGTGAGGTGAGAATAACTGTGTATGTGATTTTTATGTGTGTTTGCATATTATTATGCAATCTTGATTTTAGTTGTTATTTCTCACCCTTCTGATGTTTTATAATGCTCTATGAGGCATTGCAGATTAGTGTTGCTGGAGGTCTTTGGTGAAGCTTATGTCTTCATTCTTTTGTCGGTCGGCTCTGATATGTAGCACCGGGTAGTCGGGAGATTGATTAGGATTATTTTGTGATGTTGTGTATATGCATCTTTATCTCTTGGGAGTTGTATATATACATGATTCTGTCGATAACAGATGAACCTTTATGTGATGTACATGTATGATATTCAGTTTTAGATTTTCCGCTTTTATTCTAAAATCTGAAATGTGGGTGTAAGGAACTGAGTTCCTCTGTTGATTGCTACCCCACTGTTGCATATCTTTATGAGCAGGTGTTGTATGTTTTGTTTCAATATAATGTGATTTTCCCTGTCTATGCCATGATAATTTAAATATACTCTGACGAAATTTTATTAAGTGTTTATTGTTTTATTATTAATTTTGGGGGTATAGATTGGGGGTGTTACATTAAGTGGTATCAGAGCAGGTCGGTCCGTCCGGCCAAGTTGTTGAGTCAGTTGGTGTGACAGTTGAATATTGTCGTTGTTGTTTGTCCCTTAGTACGTGATAGGTGTGTGGAACACTGTCAGTACTTTCTAGTTTTCTAATCCTTTGTCTGCAGGAGTTAGAATGAGATAAGTGGGGGAGAAGCTTGTACTTCTCCCAGTTGCTTTGGTTGTGTGCCGTTGGTTGCAAGGTTGTGAGTGCTATTTGGATAGTGTTGTTCCGGTTTCAGAGGGAATGCGGAGGTAAGGTTTATGTGAACTAAGGATTTGTGCTTTAGGTAGTTTTGTGCACAGGATGCAAGAAATGTTATTATAGTTTGGTAAAGATGGTTTATGCCCCATCATGATTGTCGGCTGTCTATTGGCAAATTGAGGAACTGATCACCCTTAATCTCTTGTTGATAGCAGACGGGAATTATGTTGGATGGAATAGACGTGTCTTTCCGGCTTTGATAGCGTGTGAAATGAATTGTTTGGAATTTAAGGAAATGGTTACGGGTTGTTTTGATGAGTTAATGAAGATTCTAATATCGGAAGATGAGACGGATTAGAGGTTTTAATATGTTGGTCAGGTTGGGAAGTCATTGAGAAAGAATGATTGAGATTTATTTAAGGACTGCTTCTCAGAGCGTAGAGATTGAACTTAATTGGACGAAGGTGAATAGTTGAGGTTTATATCTGCTAAGTAAGTAGGAAACTCTTAGTAGATGGGACTAAGATGTTTGTTTTGTCTGTGATGATAGTGTTCTGGGAAATTGGCAGGAAGTCATAGTGATGGGCCGTCAGTTGTGCACGGTTTTCAGATGTGTTTTTGGATGGAGCATTAAGTTGTTGTCTTAGAAGAGCTCCAGCTTTGTTAGTAATAAAAAGGAATGGATGATTGAACGGAATAACAAGTATAATGGTATTGAGATTATGAAAAGCAAAACTTAAAGTTCTGGAGAGGTTTGGAGTCTTTGGAATTATAGAGCATTAATGGGAATTTTGAGAAAACCTTAAGGGTGGATGTAGTATTTGAGAGTTCTTTTGGATTGGTTGTTGCTACACGTGGGGATTTATGGAATTTGGACTGTAAAGAGAAGAAATTGTGTATGGATTGCTAATAGTTGAATAAGGTAACGATTGAGAACAAGTGTCCACTTTCAGGAATAGATAACTGGAATGGTTTGGCTGAGTTTGAGTGAACTTGCAATTGTTTGGAATGTTGGATAAGAGTGGTGAATTGTGCGAGTTAAGGCTTTGATCGATTTGATGTGACTGGTTATGTTGTTATCATCGGAATAGGCTGTTAATTACTCGGTTAAGCTTGTGTGTGAGTAGCCAGTTGCCTAGTGCAAGGTTTTGCAAAAGCTTTGAAAATTGATATCTTTTGGAATTTGGTTGGCATTACAAAGTACGGTGATGTTGCTTGGTGTTAGTAATGAATCAGTAATGTTTGTGGAGTAGATGAATCGTGTTTTCCATATTTATTTGGATAAGTTCGTAGTGGCTTTGATTGAGGATATTCGGATCTGTTATAAACTCAGAGGAAGAACAGGTAGAGGGTTTGAGAATGGAATTACAAGTGTTGAAAAGAGACGAAGTTTTATGCTAAGTTATTCGAGTGTGAATCTTGGTTGAAAAGGTTAGTTTTCTTGGATATGTCATTTTTGATGATGGTATTTTTATGGATCCATCGGAAGTAGATGTAGTTCTTCATGAGAGGCTCCGAAGTCGGTTAAGGAGATTAGAAGCTTTTTGGACATTAGTTGGTTATTACCGGAGGTTATGGAGGGTTTTTCCAATTTAGTATTTCTGTTACTTCGGTGGACTTGCAAAGGGTGAGTCGTTTGCTTTGGATGTTCATTGTGAGGAAAGTTAAGAGGGTTAAAGTGGAATTTGTCTACGACTCCAGTTTTGATTCTGCGTGATCCTGATGAATCGTTGTGAGGTATTGTGATGTGTCTTTAATGAGTTTAGGTAGTGTGTTAATACAAGAAAGTAAATTCGTGGCTTATGCTTTACGACCATTGAGGATTCCTAAAAGGATCTATATTATTCAGGATTTGGAATTGGTCGCGGTTGTATTGTGTTGGATAATTTGGAGGTATTATCTTTTTGGTTATGGATTCGAAGTGTTTAGTAATCACAAGAATATTGAGTACTTGTTTGGTCGGAAGGAATATAGTATGAGATAGAGAGGATGGTTGGAATTTGTGATGAGTTATGACTTTAGTTGGAATTATCCCATTGGTGAAGTTAATGTCGTGCCTGATGAGTTAAGTCAAAGGTTTTATACATGTCTGTTTGGATGGATGAGAATTATTTGAGCAGTTCAGAGACTCGTATCTGGTGTGAGAGATAATGCAGTAGAGTGTAAGGTTGGGTATATTAAAAGTGAATAGTGATTTTTGGTGAATATGAGAAAGAGTTAGACTTTGGACGTGAGATTGATAGTTTTGATGGTTACGAGTAATCAGAGTGTGCAGCGAAAGTGTGTTGTGGCACGTTTTGTATTTGCGTGCGTGACTTATAAGAATTCATAGGTTGAACATTGGGAACATGTAGGAATGGTAAGACTATTGGACACTTCAGTATGGAAGTGTTAGGCGAAAGGTTTAAAGATTAATCAGGTACTAATATGTAGTTGGGTGTTTTGGTCGTATGTTCGATTGGTGAATCGTAGCATTGTTGTAATATTGTTGTGTAACAAGGATGTTGGTATTATGGTTGTGTGGAGGTTGTGGAATCGATGTTGTGTCGTGGAACTTGTGTTCTTGTTTGTGTTGTTGCCTCGTTTCCATCGTGATGGTTCGAGTGCGTGTGGCTAATTCCTGTGGTGAATTAGGGGAGTGTTACCTGTGGTGATGGTAACGATCTTGTTGTGTTTCGGTTCAAGAGTGAACCTGTGTGTTCGTAACTTGGGTATTCTTTGAGTCGTGAGTTGGTCGTCAAGTGCATTGTATGGGCATTGCATCTTGTCGTTATAGTCGTCATCATTGTTGTGTCGTTGTTGTAGTTGTGGTTAGCAAGGTGATTTGCCAGTTTGTGTTATTCGTGATGCGTCTTTGGTTGGCATGTCGGTTTGTTAGTCGGATGCGAGAGTCGTGTCCGGAGTTGTTCATCTCAGTTATATTTTCGAGGACGAAAATTTCTAAGTGAGGGAGAATTGTAACGCCCCGATTTATTTAACCGTATTTAATTATTCCATTTATGTGAAATTTTGTGAATTGTGTGATTTATTGTGTTCATGTTAATGCATCATGTTTGGGCATTGAGAGTTTTGTGGCATAAATGTGTCACATTTTGAACTAACATCCACTGGTGGAAGTTAGTGTTATTTTGGCCTTTTTTGGTTATGTCACATTTTGAACTAACATCCACTGGTGGAAGTTAGTGTTATTTTGGCCTTTTTTGGTTATGTCACATTTTGAACTAACATCCACTGGTGGAAGTTAGTGTTATTTTGGTCTTTTTTGGTTATGTCACGTTTTGCACTTGACTTCCACTGGTGGAAGATTAGTGCAAAAACTGACCAAAAGCATTTTCAGGCAGATTTTAAAGGTAACTTCCACTGGTGGAAGTTAGTGAGTTTTTGGCCTTTTTTTGAATTGTGTAAATTAAATGAGTTTTACCTGTTAATTGGATAATTTCTCTGATAGGTAAAATATTTGCAATAAATTATAATTTCTTTTCAACTTTTATTTCCCGAAATATATTTCATCGGTATGTTTAAGTTTTATCGCATTTTGAAAGCGTTTGGGAGATATTTGAGCTGAGGGGTATTTTGGTCATTTGGGTAGTAGATATTATATATAAATAGAAAGTGGAGAGAGAAAAGATAGAAAGGAAAAGAAAAAGAGAAAGAGGAGAGAAAAAGAGAAAAGAAGAGGAAGAGAAGAAAGAAGAGGAAAAAGAGGAAAATCAAAGATTACTCCGTTTCAATCGCGAATAATCGGGTAAGGGTGAGAAGTTTCAATTATATTTCGATTGTATATGTATATGTGTGTGATTGTGTGAATGTTTCCTTGTTTTTTTTCATAGTTTTCAGTTTTTGGTCGAAACGGTAGAAATCGATAGAAACCGATGTTTTTACGGACGAAAGTCGGAATAAATTGTGTAGATGTGTCGAGTAATGTTAGGCCGTGATCGAGTATGCTTGTTTTATCGAATTTGGTTGATTTTGTAAGTTTTTGCATTTTTGGAGAATTGAGAGTTTAAGATTCGGAGTGCAATCGAAAGTCGTAGAATTCACGTTTAATGGTTCCAAATCACTACTATATATTTGGTATGAATGAGTATGTGTTCGTTTCGAAGAAAATAATTGAATCGGTCGGATTTTCGGACGAAAATGCATGAGCCCGTAGGGCTGTTAGCAGAAAAATTCTGGTTTTTGCAAAACTTCAAAAATTCATAACCCTTGAACCGTAAGTCGGTTTTGACCCCCGTTCGAAGCGTTGGAAAGCTAACGAGATGTTATTTCTAGGAAAAATAGTTTTGAGGTATGTATATGGTTCAATTATAGCAGAAAATTGAAACCGTATTGTTGTGTTAATTTTTATCGTCGTGAATGCGTGCGATTGAGGTGTTATCGTGCAATATGCTTTTGTTATATAACGTATAGCTTGTATGTGTTGTTATACGATGTGTTGTGGGTAGCCTTATGGTGTGAATCCTAGATTGTGGAATTTATTGTGAATTGCGGCCTTTTGGCAAATAAATGCATTGTTTAAATTAAATGTAAATGCATGTGAATTGTGAAAGAGTTCGTTGCCGTTTAGGTGGTAAAGCGATGCTCGTTGCCGTTTGGCGTAATTGATGTGAATGTATATAAATTGTATGTGATTGAATGAGATGAATGCATGATTATATTGTGAATATGTATGCATTTCAAGAATGTCTCGAGTCATTTGCATGTGAAGCATAATGATGTGCATTCTTGTGTTGAGGGATTCTAATGAGAACCCGTTGTAACGTCGTGTGCCCGTGTGGGGTGTGAGCGATGGTTATAGATGATCGTGTGCCTTATACAAAGAGGTGTGAGCGATCGGGTCGTGTGCCTTATACAAAGAGGTGTGAGCTATCCATAAACATCGTATGCCTTAAAAATAAGAGGTGTGAGCGATTAGATCGGATCGTGTGCCTTAAAAATAAGAGGTGTGAGCGACGGGGAACATCGTAGGCCTGACGGGGAGTTACATTGGTAACGAGCGATGGTTCCAATGAGTTCCTGAGTGAACTGGTGATGAGACATGAAATGTTGGAAGTCGGTACCGCATGGCATTTGCATAGAGTCGTTGTGTCGGTCTCTGTGCATTTGCATAAATCATGGATTCATTATGTGTGAGAATTGTGAATGGATGCATTATGTGTGGAAACTCATGAATGGATTGATTGTGTGAATATGTTATTATGTGGGCATAACTGATATATGCTATGTGTTCGGATTGTCGGAAATATGTTATGCATCTGTGGTTTGCTATATATATTGGTATGTGATGTGTGAGGTGAGAATAACTGTGTATGTGATTTTTATGTGTGTTTGCATATTATTATGCAATCTTGATTTTAGTTGTTATTTCTCACCCTTCTGCTGTTTTATAATGCTCTATGAGGCATTGCAGATTAGTGTTGCTGGAGGTCTTTGGTGAAGCTTATGTCTTCATTCTTTTGTCGGTCGGCTCTGATATGTAGCACCGGGTAGTCGGGAGATTGATTAGGATTATTTTGTGATGTTGTGTATATGCATCTTTATCTCTTGGGAGTTGTATATATACATGATTCTGTCAATAACAGATGAACCTTTATGTGATATACATGTATGATATTCAGTTTTAGATTTTCCGCTTTTATTCTAAAATCTGAAATGTGGGTGTAAGGAACTGTGTTCCTCTGTTGATTGCTACCCCACTGTTGCATATCTTTATGAGCAGGTGTTGTATGTTTTGTTTCAATATAATGTGATTCTCCCTGTCTATGCCATGATAATTTAAATATACTCTAACGAAATTTTATTAAGTGTTTATTGTTTTATTATTAATTTTGGGGGTATAGATTGGGGGTGTTACATTAAGTGGTATCAGAGCAGGTCGGTCCGTCCGGCCAAGTTGTTGAGTCAGTTGGTGTGACAGTTGAATATTGTCGTTGTTGTTTGTCCCTTAGTACGTGATAGGTGTGTGGAACACTGTCAGTACTTTCTGGTTTTCTAATCCTTTGTCTGCAGGAGTTAGAATTAGATAAGTGGGGGAGAAGCTTGTACTTCTCCCAGTTGCTTTGGTTGTGTGCCGTTGGTTGCAAGGTTGTGAGTGCTATTTGGATAGTGTTGTTCCGGTTTCAGAGGGAATGCGGAGGTAAGGTTTATGTGAACTAAGGATTTGTGCTTTAGGTAGTTTTGTGCACAGGATGCAAGAAATGTTATTATAGTTTGGTAAAGATGGTTTATGCCCCATCATGATTGTCGGCTGTCTATTGGCAAATTGAGGAACTGATCACCCTTAATCTCTTGTTGATAGCAGACGGGAATTATGTTGGATGGAATAGACGTGTCTTTCCGGCTTTGATAGCATGTGAAATGAATTGTTTGGAATTTAAGGAAATGGTTACGGGTTGTTTTGATGAGTTAATGAAGATTCTAATATCGGAAGATGAGACGGATTAGAGGTTTTAATATGTTGGTCAGGTTGGGAAGTCATTGAGAAAGAATGATTGGGATTTATTTAAGGACTGCTTCTCAGAGCGTAGAGATTGAACTTAATTGGACGAAGGTGAATAGTTGAGGTTTATATCTGCTAAGTAAGTAGGAAACTCTTAGTAGATGGGACTAAGATGTTTGTTTTGTCTGTGATGATAGTGTTCTGGGAAATTGGCAGGAAGTCATAGTGATGGGTCGTCAGTTGTGCACGGTTTTCAGATGTGTTTTTGGATGGAGCATTAAGTTGTTGTCTTAGAAGAGCTCCAGCTTTGTTAGTAATAAAAAGGAATGGATGATTGAACGGAATAACAAGTATAACGGTATTGAGATTATGAAAAGCAAAACTTAAAGTTCTGGAGAGGTTTGGAGTCTTTGGAATTATAGAGCATTAATGGGAATTTTGAGAAAACCTTAAGGGTGGATGTAGTATTTGAGAGTTCTTTTGGATTGGTTGTTGCTACACGTGGGGATTTATGGAATTTGGACTGTAAAGAGAAGAAATTGTGTATGGATTGCTAATAGTTGAATAAGGTAACGATTGAGAACAAGTGTCCACTTTCAGGAATAGATAACTGGAATGGTTTGGCTGAGTTTGAGTGAACTTGCAATTGTTTGGAATGTTGGATAAGAGTGGTGAATTGTGCGAGTTAAGGCTTTGATCGATTTGATGTGACTGGTTATGTTGTTATCATCGGAATAGGCTGTTAATTACTCGGTTAAGCTTGTGTGTGAGTAGCCAGTTGCCTAGTGCAAGGTTTTGCAAAAGCTTTGAAAATTGATATCTTTTGGAATTTGGTTGGGCATTACAAAGTACGGTGATGTTGCTTGGTGTTAGTAATGAATCAGTAATGTTTGTGGAGTAGATGAATCGTGTTTTCCATATTTATTTGGATAAGTTCGTAGTGGCTTTGATTGAGGATATTCGGATCTGTTATAAACTCAGAGGAAGAACAGGTAGAGGGTTTGAGAATGGAATTACAAGTGTTGAAAAGAGACGAAGTTTTATGCTAAGTTATTCGAGTGTGAATCTTGGTTGAAAAGGTTAGTTTTCTTGGATATGTCATTTCTGATGATGGTATTTTTATGGATCCATCGGAAGTAGATGTAGTTCTTCATGAGAGGCTCCGAAGTCGGTTAAGGAGATTAGAAGCTTTTTGGACATTAGTTGGTTATTACCGGAGGTTATGGAGGGTTTTTCCAATTTAGCATTTCTGTTACTTCGGTGGACTTGCAAAGGGTGAGTCGTTTGCTTTGGATGTTCATTGTGAGGAAAGTTAAGAGGGTTAAAGTGGAATTTGTCTACGACTCCAGTTTTGATTCTGCGTGATCCTGATGAATCGTTGTGAGGTATTGTGATGTGTCTTTAATGAGTTTAGGTAGTGTGTTAATACAAGAAAGTAAATTCGTGGCTTATGCTTTACGACCATTGAGGATTCCTAAAAGGATCTATATTATTCAGGATTTGGAATTGGTCGTGGTTGTATTGTGTTGGATAATTTGGAGGTATTATCTTTTTGGTTATGGATTCGAAGTGTTTAGTAATCACAAGAATATTGAGTACTTGTTTGGTCGGAAGGAATATAGTATGAGATAGAGAGGATGGTTGGAATTTGTGATGAGTTATGACTTTAGTTGGAATTATCCCATTGGTGAAGTTAATGTCGTGCCTGATGAGTTAAGTCAAAGGTTTTATACATGTCTGTTTGGATGGATGAGAATTATTTGAGCAGTTCAGAGACTCGTATCTGGTGTGAGAGATAATGCAGTAGAGTGTAAGGTTGGGTATATTAAAAGTGAATAGTGATTTTTGGTGAATATGAGAAAGAGTTAGACTTTGGACGTGAGATTGATAGTTTTGATGGTTACGAGTAATCAGAGTGTGCAGCGAAAGTGTGTTGTGGCACGTTTTGTATTTGCGTGCGTGACTTATAAGAATTCATAGGTTGAACATTGGGAACATGTAGGAATGGTAAGACTATTGGACACTTCAGTATGGAAGTGTTAGGCGAAAGGTTTAAAGATTAATCAGGTACTAATATGTAGTTGGGTGTTTTGGTCGTATGTTCGATTGGTGAATCGTAGCATTGTTGTAATATTGTTGTGTAACAAGGATGTTGGTATTATGGTTGTGTGGAGGTTGTGGAATCGATGTTGTGTCGTGGAACTTGTGTTCTTGTTTGTGTTGTTGCCTCGTTTCCATCGTGATGGTTCGAGTGCGTGTGGCTAATTCCTTGTGGTGAATTAGGGGAGTGTTACCTGTGGTGATGGTAACGATCTTGTTGTGTTTCGGTTCAAGAGTGAACCTGTGTGTTCGTAACTTGGGTATTCTTTGAGTCGTGAGTTGGTCGTCAAGTGCATTGCATCTTGTCGTTCTAGTCGTCATCATTGTTGTGTCGTTGTTGTAGTTGTGGTTAGCAAGGTGATTTGCCAGTTTGTGTTATTCGTGATGCGTCTTTGGTTGGCATGTCGGTTTGTTAGTCGGATGCGAGAGTCGTGTCCGGAGTTGTTCATCTCAGTTATATTTTCGAGGACGAAAATTTCTAAGTGGGGGAGAATTGTAACGCCCCGATTTATTTAACCGTATTTAATTATTCCATTTATGTGAAATTTTGTGAATTGTGTGATTTATTGTGTTCATGTTAATGCATCATGTTTGGGCATTGAGAGTTTTGTGGCATAAATGTGTCACATTTTGAACTAACATCCACTGGTGGAAGTTAGTGTTATTTTGGCCTTTTTTGGTTATGTCACATTTTGAACTAACATCCACTGGTGGAAGTTAGTGTTATTTTGGTCTTTTTTGGTTATGTCACGTTTTGCACTTGACTTCCACTGGTGGAAGATTAGTGCAAAAACTGACCAAAAGCATTTTCAGGCAGATTTTAAAGGTAACTTCCACTGGTGGAAGTTAGTGAGTTTTTGGCCTTTTTTTGAATTGTGTAAATTAAATGAGTTTTACCTGTTAATTGGATAATTTCTCTGATAGGTAAAATATTTGCAATAAATTATAATTTCTTTTCAACTTTTATTTCCCGAAATATATTTCATCGGTATGTTTAAGTTTTATCGCATTTTGAAAGCGTTTGGGAGATATTTGAGCTGAGGGGTATTTTGGTCATTTGGGTAGTAGATATTTTATATAAATAGAAAGTGGAGAGAGAAAAGATAGAAAGGAAAAGAAAAAGAGAAAGAGAAGAGAAAAAGAGAAAAGAAGAGGAAGAGAAGAAAGAAGAGGAAAAAGAGGAAAATCAAAGATTACTCCGTTTCAATCGCGAATAATTGGGTAAGGGTGAGAAGTTTCAATTATATTTCGATTGTATATGTATATGTGTGTGATTGTGTGAATGTTTCCTTGTTTTTTTTCATAGTTTTCAGTTTTAGGTCGAAACGGTAGAAATCGATAGAAACCGATGTTTTTACGGACGAAAGTCGGAATAAATTGTGTAGATGTGTCGAGTAATGTTAGGTCGTGATCGAGTATGCTTGTTTTATCGAATTTGGTTGATTTTGTAAGTTTTTGCATTTTTGGAGAATTGAGAGTTTAAGATTCGGAGTGCAATCGAAAGTCGTAGAATTCACGTTTAATGGTTCCAAATCACTACTATATGTTTGGTATGAATGAGTATGTGTTCGTTTCGAAGAAAATAATTGAATCGGTCGGATTTTCGGACGAAAATGCATGAGCCCGTAGGGCTGTTAGCAGAAAAATTCTAGTTTTTGCAAAACTTTAAAAATTCATAACCCTTGAACCGTAAGTCGGTTTTGACCCCCGTTCGAAGCGTTGGAAAGCTAACGAGATGTTATTTCTAGGAAAAATAGTTTTGAGGTATGTATATGGTTCAATTATAGCAGAAAATTGAAACTGTATTGTTGTGTTAATTTTTATCGTCGTGAATGCGTGCGATTGAGGTGTTATCGTGCAATATGCTTTTGTTATATAACGTATAGCTTGTATGTGTTGTTATACGATGTGTTGTGGGTAGCCTTATGGTGTGAATGCTAGATTGTGGAATTTATTGTGAATTGCGGCCTTTTGGCAAATAAATGCATTGTTTAAATTAAATGTAAATGCATGTGAATTGTGAAAGAGTTCGTTGCCGTTTAGGTGGTAAAGCGATGCTCGTTGCCGTTTGGCGTAATTGATGTGAATGTATATAAATTGTATGTGATTGAATGAGATGAATGCATGATTATATTGTGAATATGTATGCATTTCAAGAATGTCTCGAGTCATTTGCATGTGAAGCATAATGATGTGCATTCTTGTGTTGAGGGATTCTAATGAGAAGCCGTTGTAACGTCGTGTGCCCGTGTGGGGTGTGAGCGATGGTTATAGACGATCGTGTGCCTTATACAAAGAGGTGTGAGCGATCGGGTCGTGTGCCTTATACAAAGAGGTGTGAGCTATCCATAAACATCGTATGCCTTAAAAATAAGAGGTGTGAGCGATTAGATCGGATCGTGTGCCTTAAAAATAAGAGGTGTGAGCGACGGGGAACATCGTAGGCCTGACGGGGAGTTACATTGGTAACGAGCGATGGTTCCAATGAGTTCTTGAGTGAACTGGTGATGAGACATGAAATGTTGGAAGTCGGTACCGCATGGCATTTGCATAGAGTCGTTGTGTCGGTCTCTGTGCATTTGCATAAATCATGGATTCATTATGTGTGAGAATTGTGAATGGATGCATTATGTGTGGAAACTCATGAATGGATTGATTGTGTGAATATGTTATTATGTGGGTATAACTGATATATGTTATGTGTTCGGATTGTCGGAAATATGTTATGCATCTGTGGTTTGCTATATGTATTGGTATGTGATGTGTGAGGTGAGAATAACTGTGTATGTGATTTTTATGTGTGTTTGCATATTATTATGCAATCTTGATTTTAGTTGTTATTTCTCACCCTTCTGCTGTTTTATAATGCTCTATGAGGCATTGCAGATTAGTGTTGCTGGAGGTCTTTGGTGAAGCTTATGTCTTCATTCTTTTGTCGGTCGGCTCTGATATGTAGCACCGGGTAGTCGGGAGATTGATTAGGATTATTTTGTGATGTTGTGTATATGCATCTTTATCTCTTGGGAGTTGTATATATACATGATTCTGTCGATAACAGATGAACCTTTATGTGAAATACATGTATGATATTCAGTTTTAGATTTTCCGCTTTTATTTTAAAATCTGAAATGTGGGTGTAAGGAACTGAGTTCCTCTGTTGATTGCTACCCCACTGATGCATATCTTTATGAGCAGGTGTTGTATGTTTTGTTTCAATATAATGTGATTCTCCCTGTCTATGCCATGATAATTTAAATATACTCTGACGAAATTTTATTAAGTGTTTATTGTTTTATTATTAATTTTGGGGGTATAGATTGGGGGTGTTACATTAAGTGGTATCAGAGCAGGTCGGTCCGTCCGGCCAAGTTGTTGAGTCAGTTGGTGTGACAGTTGAATATTGTCGTTGTTGTTTGTCCCTTAGTACGTGATAGGTGTGTGGAACACTGTCAGTACTTTCTGGTTTTCTAATCCTTTGTCTGCAGGAGTTAGAATGAGATAAGTGGGGGAGAAGCTTGTACTTCTCCCAGTTGCTTTGGTTGTGTGCCGTTGGTTGCAAGGTTGTGAGTGCTATTTGGATAGTGTTGTTCCGGTTTCAGAGGGAATGCGGAGGTAAGGTTTATGTGAACTAAGGATTTGTGCTTTAGGTAGTTTTGTGCACAGGATGCAAGAAATGTTATTATAGTTTGGTAAAGATGGTTTATGCCCCATCATGATTGTCGGCTGTCTATTGGCAAATTGAGGAACTGATCACCCTTAATCTCTTGTTGATAGCAGACGGGAATTATGTTGGATGGAATAGACGTGTCTTTCCGGCTTTGATAGCGTGTGAAATGAATTGTTTGGAATTTAAGGAAATGGTTACGGGTTGTTTTGATGAGTTAATGAAGATTCTAATATCGGAAGATGAGACGGATTAGAGGTTTTAATATGTTGGTCAGGTTGGGAAGTCATTGAGAAAGAATGATTGGGATTTATTTAAGGACTGTTTCTCAGAGCGTAGAGATTGAACTTAATTGGACGAAGGTGAATAGTTGAGGTTTATATCTGCTAAGTAAGTAGGAAACTCTTAGTAGATGGGACTAAGATGTTTGTTTTGTCTGTGATGATAGTGTTCTGGGAAATTGGCAGGAAGTCATAGTGATGGGCCGTCAGTTGTGCACGGTTTTCAGATGTGTTTTTGGATGGAGCATTAAGTTGTTGTCTTAGAAGAGCTCCAGCTTTGTTAGTAATAAAAAGGAATGGATGATTGAACGGAATAACAAGTATAACGGTATTGAGATTATGAAAAGCAAAACTTAAAGTTCTGGAGAGGTTTGGAGTCTTTGGAATTATAGAGCATTAATGGGAATTTTGAGAAAACCTTAAGGGTGGATGTAGTATTTGAGAGTTCTTTTGGATTGGTTGTTGCTACACGTGGGGATTTATGGAATTTGGACTGTAAAGAGAAGAAATTGTGTATGGATTGCTAATAGTTGAATAAGGTAACGATTGAGAACAAGTGTCCACTTTCAGGAATAGATAACTGGAATGGTTTGGCTGAGTTTGAGTGAACTTGCAATTGTTTGGAATGTTGGATAAGAGTGGTGAATTGTGCGAGTTAAGGCTTTGATCGATTTGATGTGACTGGTTATGTTGTTATCATCGGAATAGGCTGTTAATTACTCGGTTAAGCTTGTGTGTGAGTAGCCAGTTGCCTAGTGCAAGGTTTTGCAAAAGGTTTGAAAATTGATATCTTTTGGAATTTGGTTGGGCATTACAAAGTACGGTGATGTTGCTTGGTGTTAGTAATGAATCAGTAATGTTTGTGGAGTAGATGAATCGTGTTTTCCATATTTATTTGGATAAGTTCGTAGTGGCTTTGATTGAGGATATTCGGATCTGTTATAAACTCAGAGGAAGAACAGGTAGAGGGTTTGAGAATGGAATTACAAGTGTTGAAAAGAGACGAAGTTTTATGCTAAGTTATTCGAGTGTGAATCTTGTTTGAAAAGGTTAGTTTTCTTGGATATGTCATTTCTGATGATGGTATTTTTATGGATCCATCGGAAGTAGATGTAGTTCTTCATGAGAGGCTCCGAAGTCGGTTAAGGAGATTAGAAGCTTTTTGGACATTAGTTGGTTATTACCGGAGGTTATGGAGGGTTTTTCCAATTTAGCATTTCTGTTACTTCGGTGGACTTGCAAAGGGTGAGTCGTTTGCTTTGGATGTTCATTGTGAGGAATGTTAAGAGGGTTAAAGTGGAATTTGTCTACGACTCCAGTTTTGATTCTGCGTGATCCTGATGAATCGTTGTGAGGTATTGTGATGTGTCTTTAATGAGTTTAGGTAGTGTGTTAATACAAGAAAGTAAATTCGTGGCTTATGCTTTACGACCATTGAGGATTCCTAAAAGGATCTATATTATTCAGGATTTGGAATTGGTCGCGGTTGTATTGTGTTGGATAATTTGGAGGTATTATCTTTTTGGTTATGGATTCGAAGTGTTTAGTAATCACAAGAATATTGAGTACTTGTTTGGTCGGAAGGAATATAGTATGAGATAGAGAGGATGGTTGGAATTTGTGATGAGTTATGACTTTAGTTGGAATTATCCCATTGGTGAAGTTAATGTCGTGCCTGATGAGTTAAGTCAAAGGTTTTATACATGTCTGTTTGGATGGATGAGAATTATTTGAGCAGTTCAGAGACTCGTATCTGGTGTGAGAGATAATGCAGTAGAGTGTAAGGTTGGGTATATTAAAAGTGAATAATGATTTTTGGTGAATATGAGAAAGAGTTAGACTTTGGACGTGAGATTGATAGTTTTGATGGTTACGAGTAATCAGAGTGTGCAGCGAAAGTGTGTTGTGGCACGTTTTGTATTTGCGTGCGTGACTTATAAGAATTCATAGGTTGAACATTGGGAACATGTAGGAATGGTAAGACTATTGGACACTTCAGTATGGAAGTGTTAGGCGAAAGGTTTAAAGATTAATCAGGTACTAATATGTAGTTGGGTGTTTTGGTCGTATGTTCGATTGGTGAATCGTAGCATTGTTGTAATATTGTTGTGTAACAAGGATGTTGGTATTATGGTTGTGTGGAGGTTGTGGAATCGATGTTGTGTCGTGGAACTTGTGTTCTTGTTTGTGTTGTTGCCTCGTTTCCATCGTGATGGTTCGAGTGCGTGTGGCTAATTCCTTGTGGTGAATTAGGGGAGTGTTACCTGTGGTGATGGTAACGATCTTGTTGTGTTTCGGTTCAAGAGTGAACCTGTGTGTTTGTAACTTGGGTATTCTTTGAGTCGTGAGTTGGTCGTCAAGTGCATTGTATGGGCATTGCATCTTGTCGTTCTAGTCGTCATCATTGTTGTGTCGTTGTTGTAGTTGTGGTTAGCAAGGTGATTTGCCAGTTTGTGTTATTCGTGATGCGTCTTTGGTTGGCATGTCGGTTTGTTAGTCGGATGGGAGAGTCGTGTCCGGGGTTGTTCGTCTCAGTTATATTTTCGAGGACGAAAATTTCTAAGTGGGGGAGAATTGTAACGCCCCGATTTATTTAACCGTATTTAATTATTCCATTTATGTGAAATTTTGTGAATTGTGTGATTTATTGTGTTCATGTTAATGCATCATGTTTGGGCATTGAGAGTTTTGTGGCATAAATGTGTCACATTTTGAACTAACATCCACTGGTGGAAGTTAGTGTTATTTTGGCCTTTTTTGGTTATGTCACATTTTGAACTAACATCCACTGGTGGAAGTTAGTGTTATTTTGGTCTTTTTTGGTTATGTCACGTTTTGCACTTGACTTCCACTGGTGGAAGATTAGTGCAAAAACTGACAAAAAGCATTTTCAGGCAGATTTTAAAGGTAACTTCCACTGGTGGAAGTTAGTGAGTTTTTGGCCTTTTTTTGAATTGTGTAAATTAAATGAGTTTTACCTGTTAATTGGATAATTTCTCTGATAGGTAAAATATTTGCAATAAATTATAATTTCTTTTCAACTTTTATTTCCCGAAATATATTTCATCGGTATGTTTAAGTTTTATCGCATTTTGAAAGCGTTTGGGAGATATTTGAGCTGAGGGGTATTTTGGTCATTTGGGTAGTAGATATTTTATATAAATAGAAAGTGGAGAGAGAAAAGATAGAAAGGAAAAGAAAAAGAGAAAGAGAAGAGAAAAAGAGAAAAGAAGAGGAAGAGAAGAAAGAAGAGGAAAAAGAGGAAAATCAAAGATTACTCCGTTTCAATCGCGAATAATCGGGTAAGGGTGAGAAGTTTCAATTATATTTCGATTGTATATGTATATGTGTGTGATTGTGTGAATGTTTCCTTGTTTTTTTTCATAGTTTTCAGTTTTAGGTCGAAACGGTAGAAATCGATAGAAACCGATGTTTTTACGGACGAAAGTCGGAATAAATTGTGTAGATGTGTCGAGTAATGTTAGGTCGTGATCGAGTATGCTTGTTTTATCGAATTTGGTTGATTTTGTAAGTTTTTGCATTTTTGGAGAATTGAGAGTTTAAGATTCGGAGTGCAATCGAAAGTCGTAGAATTCACGTTTAATGGTTCCAAATCACTACTATATGTTTGGTATGAATGAGTATGTGTTCGTTTCGAAGAAAATAATTGAATCGGTCGGATTTTCGGACGAAAATGCATGAGCCCGTAGGGCTGTTAGCAGAAAAATTCTGGTTTTTGCAAAACTTCAAAAATTCATAACCCTTGAACCGTAAGTCGGTTTTGACCCCCGTTCGAAGCGTTGGAAAGCTAACGAGATGTTATTTCTAGGAAAAATAGTTTTGAGGTATGTATATGGTTCAATTATAGCAGAAAATTGAAACCGTATTGTTGTGTTAATTTTTATCGTCGTGAATGCGTGCGATTGAGGTGTTATCGTGCAATATGCTTTTGTTATATAACGTATAGCTTGTATGTGTTGTTATACGATGTGTTGTGGGTAGCCTTATGGTGTGAATCCTAGATTGTGGAATTTATTGTGAATTGCGGCCTTTTGGCAAATAAATGCATTGTTTAAATTAAATGTAAATGCATGTGAATTGTGAAAGAGTTCGTTGCCGTTTAGGTGGTAAAGCGATGCTCGTTGCCGTTTGGCGTAATTGATGTGAATGTATATAAATTGTATGTGATTGAATGAGATGAATGCATGATTATATTGTGAATATGTATGCATTTCAAGAATGTCTCGAGTCATTTGCATGTGAAGCATAATGATGTGCATTCTTGTGTTGAGGGATTCTAATGAGAACCCGTTGTAACGTCGTGTGCCCGTGTGGGGTGTGAGCGATGGTTATAGACGATCGTGTGCCTTATACAAAGAGGTGTGAGCGATCGGGTCGTGTGCCTTATACAAAGAGGTGTGAGCGATCCATAAACGTCGTGTGCCTTAAAAATAAGAGGTGTGAGCGATCAGATCGGATCGTGTGCCTTAAAAATAAGAGGTGTGAGCGATGGGGAACATCGTAGACCCGACGGGGAGTTACATTGGTAACGAGCGATGGTTCCAATGAGTTCCTGAGTGAACTGGTGATGAGACATGAAATGTTGGAAGTCGGTACCGCATGACATTTGCATAGAGTCGTTGTGTCGGTCTCTGTGCATTTGCATAAATCATGGATTCATTATGTGTGAGAATTGTGAATGGATGCATTATGTGTGGAAACTCATGAATGGATTGATTGTGTGAATATGTTATTATGTGGGCATAACTGATATATGCTATGTGTTCGGATTGTCGGAAATATGTTATGCATCTGTGGTTTGCTATATGTATTGGTATGTGATGTGTGAGGTGAGAATAACTGTGTATGTGATTTTTATGTGTGTTTGCATATTATTATGCAATCTTAATTTTAGTTGTTATTTCTCACCCTTCTGCTGTTTTATAATGCTCTATGAGGCATTGCAGATTAGTGTTGCTGGAGGTCTTTGGTGAAGCTTATGTCTTCATTCTTTTGTCAGTCGGCTCTGATATGTAGCACCGGGTAGTCGGGAGATTGATTAGGATTATTTTGTGATGTTGTGTATATGCATCTTTATCTCTTGGGAGTTGTATATATACATGATTCTGTCGATAACAGATGAACCTTTATGTGATATACATGTATAATGTTCAGTTTTAGATTTTCCACTTTTATTCTAAAATCTGAAATGTGGGTATAAGGAACTGAGTTCCTCTGTTGATTGCTACCCCACTGTTGCATATCTTTATGAGCAGGTGTTGTATGTTTTGTTTCAATATAATGTGATTCTCCCTGTCTATGCCATGATAATTTAAATATACTCTGACGAAATTTTATTAAGTGTTTATTGTTTTATTATTAATTTTGGGGGTATAGATTAGGGGTGTTACAAATGTCACATAGAGGGTCTCAAGCTGAAAAGGGTTCGTACTCCAGGCGGGAGAGCTAGGAGAATGACCCCGGGAATAAAGCCACCATGAGAAGCCTATAGGGGCGAAGAGGCTTCGCCTCCAGCCATTGAGGAAGCTTCAGATTGAATGTTTAGAGGAGATGCCCTTTGGAGACAGTTGTATAGTTACTGTTTATTTTTCGTTATTAATTTGTTTGTCCATTTTGTTATTAGTTTTTATAGGAGAGTATTGCATCTCTGCAAATTGTAAAGAACAAATTACTCCACGAGGTGCACTCTTTTCCCTTTGCATTTTTTCATAGGGAAAAGATTCTTTATGAGGCATCTCGTTTTATTATTTTGGACAATCTATATTTGTTGGCTTTTCCTTTCTTTATAGGAAACCTGAAATCTCAAGAGAAGATCTCCCATAGAGGAAATCAAAATTGTTGGGACCTTATGTGGAATCCTTGACGCTCATAGAGGTGATCAAATTGCTAGATCCTCATGTGGGATCCTTGACGCCCATAGAGGCGATCAAATTGCTGGATCCTTATGTGAGATCCTTGTCGATTTAGAGGTGATTAAATCGTTGGATACTTTTGTGGGATCCTTGTCGCCCATAGAGAAGATCAAATCACTAGATCCATATGTAGGATCCTTGCTGGTCATAATGACGATTAAATTGCTGAATCCTTATATGGGATCCTTGTCGTCCGTAGAGGTGATCAAATTGTTGGGTCCTTATCTAAAGTCCCTGCCGCCCGTAGAGGCGATCAAATTGTTAGATCCTTGTGTAAGACCTTGCCTCCCTTAGGAGAGATCAAATATTTGGATCCTTATCTGGGATCCTTGCCACCTATAGAGGCATTCAAATCACTGGTTCGTCATGTCGGATCCTTATCGCTCATATAGGCGGTCAAATCGATGGATTCTAATTTGGGATCCTTGTCGCCCATAGAGGCAGTCAAATTGCTGGATCCTTATGAGGGATCTTTGCCACTCATAGAGGAGGTCAAATCTATGGTTCCTTATGTGGTTTCCTTGCCGCCCCTAGAGGCAGCCAAAATGCCAGATCTTTAAAATAAGACTTTTGTTAAAGTCCCCCTGCAGCCAAATTATTGCAATGTGAGCGATGATAACAGGCTCTCTTAAAGCTAAAGGGTTATTCACACAAGGGTAACAATAAAAACAATTAACATAAAAGGCTCCCTCAAGGGGCGTCACTTTTCATTACAATTATAAAAAGACCTCAAAGAGGAAAATAAATACAATAAAAAGGTAAAAAAATATGAGGAACTATTCATCATCCACTAGTTGACCATCTCGAACCACCTAAAAGGGATCCATTAGGCTTAAATCCATATCAGGATAATGGAAGGTGGCTTGTCTCCTCTCCCTCTCGAAATGATATGCAGAAGTCATCATGAATTCATGCTTGAGTGACACGACTCTCTCTTCTAGGCTATCCAAGGTGTTGCAAGCCCTCTTAAGCGATTTATTCAGACGACCCACCTCTTTAAATTGAGCGAGAGGCTTAGTAGCCATTTCCTGGGAAAGCGCCTTCACGGCGTCGTGCTTCTCCCTCGCCAGACTCACTTCTGTTCCGCCTTTGCTAATACTCTTATTCACATGGATCACCTTAGAATGTAGTCCTTTCATGGTTCATGTAACACCTGATAACACTATTTTAGTGTGTTACTTTGGCCCATTTTATGTGACATTTTTAGTTCATGATTTACTGATTTGGCATGAGTTTAATGTATTTCAGCATGTTTTAAGCTTTAAGCACACTAGATGTTTCTTTTATGTTTTCAATGTCTTTGTGCTATAAAAGGAAGCTAGATGATGGTGAGAGGAGGCATGACCCCGGATGACAGATTATGGGCAGAACGAGGAGCTTTTGGAAAGAAAGTAGTTGATAGTTTAATCAACTGTTTCACCAAGAGAGTTGGAGATTGGTGATGGAAGCCAATGATGACTAGGGCTCACGTGGTAGCATTTTGAAGTGCATTAGAGCAAAAGGAATGGATAAGATCAAGGAAGTTAGAAGATAAAAGGTAGTACGGTGGGGACCACGCTGCAAAAGAACGCCCAACACCAAAACCACCAACCGTCTGCGCTGCTCCACCACTCTGCCACAGCCACCTGCAAAAATGCAGATTTGTCTTCCACCAACTTCTGTATCAAATTGCTTGCAATGGAAGGGTTGAGGGACATCTGGTCCACATGAGGATTTGATTTGGGCCTAACCTTATTTTTATCAAGAGACCCATGGTCCAAGAAAGGAGCAACTACCACTTCCACTCATCACTATATAAAGAGAGCTTGTGCATTGAAGAAGAGAGACCGGAGATTTACACACAAAAAAATAGTTTATTTCAGTTTTTAGTTTTTATTTTATTTTTATTCCAAGAGTTGGAAGCATTAGTAGAGGGTATTATATTCTCATCCAAACCTGTACACTCTGCTGAGAGATGTCGTGACTGAAGAGAGCTATTGCTGTTTACTTAACGTAAGAGATCACCAAGTTATTACTAGGTTACATTTCTTTACTACACTTTGTAAGACAATGTTTCCTATTAGTTTCACTCCAGTAGTTTGTACTCAGTTCACTATGAGCTAAACCTTTGTTTGATGAGACTAATGAAGTCAGTATAAAAGTTGTTTTTATGTTAATATGATGTGTTGACTAGTGTCTTATTTTGTTATGTGTTTTTATGCTATAAACTTGGTTCTTAGAGTGATCAACTAGGAAAAAGGTAAAAGCTTGTTGTTGAGAGAGATCCAATAAACAAGCGGATTTCATAACAAAAGTGGTTAATAAAGTAGGATAGAGATATTCACTTAATTCAACTTGCTTAGAGATAAGAAGTTGAGACCATAAAGATTTTCATAATTAAAACCAGACGTATTTTAGGGTTACAAGTGAGATTTAGAGATTTGTTCCCTTGCCCTAGTTATGCATGTTTTTGATGTTGTAGAGATACACCACTAGATCACGTTCTGACTTTTTGAGGCACGACACTTCACATCATAAAAGCATTTTAACAACAACTATACTAATGGATTTAGCTCATCAACTACTCTCTCTGATATTTTAACTCCTTTTTAGTTATAAATCTTATCTTAGTTATTTGTGTGTTGCTCATGTTCTTTATTATTATTATTTTGTTACCTTGCTCATACTTTATATTAAACAAAGAGATTAATATGAGTATTTCAACTCCTTTATCACTTCCTTGTGGGTTCTACATTTACTTTATCACTTGCTATATTATCAAGCATGTATACTTGCATGTGACACCATTGCTCTAAACAATCACAAGAAAAGCATTATATAAAGTAGAGTAACCAAGTTTTGGCGCCGTTGCTGGGGAAGTGTATAAAGTTTGAAACACTATATTTATTTTTGTTTAAGATTGTATTTGAGCTTTTAACGTTTGCTGTGATTTGGTGTCTCGACAGGCTTAAGCTATTGTATGTGCAGGTCGTTACAACCAGTTTACAGTGATTATCCTGAACCTGAAAGAATTCTCAGCGCACGAAGGAGATTTTTACGTGCTCAGCAAATATCTGGAGATTCCTCAACCTCAGCTGTGGCTGAACCTGAAGGGGTAGTGTACGAGGAGGACACGGACGAAGAAAGTTCATCGTCTTCTTCAGACGAATCATTACAAAACGTAACCATGGCAGAGCCAGACATCGTTGGCATTGCCAATGACTGAGCGTGCAGCATCATGGACAATGCTGTATTTGATCCTAATGCTATGAATACTGGCATTGCTAGGCCAGCCATCATAGCACCACAGTTCGACGTCAAGCCTATGATGTTCCAAATGTTGCAAGATGCTGGCCAATATTTAGGCTCTCCTCATGAAGATCCTCATTTGCACCTAAAATAATTTCTGGATGTTGCTGACAACTTCAAAATCCTTGACGTGCCAGTGGATACCTTTAGGTTGAGGCTGTTTCCATACTCTCTAAGGGATAGAGCCAAGAACTGGCTTAATTCTTTGGAACCAAATTCCATTACTACATGGAACGCCTTGGCAGATAAGTTTCTGGCCAAGTATTTTCCTCCTTCCAAGAATGGAAAAATGAGAAATGAGATCACATCATTTAGGCAAGGATATGAAGAAACGTTGTTTAATGCATGGGAAAGATTTAAGGAGCTATTGAGACAATGTCCTCATCACGGGATCCCCATCTGCATACAACTTGAGACTTTTTACAATGGATTAATTCCATCCTCAAGGAATATGTTAGATGCATCCAGTGGTGGAGCTCTTTTGTCTAAATCTTATGATGATGGTTACAAGTTAATTGAGAGCATTACGACCAACACTTATCAATGGAAAGTCACGAGGGCCACTGCTAGTTCAACTTAAAAGAAGCCTGCTGGAGTTCATGAAGTCACTGAGACCACAACTCTTGCTGCTCAGGTGGCTCAGATCCACCAAATGATGAAGAATCTGATGAGTCCTGCAGTGACAAAGCCTGACCCTGCTAAGGTGGTTACTGACACTTCTGAGGTTGCCTGTGTTTACTATGGAGGACCACATCTATTTGAAGAATGTTCTGCGAATCCTGTTTCAGTTAACTATGTTGGGAATCCTAACAACAATAACAGATACAACAATCCTTACAACAACATTTACAACCTATGATGGCACAACCATCCCAATTTTTCTTGGAGTAACAATCAAAGTCAACCTAAACCACAAGCAACTACACCACAAGTTCCACCTGGTTTTCCTAACCCTAACTATGTTGGGGGTAATCAAGGAAACAACCATCTGGAAAATGTTCTTAAGTCCTTTATTCAAGAAGCAAAGAATTAATTCCAAGCACAAGGAGTAAGCATCAAGAACTTGGAGAACCAAGTAGGTCAAATTGCCACGTCTCTAAGTTCAAGAAACTTGGGAGATCTTCCCAGCTCCACTGAGACTCCCAATACACAAGCTGGAGCAAAGAATTTTGAAACTTCCCAAGCTCTTAAACTCAGAAGTGGTAAGGAAATTGAAGAGACCGTTACAAAGAGCAAGGAGGCAAGTACTGATTTGTCTAAGCCTGACAGTTCTGGAGCGAAAGACAATGATGGAGAACCGTATTCATCAAAACAGCAGAAGCACAAAGATGATGTACCTACTGAAGACTACATTCCTCTAGAGAAGCAAGAGGTTATTACTGAAGCCCACAAGAAGCAAAAGTTTGTGCAAGAAAGACCACCACCTCCTTTTCCACAAAGAATAAAAAAGGCAAAGGAAGAACAACAATTTTCAAAGTTCATGGAGATCTTGAAGCAGCTTCACATCAACATACCATTGATTGAAGCCATTCAGCAAATGCCAAACTACTTAAAGTTCATGAAGGATGTGCTTACCAAGCGAAAAAGGGTGGGAGAATTTGCTACGGTTGCACTCACACAAGAGTGTAGTCAATTGGTTCAAGGCAAACTTCCCCCCAAATTGAAGGATCCTAGAAGTTTTACTATTCCATGCACCATTGGAGACACCTTTTGTGGAAAGGCACTATGTGACTTGGGGGCCAGCATTAATCTTATGCCCCTATCCATCTTCCAGAAGCTAGGGATAGGTGCTGCCAGGCCTACAACCATCAGTTTGCAGCTGTGTCATACCCTAAATTTTGACCACAAAGATTTCCCATCATTGTGCAAGACATCATCACAATATGGATGCACCTTCATGCCTCATCAATCTCCTCAAGGATTATTGAGCATTCACCACAATCAAGAATTAGGGTTTCAAGCCCTCTCATAGCCTTAGGCAAAATATCAATCAAGAAATGACATGATCTTCAACTTGTCTAACCTCTCAAACATCCATAAGGGATCAAGAGGACTCCCACATCAAGAATCAAGCACAAAGTTGCAACATTCCAAGTGGATCAAGCCTCAAGATCGCTAGTGTCACCAAATTAGGGTTTTGGTCGACTGAGGCCTCCAGATGGAAATTTTCCTCTAGGAATGAGCCAATGCTTCAAAGCACAACCCATTATACTCCAAGGGACCTCATGGACCTAATCATCAAGTCAATTTAACCTCAGGGGATGCATTTACCCAAAAAATCAGGAATTAGGGTTTCTTGACCTAATTCACCCCTAAGTTGACTTTTGGGACAAAACATGAGCCAAGACCTCAATACATGATTTGAGGGTCTCTAATACACTACATTGATCCATTTGCAACAATGGATTGATCCAAGAAGCTTGATCTACAAGTTTCAATTTCATCAGGACCACAATTAGGGTTTCGAGGGAAAAGTCAATTGTACCTTTGACTTTGGACTAAGACATGCTCCCAAACCTTGGGACATGATTCAATACACCCTATAACACCTATGGAATTTATCCTTTAGGTTTGATTTAGGTCAAGGACTTGATTTCACAAAGGATCGCACCGTTTGAATTTCATCCGATAAAAAGTCAACTGTGCACAAAATCAAGTTTGACATTTTGGAAATTTTCACAATTATAGTTCTTTGACCTTAAAACAATGTTAATATGTGATTTGGATCATCATTCATCAATAAAAATCAAGAAAAGTGAGTTAACTTGTAAAAGGGGTAACCATAAAAACTTAGAATTTTTTCTAAGTTATGGAACAAAGTGGATAGGGTACCAAATTCCAAGGATCATAACTTGAGATCCAAGCAATCATTTTAAATGATCCAAATATGGATTTGTAGCTCTCATGGCATACTTTAAAAGTGTCAACTACACCTCATTCCAATTCCTCACAGATTTCAAGTTATGATTGCATCAAAATCACTAAAAACATGAAAATGCATCTTTTTCCAACACTTAGAAAATTTTTGCCCAAGACAGATTTTGTTGAAAACACCAAAACTTTGGGCACTTTTTCACATAGTTGCAAGATGAATTAATTCAAGGTGTAAACACCAAAGTTGTTGTGCATATTACTAGCAATCCAAAGGGTCCATTAGCATGAAAAAAACTCCATGGAAATCAAGGGATATAGCAGCTCAAAGGCATGCTGCTGCAACTATTTTGGAAAAACCAGTTTGCATGTTTGCTTGCTTTCCATGATTTCTGATTCAAAACCAAGGATCACTATGCCAAATTCATCCAATCTTATCACAATGCATCTGATCCAACCAACAAACTTGGACTAAAATGCCAAGAGCTTATCCTTGAGAATTGATGAGTTTTTGGCATATATGCCTTGAATTCAAAGGGAATTAATGTGGAATAGTTCACTTTCAAGATTCTCACTCTCCTCAGTCAATTTCTCTGATTAAACAACAATTAAAATGACTGATGAATGTGGAATCAATCAATACATAGCTGATCTATTTGGGGCAGCTGTTACACCTAGTGCAAGAGGCATTTATGCCAAGCCAAGACCATTGAACCATGGCCTTATCCTCTGAGCTTCAAGAGAACCACTTCAACACAACTCCTCCACTATAAATAGAGGTCCTAACTGATCATCCAAATCACACTAAAGCAGCTTACAAGATTGCTTTCTCTCATTCTCTCCTTAACTCCAAATTTCATTGTTCTTGAGAAAGCACTATCGGGTTTTGAGTTGGAGGACAATGCAGCTCAAACCAATGATTCACACACATCACATATAACATATAAAAGGTGTCTGAACACTCACTTACCATCTGTAACATCAAAATCACCAAATGGCCATCCAATTGTACAAAACTCATGACTTGCTGCAAAAGGAATCAGGTTGATTAATCCAGAGGTTTTCCAATCAACCTAAGCATTCAAACACATCCATTAAGGTACAAGGAAGCTATCCAAATCGTTGGAACTCATCTGTAACACCTCCAAATCAAAATTTGATTCTCACTTGCAAAGGTAAAACTTGAACTCTCAAACTCAATGAATCATGCATCATAAACATGTTTTCTTGTTACCATTGTGTTTCTGGATATTTGTAGATCATTTTCCCTCAATCAATTGTTGTTTACAATTCATGTATAGGATTTCATTGAGTTCATACCAATTTTAGGGTTCTTCAGGTTTTATCAAGCTATGTTTTGATTCACTTGATTTCAATAAAATTGGGTATTGCCATTGTGTTCCTCATCTGAAAACGCATGATTTTCATATTTGGATCGTGTGAAATGGTTGAGAGATGAATGAGATATGGGCCTTCATGTATCTGAGCTTGAGGTTGAAGATGGCCATGGCGCCATGCTTCAGAATTTGAACTTGTTTTACTATATAATTTGCCTTTGCCATATATTAAATGAATTGGCATTGCGCTCCAGTGGTTGATCAACTGGTTTTTATCACTTTTTCCACTTTTTATTATTTTTCATATTATTTTATTTAATGATTTGAAAAATTAATTTCTCATTCAATTTTAATCATTTTTAGTTGATTCTTTTTCTGAAAAATCACAAAAATAGTAAAATACTTAATTCTACAGAAAAATCAAATTTATATTATTTATTTAATATAGTTGGTATTTTTGTGAATAAATTTATTTTAATTGTTTTAAACATTTTAAAAATGAATATTCATCTTGAAAATCAAGACCAAATGAGTTTTAAATCATCTTGTGATTAAAACCTCATTTTTCAAACCTTAACCAAAAATCACAAGTGGTTTATTTAAACTTATTTGGTACTTTTATCATTTTTTATTAATTTTCTTTGAAAAGTAACTTTTAAAAAGTGAAACTTAGGGTTTCTTTGATTTTTAATCATACTCAAAATATTCCAAACTTTTAGGGCCTCTTGATAGAGTGTAAGTCACACCTTTTTGTACATAAATAATGTTTGGGCCTACCCTCGTGTTGTAAGTCCCATTTCTTTTCTTCAAAACTTTTTGAACCTCTTAAGAGAGTGTAAGACCCATCCCTTTGCACGGAAAACCTTTTTTGGGCCTCAATCACTTGTATAAGTCCCTGTACAAATTCAAACAACGATGCACTCACTGTTAAAATTTGGGCCTCTAATAGAGTGTAAGACCCAGCCCCTTTTTTTAAATAAACATTTTTGGGCCTCAGATATTGTATAAGTCCCTTTGTATATTTTCAAAACAACGGCGCGATCGTCCCCTTTTCAAAATCATCCGGGCATCTCCCTGAGTTGTAAGCCCCGTCTCCTGTACAAAAATAAACTTTGGCCCTCTAATAGAGTGTTAGACCCAATCCCCTTTTGACCAAAACTTTTTGGGCCTCAGTCGTTGTATAAGTCCCTATACGATATTCAAAACAACAATGCAATCACTGTTAAAATTTGGGCCTCTCCCTGAGCTGTAAGCCCCGATCTCTGTTAAAAATACTTTCTCCTTTGATTTTGAATCCAAATGTATAGTTGCTATCAAAACTTTCTTTAATTTTCTTTGAACAACTAACAAAATAACATGGAAGCTCTACAACGGGTAAGTGTTTATCCGCTTTCTTTTATATGCTTTCATATACATAACTGTATTGTGGGAAGCTGCGCATGGTTAGTCTTCTTTCATACCTTTTAAATACTCGTCATATATCAACTGTATATATACCAGTATAGTTATTTAGAGTTTTCCCCGACAACTACGTCTAGAACTAGGTAAATCCCTGTTGGTCACTCTTTAAATACAAACAAAACTAGATCCCCATAGGATTTTCAGATACAGTCTTCCCTTCTCTTGGGGTTAAACAATATGGAAGAAAGAGAAAGGCAGTATTCTCGGTGAACCTTTTCTCAGACTGTCACCCTTAGAAATTGTCAAAGAAGTTCTACTCCCCAGAGTTGATCTATTCTCCGTGAATAACATCTCTTGAGTTTCTTCCAAACCCTCAAAATTTCCTGGAATGATCTCTTCTCTGTGAATTGCATTTCTTGAACTTCTCTTGGTTTGAGGACCCACAGGCTTCCTAAAAGCATCCCTGCCTCCTCTTGGGCTTTGTACAAGGACCCTTTGGCTTCTTAGAAGTTCTTATGCCTTCTCTTGGGCATAATACAAGGACCCTCATGACATCTTAAGGGTGTAAGACAAAACTTAGTCATCCTTTGCTAGAGCAGTCTTTCTAGTGTCAAACCTCAGGCAGCTTTAGGGTTGATTCTCATCCCTTAAGGGCCTTGCCTTCTTTTGGGCATCCTACAAAAGATAAAACTCTTCCACACCAGTAGACTAGGGCAGTCTATATCCCCTCTTGAGTCTCAAAGACATTCTCAACCACTGTAGAAACCCTGGTCACTCAGGATCAATCTCCAGCAGAAACCCCGTCTCTCTTATAAGAGTTCCCCAACCAGGGTCAGCTTATCCCAAATCAGAACCTCAAGGTCTCTGATATCTCAACTCTTCTGTAATCCTCAGCAAGACTTGACTCCCCACTTGGACCTCAAGGTCTCTGATATCAAACCATTGCAAGACCAATTTATTTGGACGAGTCAGAAGTCAGGACTCACATGACCACTAAGGGTGGAATCCAAGGTTTACCAGCCAAGTTTTTGGTAAAGAAAGCTCTGTACTTTTCTAGTATAGGGAACGTGACTGGTTTCGAGAGCATCTTTGTTTTGCCCACCTACGGGTTATTTCTGTTTCCCAACATCGATAACTTCGTTGATATCAATGCCATTAAGATATTTTTGATTGAAAATCCTGTACCGACCTTGCTCGCAGATGCTTATCATTCTGTACACTTAAGGTACTTGTACAGCAGAGGAATGATCACCTGCTGTGTACCCTTGATGTATAAATGGTTCATTTCCCACTTGCCCAAATCTGCTGCATTTTGGGATCCTAAGAATACTTTACGTTGGTCGAGAGAATCATGTCTCTTACCAACTCTGACATCGACTGGTACAATAGAATCTATGATGGAATAAGAACCATTAATCGTTGTGGAAACTTCCCTAATGTACCCCTCATAGGAACTAAAGGATGAATCAACTATCATCTAATTTTAGTTTGTCGTCAATTTGGATACCCGATGAGGCATGTCCCGCGTAATGCTCATTTGGAGGGTCTTTTCTTCAAGGAAGGAGAAAATGACAGGGCACTAAAGACAGAAATAATGCATGCTTGGAAAAATGTTCACAGGAAAGGAAGAGAGTCTCTAGGAAAACCAGACTGTGTCTCGATGGAACCTTATCTCCACTGGGTACAAACTAGAGCTCTCAAACTGAGGATGCCTTAACCTCGTCAAGAAGTTCTTCCGTTAAGGGACCCTATCCTTTATTTTATATCTGATACGGAAAAGCTTCAGGTTACTCTCAATAGAGTTCAACAGGAGAGGAAGTCTTGGAAGAACAAGTACCGTATTCTCAGTATGGGGTGCAAGAAAATACAACAACTGTTAAAAGAAAAAGACACTCTGATCTAGATTTTAGAACAACATGCTTTAGAAAATCAAGATGATTAAAGGAATTTGCTCGCTCCTTTCACTTGGCAAAGGAATGACAACCCGACAACGGCTCGAGAGCCCCGGTCAAAGAAAACGAAAATACCAGAACCAGCACCTGAGCTCTCCTCAGAGAGGACTCAGGATCCATTAGCTTAGACATTTCTTTTTACAACACTATGTAAATTACTATATTTCCATTTCCGCAACCTTTGAATTCAATAAAATGGGGTTTCCCCATTGTTTGATATTTGCAATCCAACTGTCAAGTTTATTTTGATTAAACAAAAAAATATATAATTAATATAATCATTGCGTATCATTCATCATTCTCACGAAACGCATTCTTCTTACCTACGAATCTCATGTTTGTGTCTCGATTCTAGAGTCAAAATATCTCATTCGTACAATACTCGGGCCAGTCAATAAAAGAAAATGGATAATCTCGAGGAAGAGAACAGAGAGTTGAGAGAAGAACTCGACGCTCTGAAAGAAGTTCTGAGAAAGCTTCACAACGATATGTAAGCTCTGGCAGCAGCCCAGATGCAACAACAATGGACTGTGATATCAGAGATCACATCGACACCCATAGTGGAAAAGTATGATCCTCGATATACCATGCCTAAAGATCGTCCCTGGGGCATGCCACTCAACTATATCCTAGAAGGATATATTCCTTGATCACAGAAGATCCAGAAACTGAAATAGGAACCGCTGGACCTAAAGGTTACAAACTTTGGGAAAACAAAGATGCCAAGGGCATGACAGCAACTCCTGAAGGTTACAAACTTCGGGAGAGGGAAGTACTAAGAGTCACTGCCATGATGGCTATACCACCACCCTTGGTACACACTGTCCCGGATGGACAGATTCCGCAGATACCGTCTGGTGGAAACGAAAGTATAGACGAGAAAATGAGGGAATTCTAGGAACAGTTCCTGGAGATGCAGACAGAACTGCAAGCCATTCGCGGTCAGGATCTATTTGGAAAGGACGCTGCAAACCTTTATTTGGTCCCCAATGTGAAAGTTCCGCACAAATTCAAGGTGCCCGAATTTGAAAAGTATAAGGGTAACTCTTGTGCTCAAAGTCACTTGGTGATGTACGCTCAGAGGATGTCAACTCAGATAAAGAACCAACTGCTACTGATCCACTATTTCCAGGATAGTTTAACCGGTGCCGAGCTCAAATGGTACATGGGATTAAACCGCACTAAGATCGTCACTTTCAGAAATCTTGGCGCTGCCTTCGTTCAACAATATAAGTATAACCTGGACATGGCACCTGTCGTAACCCGAAATTTGACCTCCCTCTTTTGGCCTTTTGCATAAGCATGTACATTAGCATAGTCGACAAACGCATTTGCATTTTTCTCTATGTGTTTCTTGTTGTAGGATCTGCAGGTTCTCTAAGCCCGATTAATCGCATCCTCTCAAGATTATTTCATCACCAAAACAAGCCCAAAATGAAGGTTTTCCATGTTTATTTATCAAGACAAGAGATGGAAAAGCGGAATCAGGACTTTAACATCATCCTTTTACAAATTTGTGGAAATTTGGCTGAAGTAACCGGTTAGCACATATGCTGTAACCGGTTACTCAGTGTATTTTTCCCCAAAAAAATGCAAGTTTTCAAGCATGTAACCGGTTAGCACATATGCTGTAACCGGTTACTCTGTACAAAATTTCAGTTCCTGCTGCATTTTTGGGATAGCCTCCTTGCACACTCTTTGGTCATTGATTCTACAATATTCTAGCAGTGTGTGGAACATTCTAGACTTCTCTAGACATTTCAAGGCTATTCAATTCAATCCAAGTGCATTTATTCTAATGTTTCGCTCCAAATTAAGTGCACCATGTTCCTTGTTTTACAAGCATGCCAACCTTTGGATAAGGAAATTCACATTGAGATTGTTACGGAGTTGGTTCTAACTAACCGAGTTAACCACCTTGACTCAGTGAGTCAAGCCCAACTAACTCCAACCCTAACTCCAAACCCAAAGCTAAGTCTAAAGCTAAGTCCAAACCTCCCATACTCCAAACTTAAAGTCTATATAAACTTACCTTCACTCATTTTTCAAGGACTTTCAACCATTTTGCACAATTCACTCTCAATTCTCTCATTCTCCTCTGCATTTTTCTGCAACTTCTACATCTTCATCTCAATTCTCATCCCAAAACCTCACCAAAAGCTCTTATTCTTGAAGGATAATCACTTTTCACATTGAAAGTGATTAATTCTTGAGCTTAACCTCCATCATTTGGCATTCTTTGGTTGGATTTTTGGAATTACATCTTATTTTACTTCAATCCAAGAATTCTACAACTTTCAATTTGGTGCAAGTTCGATTTCGGTGCATTTTCGCGTTTTTGATCGGTTTCGACGCGTTTCGTCTACAAATTAAGGATCCTCTGGTTTTCTTTGATTTTCTGCATCAAAATCTCTTTACAACACTTACCAAGCCAAATCTCCGGCTTGTAGGTTGGTGGATCTAACTAATTTTACCGTTTCGTGCATTTTCGTATCGTTCGCAATGTAGTCGATAATTGTTGTGTGTGATTTGGTTTTGCATTTGTTTGATCCATGATCCTATTGTGTTAGTTGATTCTATAACGCCCCGATTTGTTTAATTCTATTTATTTATTTCATTTATTTAAATTTTGTGAAATGTGTGAATTTATTGTATTTTACCTGCTAATTGGTTAATTTCTCAGATAGATAAAACATTTGCATTAAATTATTATTTCTTTTCAACTTTTATTTCCCGAAATATATTTCATCGGTATGTTTATGTTTTATCGCGTTTTGAGAGCGTTTGCGAGATATTTGCGAGTAGGGGTATTTTGGTCTTTTCGGGGGGTAGATATTTTCATAAAAAGAAAGAAAAGAGAGAAAAGATAGTAAGGAAAAGAAAAAGAAAGAAAAGAAAAGAGATGAGAAGAGAAAAGAGAGGAAAGAAAAGGGAGAAGAGGAAAAGTGGAAAAATCGAAGATAACTCCGTTTCAAGCGCGATTAATCGGGTAAGGGTGAGAAGTTTCGATTATATCATGCTTGTATATGTATATGTATGTTTTGTTTGAATGTTTGGGTGAAAAATATATGTTTTTCTATATGGTTGAATTTGTGAGCAATTGATAGAAATTGATGTTTTCACGGATGAATTGATGAAATGCATGCCTAAACGTGTTCTAACATGTTATTTTGGGTCACTGGGTGTAATACTCTCATGTGAGTTGAAGATTTGAATCATTTTTGGGTCCCAAATATGTTTTGGAGAAATTCTGGTTCGTCCAGATTCGCCAGGCGAGTTGGTGGCGAGTCCGTTTCGCCAGGGATTCACCGGGCGAATTTGTCTGGGACAGCAAAAACAATATTTTCGTATTTTAGCCATAACTTTTGGTCCCCGTTTGAAGCGTTGGAAAGCTAATGAAATATTATTTCTATTGAAAATGGGTTGGAGGTCAGTAGATGATTTATTTAAGTTGTGGTTTTGAAAAAGTGTTTGTTTGTCGGATTTTTACCGTCGTATTGGTGTGCGAATGATGTGTTATCATGCTATATGCTTTTGATATGTAACGTATAGCTGGTGTGATGTTATATGGCGTGAATATATATGATGAAATGTTGTGCATGATTGATACGCATTGGTGACAGATGTATGATATTTGAATGATGTTGTTTTGTCGACTTTTGCCGTTGTCATTGTGTGTAATTGATGTGTATCATGCAATGTGTTGTTGATATGGATATTGTATGACTTGTGTGCTGCTGTGAAATGAAAATGCACGTGATACATGTTGTGATGATGATTTGTGGCCTAAGGGCAGGAAAATGCAATGTGTGGTAATTGATGATATATGCATGATTATGGATGTGTATATGTGTGCATTTTAAATGCATGAGTCATTGTATGCCAAGCATCATGATATTCATTCTTATGACATCCTGAGTGACAGATTGATTCCAGAGGGAATCTACTATAACATCGTGCGCCTTAAAAATAAGAGGAATGAATCGCCTTAAAAATAAGGGGACCGAAAGTGATGGTTATAGACGATCGTGTGCCCATGTGGGGTGTGAGCGATCCATAAACGTCGTGTGCCCGTGTAGGGTGTGAGCGACGGGGAACATCGTATGCCCGACGGGGAGTTACAGTGATGTAACGAGTGATGGTTCCAACAGATTTCCTAAGTGAACTAGTGATGAGAATTGTTGGAAGTCGGTACCGCATGGCATTTGCATAGAGTCGTTGTGTCGGTCTCTGTGCATTTTCATAAATCATGGATTGATTATGTGTGAGAATTATGAATGGATGCATTATGTGTGGAAAATCATGATTTGACTGATTATGTGTGGAAATTGTGCATCGAATTGTTATGTGTTGAGATTGTGATAGCATTGGTAATTTGATGTGCATATGTGATAAATGCATTGGTTGTGGATAATATGTATTAGGCGTAGACATATGCTATGTGATGTGTGATGTGTTTCTAAATGTTATGATTTGGTATGCCTTATATGCAAATATGTGATTATATTGGATACTTGATATATGCTATATTGTTGGATTAATAGATATATGTTACGTATACGTGGTATGTTATATGTATTAGTATGTGGTGTTTGTGGTGAGAATAGCTATGCGTGTGAATTATTATGTATTTACATATTATTATGCAATCTTGATTTTAATTGTTATTGCTCATCCTTCTGGTGTTTTATAATGCTCTATGAGGCATTGCATATTAGAGTTGCTGGAGGTCTTTTTGTGAAGATTAGTCCTCCGTTCTGTTGTCGGTCTTGGTGTCTGCTCTGATACGTAGCATGGGAGTCGGGGAACGATTATATATATATATGTATACATTTGTTGAATGTAGTACTTTTGTGTATATAGTTGATGTTCTAAAATGATTTATTTTGTAAAACAAGTCGGTTATGGATCTTTCCGCTTTATTCCATAATTGACCTTTCCCTTTATATGGAAAAAGTTTCCCCTTTGAGGGTATTCTATTTTATGCTATGTATCAAATTTATGAGCAGGGATGATGTTTTGTTTATTTAAATGTGACATCCTTGTTTCCGTCGGAAAAATAAATTTTTAGTTACTCTGATTTTATTTATGTATTATTTATTCGCGATGGGAATTGGGTTATTACATTAGTGGTATCAGAGCAGGTCGGTCCATCCGGCCAAGTTGTTGAGTCAGTTGGTGTGACGGTTGAATACTGTCGATGTTGTTGTTTGTTCCTTAGTACGTGATATGTGTGTGAAACACTGTCAGTGCTTTCTGGTTTCCTAATCTTTTGTCTTCAGGTGTTAGAATGAGATAAGTGGGGGAGAAGCTGGTACTTCTCCAAGTTGCTTCAGGTGTGGAGCGTTGGCTCAGTGTGTTGTGAATTGCAAGATTGTAAGTGCTCTTTGGACAGTGTTGTTCCTGATTCCAGAGGGAATACGGAGGTACGGTTTATGTCAACTAAGGATTTGTGCCTTAGGTAGTTTTGTGCGCAGGATGTAAGGAATGCTATTATAGTTTGGTAAAGACGGTTTATGCCCCATCATGATTGTCGGCTGTCTATTGACAAATTGAGGAACTGATCACCCTTAATCTCTTGTTGATAGCAGAAGGGAATTATGTTGGATGGAATTGACGTGTCTTTCTGGCTTGATAGTGTGTGTAATGAATTGTTTGGAATTTGAATATGAGTTGGTTGGAAAAGTTAGATTTTGAGGTGTGGAAACTATGGAAATGCAGCAAAAAATTCTGGTTCTGGTGCAATTCGCCTGGCGAATTGGGAATTCGCTAGGCGGATTAGGTCTCGCCAATAGTTCGCCAGGCGAGGTGCTGGCGAAGGGAGATTCGCCAGGCGAAATCGTAAGTCGCCAGGCGAAAACGGAGAAACAGAAATGTGTTGGCTACTGAAAGTTTGGGTTTTCAGAAAAATCAGGTTTCGCCCCTGGTTCGCCAGGCGAAGGGCTGGCGAAGTGGTATTCGCCAGGAGAAATTCTTACTCGCCAGGCGGATCTGACTGTTTTCCAATAATTGACTTTCCTTCAAAAATTCATATCTTTTGACTCGGGTGTCTGATTTAAGCGTTCTTTATATTGATATGAATCTAGGAAAGTGTTCTATGCTATGGAAGGTGACATTATTGTTTGTAAGGTGGAATAGAGGCTTTGGTATATTGGTCAAGTTGGGAAGTTATTGAGAGAGGACGATTGGGTATCGTTAATGGTTGTTCTCAGAGAGTAGAGTGTGAACTCACATTTGACGAAGGTGAAGATTTGAGGGTTAGATCTGCTAAGTAAGTAGAAAACTCTTAGTAGATGGGACTAAGATGTTTGTTTTGTCTGTGATGATAGTGTTCTGGAAGTTGACAGAAAGGACACAGTGATGAGCTACCGGTTGTGCGTAATTTTTAGATGTATTCCCGGATGGAATATTGGATGTTAGTATTAGAAGTACCCGGACTGATAGAGCAGTTGGAAGATTTACTGGAAAGGAGAATTTTGAGGCTAAGTGTGTCGTCTTGGAGAGCCCCAGTATGGTTAGTAACAAATTGGAGGGATGATTGAATGGAATAACAAGCATTATGATGGTATTGGTATTGGGACTATGGAAAGCGAAACTTAGAGTCCTGGAGAGGTTTGGAGTCTTTGGAATTTTAGAGCATTAATGGAAATTTTGAGAAAACCTTAAGTGTGGATGTAATATTTGAGAGTTCTTTTGGGATAGTTGTTTCTACACGTGGGGATTTATGGAATTTGGACTGTTAAGAGAAGAAATTGTGTATGGATTACTGGCAGTTGAATAAGGTAACGATTGAGAACAAGTGTCCACTTTCATGAACAGATGACTGGAATGGTTAAGTCGAGTTTGAGTGAAATCACAATTGGTTGGAATGTTTGATAAGAGTGGTGAATTGTGTGAGTTGAGGCTTTGATCGATTTGATGTGACTGGTTATGTTGTTATCATTGGAATAGGCTGTTAATGACTTGGTTAAGCTTGTGTGTGAGTAGCCAGTTACCCAGTGCAAGGTTTTGCAAAAGCTTTGAGAATTTATATCTTTTGGAATTTGGTTGGGCATTACAACGTACGGTGATGTTGCTTGGTGTTAGTAATGCGTCCGTAATGTTTGTGGAGTATATGAATCATATCTTCCATATTTAATTGGATACGTTTGTGGTGGTTTTGATTGAGGATATTCGAATCTGTTATAAACTCAGAGGAAGAACAGGTAGAGTGTTTGAGATTTGAATTACAAGTGTTAAAAGAGACGAAGATTTATGCTAAGTTATTCAAGTGAGAATTTTGATTGAAAAGGTTAGTTTTCTTGGATATGTTATTTTCGATGATGGTATTGTTATGGATCCATCAGAAGTTGATACAGTTCTACAATGAGAGGTTCCGAAGTTGGTTAAGGAGATTAGAAACTTTTGGGCTCAGTTGGTTGTTACAGAAGGCTATGGAAGACTTTGCTAAGTTCGTACTTCTGTTATCTCAGTTGACTTGCAAAGGGTGAGTCGTTTGTTTTGGATGTTCGTTGTGAGTACGTTTTGGTGAGCTGAAGTAGAAGTTGTCTACGGCTCCAGTTTTGATTCTGTGTGATCCTAATAAACCGTTTGTGAGGTTTTGTGTAGTGTCTCTGAAGAGTGTAGTCAGGTGTTAATGCAAGAGAGTAAAGTCGTGGCTTATGCTTTACGACAATTGAGGATTTATAAAAGGATCTATACTATTCTGGATTTGGAATTGGTTGCGGTCGTATTGTGTTGGAAAATTTGGAGGTATTATCTTTATGGTTCTAGGCTCGAAGTGTTTGGTAATCACAAGAGTTTAGAGTGCTTGTTTGGTCGGAAGGAATAGAGCATGAGACAACGAGAATGGTTAGAATTTGTGACGAGTTATGAATTTGGCTTGGATTATCCTTCGGGAAAAGCTAAGGTTGTGCCTGAGGAGTTAAGCTGAAAGTTTTTATGTAAGTCTGTTTTGATGGTCAGAGAATTAGAATGATTTGAGCAGTTCCGAGACTTGTGTCTGGTGTGTGAGATAACACAGTAGAGTGTGAGGTTGGGTATATTGAAAGTGAATAGTGATTTTTGGTGAATATGAGAAAGAGTTAGACTTTGGACGTGAGATTGGTAGTTTTGACGGTTACGAGTAATCAAAGTGGCACAGCGGAAGCGTGGTGTGACGCATTTGGTATATGCGTGTGTGACTTGTAAGAGTTCATAAGTTGAATATTGGAAATATGTAGGAGTGATGAGACCATTGGACGTTTCAAAATGGAAGTGATAAGTGGAAGGTTTCAATATTAATCTGGTACTAATATGTAGTTGGGTGTTTTGGTCGTATGTTCGATTGGTGAAGGGTAGCATTGTTGTAATATGGTTGTGTAACAAGGATGTTGGTATCGTGGTTATGTAGAGGTTGTTGAATCGATGTTGTGTCGTGGAACTTGTGTTCTTGTTGTGTTTCGGTTTAAGAGTGAACCTGTGTGTGTTCGTAACTTGGGTATTCCTTGAGTCGTGAGTTGGTCGTCAAGTGCATTGTATGGGCTTTGCATCTTGTCGTTGTAGTGGTCGTCATGTCGTGTTGTTGTAGTAGTTGTTGTTAGCGGGGTGGTTTGTTAGTTGTGTTATTCGTGGGGTGCCTTTTGTGGGCATGTTAGTTTGTTGGTCGGATGCGAGAGTCATATCCGGAGTTGTTCGTCTCAGTATATTTTCGAGGACGAAAATGTCTAAGTGGGGGAGAATTGTAACTCCCCGATTTGTTTAATTATATTTATTTATTTCATTTATTTGAATTTTGTGAAATGTGTGAATTTATTGTATTTTACCTGCTAATTGGTTAATTTCTCAGATAGATAAAATATTTGCATTAAATTATTATTTCTTTTCAACTTTTATTTCCCGAAATATATTTCATCGGTATGTTTATGTTTTATCGCGTTTTGAGAGCGTTTGCGAGATATTTGCGAGTAGGGGTATTTTGGTCTTTTCGGGGGGTAGATATTTTCATAAAAAGAAAGAAAAGAGAGAAAAGATAGTAAGGAAAAGAAAAAGAAAGAAAAGAAAAGAGAAGAGAAGAGAAAAGAGAGGAAAGAAAAGGGAGAAGAGGAAAAGTGGAAAAATCGAAGATAACTCCGTTTCAAGCGCGATTAATCGGGTAAGGGTGAGAAGTTTCGATTATATCATGCTTGTATATGTATATGTATGTTTTGTTTGAATGTTTGGGTGAAAAATATATGTTTTTCTATTTGGTTGAATTTGTGAGAAATTGATAGAAATTGATGTTTTCACGGATGAATTGATGAAATGCATGCCTAAACGTGTTCTAACATGTTATTTTGGGTCACTGGGTGTAATACTATCATGTGGGTTGAAGATTTGAATCATTTTTGGGTCCCAAATACGTTTTGGAGAAATTCTGGTTCGTCCAGATTCGCCAGGCGAGTTGGTGGCGAGTCAGTTTCGCCAGGGATTCGCCAGGCGAATTTGTCTGGGACAACAAAAATAGTATTTTAGTATTTTAGCCATAACTTTTGAACCGTAAGTCTGTTTTGGTCCCCGTTCGAAGCGTTGGAAAGCTAATGAAATATTATTTCTATTGAAAATGGGTTGGAGGTCAGTAGATGATTTATTTAAGTTGTGGTTTTGAAAAAGTGTTGGTTTGTCGGATTTTTACCGTCGTATTGGTGTGCGAATGATGTGTTATCATGCTATATGCTTTTGATATGTAACGTATAGCTGGTGTGATGTTATATGGCGTGAATATATGTGATGAAATGTTGTGCATGATTGATACGCATTGGTGACGGATGTATGATATTTTAATGATGTTGTTTTGTTGACTTTTGTCATTGTCATTGTGTGTAATTGATGTATATCATGCAATGTGTTGTTGATATGGATATTGTATGACTTGTGTGCTGTTGTGAAATGAAAATGCACGTGATACATGTTGTGATGATGATTTGTGGCCTAAGGGCAGGAAAATGCAATGTGTGGTAATTGATGATATATGCATGATTATAGATGTGTATATGTGTGCATTTTAAATGTCATGAGTCATTGTATGCCAAGCATCATGATATGCATTCTTGTGACGTCCAGAGTGACGGATTGATTCCAGAGGGAATCTACTATAACATCGTGCGCCTTAAAAATAAGAGGAATGAATCGCCTTAAAAATAAGAGGACCGAAAGCGATGGTTATAGACGATCGTGTGCCCATGTGGGGTGTGACCGATCGGGTCGTGTGCCCGTGTGGGGTGTGTGCGATCCATAAACGTCGTGTACCCGTGTGGGGTGTGAGCGACGGGGAACATCGTATGCCCGACGGGGAGTTACAGTGATGTAACGAGCGATGGTTCCAGCAGAGTTCCTGAGTGAACTAGTGATGAGAACTGTTGGAAGTCGGTGCCGCATGGCATTTGCATAGAGTTGTTGTGTCGGTCTCTGTGCATTTGCATAAATCATGGATTGATTATGTGTAAGAATTGTGAATGGATGCATTATGTGTGGAAAATCATGATTTAACTGATTATGTGTGGAAATTGTGCATCGAATTGTTATGTGTTGAGATTGTGATAGCATTGGTAATTTGATGTGCATATGTGATAAATGCATTGGTTGTGGATAATATGTATTAGGCGTAGACATATTCTATGTGATGTGTGATGTGTTTCTAAATGTTATGATTTGGTATGCCTTATGTGCAAATATGTGAGTATATTGGATACTTGATATATGCTATATTGTTGGATTAATAGATATATGTTAGTATACGTGGTATGTTATATGTATTAGTATGTGGTGTTTGTGGTGAGAATAGCTATGCGTGTGAATTGTTATGTATTTGCATATTATTATGCAATATTGATTTTAGTTGTTATTTCTCACCCTTCTGCTATTTTATAATGCTCTATGAGGCATTGCAGATTAGAGTTGCTGGAGGTCTTTTTGTGAAGATTAGTCCTCTGTTCTGTTGTCGGTCTTGGTGTCTGCTCTGATACGTAGCACGGGAGTCGGGGAACGATTATATATATATATATATGTATACATTTGTTGAATGTATTTTGTAGTACTTTTGTGTATATAGTTGATGTTCTAAAATGATTTATTTTGTAAAACAAGTCGGTTATGGATCTTTCCGCTTTATTCCATAATTGACCTTTCCCTTTATATGGAAAAAGTTTCCCCTTTGAAGGTATTCTATTTTATGCTATGTATCAAATTTATGAGCAGGGATGATGTTTTGTTTATTTAAATGTGACATCCTTGTTTCTGTCGGAAAAATAAATTTTTAGTTACTCTGATTTTATTTATGTATTATTTATTCGCGATGGGAATTGGGGTGTTACAGATTCTATCACTGTTTATTTGTTGTTTTCAAGTTCAATTTTCGTGCACAATTTCAGTTCCTAGCATGTGGTGGTTGGCATAAGTGATTATGTGTTGAAAACTACTTTTGAAAAGCTATTTTTGCTGTTATTTTTGCCACTGTCTCAGTGGTAACCGGTTAGCAGTTATGCTGTAACCGGTTACACAGTTCAATTTTCAATAAATACGCTGATTTTCAAGTATGTAACCGGTTAGCAGATATACTGTAACCGGTTACCACTGAACAGAATGGCCAATTTTGAGTTTTTTCAAGCTTGTTTGATATCCTTTCTTCTTCTAACTTCCCTGGATCAATGTGCTTCATTTTTATGGATGTTTTAAGTGTCAATTAACTTCTGATTAAAGCATGTTCATGAACTTTTGTTGCACACTTTTGATTATTCAAATTGTTCATATTTTGGCATCATGGGAATGTAATCATTCTTGTATTTTTCTTTGATCACAAATAACCTGATTTTGTGTTGCATTTTGTTGATCACGTGGTACTGTTTTGTATTCCCTTTCTTGGTTTTGCATTAAGTTCATTCTTCATGGATGAGCTTAATCTTGTATAATCAATAATTCACACCTTTTGCCTTAATGATTTTTCATTCTCTTTGGAAAATTGTTGGCATGGTTTTTCCCTTTGATTAATTGATTGAAACCATGTTTCGATTAGTTGATCTTCCCCTTTCCTCTCTTTAGGCTTCCTTTAGAGCTTTCTCTTTCGTTCCCCCGTGAAGTTGGAGTTTCGCGCTACACCTTACGTCAGAGCACTGTACAAATTGAAGCTGTTACACAGGAGCGCTGTACAACTTGGAGCTGTTGTGCCGTCTGGTTCAACTCCCGCATTACACCCTGTGTGTTAGAGAAGGAATGAGAAGGGACAATTCCTACTCTCATTCTGACTAATTCAGGTAGGGGACGAATGACCCTGTGCTTGGCATTATCCCCAGTCGGGTTGATCCTTGATCACTCTTCACCCTTTGCAATCTCTTTCGATCCTTGATCACTCTCTACCCTTTGCAATCTCTTTCGATCCTTGATCACTCTTTGCCCTTTGCAATCTCTTTTGATCCTCGATCACTCTTATCTCTTTTGATCTCTCTCTTGATCAATCACCTTCTTGGTTACGATCCTTTGTTCATTGGGTTAGCAAGCTGTCTTCGTTTCAATACCCTATTCCTTCCTTGCGGTTAATCATTGTTCTTTTGATTCCCTTGGAGAGTCTCTCTTCTATTTCTTCGGTTAAACACAGTATTCCTGTTAAAAACTGAATCCCTTGCGGAGTTCGCAACCTTCCTTTGGTTGTTTTCCCTTTGTTGGTTAATCATTGTCGGTCAGTTAAAACACCAACGTTTGCACTCCTTCTTAGTTAAACACAGTCCGTCTGTTAAAACACTGAGTTCCTTGGGTTAATCACCTTCTCTTGGTTAATCACCCTTTTCTTCAGTTAACCACAGCCTGTTAGTTAAAATACTGAACCCCTTTTTGAGTTAATCACCCCCTCTTGGTTAATCACTCATTTCTCTCGGTTAATCACAGTGTTCTATTAAAAACTGAATCCCCGGCAGTTGGCAACCTTTCTTGGTTCGAATACTTGCACCCTTGGGTTAGTAACCTTCTTTTGGTTCAATACCCTTCTTCGTTGGTCAAGTGTTATTTGTTCAGTCAATACCAACACCCCTTGTGGGTTACGACCTTCGATCGGTCCTACACCCGTTCTTCTGGTTAATCACAGTTTTCTCTGTTAAAACCAATGCTTCTTTATCCCCCACAGAGTTGCAACCCTTGTTCCCTCGGTTAACCACTGTTCATCAGTTAATATACTGACGCCCCCTTTAGAGTCAAACACCTTCTCTTGGTTCATCACTCTCTCTCTTGGTTTATCACAGTCCGTCTGTTGACACCAGCCTCTTTTCCCCGCCAGAGTCTTACTCTCTTTCTTCGGTTAACCACTGCCAACCAGTTAATATACCGAATCTCTCTTTTCTCTTGGTTATAACAACATCCCTTTATTTGGATCCCCAGCGGAGCCCTTGCTATTCATTTTGTTCTTACTTTCTTGGTTTCGACATCAATCCTCTTTGTCATCCCCAACGGAGTTTCTTTCATTCTTGGTTTTGACATCATTCTTTTTCTAGGCTCTTGTCCAATCACTCTTATTGTGTGGTCTTCCCTAGTAGAGTTTTTTTTTTCACTCTTGCTCTTGGTTTTGACACCACTTCTTTTGTTTCCTATTTTTTTCTTGTCTATTTTCCGTTTGGTTCCCCGAACTACGGAAACTCTGATTCTGCATTCTTTTGAATGTCAGATACGTAGGCACGAGACGCAATGTCTTGGCGAGCACACTTCCACCTTTCTTTCTCTCTCCTTCTTTCCTTCCCTTTTCTCTGTCCCCTGGTTCCATGAACTATGACGCTCTGATTTCCTCATTGCACTATGAGGGTACGTAGGCACGAGGACTTCGTTCCTCCACGAGCACTTTCTTTTCTTTCTTTCTTTCCCCCTTCTCTTCTCTCTCTTCTTCTTTTGGCTAGAAGCCTTTAGATAGATAACCCATCCAAGCCTAGAAACAAGCGAAATGGTTCCCGTTGAGTACGACAGATGCGTTAGGTGCTAGTACCTTCCTTTCGTATAACTGACTCCCCGTTCCCGTTTCTCTTCCCCTTGGGTTTTATCGATATTTTACCTATCCTTTGGAGCTAAATAAAGTTCGGTGGCGACTCTGTGTTATCTTTGAGTGTGCGATTCACTCAGGTAGAAAACCAGCCATCTTCAGCACCAGATAGAGATCAACTCAGAGCCATGTCGTAGAAGGATAAGGAAACATTTAAGGAATATGCTCAGAGATAGCATGAAATTGCCGCCCAGATTTGTCCACCTCTTGAGGAAAAAGAGATGACAAAGATCTTCTTGAAAACCTTGAGCTCATTTTACTACGACAGAATGGTCTCCAGTGCGCCCAGTGACTTCACTGAAATGGTAGGCATGGGAGTTCATCTTGAAGAAGCAATTCGAGAAGGACGTCTGGTCAAAGATGTCGGACCATCAAGCAGTAGCAAAAGATACGGTAGTGCTCTCCCTAAGAAAAAAGAGCAATATATTGGTAATATCTCTCTCAAAATGCAAAGGCGACGGTACCAACCAGTAGCAGCTGTAACTCCTGCTATCAACCCTGCGCCTGTTCCTACGTATCAACCTCAGGTTGCTCAAAGCCAACCGATTCAATAACAATATCAGCAAAGGACACAACAGCCTCTTCAGCAGGCTCATCCTCTATACAACGCGACCACCAGGGTTTGACCCTATACCAATGTTGTACACAGAACTGTTTCCACTACTACTAGTTAAGGGGCATGTCCAAACCAGGGCTCCTCTTACAATTCCGGAAAATCTGCCTTTTTGGTTCAAAGCAGATCAGACTTGCCCTTACCATCAAGGAGGACCAAGGCATAACATAGAAAATTGTCTCAGCTTCAAATCCGATGTACAGAAGCTTGTTAGGAGCGGGGTCTTATCCGTCAAGGATACAAATCCAAACATTCAGACGAACCCGTTGCCTCAACATCAGAAAGCTGCTGTAAATTTGATAGAAGGAGAGTCTAACCACAGCTATCAAGTTCATGATGTACTCTTGTTGAGGGCCAACCTGGTCAAAATGCATCGCAGACAGAGCGGATATGGGCATGTACCATCTCATAACTATCACTAGTGTGATATCTGCTCTAAAAACAATCAAGGATGTTCTATGGTGCAATCAGCTCTACAGGAATAGTTGGATCTCAGATGGATCCAAGATCACCGAATTCGTGAGGTCAGCATGACTTGTACGAATTCCAACATTATTCAGAACCACGACATTCTAGCCATGAATGTCAACTTGGTGGCAATGCACTTAAGGCAAAGCCAACATCACAATCTGTCACAGCACGATTACGATTCCTGTCTGATCTGCTAGGTAAACAATCAGGGATGCTCTTTTGTACAAGAGGCCCTCCAGTGTCATATGGATCTTGGATAGATTTAGGATTACCATGATAGAAATCAGTATCAAGTGAATATGATTCAAATCTTTGATATTCGCTTGATGAATACCAGCTTGGTAGAGTTACATGCTAAGCAGGTCCAGCTCGGTTTTCTGATTTCGCATAATTATCAGAACTGCACAGTTTGCCGTGAGAGCGACCAAGGATGCGCTCTCGTTGAAAGAACTTTGCAGCACTTATTGAACCACTAGTGGCTTCCGATCTATTCAGACGAAGACACACAACAAGTCAGTATGATTAATGGGAACCCTACTGGGCATCAAAGTCTGGATTTTGGATCAATGGGAACAGATCTAGTGAGGTTACACTGCATACAGAGCGGACGTGGCTAGGTGGCACCACATAACTATGAACGTTGTAGAGTTTGCTCTAAAGATAATCAAGGATGTTACCTCGTGCGAGCAGCCCTTCAGAGTCAGTTGGACCACAAAGAGATTCGACCGTGTCCAAGTTCTGGGTCAACCAATTTGATGCCATACAATTTCACTGATCGAATCAAGGATGTTGTCATAATCTCTGATCATGAGAGGACCAAAGATGTTTGTACCATCATCCCTTTACTGGACGAATTGAAAGTTCCCAGCCGGGAACTGATTGAAAATACTTACAATGGTCAGAAGAATAAGAAGGCTCATGTAGTTATCTATCTGCCGGGACCACTACCGTATGAATCAACTAAGGTTATCCCTTACAAATACGGTGCAACAACAATTGAGAATGGAAAGGAAATTCCATTACCCTCTGTCGTGAATATTGCAGACATCAGTCGAGTAATACAGAGCGGTTGAATCTTCAACCGAGGAGTTAGAGAACCTACCAGAGAAAAGGAACCTCAGACGGAAATTCCTGATCAACCATTCGGTTAATCCTTCGATCCTGACCTTTAAAAGAACAGCGATGAGATGCTGAAGCTCATCCAAAAGAGTGAGTACAACATTGTTGATCAGCTGTTGCAGACTCCTTCAAAAATCTTTGTGTTATCACTTTTACACAGTTCCGAAGCTCACAGGGAAGCTCTACAAAAAGTCTTAGAGCAAACCTTTATGGAACAAGATGTGTCAATAAGACAATTTGACAACATCATCTCCAACATCACTTCCTGCAACAACTTGGGATTTAGTGATGAGGAACTGCCAGAAGAAGGCAAAAGTCACAACATGGCGCTCAATATTACAGTCAACTGCCAAGACAATGCGTTAGCTAGCGTACTGGTAGACACCGGATCAGCTCTAAATGTAATTCCAAAGTCTACATTGATGCGATTATCATACCGAGGATCTCCGATAAGAGGCAGTGAGGTCACCGTCAAAGTATTTGACAGATCCCAGAAAAGAGTTATCGGCGAAGTCGACCTTCCTATAACTATCGGTCCCCACACTTTCCTAGTCACTTTCCAGGTCATGGACATCCGAGCAACATACAGTTGTTTTTTGGGAAGACCTTGGATACACGAGGCTGGGGCAGTCACTTCGACGCTTCACCAAAAGCTGAAGTTTGTCAAGAACGACCAACTAGTCACAGTCTGTGGAGAGCAAGCCTTGATCGTGAGTAACTTATCATCGTCCACTTATGTAGAACCAGATGAGGCTGTTGGAACCTAGTTCCAAGCACTTTCGGTGAGCAATGAAAATCAATCAAAAAGAGGAACATCGGTTTCCTCGTACAGAGATGCTCTCAAAGTGATTAAAAGTAACAATACCAAGGGATGGGGACAACTTGTCATTCCTACTGATAATAAAACAAAGTAGGGTCATGGTTTCTCTTTAACCTGTACCCAGACTACTAACGATGAGATTCTTCATCCCATTCAAAACTTCTTCCACGGTGGAGGTTTTCTTCACCCAGTGTCTCAAGAAGTAGATACCATCAACGAGGGAGATTTCTCCAATACAGATGAGGAATGGAAGTCCTATCTTAATGAGGACGGTTATATGTCTCAGGAAGAAGTGCCTACGCCATTCTGTTCCCCCACGCAGGGTCTGAGATATATACCAAGGTCAGATGTCGAAATGATATATGAAGATTGTGATCCGGAAGGATGTCGTGCTCCACCCAACTCATTAGAGGAAGACACTCTGATGAAAGATAACTTTGACCACGAATATTATGGCCCAATGGATGGCCGGCATATCTGGCAGCTGTACCCAGGAGACTCAGGAAAAAAGAGTCAGCTGAACGATGCATATCAGCTAAGCATCATTGAAAAGAATTCCTGCGTCCCCACCATGTCATGGGATCAACACTCAGGGCATTCAGAAAACATCCAGCACGACGATGAATTTGCAAAGCTTGTCGGACTAGAGTTCATCAACTACGTTTTTCCCGAGGTCAACATCATTGAGAAAGATTACTCCTCCAGTTCCAAAGAAGTATGGGACACCTTAGGAGAACCAAGTGGAAAATTCGACTACTTGGTCAAGTACACCGCTCCTGAAAGCTCTCGTATCAGGCTCAAAGACATCCAGCCAACTGGATGGGGAGATCCACCTGAGAGTGCAAACACTGTGCAAGATACAACAAAAGAGTTCGTCTATGACAACTCTGCCTGGGAGACAGATTCCAATGATCCTACTCAACCAGAAATCAGGGTCATTTCTAAAGACAAATCAAGAAGAAAGGTACCAGAATTTGTGATTCACCGAGGAGTTCGCCGCCAATGGGTTGCTATCGACGTTCCGAAAGTTGTTCATAGGTCAAAGTAATTACCATCTTTATCTTAACCTTTCACCCTGCCCAAGTGAAACAGATGTTTTGATAGGGCTCACTTTCTGTAAATGTCCCTCTTTGCTTCGCCCAAAGCGATAGAGTTTTGTTTTACAGGGCTGTAGTTTCAAGAATCGACAAGATCATAAATAAAATAATGTCGTTCTGTAATTTTCGCATTTATTGCTATTTTCTCTTTTCGCATTTCAGAAAATGGTAATCCTAAAAAACAACTCAAATAATAAAAACAAGCAGTTTTCAGAAAATACACTGCAAACACTCTTGCATTTCTCTCTATCTCTTCTAAAACAAATCATCACATCATGCAGATTGCTTGTTTTAAACCCCATTGAAACATACGATCCAATGTCTTCTCCCAACCTTGAATTCCCGATATTTGAGGCTGAAGAAGAAGATGACAAAGAAATTCCAGAGGAGATCTCCCGATTACTCAGACAAGAGGAAAGGTCCATCAAACCTCACAAAGAGCCATTGGAAACAGTCAACTTGGGTTTAGAGGAAGAGAGAAAAGAGGTAAGGATTGGGGCGCTGCTCAGTCCAATTGTCAAAGAGGGTTTGACAAAGCTTCTCAAAAAGTTTCCCGATGAATTCGCTTGGTCCTGTCAGAATATGCCAGGGTTAGATACCAACATCGTGGAACATCATCTACTGTTGAGATCAGAATGTTCGCCAGTAAAACAAAGGTTGAGAGGGACTCATCCAAACATGTCCATCAAAATCAAAGAGGAAGTACAGAAACAGATTGACGCGGGTTTCCTCGCCACGCCAGAATATCCTCAATGGCTAGCCAACATAGTACTAGTTCCAAAAAAGGACGGAAAGGTCAAAATGTGTGTAGACTACAGGGACCTGAACAAAGCAAGTCCAAAGGATGACTTTCTCTTACCACACATAGACATGCTAGTAGACAGTATAGCAAAGTTCAAAGTCTTCTCCTTTATGGATGGATTCTCGGGCTATAATCAAATCAAAATGGCGCCGAAAGACATGGAGAATACTTTGTTCATCACCCCATGGGGCACTTTTTGTTACAAGGTAATGCCGTTTGGTTTAAAGAACGCCGGGGCAACATATCAAAGGGCCATGACTAATCTGTTTCTGGACATGATACACAAAGAAATCAAAGTGTATGTCGATGACATGATTGCCAAATCAAAAACAAAAGAGAAGCATGTGACCCACCTGTCAAAGCTATTCGAGCGGCTGAAAAAATACAAACTCTGCTTGAATCCTAATAAGTGCACATTCGGTGTCCGTTCAGGGAAACTTTTAGGGTTCATCGTCAGCCAGAAAGGAATTGAGGTTGATCCTGACAAGGTCAAGGCCATTCAAGAAATGCCTTCTCCAAAGACTGAAAAACAAGTCAGGGGATTCTTGGGACGTTTGATTTACATTTCCAGATTTATATTCCTCATGACCGCGACATGTGCACCGATTTTCAAATTACTCAAAAAGAATCAGGACTGCGTTTGGACAGAAGACTGCCAAACCACCTTCGACAGTATCAAGGAATACCTTTTGAATCCACTGATTCTATCACCTCCAGTGGAAGGAAGACCACTGATCATCTACCTAACAGTCTTGGAGGACTCAATGGGTTGTGTACTTGGCCAACAAGACAAAACCAAAAGGAAAGAGTCTACCATCTAATATTTGAGCAATAAATTCACCGAGTGCGAGACTCGGTACACTATGCTTGAGAAAATTTGTTGTGCTTTGGCTTGGGCAGCCAAACGTCTCCGCCAGTATATGATTCGTCACACTACTTGGTTAATCTCCGAAATGGATCTAATCAAGTACGTCTTTGAAAAACCTGCTCTCACGGGAAGGATAGCCTGTTGGCAGATGTTGTTATCAGAATACAACATTGAGTACCATGCTCAGAAAGCCATCAAAGGAAGTGTTTTAGCCAATCATTTGGCTCCTCAAACGATTGACGCTCAAGAATCAATTGGATTTGACTTCCCAGACGAAGATGTCATGAACTTAAAAATGAAAGATTGCGATGAACCGCTACCCAGTGAAGGGCCTGAACCAGGTTCCCAATGGGGACTAATCCTTGACGGAGCTATTAATCATTATGGAAATGGAATTGGGGAAATCATCATAACACCTTAGGGTACCGACATTCCTTTCACCACCCGACTGACATTCAAGTGTACAAACAACGAGGCCAAATACAAAGCTTGTATCATGGGTCTCGAGAAAGTGATCGACTTAAGGATCAAGAACTTGGATGTATATGGCAACTCAAACCTGGTTATCAATCAGATCAAAGGATATTAGAACACATACCAATCAGGACTAATTCCTTACAAAGGCTACGCGAGAAGGTTGTTACCGTTCTTCAACAAAATCGAGTTTCATCATATCCCTCGTGAGGAAAATCATATGGTTAATGCGTTGGCCACTCTCTCTTCCATGATTAGCATAGGTCAATGGAATGGCATACCTAAGATTGACATAATGCGCCTTGAATGGCCCGCTTACATCTTCGTGATCGAAGTAGTCATAGACGACAAACCTTGGTATCACGATATCAAATGCTTCCTTCAGAAACAAGAGTACCCACCTGGGGCATCTAGAAAAGACAGAAAGACCCTCAGGAGGCTGGCTGGCAGCTTCTTTCTGAGTGGTGATACACTCTATAAGAGGAATTTTGACATGGTCTTGCTCCGATGTGTAGGCAGACTAGAAGCAAACATGCTGATAAAAGAAATTCACGAAGGATCCTTTGGCACTCATGCCAACAGACACATAATGGCGAGAAAAATTCTGAGAGCAGGGTACTACTGGTTGACCATGGAATCCGATTGCTACAAGTACATGAGGAAGTGTCACAAGTGTCAGATATACTCAGACAAAATCCATGTACCGCCAACACATCTCAAAGTTCTCTCTTCCCCATGGCCTTTTTCCATATGGGGAATCGACATAATTGGCATGATTGAGCCCAAGGCTTCAAACGGACATAGTTTCATCCTGGTAGCCATTGATTACTTCACCAAGTGGGTCAAAGCGGCATCATACGCCAATGTAACCTGACAAGTGGTGGTCCGATTTATCAAAAACAATATTATCTGCCGTTATGGTGTTCCGAGCCAGATCATTACCGATAATGGATCTAACTTGAACAACAAGATGATGAAAGAGTTGTGCGCTGAGTTCAAGATCGAACACCATAACTCATCCCCCTACCGTCCTTAGATGAACGGAGCGGTAGAAGCGGCTAACAAGAACATCAAGAAGATTGTTCAGAAGATGGTTATAACTTACAAAGACTGGCACGAGATGCTACCCTTTGATCTTCACAGTTATCGCACATCTGTTCGTACTTCAACAGGGGCAACCCCGTTCTCTCTAGTATATGGCATGGAAGCAGTGCTCCCCATAGAAGTAGAAATCCCATCAATCCAAGTATTGATGGAAGCCAAGCTAACTGAAGCTGAATGGTGTCAAAGTCGACACGACGAACTAAATCTAATCGAGGAAAAGCGAATAGCGGCACTATGCCACGGTCAGTTATATCAACAAATAATGAAGAAGGCGTTTGACAAAAAGGTCCGACCTCGCCTCTTCAAGAAATGAGACCTTGTGCTCAAGAAGATACAATCATTTCTCACTGATTCCCGGGGCAAATGGACTCCAAATTATGACGGCCCCTATGTGGTCACGAAAGCTTTCTCAGGCGGTGCCTTGAGACTCGCAACCATGGATGGAGAGGAATTTTCTTACCCCAAAAATGTTGACGTAGTCAAGAAATACTTCGCCTAAATAAAAAAAAATAAAAAAAATGTCTCGGTTGATTGAAAACCCGAAAGGGCAGTCCAGGTAAAAATTAGAGACATAGGCAAAATCATCCCGGTGGATTGGAAATCTCAAAGTAAAATCTAGGTAAAAGTTAGGGATAATGGCAAGTAACTACGTCCAACAGAGGGGAAAATCCCTCAGTGGCAGTCATGCCATCTGTTAGGAAGACTCTAGTCAAGGTCATCTTCGACAGAAGCTCAAGATGTCCAGAATTAAAAGTTGGTAGAAGGATAGTGGTCGTTATGTTTTAATGTAGCCATTTTCCCTTTAATTACCAGTTTCTAACTTTGTAAATACTCTATGGAATCACGCGCTTGACTGATCTCCATCCTATCAATAAAATTTGAGCCTTAGTTCTTTTGTTTGCAATTCTTATTTGTTTTAGTTTTACAGAACGACATTTTAACATGATTTACAGTTCTTGAAATAAAACAAAACGAATTTACTTGTCAAACTTTTTCTTCTTTTAAAAATAAAGATGGCAATTTCTTTTGACTGTTGAACATCGAAAGAACACCGATCGCTTCACCAGAAGTAATCGAACCCCAAAGTGCAGAATCAAAGTACTCCTTCTATACCAGTGCGCCTGAATGAAGGATCAGCTATGTCAGAGACCATGTTTCATTTGACGTCCCCGGCAGAGTTCTCATGTCCTAAGCCTGACCAACGGTTGTTCCCCACAGGGACTATCTCTCCTAAGCAAGGCAGAATTGCTACTTCTAGACCAGTGATACTTTTCATCTCCCGTAGTGACCGAGTATCCAGTCATGTTCATCCGTTAGTCTGTATGTCGCGTCAATTTTGTCAGCATATACATACATACATCATACATTATTGATTTACATTCATATTCATATTGCATCACTATCACGCTTGTTGGTCTTGTCCCCTAGTAATGAAAGTACTTTCAATCGAGTTGTCAGGTCCTTCTTTGTCAGGAAATGTTGCATCTGAACAATCTCTCCTCCAGTTTATTTCTGGATTGAAGTCGGTCCGTGACCCTTTTGATAACTTGAACCTCTGAAAGACAAAATGACCTTCAACGAACGTCACTCTTCGCCATTGAAGATGATATCTTTGCTTTCCCAGATTAAGGAAAATCCCAGAGAGAGCCTCGCAACTAAAGACTCAGCAACATAGTGGTTCTTCTCTCCAGAAAATCAATGTTAATGAAGTCATCAGAACCTCAAAATTGGATTACATCATATGGCATTTCCTCCGAGAAGATCTCAAGGAAAAGTATGATGTAATATCCCTAAGCGAAAGCAGTCTCTCAAGAGACTCGTTTTCCCCAGTAGAGCAGACAAATGGCGTCTCCAACCAGAGAAGTTTGTGCACCTCTACAGCTCAAACGAATGGGTTCCCCAGCGAGTCTGACATCGAAACTTTTTTCTATCAAATGGCATCTCCCCAAGAAAATCCGGTGAGAAGTTTGATGAAAATCGCTACAAATAGCGTCACTTGTCAAGAAAGGTTATTGACAAAAGAAACTAAGACAAGTTCCTTGGCTGAAGACCAGGATCGAGGGGAAGTTTATTTCAGAAACTGAGACCAGTTACTTGGTCGAAGACCAGGATCGAGGGGAAGTTTATATATCAGAAACCGAGACCAGTTCCTTGGCTGAAGACCAGGATCGAGGGGAAGTTTATTTCAGAAACTGAGACCAGTTCCTTGGTCAAAGACCAGGATCGAGGGGAAGTTTATATATTAGAAACCAAGACCAGTTCCTTGGCTGAAGACCAGGATCAAGGGGAAGTTTATATAAGAAACTGAGACCAGTTCCATGGCGGACGACCAGGATCGAGGGGAAGTTTTACCTTTTCTAAGCATCATTGCTTAGCAAAAGAAGATGGATGAGTAAACTACCATTCATAACCACCATCAAAATTTTGGTCACTCCGATATTTAATCCTCTTGCACCCCGAATGCCTTAATACCTTCGCCATTCACACCTTCGGGTCCAAGAAGATTAAATAGGGGCATCTGTCATACCCTAAATTTTGACCACCAAGATTTCCCATCATTGTGCAAGACATCATCACAATATGGATGTACCTTCATGCCTCATCAATCTCCTCAAGGATTATTGAGCATTCACCACAATCAAGAATTAGGGTTTCAAGCCCTCTCAGAGCCTTAGGCAAAGGATTAATCAAGAAATGACACGATCTTCAACTTGTATAACCTCTCAAACATCCATAAGGGATCAAGAGGACTCCCACATCAAGAATCAAGCACAAAGTTGCAACATTCCAAGTGGATCAAGCCTCAAGATCTCCAGTGTCACCAAATTAGGGTTTTGGTCGACTGAGGCCTCCAGATGGAAATTTTCCTCTGGGCATGAGCCAATGCTTCAAATCACAACCCAATATACTCCAAGGAACCTCATGGACCTAATCATCAAGTCAATTTAACCTCAGGGGATGCATTTACCCAAAAAATCAGGAATTAGGGTTTCTTGACCTAATTCACCCCTAAGTTGACTTTTGGGACAAAACATGAACCAAGACCTCAAGACATGATTTGAGGGTCTCTAATACACTACATTGATCTATTTTCAACAATGGATTGATCCAAGAAGCTTGATCTATAAGTTTCAATTTCATCAGGACCACAATTAGGGTTTCGAGGGAAAAGTCAACTGTACCTTTGACTTTCGACCAAGACATGCTCCCAAACCTTGGGACATGATTCAATACACCCTATAACACCTATGGAATGTATTTATTAGGTTTTATTTAGGTCAAGGACTTGATTTCACAAAGGATCGCACCGTTTGAATTTCATCCGATAAAAAGTCAACTGTGCACAAAATCAAGTTTGACTTTTTGGAATTTTTCACAATTATGGTTCTTTGACCTTAAAACAATGTTAATATGTGATTTGGATCATCATTCATCAAGAAAAATCAAGAAAAGTGAGTTAACTTGTAAAAGGGGTAACCATAAAAACTTAGAATTTTTTCTAAGTTATGGAACAAAGTGGCTAGGGTACCAACTTCCAAGGATCATAACTTGAGATCCAAGCAACCATTTTGAATGATCCAAAGATGGATTTGTAGCTCTCAGGGCATACTTTAAAAGTGTCAACTACACCTCATTCCAATTCCTCACAGATTTCAAGTTATGATTGGATCAAAATCACTAAAAACATGAAAATGCATCTTTTTCCAACACTTAGAGAAATTCTGCACAAGATAGATTTTGGTGAAAACACCAAAACTTGGGGCACTTTTTCACATAGTTGCAAGATGAATCAATTCAAGGTGTAAACACCAAAGTTGTTGTGCATATTACTAGCAATCCAAATGGTCCATTAGCATGAAAAAACTCCATGGAAATCAAGGGATATAGCAGCTCAAAGGCATGCTGCTACAACTATTTTGGAAAAACCAGTTTGCATGTTTACTTGCTTTCCATGATTTATGATTCAAAACCAAGGATCACTATGCCAAATTCATCCAATCTGATCACAATGCATCTGATCCAACCAACAAACTTGGACTGAAATGCCAAGAGCTTAACCTTGAGAATTGATGAGTTTTTGGCATAGTGCACTTTCAAGATTCTCACTCTCCTCAGTTAAGTTCTCTGATTAAACAACAATTAAAATGACTAAGGAATGTGGAATCAGTCAATACATAGCTGATCTATTTGGGGCAGCTGTTACACCTAGTGTAAGAGGCATTTATGCCAAGCCAAGACCATTGAACCATGGCCTTATCCTCTGAGCTTCAAGAGAACCACTTCAACACAACTCCTCCACTATAAATAGAGGTCCTAATTGATAATCCAAATCACACCAAAGCAGCTTACAACTTTGCTTTCTCTCATTCTTTCCTTAACTTCAAATTTCATTGTTCTTGAGAAAGCACTATCGGGTTTTGAGTTGGAGGACAATGCAGCTCAAACCAATGATTCACACACATCACATATAACATATAGGTGTCTGAACACTCACTTCCCATCTGTAACATCAAAATCACCAAATGGCCATCCAATTGCACAAAACTCATGACTTGCTGCAGAAGGAATCAGGTTGCCCAATCCAGAGGTTTTCCAATCAACCTAAGCATTCAAACACGTCCATTGAGGTACAAAGAAGCTATCCAAATCATTGAAACTCATCTGTAATACCTCCAAATCAAAATTCGATTCTCACTTGCAGAGGTAAAACTTGAACTCTCAAACTCAATGAATCATGCATCATAAACATGTTTTCTTGTTACCATTGTGTTTCTGGATGTTTATAGATCATTTCCCCTCAATCAATTATTGTTTACAATTCGTGTATAGGATTTCATTGAGTTCATACCAATTTTAGGGTTCTTCAGGCTTTATCAGGCTATGTTTTGATTCACTTGATTTCAATAAAATTAGGTATTGCCATTGTGTTCCTCATCTGAAAACACATGATTTTCATTTTTGGATCGTGTGAAATGGTTGAGAGATGAATGAGATATGGGCCTTCACGTATCTGAGCTTGAGGTTGAAGATGGACATGGCGCCATGCATCAGAATTTGAACTTGTTTTACTATATAATTTGCCTTTGCCATATATTAAATGAATTCGCATTGCGCTCCAGTGGTTGATCAACTGGTTTGTGTGTACTAGCGAGTGGAAGGTCTGGAGTTCGAATCCCCCTCGCCCCATACCTCTTTTTTATCACTTTTTCCACTTTTTATTATTTTTCATATTATTTTATTTAATGATTTGAAAAATTAATTTCTCATTCAATTTTAATCATTTTTGGTTGATTCTTTTTCTGAAAAAACACAAAAATAGTAAAATACTTTATTCTACAAAAAAAATCAAATTTATATTATTTATATAATATAGTTGGTATTTTTGTGAATAAATTCATTTTAATTGTTTAAAACATTTTAAAAATGAATATTCATCTTGAAAATCAAGACCAAATGAGTTTTAAATCATCTTGTGATTAAAATCTCATTTTTCAAACCTTAACCAAAAATCCCAAGTGGTTTATTTAAACTTATTTGGTACTTTTATCATTTTTTATTAATTATCTTTGAAAAACTACTTTTAAAAAGTGAAACTTAGGATTTCTTTGATTTTTAATCATACTCAAAATATTCCAAACATTTTGGGCCTCTTGATAGAGTGTAAGTCCCACCACTTTGTACATAAATAATGTTTGGGCCTACCCTCGTGTTGTAAGTCCCATTTCTTTTCTTCAAAACTTTTTGGGCCTCTTAAGAGAGTGTAAGACCCATCCCTTTGCACGGAAAACCTTTTTTAGGCCTCAGTCACTTGTATAAGTCCTTGTACAAATTCAAACAACGGTGCGCTCACTATTAAAATTTGGCCCTCTAATAGAGTGTAAGACCCAACTCCTTTGTTAAATAAACATTTTTGGGCCTCACATATTGTATAAGTCCCTCTGTATATTTTCAAAACAATGGCCGATCGTCCCCTTTTCAAAATCATTCGGGCTTCTCCCTGAGTTGTAAGCCCCATCTCCTGTACAAAAATAAACTTTGGACCTCTAATAAAGTGTAAGACCCAATCCCCTTTTGACCAAAATCTTTTTGGGCCTCAATCGTTGAATAAGTCCCGATACGATATTCAAAACAACAGTGCAATCACTGTTAAAATTTGGACCTTTCCCTGAGTTGTAAGCCCCGATCTCTGTTAAAAATACTTTCTTCTTTGATTTTGAATCCAAATGTATAGTTGCTATCAAAACTTTCTTTAATTTCTTTGAACAGCTAACAAAACAGCATGGAAGCTCTACAACGGGTAAGTGTTTATCCGCTTTCTTTTATATGCTTTCATATACATAACTGTATTGTGGGAAGCTGCGCATGGTTAGTCTTCTTTCATACCTTTTAAATACTCGTCATATATCAACTGTATATATACTAGTATAGTTATTTAAAGTTTTCCCCGGCAACTACGTCTAGAACTAGGTAAAGCCCTGTTGGTCACTCTTTAAATACAAACAAAACTAGATCCCCATAGGATTTTCAGATACAGTCTTCCCTTCTCTTGGGGTTAAACAATATTGAACAAAGAGAAAGGCAGTATTCTCGGTGAACCTTTTCTCAGACTGTCACCCCTAGAAATTGTCAAAGAAATTCTACTCCCCAGAGTTGATCTATTCTCCGTGAATAGAATCTCTTGAGTTTCTTCCAAACCCTCAAACTTTCCTAGAATGATCTCTTCTATGTGAATTGCATTTCTTGAACTTCTCTTGGTTTGGGGACCCACAGGCTTCCTAGAAGCATCACCACCTCCTCTTGGGCTTTGTACAAGGACCCTTCGGCTTCTTAGAAGTTCGCATGCCTTCTCTTGGGATTAATACAAGAACCCTCACGACCTCTTAAGGGTGTAAGACAGAACTTAGTCATCCTTTGCTAGAGCAGTCTTTCCAGTGTCAAACCTCAGGCCACTTTAGGGTTGATTCTCATCCCTTAAGGCCCTTGCCTTCTTTTGGGCATCCTACAAAAGATAAAACTCTTCCACACCAGTAGAGTAGGATAGTCTATATCCCCTCTTGAGTCTCAAAGACATTCTCAATCTCCAGCAGAAACCCCGTCTCTCTCATGAGAGTTCCCCAACCAGGGTCAGCTTATCCCAAATCAGAACCTCAAGGGCTCTGATATCTCAACTATTCTGTAATCCTCAGCAAGAGTTGACTCCCCACTTGGACCTGCCTGGAAATCTCTATAATCCCTAACAGTAAGATAGCCTCCTCTTAGGCTTTGTATAATGATCCTTCCTCGGCAAAGTCAGCCTCCTCTCGGGCTTTGTACAATGATTCTCCCCAGCAGAGCTAACCTTTTCAGACTCTCTTGTTGAGTCCATCACTTTTCAAGATTTTCTTGATAAGTCAACCTCCTCGTAGCCTTAATCTCGGGCTTCGTACGAGACACCAAATCACTCTCTTGTTGAGTATAAAAGACTCTCTTGTTGGTTCGATCAACTTTCAAACTCTCTTGTTGAGTCAATCACTTTTTTTTGGACTCTCTTATTTAGTCAACTTGTTTTCAGCCTCCGTCTTGGGCTTTATACAAGACAGACAAAGTGCTCTCTTGTTGAGTTAACCCTTTTATCCTCCTATTAGGCTTTGTATAATGATTGTCCTCAGCAGACGTCCATACAAACACTCTATTGTTGAGTCAAACCCTTTTAGCCTCTATCTTGGGCTTTGTATAAGACATAAATCTCCCTCTCTTGAGCTTGGGACAAATATCTTCTCTAGCAGAGTTGTTTCCTCCTAGCCTTCCTCTAAGCTTTGAAGAATGATTTTCCCCAAGCAGAGTCAAACTCTTTTAGCCTCAATCTTGGGTTTTGTACAAGACAGATAATACTCTCCAGCAGAGTTAAACCCTTTTAGCCTCCGTCTCGGGCTTTGTACAAGACACGTAAAATATCCTCCCCAGAGTCAGATAAATTTCCCATTTCAGCCTCCGTCTTGGGCTTTGTACAAGACACATACAAATTCTCCCCAATCGGGTCAAAGAGCTCTGTATAAGCATTTCCCTAACGGATTCCATTCTCCTTAGCTTCCTTTAAAGCTTTGAGAATTGAATTCCCTTTAAGTAGAGTCAAAGCCCTTTTAGCCTCAATCTTGGGCTTTGTACAAGACAGACAAAAGATTTTCCCCGGAGAAGCCAAACTTCTAGCCTCCTCTTAGGCTTTGTATAATGATATCCCCAAAGAGTCAGTCTCTTTTTAGCCTTAATCTTGGGCTTTATACAAGACAGGTATAACACTCTCTCGTTGAGTCGGTCTTATCCAGCCTCCTCTTAGGCTTTGTATAAAGAAATCCCCTAGCCAAATCAATTAACCTTTTAGCATCAACCTTGTGTTTTGATCACGGCACACAAAAATCAACAATCCTTCTTTAGAGATGACAAATTCTCTCTCAATCATAACTTTTTAGCTTCAATCTTGGGCTTTGAACAAGACACAAATACTCTTTTAGCTTCAATCTTGGGCTTTGAACAAGACACCAAAACCCCATTTTCCTCCCTTAGAATAGGAGAAACTACGATTGCTCTGATTTCCCTGTTTCATTTAAACGGGAATACGTAGGCATAAGATTGTAAAATCTTAGCAAGCATACCAATCAAAAACCCTAGGTCCTGTACCTTCATATCAATCAAAACTTTAGGTTTCATACCTTAAGCCATTATCATTATCATTTTCCATGGAAAACAAAACTCATTCTCCCTGTCACACTTTCCCAAGAAACTTTCCCAACCCATCAGTAGATAAACACTATCAATTACAAAGCGAGACCTAAAAGCTAACATCCTATGGATAACCACATATAGGATGGGTAATTGATAACTACCCATTGAATAACCTGACCCCGGACCCCCAATCTCTTTTAAGAGTGTGTTCAGTTAAACATTTACGCGCAAGGTTAGTTTTAGATACCTTCCCTTTCCCTTCCAGCTTCATGGGATAAATAAGAAATCAGAAAGTAGCACCCTTTCTCCATGAGGAGAAAACCCAAACTTTAGCGATAAGGTGGTCGCATCACCGACAAAAATTGCTCGCTACAAGCTGGCAGATAGAAGTATTTGCTACCCACAAGGGAAGATAGAAGATGTGCTGGTAAGGGTTGATAAATTTGTCTTCCCTGCTGATTTCATCATCATGGATTTTGAAGCTGATGAAGAGACGCCATTTTGTTGGGAAAGCCATTCATAGCAATGGGTAGAACTCTAATTGATGTGGAATGAGAAGAACTCACTATGAGAGTGAAGGGGCAGCAAGTAGTGTTCAACATACCTAATGCCTTGCAATACCCAGAAGAAGAGGTAGCTGAGTGTTCTATGATATCTAGCTGGGAAGGTTTAATTCATAAAAACCTTCTAAGGGCTAGTGATGTGTTGAAAATTGAGTTAGGAAAAGTGGAAGATGAAGGACTAAAAGATGGAATCATCTACGGTCCAATGCAAAACCAAGAGGAAGAATCAGTGGAAGTGATAGAATCCACCACTGTTACTCATAAGCAGCAGCTACCTTCCATAGAAGAACCCCCTGAATTGGAGCTCAAGCAACTGCCGGAGCATTTACAGTATGCATATCTGGAGGCAGGACACAAGCTGCCAGTTATCATTGCTACAGACCTACAAGAGGAGCAGAAAGATAAATTGATTTCACTACTGAAGAGACACAAGAAGGCAATTGCGTGGCAGATTTCTGACATCAAGGGAATCAGCCCAGCAATTTGCATGCACAAAATTCTGTTGGAAGAAAATGCTAAGAATATCATTGAGAGTCAACGAAGGATGAACCCTATCATGAAAAAGGTTGTAAAAAAGGAAATTATCAAGTGGCTGGACACATGAATTATTTACCCTATCTCTGATAATGTGTGGGTAATTCCAATTCAGTGTGTACCGAAGAAAGGGGGCATGACAGTAATAATCAATGAGAAGAATGAGCTCATTCCCACTAGAACTATTTCTGGTTGGAGAATCTGCATGGATTATAGGAAGCTAAACAAGGCAACTAGGAAGAATCATTTTCCTTTGCCTTTCATTGATTAAATGTTAGATAGATTGGCTGGAAAGGAGTACTATTGCTTCTTAGATGGATATTTAGGCTACAACCAAATTGCAATAGCCCCGGAAGATCAAGAGAAAACAACATTCACATGCCCTTATGGCACCTTTGCTTTTAGAAGGATGTCGTTTGGACTGTGCAATACACCAACCACCTTTCAGCGTTGCATGATGGCTATCTTCTCGGATATCATAAAGAATTCTGTGGAAGTCTTCATGGATGATTTTTCAGTTTTTGGAGAGTCATTCAAAGATTGTCTAAAGAATCTGGAGTTGGTGCTGACCAGGTGTGAAGAGAACAACTTAGTCCTTAATTGGGAGAAGTGCCATTTTATGGTAAAAGAAGGAATCGTTCTTGGTCATAGAATTTCAAAAGAAGGATTAGAGGTAGATCAAGCTAAGGTGGAGGTAATTAAAAAGATACCCCCACCAGTCAACATCAAGGGCATTAGGAGTTTCTTGAGACATGCTGGATTTTATAGGAAGTTTATAAAAGATTTTTCAAAAATAACTAAACCCCTATGCCAGTTGCTGCAACATGACACGCCTTTTGTCTTCAGTAAAGAGTGCCTTGAATCTTTCAACCTTTTGAAAAAAGCTCTCATTTCTGCACCTGTAGTCAAAACTCCAGATTGGTCCAAGCTATTTGAGTTAATGTGTGATGCCAGTGACTTTGCCATTGGAGCTATTTTAGGCCAAAGGCATAACAAAGTTTTTCACACCATCTACTACGCAAGCAAGACTTTAATAGAAGCACAAATCAATTACACAACCATGGAGAAGGAGCTTCTGGCAGTAGTGTTTTCTTTTGATAAGTTCAGACCTTACTTGGTAGGAACTAAAGTCATTGTGTACACGGATCATGCAATAATCAAATATTTGATTGCCAAAAAAGATGCAAAGCCACGGCTCATACGATGGGTTCTTTTACTACAAGTGTTTGACCTATAGATAAGAGACAAAAAAGGAGTAGAAAACTCAGTTGCTGATCATCTCTCTAGACTACCTGAAGAAGTTCAATCTCACAACAGTGGAGATATTAAAGAAAGTTTTTCGGATGAGAAGCTGTTGGTGATTACTGATGGCACGACTCCTTGGTACACTGACATTGTTAGCTATTTGGTCAGCAGAGTGGTGCCACCAGAATTCAACTTCCAACAAAGAAAGAGGTTCTTCCACACTATCAAGAATTATTTCTGGGATGAGCCTTATCTGTACAAGAAGTGTACTGATCAGCTATTGAGGAGATGTGTTGACTATGAGGAGGCGCGACAGATCTTATCAGCCTGCCACAAAGCCCCCTATGGTGGACACTTTGGAGGGGTCAGAACTGCAGCAAAAGTGCTGGAATCAAGTTATTTCTGGCCTTCTATTTTCAAGGATGCTCATGAATTTAGAAAAAAGTGTGATAGATGCCAGAGGGTTGGAAATGTGTCCATAAGACAAGAGATGCCACTCACGAGTATTCTTGAAGTGGAAATTTTTTATGTGTGGGGCATTGACTTCATGGGACCATTCCCTCCATCCTTTGGCAATCTTTACATCCTTGTAGATGTGGACTACGTGTCCAAATGGATTGAAGCAGTAGCAACACCATCCAATGATGCTAAGGTGGTAACCAAGTTCTTGCTCAAAAACATCTTGACAAGACATGGCACACTAAGAGCTATCATCAGTGATGGGGGGTCCCATTTTTGTAATAAACTTTTTGAAAACTTAATGGAAAAATAAGGGATTAACACAAGGTTTCTATAGCTTACCATCCACAAACTAGCGAACAAGTGGAGCTTTCCAATAGAGAAATCAAGAGAATCTTGGAAAAAGTGGTTAACCCCACAAGACAGGATTGGTCCAAGCATTTGGACGAGGCACTATGGGCGTATAGGATTGCCTATAAAACTCCCTTAGACATGTCTCCATATAGACTTGTCTATGGGAAGACTTGTAACCTACCCATTAAATTGGAGCATAAGGCATTTTGGGCTGTGAAACAATTAAACTTCAATATTCAAAATGTTGGCCAAGCTAGAATGCTCCAATTAAATGAGTTAGATGAGCATAGGTTATTCTCATACGAGAATACTGAATTGTATAAGGAAAAGACGAAAAGGTGGCACGACAGGAAGTGTCAGAAGAGGGAATTAGTGAAAGGCCAAAAAGTTTTACTCTTTAACTCAAGGCTTTATTTTGGAAGAGATTTACCCCCATGGTGCTGTGGAATTGTTGAATGAGAAAAATAGAGAAAATTTAAGGTTAATGGCAAAAGGGTCAAAACTTATTTTGGAGAACCCTCAAATAACACAAGGGATTCTCTCCATTTCATTGATTGATAGACACTTGTTTTGGTCAGGCGATAAGACCTTAAAATAGCGCTACTGGGAGGTAGCCCAGCTTTATGCATTTTTTCTTTTGTTTTTATTTTTTGTACAGGATCGTGATAGTTTTTGTGGCATCAGCTCATGACAAGATGTGACACGTCAGCAAGAGACATGAAAAAAGTGGAAATGGAATATTGGAAGAGTTGAAGGAATTAATTTTGTTAAGTCCAAGAAGAATAATATTAATGCTGAGGTGGCATTAAATAATTTCTTTTGGAATTCAGAAAGACAATGGACTGTTGCGTTTAAAGAGGAAGAGATAGAAGCAAAGAAGGGCATGGGGATTGAGCGTCTTGGGCCATGTGTAGTAGCAGAGTCATGATGGACATGCCTGCCACGTCAGACTGCTCAGCCACCTAAACACGTAAAACCACTAAAAGAGTCTTTTCAGCTGTCAGACCTAAGTCCTCTCACTCTTTGCCCCACTAATCACAAAAACGGAAATTTTCTCTCTCCATCTCTCAAGGACGTTTTTTTTATTATTATTCTTTTCTCAACTTTTCCAAACTCCTTTCCAACTTCCCTCCACATCTCTCTATACCCTAACATTCAAACAAAACCTTTCACTTTTCATTTTCTATCATCCTCTCCGTAACCCTAAATCCCCCAAACCCTATTTCCTCCATTAACCAAGAAAAAATGACAAGATATCCAACCACCGGTCGCCGTTACAAGACTACAGGAAAGAAAACTGTCACCCTCACAATCAACATCTCCAGTCAGGCTGAAGATGAAATTTTTGTTAATGTGGAAGCCCATAGATGGTTCATGGAACACTTCAGTAAAATGAACGTGTTTGCTGAACGTGGATTTATCATTGATGTGGAAGATGAGAAACTGGGACTACCAGGCGACATAGGCACAACAATCTCACACTTGAAATGGGAAAGTTTTTGCAAGCAACCTGGTGTGTATAACGCTACTCTGGTCAAGGAATTTTATTCCAATCTGACTGATCCTGGACACAAGAGGTTAGAGGTTTTAGTCAGAGGAACAAAAGTGATTTATAATTAGTCCAACATTAACTTCTATTTCAAGCTGGAGAATAAGGAAGTCGAGTACCAGAATTTGGTGCTCAGTTCTCAAGAAGACAAAAATGATGCCTATATGAAGTCTTTGTGTGTTGCTGGTACACAATGGGTTGACAAAGTTGTGAAAAGGATGGATATGAGGCCAGAAGGCAAGGTGTGGTATTAATTCCTCAAGCATTCAATCAAGTTCACTACTCATAACGAGACAGTCTCTAGGGCTAGCTTGGTGCTTCTTCATTGCATCACTGGTTTGAGGGCTATTAATATTGGGAAGATAATCGTGCAAGAGATTCATGCTTACTCGAAGAAGAAAGAGGGAATGCTATATTTTCCTTGTTTGATAACAACACTCTGCAGGAGACAAGGCGTGCTTGAGTACGACTCAGACAACTTTGGGTCTCCACAGCAACCCTTGGACAAAACCTTGATCATGACCCTGATGAAACCAATGTGAGAACAAGACTTGGTTCTGCAATATTATCTCTAAGTTTTGATGATAATAGATGAATATTTGTATAAACAATTTTGTGCAACTAATGTTGTTATTTGTGAGAACCTAGCAAACAGGTTCTGCTTCCGTGAATTGGCGCAATGCTTAATGAAAAATGCTTCGAAGAACTGAACTCAATTCGAAGATAAGACAAGATTCACATAACTCTGATACGAAAAGAAAAAGAAAATGAATTCTGAAGATCAAGAGATAAGGGTTCTAATGGGACGAAGTCCAAATGCTGAAGCCTCATGATTTTTGATCAAGGTTCTGAAGACCTACCCAAAGTCGACTCTCATGCTTCAATCAAATATTATCAGAAGCCTCTGAAGATTTAAAGAAAGTGGATTAAGAGAACAAGGTTCTAAAGATAAGTTCTGAAGATTATGGAAGCGCAGAGCTGATGATTCAGAGACTTGATAATCTCAAGAACCGAGCAATGGTTTCCCTTCTTACTCACGCTCATAAAAATCTTCTGAAGTTGAGAAGCCAAGAAAACTTGCCACTCTATATAGCTGTACCACATTACAACGTTAAAATTCTCGAAGACTGTGCGAAATACAAACAAGACAATCTGACACAGACAGGATGCGCTGCATGCAGAAGATTTTGTACCTGTCCTCACTCTTCCTGCCGTAAGCCTACTTAGCTATCATGATTTCAGTTCAACGAATCTTTTCACTCGGCTATAAAAGGAAGCTCAAAGACTTGAAGAAACAAACACATGCGAACAACGACAATACTTTCTAACTCAATTCTTTCTTAAGTCATTCCTGGTCTAAAAACTTGTTTACATTATCAGCTTGATAAGAAGCAATTCTCTGTAAACTCATTGTGTCTGAACTTAAAAGTTGTATTCCTTAAGAGAGTCTTAGTAATTAGATCTCTTGAGAAGTCTAGGACGTGTGTCTTAGAGGTTGTGCCTTGAGTAAGACCTGTGTGGTTGGATTACTTGAGAAGTCTAGAACGTGTGAGTTCTAGAGGTTGTTGTTAATCACCAGCTGTGTAGCTCGTGCAGTGTACTATTTTGTTGAATAGTGGATTAAGACCTCGTTGAGAGAGGCAAAATCACCTTGGCGGGTGGACTAGACCAACTTGGGAGATTCTCAAGTGAACTAGTATAAACATAATATGTTTATATCTTTTTGTTTAACCAAGCTGTTGTTCTTTAGAAAAGGGAAAAAGTTTTAACAAGAAAAGTTATTCAAAAGAAATGATTATTTTGAAAAACCAATTCAAACCCCCCTTTATTGCGTTTTTCACACCTCAATTGGCATCAGAGCTCCGGTTCTGAGGTGATAAATAGATTGAATTTTTATCAAGCACTTAACAGTGTTTAGTACCGATCCAAGTGTAAAAAACAATGACTACACCACCACCAACAACTTTTGAAACAAATATTATTGAAAGGGAATCTTACACTGCAAAACCTCCTATCTTTGATGGCGAAAAGTTTGATTATTGGAAAGATAGAATTGGAAGTTATTTCTTATCATTTGATCTAGATCTATGGGATCTAGTACTTGATGGCTATAGTCATCCTATAGATTCTGTAGGTAAAAAAGATTGAAAGAAGTGAGTTTACAGATGCTCAAAAGAAAACTTACAAAAATCATCACAAAGCAAGAACCATTCTGTTGAACGCAATTTCTTATACCGAGTATGAGAAAATCACAAACAAAGAAACTGCAAAATCCATCTTTGACTCTCTTTGTATGACTCACGAAGGAAATGCTCAAGTCAAGGAGACAAAGGCTCTTGCGCTAATCCAGAAATACGAAGTCTTCAAAATGGAAGAAGATGAGTCTGTTGAAACCATGTTCTCAAGGTTTCAAATGCTTGTTGCCGGACTCAGAGTTTTGAACAAAGGCTACTCTACTGCTGATCATGTCAAGAAAATCATCAGAAGTCTTCCAGCAAAATGGAGACCAATGGTGACTGCCTTGAAACTTGCAAAGGATTTGAATAATATCAGTCTTGAAGAACTTATCAGTTCGTTAAGAAGTCATGAAATAGAGCTTTAAGGAGATGAACCTCGGAAGAAGAAAAAAATACATTGCACTAAAGGCAAAGCCAAAAAAGAAGAAGGCGTATCAGGCAGAAGAAGAAATGGAAGAATTTGAAGAAGATTCAGAAGAAGGTGATATATCACTCATATCAAGAAAGATAAGTCAACTTTGGAAATACAGAAGGAACAAGTTCAAAGGACCAAGGAGAAGATTCGAATCTACATCTGGTCAAAGAAGAAACTATGGAAAAGATGTTACGTGCTTTGAATGCAAAGAACCTGGACATCACAAATATGACTGCCCAAAGGCCAAGAAAGAAGAAAGACCTAGGAAAACCAAAAAGGGTCTCATGGCAACCTGGGATGATTCGGAATTTGAAGATGATGCTGATGAAGGTCAAGTCAACATGGCTTTCATGGCAGAAACCAGAAGTGACTCGTCAGAGGAAGAACTATCAGACTCCGACGATGAAAGAAAGGTGCTATCTTCCTTATCACGATCTGAACTTGAATTAGGATTAACTGAACTTATAAAAAGATATCAAAACCTTCAAAGCAAATTCAAAATCTTGAAAAAGAGTTTTATAGTTTCTTCAGATGATCTTACTAAAAACAAGAAAACCATTTCTGAACAAAATGAAAAAATATTTGTCTTAGAAAATTCAAACACTATCCTGAAATGTAAAATATCTAAGTTAGAAGAAGAAATTGTTTCAAACTCAACTAACACTAGTAAAGAAGACAAATATGATAACGCATTTAAAAATTTTCTTGCCAAAAGCGTAGATAGAAGCAAAATGGTTTCACTAATCTATGGAGTCAGTAGAAATGGCAGTAGAGGTCTAGGATATTCAGGACCATCTCAACCATATGATGAAACCAGAAACATCAAAATAATACCTCTATTCAAACAATTTATTCCCTCTGGTACTGGCCTTAAGCATTCAGAACCAAAAGGCTCAAACACTGGGATTACACAAACACACACACTAAGGAAATATCCTAAACAGGAACACTATGCACAAACTCCACACCGTTTCACTAACGTACAGAAATCTAAAGGGATCAGAACCTTTGGAAGAACTAATGTGAAAGGACCCACAAAATGGGTACCTAAAAACAAGATAATATATGTTGCAGATATCCTTAATAGCTCCATTGAAACACCAATCATGGTACCTGGATAGTGGGTGCTCGCGACACATGACGGGAGAAAGGCTTATGTTCCAAGATCTGAAGCTTAAACCTGGAGGCGTTGTCGGTTTCGGAGGAAATTAGAGAGGAAGAATCATTGGCTCCGGAACTGTTGGAAATGGTAAGCTTCCTTCCATTAAAAATGTTCTGTTAGTAGAAGGTCTAATGCATAATCTGTTGTCAATAAGTCAACTTAGCGACAGTGGTTATGATCTCATTTTTAATCAAACATCTTGTAAAGTTGTAAGTTAGAAGGATGGATATGTCCTATTAAACGGAAAGAGGAAAAACAACACTTACAAAATTAAGTTATCTGATTTAAAACATCAAAATGTAAAATGTCTTCTTTCTGCAAACGAAGAGCAATGAGTCTGGCACAGACGTCTTGGCCATGTCAGTCTGAGAAGAATCTCTCAGCTTAATAAGCTTGGTCTTGTTAGAGGCTTGCCAAATCTGAAATATTCGTCAGATGCTATTTGTGAAGCATGTCAGAAAGGAAAGTTTTCAAAAACCTTTTTCAAAACTAAAAATGTTGTTTCTACCTCTAGACTGTTGGAACTTCTTCACATTGATCTGTTTGGCCCTGTAAAAACAGCCTCTCTCAATGGTAAGAAATATGGACTAGTCATCGTTGATGACTACAGCAGATGGACATGGGTAAAATTCTTAAAACACAAGGATGAATCACATTCTGTGTTTGCTTCCTTCTGCACCCAAGTACAAAATGAGAAAAATTGTAAAATAGTCAGAGTCAGAAGTGATCATGGTGGAGAATTTGAAAATAAAAACTTTGAAGAACTTTTTGATTCACATGGAATATCTCACGATTTTTCTTGCCCTAGAACTCCACAACAAAACGGAGTTGTAGAAAGAAAGAATCGAACTTTACAAGAAATGGCTCGCACCATGATCCAAGAAACTGACATAGCTAAGCATTTCTGGGCAGAAGCAATCAACACAGCATGCTATATTCAAAATAGAATCTCTATAAGACCTATATTGAATAAAACTCCATATGAATTGTGGAAGAATAAATTACCCAACATTTCTTACTTTTATCCATTTGGATGTGTCTGTTTTATGCTTAACACTAAAGAGAATCTTAGCAAGTTTGATTCCAAAGCACAGAAGTGTCTGTTGTTGGGATACTCTGAACGCTCGAAAGGGTACAGAGTTTACAACACAGAATCAAGAATTGTGGAGGAATCCATTCATGTTAGATTCAATGACAAGCCTAACTCAGAAAAGTCAGAGCTAGTTAAGAAACTTGCAGATTTAGAAATCAGATTCTCTGAATCTAAGGAAGAGGTAGAGGAAGTCAAAGAACAGCAAGATCCTACACCAAAAACCACTGAAGTAACTCCAAATACCCCATCTCAATGAAGAAAAAGATTGTCCACATCCCATCCTGAGGAACTAATTCTGGGTAACAAAGATGCTCCTATCAGAACCAGATCAGCCTTTAGACCATCAGAAGAAACATTTGTAGGACTAGTATCGTTGATAGAACCAGCTACAATTGAAGAAGCTGTCATGGACAAAGATTGGGTTCTGGCTATGGAAGAAGAACTTAACCAGTTCTCAAAAAATGATGTTTGGGATCTAGTTCCAAAACCTAAGGATGTTCATGTAATAGGAACTAAGTGGGTATTTAGGAACAAGCTGAATGAAAAGGGGGAAGCTGTCAGAAACAAAGCACGACTTGTTGCTCAAGGATACAGTCAACAAAATGGAATTGACTACAACGAAACATTTGCTCTAGTTGCTAGACTTGAAGCAATACATTTACTAATATCCTTTTTAGTGAATCATGACATCACTCTATATCAAATGGATGTTAAGAGTGCATTCTTAAATGGCCATATATCAGAAGAAGCTTATGTCAAACAACCTCCTGGGTTTGAAAATTCAGAAAAATTAGACTTTGTTTTTAAACTTAAAAAATCACTCTATGGTTTAAAGCAAGCTCCCAGAGCTTGGTATGATCAATTAAGCAAATTTTTATTAGAAAACAATTTCACGAGAGGAAAGGTTGACACAACTCTTTTCTGCAAGATATAAGAATGACATTCTCATTGTTCAAATCTATGTTGATGACATTATTTTTGGTTCTGCTAACTCCTCTCTATGTCAAGAATTTTCAAAGTTAATGCAGGCCGAATTTGAAATGAGCCTCATGGGAGAACTAAAGTTCTTCCTTGGAATTCAGATTGATCAAAGATCAGAGGCCACTTACATTCATCATACCAAGTACACAAAAGAACTTCTGAAGAAGTTCAATATGACGGATTGCAACATTGCTAAAACACCAATACGTCCAACGTGTGTCATGGGAAAGGAAGAAACAGGAGTTAACGTTTTTGAAAAACTCTATCGTGGCATGATAGGTTCTCTCTTATATCTAACTGCTTCTAGACCTGATATATTATTCAGTGTACATCTATGTGCTAGATTCCAATCAGATCCAAGAGAATCACATTTAACCGCTGTCAAGCGAATTCTAAGGTATCTGAAAGGAACAACTAACCTTGGCCTGATGTATAATAAAACATCAGAGTATACTCTTTCTCGTTACTGCGATTCAGACTATGCCGGAGACAGATTAGAAAGAAAGAGCACATCGGGGAACTGTCAGTTCTTAGGAAGCAATCTAATCTGATGGTCAAGCAAGAGACAATCTACAATTGCTCTCTCAACAGCTGAAGCAGAATACATATCGGCTTCCCTATGCATTACTCAAATGCTATGGATGAAAAATCAGCTGGAAGACTATCAGATATATGAGAGTAACATTCCTATCTTCTGTGATAATACTGCTGCTATCTGCTTAAGTAAAAATCCAATTTTGCATTCTAGGGCTAAACGCATTGAAATAAAACATCACTTTATTAGGGACTATGTTCAGAAGGGAACTTTATGCTTAAAATTCACTGATACAGACCATCAGTGGGCTGATATTTTCACAAAACCCTTAGATGAAGATAGATTTCTAATCATTTTAAAACACCTGAATATGAAATACTGTTCAGAATAAAACCTTTTCAGAACCTCATGTGTTTAGTCAGAGAAAAGCATTTTTCAAATCATCAGAACCGTTTTCTTAACGCATCTCAAGTTCTGATAATTTTGTGACATGTCATATTTTTGGAAAATTATTTTTGCACGTGATTTAAATAAAATTAAGTCACTTTAACCATTCAAATTAAATGAACAGCATTTCTCTCGAGATTGACTCAACTTTATCACATTTATTAGCTTATCCCCTCAAGAGTGTATCTGTCCTTTAAACACTCGAGAATTTTTTCTCTCTCTCACAAACCCTAAAAAGTTAATCAACTCTCATCTAATTCTCTATCTATCTATCACTCCCTCAAAATCAACTCATGGATCAATCCTCATTCCTTCTTACCACCGTAAGGATGAACACTCATCAACAAGACACTGTTCAAATCTCCCAAGAACTACCATCCTCATCCATCACACTCCTTACTACTCTCTCAACGGCTGAACCAGAGAACTCGCTTGGTGACATGTGTGACACATGCAAATGACCTAACTATTCTGAAAGAGCTAGATGTTGATTTCGACAACCTCTCTGATAATGGGTTTAACCTAATTGATCAATTGGGGGCTCAAGAATGGAAGAATTACTTTGATAGACTAAGAGGTCCATGCTTTGATGATCCAGTGAAAGAATTTTGGAGACATGCAGATACAGACGAATTCCATGTGGTATCTTTTGTTCTGGAGCAGAAGATTATCATCACTAAGAGATCTATCTCCGAATTGCTAGGAATGAAGTTCTTGGAAGGAAAAAGGATGTACGGAAAAACTGAGAAATCTGAATCAGTCATCAACAAAGCTATCTTCAAGAGCTGTCAATCAGGAACAACGGACTATAAAAGAAAAAACTTGCGTGACAACCTAAGGATCTGGCACAAGATCATTCTTGGATGCATCAATCCAAGACCGGCAAAGAGTGCTACAGATTTTGCCAACGCAAATCAAAAACACATGCTGTACTACCTGCACAAACATGAGAAAATGTGCCTTTCCTCCATTCTGTTCTACTATTTAAGGGATATGGTGCGCAAAACCAGAACAACGGCCTCACCAGAAAACAAGATTGTCAACTACATTCCTTTTGGAAGACTGATCTCTGACATTCTAGTTGAATGCAAATGAGTGGATTATCTGACCAAGGAAGCAAATTTCACGGAATATCTGAATGAAAGAGTTGGAGAAGTTTTCAATGGTGTAAATCTTAAACATATGAAGATGATTGCAAGTGTAGAGGTGAAACCAACACCTATTTCTCCTGAAACGGTGAAATAGATCAGGAATCCAGTGGAAAACTATCCATTCTACCGCAAAGAAGATAATCCAACAACAATAGCCTCTTACATTACCATAATGAGAGAAGCAGAATCTAGAGTTGAAGAAGTTGTTCCTCAGTCAAAGCATATTACTAGGAGTAAGAGGAAGCTTGCTGAAGAGGATGCGCAGGGTAAAAAGAAGAAAAAGGATGAAACTGAAATCTCCAGAAAAGAAGCCCTTCTTCTTGAGAAAATCAATAAAGTTGATGCAAATCCATCTGGTGCTGCGCCATCTTCATCAATCACCTCTACCTCCATTCCACAAGTAAGGTTTAAACCTCCATCTTTCTCTATTCCTTTACCAACCACTAATCAATCAACCAACAGTCCATCAATAACTACCCCAATCCTGTCTGAGATTGTTTTTACCCATATTTCAACAACAACTACTTCAACAATTCAGCCAAATGAACTAGAACCAACAAATCAAATCTTTGAATCTCTAGCTCCCATTGCTGAATCTAGTTCTGAGGAAACCTCCTATGAATGTCTAGAAATTGTCTTACCTAAAAACCTCATGAACTCTGACAATCTAGAAGTCACCTCTCCTAATAATCAACAACAACCACCTGAACCTGCTGCTACTGGATTAACTTATCTCAGCAACCACCATCTGAAACCAACTTTGATAAATCCAACCTCGCTCTGGTTGTCTACAATACTCTACCTCCAACTTCCTTTGAAGAATGTATAATTCAATTTCATGACAAAGCACTTGAGAAGTTTGCTAGGTTAAGAGCGGAACTTTGTACAAGCACAAAGCTCATGGAACTTTCTCAAACACAACCATAACTACTGAACTAGCAAAAGCTAAGGAGAGAGCAGAAGCTGAAGTAAGAGTCAGAGTACTCAAGTTCTTAGCTGCTAAGCAGAAAGAAGCTGAAGAAAAGGCTGCCAAAGAAGCTGAAGAGCAAGCTGCTAGAAAGGCACAAGAAGCTGCAGAGGCTGAAAGAGCTAAAGAAAGTGCTATGATTACTTCCACCTCTGATCCTGTTATCAAGTGTCTGGGAGACGCCGTTGATGAAATCAGAACTGAACAGAAGAACTTCAGAGAAAGGTTTGACAAGCAAGATACTGTCAATGAAAATCTTCAGATCATGATGAAGAAAATTTGGGACAAACTGTCCTCTGACAGCAAATAAACCTCTGTTTTTCTTTTAAGCTTTAGTTCTGTGTTTTTCACCCTTGGACATCCCTGTTTTAATCTTTTTGATTTATGACAAAAAGGGGGGAGAAAGTATGAATGTGATAATTTTGATCCTATAATCCTTCTCCAAAAAACAATGCTGCTTACATGCTAACAGATATATCCATTATCTCTATTAGATTTTTTTCTTCATTTTTTTCTTCTATGCAGATAACTCAGAATTCTGATGATGAAGAAAGACTCAAAAGGTTAATGAAGTCAGGGGGAGCCCCAAGCAAGAATCTTAATCTAATACTCAGGGGGAGCATTTCATAAAAAGGATAAGCTATCCTAAAAACCTTTTTCATTTTCCCTGTGTTATATATATCAAAATTGTGTCATCAAATTATATAGTTTTGTCATCATCAAAAAGGGGGAGATTGTGAGAACAAGACTTGGTTATGCAATATTATCTCTAAGTTTTGATGATAACAGATGAATATTTGTATGAACAATTTTGTGCAACTAATGTTGTTATTTGTGAGAACCTAGCAAACAGGTTCTGCTTCCGTGAATTGGCGCAATGCTTAATGAAAGATGCTTCGAAGAACTGAACTCAATTCGAAGATAAGACAAGATTCACATAACTCTGATACGAAAAGAAAAATAAAATGAATTCTGAAGATTAAGAGACAATGGTTCTGATGGGACGAAGTCCAAATGCTGAAGCCTCACGATTTTCGATCAAGGTTCTGAAGACCTACCCAAAGTCGACTCTCATGCTTCAATCAAATATTATCAGAAGCCTCTGAAGATTTGAAGAAAGTGGATTAAGAGAACAAGGTTCTAAAGAGGAGTTCTGAAGATTCTGGAAGCGCAGAGCTGATGATTCGAAGACTTGATAATCTCAAGAACCGAGCAATGGTTTCCCTTCTTAATCACGCTCACAAAAAGCTTCTGAAGTTGAGAAGCCAAGAAAACTTGCCACACTGTACAGCTGTACCACATTACAATGTTAAAATTCTCAAAGACTGTGCGAAATACAAACAACACAATCTGACACAGACAGGACGCGCTGCATGCAGAAGATTTTGTACCTGTCCTCACGCTTCCATCCGTAAGCCTACTTAGCTATCATGATTTCATTTCAATGGATCTTTTCACTCGACTATAAAAGGAAGCTCAAAGACTTGAAGAAACAAACACATGCGAACGACGACTATACTTTCTAACTCAATTCTTTCTTAAGTCATTCCTGGTCTAAAAACTTGTTTACATTATCAGCTTGATAAGAAGCAATTCTATGTAAACTCATTGTGTCTGAACTTAAAAGTTGTATTCCTTAAGAGAGTCTTAGTGATTAGATCTCTTGAGAAGTCTAGGACGTGTGTCTTAGAGGTTGTGCCTTGAGTAAGACCTATGTGGTTGGATTACTTGAGAAGTCTAGAACGTGTGAGTTCTAGAGGTTGTTGTTAGTCACCAGCTGTGTAGCTCGTGTAGTGTACTATTTTGTTGAATAGTGGATTAAGACCTCGTTGAGAGAGGCAAAATCACCTTGGCGAGTGGACTAGACTAACTTGGGAGATTCTCAAGTGAACTAATATAAACATAACGTGTTTATATCTTTTTGTTTAACCAAGCTGTTGTTCTTTAGAAAAGGGAAAAAGTTTTAACAAGGAAAGTTATTCAAAAGAAACGATTATTTTGAAAAACCAATTCAAACCCCCATTTCTTGCGTTTTTCACACCTTCAACCAAAAGGATCCAGGAAAAAACAGCAGCAGCAAGTCAAACTTCTTCTGGGACAACTGAACAGCAAGACCCATCCATGGAGATTTTAATGCAAATGCAAAAAGACCAGCAATAGTACTTTGCCTATCAAAAGGCTAGGGCGACTTGGCTAGAAAAGTTGTGGGCTATGCAAGCCCCATCCAACTCGCTGGAGGCCCCAAAGTTCCCTGATCACATTCTAGGAAGTATTGAACCAACTGCTACTGATGATGAAGGAAAGGAGAAGAAGCCCACCAAAAAGTAAAAATCAAAGAAGAAGAAGAAGAAGAAGGATAAGGAGTTGAAAAAGAAAGAGGTAGAGGAGACCAGTAAGGGCGTGTCAGTAGAGACCAGCCAGAGCCAAGTGAAGAAGAAGAAAAAGTTAAGAAATACATACTCTTCTCCATCTCCAGAACTGGAAGGTAACCCAAAACAAAAGAAGTTGAAGGTAGAATGGAGAAAGAAGGAGACCTCAGCAGCCCTGACACCACTCGTTAGTCCTGCAAACAAGTTTGATCTTAACAAGTCTGATCAAGAGGACGGAAGCTCTAGCAAAGATGATGTTTTGGAAACCTTCTTAGCAGAGGTAGACAAGGATGCTAAATATTTTGAAATGAGTAAGGAGGATGTAGCTGAAGAGGGAGAAGGGAGTGAGGAGAAGAAGAATCCAGTGGAAGAAATGGTCCAGTCAGAAGGAGCTGTAGAAGACAAAGAAGGAGAATAGATGAGGAAGTATTATTCCTCTACAGAGACAGAGAAGGAAGAAATTGTCAAAGGAGATGATGAGGCAAATAGTGAAGAGACGAAAAAGATCACAGCTAACCCAGAACCCTAACCTGTCAAGGAACCTACCGTGAATGAAGAAGATATTGTTGTGGAGGAGCAGCTAGAGAAAGTTGAAGAGTAGCCTAAAAAGAAGGATAAAAGTCCAAGGAAAGCTGTTGGGAAGGAGGTTACTGGAGTCACAGTTGAAGAGGGCACTGAAAAGAAGGAGCTAGGAGCGCAAGAGGCAAATAAAAAGAAGAAGAAACAAGCCATGCCAGCACCTAGGAAGAGCTTCGGGCTTAGGGCCTAATTGGTAAAGTGAAATAGGAAAGCGTTGGCTCGTCTTCTCTCATCACTGAACAGTGAGGACACTGTCCTTACTTTAAGTTTGAGGGAGGGCACCAACGCTTAGCCTATTCTCACTACTCTAACCCTCTGAAATCACAAACTGGATATTCTGTCTGTTGTCTTGCTTATTTCTGCTTTTGGATAATATTTTGGATTTGTGTTTGGAATGGCCATGTTTTGAGCCATAAGTTTTTAAATCTTTTATGGGGATGATGCCCCTAGAACATGATGATCTGGTTGTTTTATGTTTGTTTTTCTTAAATGTCATGTGTGTTTCATTCAATTAGCATCTGTTTGATTGTTATTCTTTTGCTGAATTTGAGTTATTTAGTCGCATGTCATAGTTTAGAGTGAGGAAAGCGAGGAAATGGTTGGATTAAACTGCACTAGGTCAGGAGCATTAATTTTCAAAAAATTTGGGCTTAAGGATAAAAAAGTGGAATGACGCTTTTATGAGTGAGTGTAGCAAAGTGCAGGAATTATGCCAAGTGAGTTTTGACAGAGGAGACTGATGCTCTCTGTCACGACAACACTAGTCTATTAAACCAGCCAGAAATTTTTTTCAAAAAGATAACTGAATTGTGGGAATCAAGATAAAGGTTGAAATCTTAGAAATCACAAAGGGAAGGACAAAAAGATTTAAATAATGATTGAGACGATCACAGAAGGGGCACACTCCACACAAAAATACTTAAAAGTGTGCAAAAAGTAGCAAAGACCACTAATAAAGTTATGGTGCCCGAAACTGGAGGAACAACAAGCGTTTCATCATAATATGCAGTTGAGCTCATTATATGTGAGATTCTTCTGAGATGAGACGTTTTGCCAAAAAGAAAAAGAACAAAAATAAGTGGAGAAGTGTGGTCCCAAGTGTGCAAATCAAAAATATCATTTGAGAATCAGGACAGAATTCCCTAGTGAAACCAAAGAAAGAGACCCCACTCACGAAAGTACACAACTAGGGGATCAAAAGGGAGAATTAGGGCTTATTTCTTAAAAGATTAGGGTCGTGACAGGAGACGTCAATCCTCCCTTGAGCTAACAACACTTTGGCCAATTGCAAAGCTGAGCAACTTTCGCTAGTCATCGCTTTATGACCCTTCCAATTATAAAAGCCACATTACCTTGCTGACCTGACTGAAGCTGATTAAAACCCAATTTCACTTTCCTGTGTCTTTCAATGTCACATCACCTGAGGACAGGTGATCATTCAGGTTTCGGGGAGTGATAACACTATTTTAGTGTGTTACTTTGGCCCATTTTATGTGACATTTTTAGTTCATGATTTACTGATTTGGCATGAGTTTAATGTATTTCAGCATGTTTTAAGCTTTAAGCACACTAGGTGCTTCTTTTATTTTTTCAATGTGTTTGTGCTCTAAAAGGAAGCTAGATGATGATGAGAGGAGGCATGACCTTGGATGACGGATTCTGGAGCAAAACGAGGAGCTTTTGGAAAGAAAGTAGTTGATAGTTTAATCAACTATTTCACCAAGAGAGTTGGAGATTGGTGATGGAAGCCAAGGATGACTAGGGCTCACGTGGCAGCATTTTGAAGAGCATTGGAGCAAAAGGAATGGATAAGATCAAGGAAGCTAGAAGACAAAAGGTAGTACGGTGGGGACCATGCTGTAAAAGAGTGCCCAACACCAAAACCACCAGCCGTCTGCGCTGCTCCACAACTCTGCCACAACTACCTACAAAAAACAGATTTGTCTCCCACCAACGTCTGTACCAGATTGCTTGCAACGGAAAGATTGAGGGACAACTGGTCCACATGAGGATTTGATTTGGGCCTAACCTTATTTTTATCAAGAGACCCACGATCTAAGAAAGGAGCAACTACCACTTCCACTCATCACTATATAAAGAGAGCTTGTGCATTGAAGAAGAGAGACCGGAGATTTACACACAACAAACAGTTTATTTCAGTTTTTAGTTTTCATTTTATTTTTATTCCAAGAGTTGGAAGCATTAGTAGAGGGTATTATATTCTCATCCAGACCTGTACACTCTGCTGAGAGCTGTCGTGACTGAAGAGAGCTGTTGTTGTTTACACAACGCAAGAGATCTCCAAGTTATTACTAGGTTGCATTTCTTTACTACACTTTGTAAGAGAATGTTTCCTATTAGTTTCACTCCAGTAGTTTGTACTCAGCTCACTATGAGCTAAACCTTTTTTTGATGAGACTAATGAAGTTAGTATAAAAGTTGTTTTTATGTTAATATGATGTGTTGACTAGTGTCTTATTTTGTTATGTGTTTTTATGCTATAAACTTGGTTCTTAGAGTGATCAACTAGGAAAAAGGTAAACGCTTGTTGTTGAGAGAGATCCAATAAATAAGCGGATTTCATAACAAAAGTGGTTAATAAAGTAGGATAGAGATATTCACTTAATTCAACTTGCTTAGAGATAAGAAGTTGAGACCATAAAGATTTTCAGAATTAAAACCAGACGTATTTTAGGGTTACAAGTGAGACTTAGAGATTTGTTCCTTTGCCCTAGTTATGCATGTTTTTGATGTTGTAGAGATACACCACTAGATTACGTTCTGACCTTTTGAGGCACGACACTTCACATCATAAAAGCATTCTAACAACAACTATACTAATGGATTTAGCTCATCAACTACTCTCTATGATATTTTAACTCCTTTTTAGTTATAAATCTTATCTTAGTTATTTGTGTGTTGCTCTTGTTCTTTATTATTATTATTTTGTTACCTTGCTCATACTTTATCTTAAACAAAGAGATTAATATTAGTATTTCAACTCCTCTATCACTTCCTTGTGGGTTCGACCTTTACTTTATCACTTGCTACATTATCAAGCATGTATACTTGCATGTGACACCATTGCTCTAAACAATCACAAGAAAATCATTATATAAAGTAAAGTAATCAACACCCACATATAACAACATACATCAAAGCATATATATTATACATGAATCCAAGTTTTGGTATTGAAATACCATAAGTTCCTAGTTAACACATTGTATACATTACATGCCCAAAATACAAAGTACTAAAAATCTATGGAATAATATACACAAGATGTTTTAATGTACTAAGAACTAGATCAACAAAGTGATCTCAAAATAAATCTCCAACAACGGAAGCCATGCTATCCCAAAAGCCAAGATACATAAGGAAAATCAAGCGACTTTATCCTTACCCTTCGCGGAACCTGAAGTACCTGTAATATAATCAAAAACATGGGGTGAGACATTAAATCTCAGTGAGTTCCCTATCTTATAGATTCTCTCGGCTTTACAAGGTTCTATCATTCTAACTCAAGTCAAGGGAAGGGAAGTGTCCTTGAGTTCACAATCTCACACTATATGGAGACATGTTTATGAGTCCGTTAACTCAAAATTTTCACTTATCGACAACCTTATCAAGGCATCCCCTCTTCCCGTCCTCTTCTACATCTAGAAGTCGCAACGAGTCATGGATCCTCGTAGATTACTTGGCATACGAGATGGATTCGGAACTAAGAGATACATTATCACCTTAATTCGTCACTTCACACGGTTCGTACACCGTCACAAGTCTCTTTACCATATAGGTTCCATTCGTACTATACTCAGGAATCAAACCTACCAAGTAATCGTGCATTTATTCTAGAAGAGCTCGTTACTCATGAAACGACACATAATAGTATAATGGTTACGATTTCGTGATTTCACATACAACCGTAACTGTAATCAACAACTCTAGGGCGCATTTTCCTTTAGGCCTCTTTTGCCTTTTCTCAATAATTACCATGGTTTACACATGTTCCATACTAGTGTCTTATTCTTTTCTATACCATTCGGCATTTGGACACACGCCTCTGCCTTGCGTGCGCGAGCGTCGTCATTTAGGTTATCTATCTATTTCCTAGCCACATTACTAGGTTCTAATATAGATTTATGGTGAGGTTTCCTCACTCTTCCTATTCCATATTTTAAACATGATTACTCTCTCAATCATAGTTAACAGCAATTGATTAGATAAAGCATAATACAATTTTGTAATAGAACTAGATGTAATAATTCAATCATAAAGTTAACATAACTCTTGGGTTCCCTCCTATTTATTTAATCGGGTATCAAAATTAATATTTTTCACTTTTATCACGTAGGATATTTTCATAGCTTCCCAACGGCTATCACAATGCCTCGATCGGACTTACGATCCAAAAGATATGAATTTTCTAAACATTTTTCAAAATTCACAACAGTGGTAACCGGTTACCTCAAAGTGAGTAACCGGTTACTCAAGCTGCACTGTTCAAAACAAAATCAAAATGAGAGTTATAGAAACATTTTGGTAACCAGTTACCTCAAAATGATTAACCGGTTACTTAGTTCATTTTTCACGCCAGTCCCTAAATTTTCATGCATGTAACTGGTTACCACAGAATGAGTAACCGGTTACCACTGAACTAGAAGCTCAAAAACCTGTTTTTAATGGTGTAATCTCAAACCAAAACCAATCAAAACATTCTACATCACCAAAGGAAGTATTACACAACCATATTTCACACAACCCAATCATATTATGCATTCTATTTCATGTTTTAACCATAGAACCATTATTTAACACAATTAATCAAAATCCACCATTTTTATTCAAAGTTCTAACCTAAGTGTAGACACTTAGGGTTCTAACTAAAACTCACCTATGAACAAGATGAAGAAGATGTTGGGATGATTTGATGAAGAAGAGATGATGATCTAAGCCCTTTGCTCTTCTCTAGGTTTCTCCTCTTTCTCCCGTTCCTCTTCCTCCTTTCTATCTTTTTCCAACTTTGTTTCTATTTTTGGCAAAAGTGAGGGAATGGAAAGATATAGAGAATATTTCAATTAATTAGCTACATTACTAAATGTCCAAATATCTTTATAGCACCAAATGCTAACACCTTAGAGTCAGATAATATTAATTTGATCTAATCTGAGCTCATCGGTTGTGTCATACCCCAAATTTTGACCACTCAGATTTCCCATCATTGTGCAAATCATCATCACAATGTGGATGAACCATCATGCCTCATCAAATGCCTCAAGGGTTGTTGAGCATTCACTACAATCAAAATTAGGGTTTTAAGCCCTCTCAGAGCCTTAGACAAAGGATCAATCAAGGAATGACATGATCTTCAAATTGTCTAACCTCTCAAACATCCATAATGGATCAAAAGGACTCCCACTTCAAGGATTAAGCAGAAGGTTGCTCCCTTCTAGGTGGATCAAGTCTCAAGATCGCCAGTATCACCCAATTAGGGTTTTGGTCGACCAGGGCCTCCAGATGGAAATTTTCATCTGGGCACAAGCCAAAGATCCAAAACACAACCTAATATACTCCATATAATCTCATGGACCCAATCATCAAGTCAATTTGGCCTCAGGGGATGCATACATCAAAAATCAGGAATTAGGGTTTCTTGACCTAATTCACCCCTAAGTTGACTTTTAGGGCAAATCATGAGCCAAGACCTCAAGAGAGGGTTTGAGGGTCTCTAATATACCATATTGATCTATTTGGAATAATGGATTGATCCAAGAAGCTTGAGCAACAAGTCTCAATTTCATCTGCACCCCAATTAGGGTTTCGCGAGGAAAGTCAACTGTGACTTTGACTTTTGACCAGGACATGCTCCCAAACCCTAGGACATGCCCCAATATACCCTATGACACCCATGGAACATGTCCATCAAGTTGGATTTAGGTCAAGGACATGATTTCCTGAAGAATTGCACAGTTTGGAATTCATCTGATAAAAAGTCAACTGTGCACAAAAGTCAACTTTGACTTTTTGAGATTTTACACCAAAATGGATTTTTAACCCTAAAATGATGTTAATTTATGATTTGAATCATCATTCATCAAGAAAAATCAAAGAAAGTTGGATAACTTGTAAAAGGGGTAACCATAAAACTTAGAAAATTTTATAAGTTATGGAAAAAGTACCACTAATGCACTAACTTTGGAGGACCATAACTCCTAAACCACAAGGCCAATTTTTTCATCCAAAGATGGATTTGTAGCCCTCATTACCCTCTACAAAAACTTCAACTAGACCTAAGTCCAATTCATTAAGGATTTTTAGTTATGGAGTGATCAAAATCAAGAAATCACACTTTGTTCCAACACTTAGTGAAAATTTCACTAAGTCAGATTTTGCTTCACTTTTTGCCAAATGTAGAGGGATTTTTCACTTGGAATCAGAAGAGATCAAAATCAAACATGTTCAAACAGTTGTTGTATCATGTAAGGGCTTTCCAAAATGGCCAAGAACATTGCCAAATTCAACTTACACCATGAGATATGACATTGTCAAGTTGCCTTGCTAAAATCTATCAAAGGCAAGGCAGAATTTGCATTTTGGCTCGATTTACCAAAATCAACCAAATTCAAATACTCCTATCCACTTGGACACATCTGAGGATTGAATCTAAAGGGGACAATCACTGAGCCAAGCCTCCAAACTCCATGGAACAATAAATAGCATGTTGAACCTAGAATGGCCAAAATAGGGACAAGACTCCAAATTTGGATTGAAGCATTCAATGGAAGCATCAAGGTGGCATGGACTGAGCCATTCTCATCTGAAATCAGTCAAGACTTATCCAAGACCAAGGGAACCAAAGCTCTGTGCCCTAACCTCTAGTCAATGGCTAGAGGAGACTTGCATTTCCATTGGACAACATTGGCCAAACCTACTTACCAGCTTCCATTCACTATTTCTTGCAAAACAAACTTGCTCTACTATAAATAGAGCTCAATTGTGATTAGTTTGAGTACACCAAAGCCATCTAACAGATGCTTTCCTCAAAATCTCTTTCTCTTGGCAAAAATGCCTTTCTTAGCAAGGTAGCTATCGGGTTTTGAGTTTGAGAGCTTTTCCAATCAAACCAATCACTCACACACCTCATATACATCACATATGAGCTGATCAAACACTTAGATCACTTCTGAAACACTAATTTCACAAAATCACCAGCTGGTTTCTCAAATTTTCAATCAATTTGCAGTTGAGATGCCATGAAGTGATCCAGCCATTTTCAATCAAGTCCAAGCATTCAAACACACTCCATAGGGTGTAGGGAAGCTGTTCAGATCATCACCACTCATCTGTAACACCTCCAAATCAAAAATCACATTGCACTTGCTGTCACGGCTTAAAGGTAAGCACATACTTGGTCATCTCTCAATCTATGCATATTTCCTCGCACAATAATTTGGCCATATGTTCATAATCATGCATGGAATGTTTTCCCTCAATTAATTGCATTGTTTGAATCGTGTATAAAAAATCCTAGCCTTCATGCAGAAATTAGGGTTCTTGAGGTTTCTTCGTGATTTCATGTTTTATGTTTAATTTAAATGAAATTAAGTGTTATAGACATGATCGTGAGGTTGAGACGAGCATAATGATATGTGGATTACATGATATGATTACGTATTCAGTGAGATTGGATGGAAAATGCAAATCAGCCAAACCCAGAACACGCGCGTGTTCTTGGTGTGTTCTTGGCGCCATTTTTGAATAATTCAAATATTTGAATTTTGTGATTTTATTTAATTGATTCAAAAATTAATTTCTCTCTGAGTTTTAATGATTTTGAGTTGATTCTTGTTTTAATAATTCACAAAAATGTTAAAATATTTTATTTTATCAAAAAATCCCAAAAATATTATTTATTTCATATAATTGATATTTTTGCAAAGAATTAATATTTTAATTGTTTTTGACATTTTAAATATTTTTTCCACATTGATTTTGCAACTTTTAATGCTTTCTAATTATTTTGTAGGTCAATAATTAATTTTTGAAGCATTAATCCAAAATCACAATTTGTTTTTCACATGTTAAACAATTTTGATAATTTTTAATTGAATTTTTATTCAATTAAATACATTTTTGAAAACAAATTAGGGTTTTTGGATTAATTCAACCCTCATAAATCATTTTCAAAACATTTTGGGCCTCTTGAGAGAGTGTAAGACCCAACCCACTTGTACATAACTATTTTGGGCCTCATTCGTTGTATAAATCCCTCTGTACATTTTCAAATAAACGGCACGATCATCGCCTTTTGAAAAAATAACCTTGGGCCTCTCCTTGAGCTATAAGACCCATCAAAAACACTTTGGGCCTCTAATAGAGTGTAAGACCCAATCCCCTTTTAACCAAAACATTTTGGGCCTCACTTATTGTATAAGTCCCTCTGCGTAAAAAGAAAACCTCGGCGCGATCGCCATTTTTAACAGAAGAATCAATTGAACCTACCCTCGTGTTATAAGCCCCACTCTTTTTCTTTAAACCTCATGGGCCTCTATTGGAGTGTAAGACCCATCCCGTTATACAGAAAACATTTTGGGCCTCAGTCACTTGTATAAGTCCCTCTGTACAAATTCAAACAGTGCGCTCACTGATAAAACCCTGGGTCTCTCCTTGAGCTGTAAGCCCCAAATCTTTCTTTTTCAAAGCACTTTCTCCTTTGATTTTGAATATACTATTGTTTTCAATCTTTCTTTGTTGAACAACTAACCAAACAGGATGGAAGCTCTACAACCGAGTAAGTGGTTATCGCTTTCATTTACCGCTTTCATATACATATAAACTGTATTGTGGGGCTGTTTCACTGTAAGTCTTCTTACATAAACTCATATCAACTGTGTAATAATAGTATAGATATTTAGAGTTTCCCCGGCAACTACGTCTAGAACTAGGTGATGCCGTTTCGTTTATTCATAGAAATAGACAACTAGATCCCCCAATAGGATCACCAGATACAGTCTTCTCTTCGGCTGTTCTCATTAGGAATTGTCAAGAAACTCTACCCCCAGAGATGAATGTATTCTCCGTGAATGGCATCTTTGAGTTTCTTCCAAATTCTCAAACTTTCCTGACTTTGATCTATTCTCGGTGAATAGCATTGCCTTGAATTTCTCGGGGTTTAGGGACCCACAGGCTTCTTAAAAGCATCGGCCTCCTCTTGGGCATCGTACAAGGACCCATAGGCTTCCTATAAGCAACCCCGCCTCCTCTTAGGCTTAGTACAAGGACCCTATGACTTCTTAGAAGTATTCACAGCCTCCTCTTAGGCTTCGTATAATGATCTCTTCCTCCGGGAATGATAGCCTTCTCTTGGGCTTAGTACAAGGACCCGTCGGCTTCTTAAAAGTTTCCAGCCTCCTCTTGGGCTTCGTACAAATTGTCCCGACGACCTCCTAGAGGTATAGGAACAAAACTTAATTATCTCCATCGAACAGTCCTTTCATAGAGTCTACTATTGTTTCTCAAAGCATAGTACAAAAGATAATACTCTAGACACGGACAGTCTAAATTCCTTGAGTCTTAAAGACATTCTCAAATGACCCCTTCGTTAAATAGGAAGGAAACCCGCAGACTTGGACAGTCTCAATACCCTTTGATTTCCCGCTTCCTTAAAGAACAGGAAATAACCCGGATACTTGAATCAAATCCATGAGTACAGTGTTGCTCATATAAGAACTAATTTTCTCTTTTAAAATCAGTATATTGGATTTGTCACTTAACTGAAACAGTCACCCTAGCCTCCTCTTGGGCTTTGTACAATGATCCTCCCTAGTGGAGTCAAACAACATTTAGCCTCTCTCTCGGGCTTTGTACGAGACACATAAAGAGACTCCCTCGTTGATTCAATCCCCCTTTCGCCTCCATCTCAGGCTTTATACGAGATACAAAAAGGTTCTTATTGAACCAAATAAATAATAGCCTCCATCTCTGGCTTTATACGAGATACCGAAAGACTCCATCGTCGGGTCAAAACCTTTTAGCCTCTCTCTCAGGCTTTGTACGAGACACATATTAGCCTCCTCTTAGGCTTTGTATAAGAAAACCACTGGTTAATCCAATTAACCTTTTAGCATCAAAGCTGTGCTTCGTTCATAGTACACAAACATCAACAACTCCTTCCCTCTTCATTTAATCGCTGTAAGCGGCAAGCCTCTAGATCATCTACATCCATGCCATTGTCCCTCTTTTAGCATGAGAAATTCCTAAGGAAAGATAGCATTGCTCTACACTGAGTTAAAGTTTTCTCCTTCAGGTTAAAACCTCCTTTAAAGGAAATTATGGCATTGTCGGATTCACAAATCCCGGTTAAAGTAATTCTCCTTTATAAACAGTTGTTACATACAACCCCCTCTTTAGAGATGACAAATTCTTTCTAAGGTCAACACTTTTAGCTTCATATCTTGGGCTTTGAACAAGATACAAATCACCTTTCGCTTCACGTCTTGGGCTTTGAACAAGACACCAAAAACACCCATTTCCTCCCATAGAATAGGAGGAACTACGAACGCTCTGATTTCCCTGTTTCGGTAAACGGGAATACGTAGGCATAAGATCGAAAGAAAAGATCTTAGCGAGTACAATCCACAAGAAACCAAAATCCCATACTCTCACATACCTATCAAAAAGCATCAGTCCTAACATCCTAATCCTTGTTCCCTGCCAGAAACCTTCTGTCTAGATGAAAAGAAAGAAAACCGTATTGACGAAAATACAAATAACCAGTACAAAGGCCCCCCACATTGATAGCATTTGTAACCTAACAGACCGCTATTTAAACTCAGTATGCAAAGCAGGGTTAATTGGAGACATCTATTTCCCTTCCTTCATCAGCTTCAATAGGATAAAAAATGAATCGACCTGTAGTTTTAAGCTCAACCGCAGAGAGCGACCAGCGCTTAAGAACCGCGTCCAAAATCGCTCGCTACAGAAAAATGGCGCCCACCGTGGGGCTATTCGTCTCTGTTTTCTTTCTTCCTTCTCTTCACTTGTGTGAATACCACAGATTGGGGCTTCCACCGGGGAACCCATTTTCTGTCAGGAACTTAGGATTCATAGCTTTAAAGGTCTAGGATGTTTAGGACAAATATATATACTGCTTTTCCTAATTGCTATACGTGTTTATTTTTCTGCTAATAGGAATACGGGTGATGCCGTATGTGGAAAGACTGAGTATACACTTAAGATAAGTGATGGCGACGGGGTCGACCATCAACCACAGTGGAGGCTGACCAACGCAACCCATTCTCTCACCTAGACAATGGGCCGGTTGTTAAGTTTGAGAAGCTGAGGAGCCAAACCCTTTTGTAGTGCGGAAACTATCGGAAATAGTTGTTACGCGATACTACCCTCATTTGAGGCTGGTGATCTATTCTCGGTGAATGGCACTTACTCTAAGATTGCTTTACAACTCGCTGGCGATCCGCTTGTTGTTTTGCTTTCCTGGGAGAAGCTGATGATAATGAGTACAGGTACAAAAATCACCCTAGTATAAACCTTTGGGGATGGGTAGAGCCTTGACTTCATGACAACGACCCTTTGACCCCATGTTTTTTCTATGTTTTTGTGTGCTGCATTCATGCATTCATCTAAAAAACATTCAAAACATTCAAAAAAAAATCTTCTCTTCTAGTCTCTCTGTTTTTTCAAAATAAACTAAGACTGTGATTGCAAATATCAAAGAAAAGATTGCACTAATGGATTTCGGTAGAAGGAGAACTCACCAGTATACCTTCAAGGTTCCAAAACTAGAGGATTTGAGAAGGTTAGCAAGGATGATCACTAACCCTGAGGCTTTCAGAGCTAAGCACGGAGGTTTGCTACTACTGTTAAGAGTCCATGTGATTGAGGGAATCATGGATACGCTCATTCAGTTTTATGATCCGGTTTATCACTGTTTCACATTCCCGGATTACCAGCTTGCACCAACGCTGGAGGAGTATTCTCATCTGATTGATTTACACATCACTGATCGAGCTCCTTTTTCTGGACTGGAAGAAATTCCAAAGAATCAGACCATTGCAAGAGCAATTTATTTGGACGAGTCTGAGGTTAGGACTCACCTAACTACCAAGGGTGGCATCCAAGGTTTGCCAGCCCAGTTCTTGACAAAGAAAGCCCTGTATTTTGCCAGTATAGGAAACGTGACTGCTTTTGAAAGCATCTTTGTCTTGCTCACCTACGGGTTATTTTTGTTTCCCAACATTAATAATTTCGTCGATATCAACTCTATTAAGGTTTTTCTCATTGGAAACCCTGTGTCGACTTTGCTTGCAGATGCGTATCATTTTGTACACTTGGGAAATTTGTACAGCGGAGGGGAGATCACATGTTGTGTACCTCTGCTTTACAAATGGTTTATCTCTCACTTGCCCAAGTCTGCTGCTTTTTAGGATTGCAAGAGTGCCCTACGCTGGTCGCAGAAGATCATGTCTCTTACCAACTCTGATATAGATTGGTGTAATAGGATTTATGATGGAATCAGGATCATTTACCGTTGTGGAAACTTCCCCAACGTACCCCTCATAGGAACTAAAGGAGGAATCAACTACCATCCGGTATTGGTTCGCCGTCAATTTGGATACCCGATGAGACACATCCCACTGGGTGTTCATCTGGAAGGTCTTTTCTTCAAGGAAGGAGAAAATGACATAGCACTGAAGATGGAAATAGTGCACGCTTGGAAGCATGTTCATAAGAAAGGACGAGAGTCTCTAGGAAAACCGGACTGTGTCTCGGTGGAGCCTTATCTCCATTGGGTACAAACTAGAGCTCTCAAGCTGAAGATGCCTTATCCTCGTTACGGAATTCTTCCGCCGAGGGAATCTGTCATGTATTTCATGATGGAAACTGAAAAACTTCAGGTTACTCTCAACAAAATTCAAAAGGAGAGAAGGTCTTGGAAGAACAAGTACCGCACCCTCGACATAGAGTGCATCAAAATACAACAATTACTGAAAGAAAAAGATGCTCTGATTGAAATTTTGGAGCAACATGCTGTAGATAATCAGGATGACCAAAGGAATCTGCTCGCTCCTTTCACCTGGCAAAGGAGTGACAACCCGACAACGGCCCAAGAGCCCCGGTTAAAGAAAAGGAAGATACCAGAGTCAGCACCCGATTTCTCTTCAGAGAGGACTCGGGACCCATTAGCCTAGGTTTCTGTTTCTGCACTTTGTAATTTACTGTATTTCCACTTCTGTAATCCTTTGAATTTCAATAAAAAGGGGTTTCCCCACTGTTTGATATTTGCAATCTAATTGTCGAAGTTTATTTGGATTAAACCTTAAACAATTAATATAATCATTGCATTCATCATTCTCGCATCACGTATTCTACTTACCTACGAATCTCACGCTTGTGTCTCGGTTCTAGAGTCAAACTGTCTCATTCGTATAATACTCAGGCCAATCATCAGAAAAGGATGGATGATCTTGAGGAAGAAAACAGAGAGTTGAAAGAAGAGATCGACGCTCTGAGAGAGGATATGAGAAAGCTTCGTAACGACATGCAAGCCATGGCAGAGGCTCGGCTACAACGAACTGTGATCTCAGAGATCACCTCAATGCCCATAGTAGAGAGGTATGATCCTAGGTATAAGATACCGAAAGATCGTCCTTGGGGCATGCCTGTTAACTATATCCCGGAAGGATATGTTCCGCTGATCACTGAAGATCAGGGAATCACAACAGAAGCCGCTGGGCCTGAAGGTTACAAACTTCGGGAAAGCGAAGATGCCAGGGGCATACTGAAGACTCCTGAAGGTTACAAACTTCGGGAAACGCCAAGACTCACTGCCGTAGTCACGGTACCACCCCCTGTGGTGCACACTGTCCCGGAAGGACAGATTCCACAGATACCTTCTGGTAAGAAGGAAACTATGTTTGATAAAATGGATGAATTCCAGGAGCAATTCTTGGAAATGCAGAAGGAGCTGCAAGCCATTCGCGGTTAGGATCTATTTGGAAAGGACACCGCAGATCTCTGCTTGGTCCCAAATGTGAAAGTCCCACACAAATTTCAAGTGCCCGACTTTGAAAAGTACAAGGGTAACTCTTGCCCTCAAAGCCATCTGGTGATGTACGCTCGGCGGATGTTAGCTCAGACGGAGAATCAGGACCTACTGATTCACTACTTCCAGGATAGTTTAACCGGTACCGCACTCAAATGGTACATGGGTTTAAACCGTACTACGATCAGTACATTCAGAGATCTTGGTACTGCCTTCGTCCAACAATACAAATACAATTTGGACATGGCACCCGACAGAGATCAACTTAGATCAATGTCACAAAAGGACAAGGAAACCTTTAAGGAGTATGCTCAAAGGTGGCGTGAAATTGCCGCTCAAATTTGTCCACCTCTTGAGGAAAAAGAGATGACAAAGATCTTCTTAAAGACCTTAAGATCATTTTACTATGACCGAATGGTTGCCAGTGCGCCCAGTGATTTCACCGAAATGGTCGGCATGGGCGTACGTCTTGAGGAAGCCGTCAGAGAAGGACGTTTGGTAAAATACACTGGATCGATGAGCGGTACTAAAAAATACGGTAGTGCTCTCCCTAAGAAAAAAGAGCAAGATATTGGGAATATCTCTCTCAGAAAACAAAGACGACGTTATCAACCGGTAGCAGCTGTGACTCCTGTTATCGACCCTACGCCTATTCCTACGTATCAGCCTCAGGTTGCGCAGAGCCAACCTGACCAGCAAAGGACACAACAACCTATTCAGCAGGCTCATCCTCCATATAACACCAACCGTGCTACACGGCCACCAGGATTTGATCCTATACCCGTAACGTATGCAGAACTGTTTCCATTACTACTGGCTAAGGGGCACATTCAGACTAAATCTCCTCTTACAGTACCGGAAAATCTGCCTTTTTGGTTTAAGGTGGATCAAACTTGCCCTTATCATCAAGGAAGTCCAGGGCATAACATAGAGACTTGTCTCAATTTCAAGTCCGACGTGCAAAAGCTTGTTAGGAGCTGGGTTTTATCCTTCAAGGATACGAATCCTAATGTTCTCACGAACCCGCTGCCTCAACATGAGAAAGCTGCAGTCAATTTGATAGAAGGAGAATCTAACAATGTCTATCAAATTTATGATGTACTCTTGTTGAAAACCAATTTGGTTAAGATGCATTATAGACAGAGTGGATATGGCCATGTGCCACCTCATAATTATCATCAGTGTGATATCTGCTCTAAAGACAACCAGGGATGTTCTGTAGTGCAAGCAGCTCTACAGGAACAAATGGATCTCGGATGGATCCAAGAGCACCGAGTTCATGGAGTTAACATGGTCTACACGAATTCTAACGTCATTCAGAACCACGACATCCGTGCAATGAATGTCAACTTGGTGGCGATGCACTCAAGGCAAAGCCAATATCATAATCTGCCGCAGCACGATTACAGTTCTTGTCTGATTTGCTCGGTAAATAAACAGGGATGCTCTTTCATATAAGAGGCCCTCCAGCGTCAGATGGATCTTGGATGGATCCAAGACTACCATGATAGGAACCCTTATCAGATCAACATGGTTCAGATCTTTGATATTCGCGTGATGAATACCAACCTGGTAGAGTTACATGCTGAGCAGGTCCGACTCGAATTCTTAATATCACACGACTATCAAAGCTGTAAGGCAGGTTGCGAAAATGATCGAGGTTGTACCCTTGTCCAGGAGGCACTTCAGCACTTGTTAAATCATTGGTGGATGCCAATCTATATGGATGAAGATACTCAGCAGATTAGTATCAATAACAGGAATCCCACTCGGCGTCAAAGTCAGGATGTCCGATCAGTGAAAGCTAACCTAGTAAGGTTACATTGTATTCAAAGTGGGCATGGCCAGGTGCCACCACACAACTATGACAGTTGTAGCGTATGTTCAGAAAATAACCAAGGGTGTTACCTTGTGAGAGCAGCTCTTCAGGGTCAGGTCGATCGTGGAGAAATTCGTCCATATCCGGGTTCTGGACCCATCAACTGGACGCCGAACTACCTTGCCGAGCAAGTTGGGGATGTTGTCACGATCTCTGGTCACCAGGGATGTTTTTGCCATCATCCCTCTACTCGACGAGTCTAAACTTCCCAACCGGGAACGGATCGAGATTACTTATGATGGTCAGAAAAATCAGAAGGCTCCTGTAGTCATCTATCTACCAGGACCACTACCGTATGAATCAGCTAAGGCAATCCCTTACAAATACGGTGCAACAATAATTGAAAATGGAAAAGAAATTCCATTACCCTCCGTTGTGAACATTGCAGACATCAGTCGAGTGACACAGAGTGGTAGAATCTTCAACCGAGGGGTTGGGGAAGTTAACAAGGAAAAGGAACTTCAGACAGAAGCTCCTGATCTATCAGTCGATCAATCTAGTGATCCCGACCTTTCGAAAAATAATGATAAGATTCTGAAGCTCATCCAAAGGAGTGAATATAACATCGTTGATCAGCTGTTACAGACTCCTTTAAAGATCTCGGTGTTATCACTGTTACTCAGTTCAGAAGCGCATAGGGAGGCTCTACAGAAAGTCCTGAAGCAGGCCTTTGTAGAACAGGATGTAACAATCAGACAGTTCGATAGTATTGTCTCTAACATCACTTCCTGCAACAATTTGGGATTTAGTGATGAAGAATTACCTGAAGAGGGTCGTCGTCATAACATGGCGCTCAATATCACAGTTAACTGCCAGGACGATGCTTTAGTCAGCGTACTAGTAGACACAGGGTCAGCCCTGAATGTTATGCCGAAGTCCACTTTGATGCAATTATCATTCAAAGGCCCTCCGATGAGAGTCAGCGAGGTCGTCGTCAAAGCGTTCGACGGATCCAGAAAAACAGTTATCGGCGAAATTGATCTTCCCATAACTATCGGTCCTCACACTTTCCAGGTCACTTTCCAGGTCATGGACATCCGGGAAACATACAGTTGTTTATTAGGAAGACCTTGGATACATCAGGCTAGAGCGGTTACTTCGACCCTCCACCAAAAGCTAAATTTCGTCAAGAACGATCAACTTGTCATGATTTGTGGGGAACAAGCCTTGCTTGTAAGCAACTTGTCATCATCTACTGGTATAAAACCCGAGGAGGTTATTGGAACTCGGTTCCAAGCACTGTCGGTGAGCAAGGACAATCATTTCAAAGGAGGAACCTCGATTTCCTCATACAACGATGCTATCAAAGCGGTCGAGAGTACCGATACGACAGGATGGGGACAACTTGTCATTCCTGTTGGCAATAAAACAAAGGAGGGTTTTGGTTTTTCTACAACCTGTACCCAGACAGCTGCCAGCGATGAAAGTCTTCATCCCCTTCAAAACTTATTCCACAATGGAGGTTTCCTTCACCCGGTGTCTCAAGCAGTACATGCTATCAATGAGGAAGATCCCTCTGACACAGATGAAGAGTGGAAGTCCTACCTTAACAAGGACGGTTATATGTCTCAGGAAGAGGTGCCTATGCCTTTTTGCTTTCCTATAGAAAGTCTGAGATTTATACCAAGATCAGATGTCGAAATGATCTACGAGGATTGTGATCCGGAAGGATACCGCGCTCCGCCAAATTCATTAGAGGAAGACACTCCGATGAAAGACAATTTTGACTACACCTACTATGGCCCAATGGATGGTCTGCCAATGTGGCAACCTTATCCAGGAAATTTGGGGCAAGAAAGTCAGCCGAGTAAAGAAACTCAGCTGAGTATCATTGAACAGAATACCTGTGTCCCCACCATGTCATGGGATCAACACTCAGGTCATTCAGAAGCTACTCAACATGAAGATGAATTCGCAACTTTTGCAAGACTTGAGTTCATCAACTATACTTTTCCCGAGGTCAACGTCATCGAGAGAGATGACTCCTCTAGTGCCAAAGAAGTTTGGGACACCTTGGGACAACCGAGTGGAAATTTCAACTATATGGTCAAGTACACCGCTCCCGGAAGCTCTCGTATCAGGCTCGAAGACATCAAACCAACTGGATGGGGAGATACAGCTGAAAGCACAAATGTTATGCAAAATGCAACTGAGGAATTCTCCTACGACAATTCTGTCTGGGAAACAAATTCCAATGATCCCGCTCCACCAGAAATCAGCGTCATTTCTGAAGACAAATCAAGGAAGGTGCCAGACTTTGTGATTCACCGAGGAGTTCGCCGCCAATGGGTTGTCGTCGAGGTTCCGAAGGTCGTCCGCCAGTCAAAGTAATTGCCATCTTTAACCTTTCACCCTGCCCAGGTGAAATGGATGTTTTGATAGGGCTCGCTTTCTGTAAATTTCCCTCTTCGCTTTGCCCAAAGCGACAGAGTTTTGTTTTATAGGGTTGTAGTTTCAAGGATCGACTTGTTCATTAATAAAATAATGTCGTTCTATAATTTTCGCATTAATTGCCGTTTTCTCTTTTTGCTTTTTCAGAAAATGGTAATCCTAAAAAATAATTCAAATAAAAACAAGCAGTAAAATAAATACACTGCACACACTTGCATTTTCTCTATCTCTTCTAAACACGAATCATCACGTCATGCAGATTGCTTGTTTTAAACCCAGTTGAAACATACGACCCGATGCCTTCTCCCAACTTTGAGTTCCCGGTATTCGAGGCTGAAGAATAAAATGACAACGAAATTCCAGAAGAGATCTCCCGACTACTCAGACAAGAGGAAAGGTCCATTGAACCCCACAAAGAACCGTTGGAAACGGTAAACTTGGGTTCAGAGCAAGAGAGAAAAGAAATTAGGATTGGGGCACTGCTTAGTCCAACTGCCAGAGAGGATTTGATAAAGCTTCTCAAAGAATTCCCCGATGTATTCGCTTGGTCCTATCAGGATATGCCAGGCTTGGATACCAGCATCGTGGAACATCATTTACCGTTGAGATCGAAATGTCCGCCAGTAAAGCAAAGGTTGAGACGGACTCACCCGAACATGGCCATCAAAATCAAAGAGGAGGTACAGAAACAGATTGACGCGGGTTTCCTCGCTACATTTGAATATCCTCAATGGTTAGCCAACATCGTACCTATTCCCAAAAAGGACGGAAAGGTCAGAATGTGTGTTGATTACAGAGATCTGGACAAGGCAAGTCCAAAGGACGACTTTCCTTTACCACACATTGACATGCTGGTAGACAGTACAGCAAAGTTCAAAATTTTCTCCTTCATGGATGGATTCTCGGGCTATAACCAGATCAAAATGGCGCCGAAAGACATGGAGAAAATTTCGTTCATTACCCCATGGGGTACCTTTTGTTACAAGGTAATGTCGTTCGGTTTGAAGAACGTCGGGGCAACCTATCAAAGGGCCATGACTACTCTGTTTCATGACATGATACATAAAGAAATCGAGGTATATGTCGATGATATGATTGGAAAATCAAAAGAAGAGAGTGAGCACGTTGAACATCTGTCAAAATTGTTCGAACTTCTAAGAAAATTCAAGCTCCGCTTGAATCCCAACAAGTGCACCTTAGGTGTCCGTTCAGAGAAACTCTTAGGGTTCATCGTCAGCCAGAAAGGGATTGAGGTCGATCCTGACAAAGTCAAAGCCATTCAAGAAATGCCTTCTCCGAAAACTGAAAAACAAGTCAGAGGATCACTGGGACGTTTGAACTACATCTCCAGATTCATATTCCTTATGACCGCCACATATGCGCCGATTTTCAAATTACTGAAAAAGAACCAGGATTGCGTTTGGTCAAAAGACTGCCAAACCGCCTTCGACAGTATTAAGGAATATCTGTCGAATCCTCCAATTCTATCACCTCCAGTGGATGGAAGACCACTGATCATTTACCTTTCAGACCTAGAGGACTCGATGGGATGTGTACTTGGCCAACAAGACGAAACTAAAAGGAAGGAGTCTGCCATCTACTATCTAAGCAAGAAGTTCACTGACTATGAAACTCGGTACACAATGCTCGAGAAAACTTGTTGCGCTTTGGCTTGGGCAGCCGAACGTCTTCGCCAGTACATGATTCGTCATACTACTTGGTTGATCTCAAAAATGGATCCAATCAAGTATGTCTTCGAAAAACCTGCTCTTACAGGAAGAATTGCCCGGTGGCAGATGTTGTTATTAGAATATGACATAGAGTACCACGCTCAGAAAGCTGTTAAGGGAAGTATTTTAGCCGATCATTTGGCTCATCAACCGATTGACGATCAAGAATCAATCGGATTTTACTTCCCAGACGAAGATGTCATGTATCTAAAAATGAAAGATTGCGATGAACCATTACCCAGTGAAGGGCCAGAACCAGGTTCCCAATGGGGACTTATCTTTGACGGAGCAGTTAATCATTATGGAAACGGAATTGGGGCAATCATTGTTACCCCTCAGGGTACCCACATTCCTTTCACTACCAGACTGACATTCAAATGTACGAATAACGAGGCCGAATACGAAGCTTGTATCATGGGTCTCGAAGAAGCGATTGATTTAAGGATCAAAAACTTGGACGTATACGGCAATTCATCCTTGGTTATCAATCAGATCACAGGAGATTGGAACACATACCAATCAGGATTGATTCCTTACAAAGACTACGCAAGAAGGTTGCTGCCCTTCTTCAACAGATTTGAGTTTCATCACATCCCTCATGATGAGAATCACATGGCTGACGCTTTAGCCACTATCTCTTCCATGATTAGTGTAGGTCAATGGAATGACATACCTAAGCTCGACATAATACGCCTTGAACGGCCCGCTTACGTCTTCACGGTCGAAGCAGTCATAGATGACAAACCTTGGTATCATGATATCAAATGCTTCCTTCAGAAACAAGAGTACCCATCTGGGGCACTCAGAAAAGACAGGAAAACCCTCAGAAAATTGGCTGGAAACTTCTTCCTGAGCGGTGACACTCTCTATAAGAGAAATTTTGACATGGTCTTGCTCCGATACGTCGACAGACCAGAAGCAGACATGCTTATGAAAGAAATTCATGAAGGATCCTTTGGCACTCATGCCAACGGACACACAATGGCGAGAAAAATTCTGAGAGTAGGGTATTATTGGTTGACCATGGAATCCGACTGCTACAAGTACATGAGGAGGTTTCACAAGTGTCAGATGTACTCCGACAAAATTCATGTACCGCCATCACATCTCAAAGTTCTCTCTTCCCCATGGCCTTTTTCCATATGGGGAATCGACGTGATCGGCTTGATCGAACCTAAGGCTTCAAACGGACATCGGTTCATCCTGGTAGCCATTAATTACTTCACCAAGTGGGTCGAAGCAGCATCATACGCTAATGTAACCCGACAAGTGATGGTCCGCTTTTTCAAAAACAATATCATCTGCCGTTATGGTGTTCCAAGCGAGATCATTACTGATAATAGATCTAACTTGAACAATAAGATGATGAAGGAGTTGTGCACAGAGTTTAAGATCGAACACCATAACTCATCTCCCTACCGACCCAAGATGAACGGAGCGGTAGAAGCGGCTAACAAGAACATCAAGAAGATCGTTCAAAAGATGGTTGTAACCTATAAAGACTGGCACGAGATGCTACCCTTTGCTCTTCACGGTTATCGTACATCCGTTCGCACTTCAACAGGGACTACCCCTTTCTCTCTAGTGTATGGCATGGAGGCAGTTCTCCCCATAGAAGTAGAGATCCCGTCAATCCGAGTATTGATGGAAGCTAAGCTTTCAGAAGCTGAATAGTGTCAAAACCGACACGACGAACTGAACCTGATCGAAGAGAAGCGAATCACGACACTATTCCACGGTCAGTTATATCAGCAGAGAATGAAGAGGGTGTTTGACAAAAAGGTCCGACCTCGTGTCTTCAGAAAAGGGGACCTCATGCTCAAGAAGATACAATCATTTCTCACTGATTCGCGAGGCAAGTGGACTCCGAATTATGATGGCCCCTATGTGGTCACGAAAGCTTTCTCAGGCGGCGCCTTGAGACTTGCAACCATGGATGGAGAGGAATTTGCCTACCCCAGAATGTTTATGTAGTCAAGAAATACTTCGCCTAAACTAAAAAAAAAAAAAAAAAATGTCCCGATGGATTGGAAACATCATAGTACAATCCAGGCAAAAATTAGGGATAATGGCAAGTAACTATGTTCAACAGAGGCGAATCCCTCAGCAGCAGCAGTTACATCATCTGTCAGAAAACTCCAGTCAAGGTCATCTTCGACAGAAGCTCAGGATGCCCAGAATTCAAAGTTGGTAGAAGGATAGTGATCGTTATGTTTCAACGTAGCCCTTTTCCCTGTAAATTACCATTTTCTAACTTTGTAATCACTCTTTGGAATCACGCGTTTGGCTGATCTCCATCTTATCAATAAAATTTGAGCCTTTGTGCTTTTGTTTGTAATTCTTACTTGTTTTAGCTTTACAGAACGACATTTTAATATGATCAACGATTCTCGAAATAAAACAAAAATGAATTTACTTGTTAAAACTTTTTCTGCTTTTTAATAAAGTCGGCAATTTCTTTTGACTGTTAAACATCAAAAGAACATCAATCGCTTCTCCAAAAGTAAGCGAACTTCAAAGTGCAGAAACAAAGTACTCCTTCTACGCCAGTACACCTGAATGAAGGGATTAACTGTGTCAGAGACCTTGTCTCGTTTGACACGCCACGACAAAGTTCTTACCTCCTAAGCCCGATCAAAGGTAGCTCCCAGCAGGGACTATCTCTCCTAAGCCAGGTGGAATTGCTATCTTGCACCAGCGATATCTCTACACGCCCCGCGACGGCCGAGTATCCTGTCATATTCATCTTTTAGTTCCTGTGTCGCGTCAGTTTTGTCCACATATACATACATACATCATGCATTATTGATTTGCATTCACATTTCATATTGTATCGCTATCACTCTAGTCGGTCTTGTCCCTTAGTGATAGGAGTTCTTTCAATCGAGTTGTCAGTTCTTTCCTCGTCAGGAAACGTTGTGTCTGAACAATTTCGCCACTAGTGTATCTTTATATCAGAGTCGGCACTCGACCACTTTGATAACTTGAACCTCTGAAAAGCCAGAGAACCTTCAACAGATGTCACTCTTCACCATTGAAGATGATATCCTTGCTTTCCCGGATTAAGGAAAATCCCCAGAGAAAGCCTCTTAAGCAAAGTTTCGGCAGTACATCAGTATTTCTCCGAAAATCCGCTAGTGAAAAGGTCATCGGAACCTCAAAATTGGATCACATCATATGGCATTTCTCCGAGAAGATCTCCGAGAAAAGTATGATGTAAAGACCCCAAGCGGAAGTAGCCTCTCAAGAGACTCGATTTCCCCAGTAGAATCGACAAATGGCGTCTCCAACAGAGAAGTTTGTGTACTTCTACAACTCAGACGACTGGGTTCCCCCAGCAAGTCTAACCTCAGACCTTTTTTCGTCAAATGGCATCTCCCCAGGAAAATTCGGCGAGAAGTTTGAAGGAAAGCCGCTACGCATAGCGTCCCTTGTCAATAAAATTTATTGACAAAAGAAACTAAGACCAGTTCCATGGTAGGAAACCAGGATCGAGGGGAAGTTTACATCAGAAACTAAGACCAGTTCCTCAGTAGGAAACCAGGATCGAGGGGAAGTTTAAAACAGAAACTAAGACCAGATCCTTGGTAGGAAACCAGGATCGAGGGGAAGTTTACATCAGAAACTAAGACCAGTTCCTCGGTAGGAAACCAGGATCGAGGGGAAGTTTAAATCAGAAACTGAGACCAGTTCCTTAGCGGAAGACCAGGATCGAGGGGAAGTTTACCTTTTCTAAGCATCATTGCTTAGCAAAAAAAGATGAATGCGTGAATTACCATTCATAGACGCCGTCAAAATTTCGGGTATTCCGATATTTAATCCTCTTGCACCCCGAATGCCCGAATACCTTCGTCATTCACACCTTCGGGTCCAAGAAGATTAAATAGGGGCATCTGTCATACCCCAAATTTTGACCACTTAGATTTCCCATCATTTTGCAAATCATCATCACAATGTGGATGAACCATCATGCCTCATCAAATGCCTCAAGGGTTGTTGAGCATTCACTATAATCAAAATTAGGGTTTTAAGCCCTCTCAGAGCCTTAGACAAAGGATCAATCAAGGAATGACATGATCTTCAACTTGTCTAACCTCTCAAACATCCACAATGGATCAAAAGGACTCCCACTTCAAGGATTAAGCACAAGGTTTCTCCCTTCTAGGTGGATCAAGTCTCAAGATCGCCAGTCTCACCAAATTAGGGTTTTGGTCGACCAGGGCCTCCAGATGGAAATTTTCATCTGGGCACAAGCCAAAGATCCAAAACACAACCTAATATACTCCATGGAACCTCATGGACCCAATCATCAAGTCAATTTGGCCTCAGGGGATGCATACATCAAAAATCAGTAATTAGGGTTTCTTGACCTAATTCACCCCTAAGTTGACTTTTAGGGAAAATCAAGAGCCAAGACCTCAAGAGAGGGTTTTAGGGTCTCTAATATACCATATTGATCCATTTGGAATAATGGATTAATCCAAGAAGCTTGAGCAACAAGTCTCAATTTCATCTGCACCCCAATTAGGGTTTCGCGAGGAAAGTCAACTGTGACTTTGACTTTTGACCAGGACATGCTCCCAAACCCTAGGACATGCCCCAATATACCCTATGACACCCATGGAACATGTCCATCAAGTTGGATTTAGGTCAAGGACATGATTTCCTGAAGAATTGCACAGTTTGGAATTCATCTGATAAAAAGTCAACTGTGCACAAAAGTCAACTTTGACTTTTTGAGATTTTTCACCAAAATGGATTTTTAACCCTAAAATGATGTTAATGTATGATTTGAATCATCATTCATCAAGAAAAATCAAAGAAAGTTGGATAACTTGTAAAAGGGGTAACCATAAAACTTAAAAAATTTTCTAAGTTATGGAAAAAGTACCACTAATGCACTAACTTTGGAGGACCATAACTCCTAAACCACAAGGCCAATTTTTTCATCCAAAGATGGATTTGTAGCCCTCATTTCCCTCTACAAAAACTTCAACTAGACCTAAGTCCAATTCATTAAGGATTTTTAGTTATGGAGTGATCAAAATCAAGAAATCACACTTTGTTCCAACACTTAGTGAGAATTTCACTAAGTCAGATTTTGCTTCACTTTTTGCCAAATGTAGAGGGATTTTTCACTTGGAATCAGAAGAGATCAAAATCAAACATGTTCAAACAGTTGTTGTATCATGTAAGGGCTTTCCAAAATGGCCAAGAACATTGCCAAATTCAACTTACACCATGAGATATGACATTGTCAAGTTGCCTTGTTGAAATCTGTCTAAGGCAAGGCAGAATTTGCATTTTGGCTCGATTTACCAAAATCAGCCAAATTCAAATACTCCTATCCACTTGGACACATCTGAGGATTGAATCTAAAGGGGACAATCACTGAGCCAAGCCTCTAAAGTCTGTGAAACAAGAAATAACATGTTGAACCTAGAATGGCCAAAATAGGGACAAGACTCCAAATTTGGATTGAAGCATTCAATGGAAGCATCAAGGTGGCATGGACTGAGCCATTCTCATCTGAAATCAGTCAAGACTTATCCAAGACCAAGGGAACCAAAGCTCTGTGCCCTAACCTCTAGTCAATGGCTAGAGGAGAGTTGCATTTCCATTGGACAACATTGGCCAAACCTACTTACCAGCTGCCATTCACTATTCCTTGCAAAACAAACTTGCTCTACTATAAATAGAGCTCAATTGTGATCAGCTTAAGTACAGCAAAGCTATCTAACAGATGCTTTCCTCAAAACCTCTTTCTCTTGGCAAAAGTGCCTTTCTTAGCAAGGTAGCTATCGGGTTTTGAGTTTGAGAGTTTTTCCAATCAAACCAATCACTCACACACCTCATATACATCACATATGAGCTGATCAAACACTTAGATCACTTCTGAAACACCAATTTCACAAAATCACCAGCTGGTTGCTCAAATTTTAAATCAAGTTGCAGTTGAGATGCCATGAAGTGATCCAGCCATTTTCAATCAAGTCCAAGCATTCAAACACACTCCATAGGGTGTAGGGAAGTTGTTCAGATTATCACCACTCATCTGTAACACCTCCAAATCAAAAATCACATTGCACTTGCTGTCACGGCTTAAAGGTAAGCACATACTTGGTCATCTCTCAATCTATGCATATTTCCTCGCACAATAATTTGGCCATATGTTCATAATCATGCATGGAATGTTTTCCCTCAATTAATTGCATTGTTTGAATCGTGTATCAAAAATCCTAGCCTTCATGCGGAAATTAGGGTTCTTGAGGTTTCTTCGTGATTTCATGTTTTATGTTTAATTTAAATGAAATTAAGTGTTATAGACATGATCGTGAGGTTGAGACGAGCATAATGATATGTGGATTACATGATATGATTACGTATTCAGTGAGATTGGATGGAAAATGCAAATCAGCCAAACCCAGAACACGCGCGTGTTCTTGGTGTGTTCTTGGCGCCATTTTTGAATAATTCAAATATTTGAATTTTGTGATTTTATTTAATTGATTCAAAAATTAATTTCTCTCTGAGTTTTAATGATTTTGAGTTGATTCTTTTTTTAATAATTCACAAAAATGTTAAAATATTTTATTTTATCAAAAAATCCCAAAAATATTATTTATTTCATATAATTGATATTTTTGCAAAGAATTAATATTTTAATTGTTTTTGACATTTTAAATATTTTTTCCACATTGATTTTGCAACTTTTAATGCTTTCTAATTATTTTGTAGGTCAATACTTAATTATTGAAGCATTAATCCAAAATCACAATTTGTTTTTCACATGTTAAACAATTTTGATCATTTTTAATTGAATTTTTATTCAATTAAATACATTTTTGAAAACAAATTAGGGTTTTTGGATTAATTCAACCCTCATAAATCATTTTCAAAACATTTTGGGCCTCTTGAGAGAGTGTAACACCCAAACCACTTGTACATAAATATTTTAGGCCTCATTCGTTGTATAAGTCCCTCTGTACATTTTCAAATAAACGGCACGATCATCGCCTTTTGAAAAAATAACCTTGGGCCTCTCCTTGAGCTATAAGACCCATTCAAAAACACTTTGGGCCTCTTATAGAGTGTAAGACCCAATCCCCTTTTAACCAAAACATTTTGGGCCTCACTTATTGTATAAGTCCCTCTGCGTAAAAAGAAAACCTCGGCGCGATCGCCATTTTTAACAAAAGAATCAATTGAGCCTACCCTCGTGTTATAAGCCCCACTCTTTTTCTTTAAACCTCATGGGCCTCTATTGGAGTGTAAGACTCATCCCGTTGTACAGAAAACATTTTGGGCCTCATTCACTTGTATAAGTCCCTCTGTACAAATTCAAACAGTGCGCTCACTGATAAAACCCTGGGCCTCTCCTTGAGCTGTAAGCCCCAAATCTTTCTTTTTCAAAGCACTTTCTCCTTTGATTTTGAATATACTGTTGTTTTCAATCTTTCTTTGTTGAACAACTAACCAAACAGCATGGAAGCTCTACAACCGAGTAAGTGGTTATCGCTTTCATTTACTGCTTTCATATACATATAAACTGTATTGTGGGGTTGTTTCACTGTAAGTCTTCTTTCATAAACTCATATCAACTGTGTAATAATAGTATAGATATTTAGAGTTTCCCCGGCAACTACGTCTAGAACTAGGAGACGCCGTTTCGTTTATTCATAGAAATAGACAATTAGATCCCCCAATAGGATCACCAGATACAGTCTTCTCTTCGGCTGTCCTCATTAGGAATTGTCAAGAAACTCTACCCCCAGAGATGAATGGATTCTCCCTGAATGGCATCTTTGAGTTTCTTCCAAATTCTCGAACTTTCCTAACTTTGATCTATTCTCAGTGAATAGCATTGCCTTGAATTTCTCGGGGTTTGGGGACCCACGGGCTTCTTAAAAGCATCGGCCTCCTCTTGGGCATCGTACAAGGACCCATAAGCTTCCGATAAACAACCCCGCCTCCTCTTGGGCTTAGTACAAGGACCCTACGGCTTCTTAGAAGTATTCACAACCTCCTCTTAGGCTTCGTATAATGATCTCTTCCTCCGGGAATGATAGCCTTCTCTTGGGCTTAGTACAAGGACCCGTCGGCTTCTTAAAAGTTTCCAGCCTCCTCTTGGGCTTCGTACAAATTGTCTCGGCGACCTCCTAGAGGTATAGGAACAAAACTTAATTATCTCCATCGACCAGTCCTTTCATAGAGTCTACTATTGTTTCTCAAAGCATAGTACAAAAGATAAAACTCTAGACACGGACAGTCTAAATTCCTTGAGTCTCAAAGACATTCTCAAGTGACCCCTTCGTTAAATAGGAAGGAAACCCGCAGACTTGGACAGTCTCAATAACCTTTGATTTCCCTCTTCCTTAAAGAACAGGAAATAACCCGGATCCTTGAATCAAATCCATGAGTACAGTGTTGCTCATATAAGAACTGATTTTCTCTTTTAAAATCAGTATATTGGATTTGTCACTTAACTGAAACAGTCACCCTAGCCTCCTCTTGGGCTTTGTACAATGATCCTCCCCAGTGGAGTCAAACAACATTTAGCCTCTCTCTCGGGCTTTGTACGAGACACATAAAAAGACTCCCTCATTGAGTCAATCCCCCTTTCGCCTCCATCTCGGGCTTTATACGAGATACAAAAAGGTTCTTATTGAACCAAATAAACAATAGCCTCCATCTCGGGCTTTATACGAGATACCGAAAGACTCCATCGTCGGGTCAAAACCTTTTAGCCTCTCTCTCGTGCTTTGTACGAGACACATATTAGCCTCCTCTTAGGCTTTGTATAAGAAAACCACTGGTTAATCCAATTAACCTTTTAGCATCAAAGCTGTGCTTCGTTCACAGTACACAAACATCAACAACTCCTTCCCTCTTCATCTAATCGCTGTAAGCGGCAAGCCTCTGGATCATCTACATCCATGCCACTGTCCCTCTTTTAGCATGAGAAATTCCTAAGGAAAGATAGCATTGCTCTACACTGAGTTAAAGTCTTCTCCTTCAGGTTAAAACCTCCTTTAAAGGAAATTATGGCATTGTCGGATTCACAAATCCCGGTTAAAGTAATTCTCCTTTATAAACAGTTGTTACATACAACCCCCTCTTTAGAGATGACAAATTCTCTCTAAGGTCAACACTTTTAGCTTCATATCTTGGGCTTTGAACAAGATACAAATCACCTTTCGCTTCACGTCTTGGGCGTTGAACAAGACACCAAAAACACCCATTTCCTCCCATAGAATAGGAGGAACTACGAACGCTCTAATTTCCCTGTTTTGGTAAACGGGAATACGTAGGCATAAGATCGAAAGAAAAGATCTTAGCGAGCACAATCCACAAAAAACCAAAATCCCATACTCTCACATACCTATCAAAAAGCATCAGTCCTAACATCCTAATCCTTGTTCCCCGCCAGAAACCTTCTGTCTAGATGAAAAGAAAGAAAACCGTATTGGCGAAAATACAAATAACCAGTACAAAGGCCCCCCACATTGATAGCATTCGTAACCTAATAGACCGCTGTTTAAACTCAGTATGCAAAGCAGGGTTAATTGAAGACATCTATTTCCCTTCCTTCATCAGCTTCAATAGGATAAAAAATGAATCGACCTGTAGTTTTAAGCTCAACCGCAGAGAGCGACCAACGCTTAAGAACCGCGTCCAAAATCGCTCACTACAGGTTACTCAAATTATCTTTGCATATAATTTCTCAGAGTACACCGGAACCCAGTTGATCAAGACTAATATTATCCAGAGAAAAATAAAATACGGGGTATTACATCCTCCCCTCCTTAAATAGAAATTCGTCCACGAATTTGAAAATTACCTGAAAAGATGAGGGTAAGCATCTCGTATCTCCGATTTGAGTTCCCAAGTTGCATCACCCGGATGTGTCGCATCCCACTGAACTTTCACAAGAGGAATCTCTTTATTCCTTAGTACCTTAGTTTCTCTCCCTGTGATATGACTTGGTGGAGGTTCAAACGTTAAATCTGCCTTTATCTCAATTGTATCTGGTAGAATTGGCTGAAGAGGATCTTGAACAAACTTCCGGAGCTGAGACACATGAAAAATATCATGCATTTCTAACAGAGAAGGTGGTAAGGCTAATCTGTAAGCTACTTCACCAATCCTTTCTAAAATTTGATACGGTCCCACGTATCTCGGACTTAACTTCCACGACTTAAACGGTCCTGTCAACCTCAATCTCGGAGTAACTTTCAAAAACACATGATCACCTTCATCGAACTCTAAGGGTCTCCTACGGTTATTCGCATAACTCTTTTGACGGTCTTGTGCTTGTTTAACTTTGTCACAGATCATTCTAATCTTTTCCGTAGTCTCTTGAATAATCTCGGGTCCCAAAATTCTATCTTCGCCAACTTCCGCCCAACACAAAGGTGTTCTACATTTCCTTCCATATAATGCCTCATAAGGAGCCATACCAATACTCACATGATAACTATTGTTGTATGAAAACTCAATCAATGGTAGAAGTTCTATCCAATTTCCTCCACTTCCAAGTACACAAGCCCTTAACATATCTTCCATTGTTTGTATTGTCCGTTCCGTCTGACCATCCGTTTAAGGATGATTTGACGTACTTAAACACAACTTTGTTCCCATAGCTTGTTGAAAAGCTCTCCAAAATCTTGAAGTAAACTTTGGATCTCTATCCGAAACAATACTAGAGGGAATACCATGTAACCTCACAATTTCTGAAATAAACAACCTTGCAAGATGACTTGCCTTGTAAGTAATCTTCACGGCTAAGAAATGAGCAGATTTTGTCAACCGATCCACAATTACACAAATAGAATCGTAACCACCTTGTGCACTGGGCAATCCAACTGCAAAGTCCATAGAAATAATATCCCACTTCCATACCAGAATTTCTAACGGTTGTAATAAGTCACCTGGTCTTTGATGTTCAATCTTTACTTCTTGGCATACCGCACACTCCGATACATATACCGCAATATCTCTTTTCATATCGGACCACCAATAGTCCCTCTTTAAGTCTTGGTACATTTTTGAAGAACCAGGATGTATAGTAAAAGCACCTTTATGCGCTTCTTCCAAAATCCTTCTTTTCAACACCGCATTATCCGGAACACAAATTCTTTGGTTAAACAAAATGGTTATGTCGATAGCTCGCACGAAACCCGGTTGAACTAACACTTCTTGTAACTTCTCATCCAATACTTGCCCTTGTTGAATTTCTTCTATAAGGGTAGAATTAACGTTCAAGTTTCCCATAATCACACCATTAGGAGTCCAAATAAATTGAATATTAAGATCTCGAAACTTTTCCAATAAGGAATACTCTAACATCATCAACTAAACATTATGCAACACTTTTCAGCTTAAAGCATCCGCCACTTTATTCGCTCTACCCGGATGCTACTTTAGTTCCATGTCATAATCCTTCAAATATTCCATCCATCTCCTTTGACGCATATTCAACTCTTTTTGGTCAAAAAGATACTTCAAACTCTTGTGGTCGCTGAACATTTCAAAACATACTCCATACAAATAATGATGCCACACCTTTAGTGTAAAAACAACCGCCGCCAATTCAAAATCATGTGTTGGGTAATTCTTCTCGTGAACTTTTAGTTGTCGAGAAGCATAAGCCACCACATGAATATCTTGCATTAAAACACCTCCTAATCCCATCTTTGATGCATCACAGAATACCTCATACGACTTGCTAGGATCAGGAATGATCAAAACAGGGGCAGTCGTCAATCTTTCTTTCAAACTCATAAAACTTTGTTCACAAGCCGAATCCCACTCATAAGGACAATCCTTTCGAGTAAGTTTAGTCATTGGTAAACCCAATTGAGAAAAGCATTTAATAAACCTTCTATAATAACCTGCTAGTCCCAAGAAACTTCTAACCTCCGAAACATTCTTCGGTCTCTCCCAATTAATCACCGCTTCAACTTTTGATGGATCTACCGCCACACCTCCCTGAGATATGACGTGACCAAGAAAACTAACCTCCGACATCCAAAACTCACACTTGCTTAGTTTGGCAAAAAGTTGTCTCTCTTATAAGATCGATAAAATGATTTTTAAATGCTCTTCGTGCTCTTGAGAAGTACGAGAATAAATAAGAATGTCGTCAATGAAGATCACTACAAATTGGTCCAAGTAAGCTTGGAATATCCGATTCATATAATCCATAAAAACTGCCGGAGCATTCGTCACACCGAAAGGCATCACTAAGAATTCATAATGGCCATAACGGGTTCTAAACGCGGTCTTTGATACATCTAAACTCCTCACACGGATCTGATGATAACCCGACCGTAAATCAATCTTCGAGAACACACAGGCTCCTTTCAATTGATCTAACATGTCGTCTATCCTTGGTAATGGGTACTTGTTCTTGATGGTGACTTTATTCAACTGCCGGTAATCGATACATAACCGCATTCCACCATCTTTCTTCTTTACTAACAACACTGGAGCTCCCCAGGGCGAAACACTGGGTCAAACAAAATGCTTATCCATTAACTCTTCCAATTGATCCTTCAATTCTCTTAACTTAAGTGGTGCCATCTGATATGGAGAAACGGATATAGGAGCTGTTCCCGGTATCACGTCAATAGAGAATTCCACTCCCCTTTTCGGAGGAAGAGAAGTGACATCCTCGGGGAAAACTTCGGAAAACTCACAGACTACAGGAATATTCAGAACTTGAAGGTCGCTACTCTTTTCCTTAGTTAGAACCAAAAGAACAGATTTTTCCTTCTCAAACAATAAACTTATCATACCAACCGTACCTTCTAAAATAGTAGTTAACACATCTTTCGGAGTAGCTTTAACAGATGGAATGATGATTAGCTTTTCTTCACAACCAATAAATACCGAATTAGCAGAAAGCCAATCCATCCCCAAAACAACATCCACTTTCTTAAGCGGTAAACAAATAATATCAATCTAGAAAACTCTTCCATCCACAGATAAAACATAATTTTCACACATTAAAGGGGTTTCAACCATATCATCTATGGTAGTAGTAACCACCATGGGCAGAGATAACGGAATAGCTTGCAACCCAAGTCGCTTCACACATTGCATTGACACAAAAGAGTGTGTTGCTCCACAATTAAATAATACAAAACAAGGATTCCCATTAATGAAACACATACCAGCAATCAAAGAGTTATCACCCTTTGCTTTCTTTGCATCCAATGTATAAACTCGACCGGTACTCCTGATGCGTGGTTTTCGCAAGTATACGAAACACGTCAGAGTAATACAAAAGATTATCGATCCACAGAGACCAAACGTCAATCTATCGATTCCTATAGTTACAGTGTTTATCTAAGGCAAGTTAATTCAGGGATTTATGAGTGCACAATAAAAGTGGAGTGAAGCAACGTACGAAGATATAAAACTCAAATGAAAGCAACAGACTTGAATGTAATTCACACAGTCAGGTAACATTCCAACGCATGTAACATAACTACTTATGGGCAATGTTTTCTACTTTATGAAAATAACTAATTTAACGGGAACTGTCACTTTCGCGTATTCAGAACCGAGTTTAACCTTTAAACAAACCCTCTTATTGTCACTTATAAAAAGGCGCGCATTGCGTTAAAGTGAAAAACCTATTTTTAAGAAATATAGTTTCTTGACTTAGTTGAAAAGTATTTTGATCTGAAACTTTTAAACAAAAGAGGTTCATACGAACCGGATTTTAAACCTACAAATGCGTCCGAAAATAGTTCTAAAATCGTTTTTCTAAAGTATTAAAAATTCCTACTTAACTGTGCAAAGCACTGTCGCTTCCTTTGTACAGTTAAGACTAACCAAGTTTATCTAAAGGTTGGACGGCTTTCGATCTTACCCAACAGAAATTAAGTGCGGAAAACTTGTGTTAAAGACCAAAATAGCCCCAAAGTGTTTCTATCGATGCATTATGTGGAATAATACTTAAACCGTGATCTTTACATTCTAACCTTTAAGATTTAGCTAGACATGGAAATGTAAACAGACATATTTAATTTTATCATGTCAAAGTAAAGTCTTTTTGAAATAAAAGGTTTTGAAAGTAAATAATGCGAATAAAGTAAAGCGATTGCGATAAGTAAATAAAGTAAATCGGATGCGATAAATAAATGAAGTAAAAGTGATGCGAGAAATAAATGAAGTAAAGTGGATGTGAGAAATAAATGAAGTAAAAAGCTTAATTCATAAATAGAAACCTGCTCCAATCGGAGGCTTTAATTTTGAAAACAACTGGAAAATAACTGGAAAGGAAAATGGCGGCAGGATTAACTTCCACCAAGTGCTCCAAACTCGATTACAGACTCGATCACACAAATGTGATAACTTCCCAATGTGAGAAGATTATAACTTACAAAAGCTCGATTATTTATGCGTATGGTGTTTGCAACTAAGTTTGGATGCCAAGAAATGAACAAGAAGCCTCTATTTATAGACTTAGGAAAAGGTATGAAAGGACAAGGATGCCCTCCAACTTCTTTTGGGAGGGAAAATGTCCGTCAAAGGTGGCGCCCGCCACTCCCCTCATGGCGCCCACCACATGAACTAGGGAAGAAAGTGGTGGGAGACGTGGCAGTTGTCAGCAGTTAAGTCCCCTCCAACTTGTGGCCTACCCCATGGCGCCCGCCATGTTGGGTATCACATGTACAATTCCTTCAAAAGTTGGCTTTTTGCTCGATTTCCTTCATTTCTTCATGGATGGCTCTGGAAACACCTAGAATCTGAAAACAAGACAAAATACAAGCATAATACAAAAAAACGATAATAAAAATCCTAAGAAGCATGTGCAATTCGAGTCAAAAACGCGGTGTAATTCGGTGTTATCAAATTCTCCCACACTTAAACCTTTGCTTGTCCTCAAGTAAAACACTCTAAGGCTCGTGACAGAAAGAAGTGGTATCAACGAATGATTCGGGCTAAAAGGGCTTCTAAGTTCAAATCAGGATGAAGAGATAGGTACTAACTAGATGAAACAAGGATATCGTAATCACACTTTTCCGCGACACGGACATAAGCTTCGTTCCTATGCAAATCAATCCATACTACCCCACTGTACCTAGGCCTACCTTGTGCATTTCTTGGATCCTTTTCATTCCGGCGCAATCACATTAAGCTCGTTATCCGTACATACTCATAGTAAAGTGATCGGTTAGTGATTCTGATCTCAAACACAAGGGCTCTGGTACACAAACTGGTGTAACCCCTTTTATTGACCCTATTGTAGTTGTGGGGGATCAGATCATAACCCGCCCTACCAAGTCCAGCACTAGACGCCTCTGAACCAACTAACAATGGGTAACTTTTTGCTCTTTTTTTATTCTTTTCCTTTTTTTCTTGCAAATTTTTACAACTTTTTGAGTTAAGTGACCTTGTGAGGGTCACCTATCCCGAGTTGCATTTTCTATAAAGCACAACATACAGATCATTCACTTATATTCATTGGTCCCCTACGTAGAGCATGCTTAGGCCGGAGCCGACTGCTGGGATAAACTACTAAAGACCTACTAAAAAGATAATTAAGGCCATGGTATATGGGTATCGGGGTCGATTTTTATACTCACGAAACTTACGGTGTAAAAACGATACCGATGTTACAAAAATATTTCCCAAGTCATCCGCATTCTAACTCGAACCTGTCTTAAAGCCCAAATTTTTCAAAATGATTCACTTTTCTTTTGTCAAAAATTTTTGGTATGGCTAAAGAAATGGGGAAATAAGGATACACTATACAGATGACTCGTCAAGCACATGCATATTCTAAAAATAAACTAAAATAAGAAAAACTAACTAGAAAGCAGTAAAAATAAAAGGAAATAAAATTGCAAGAAAACAAATAAAATCTCCTCCCACACTTAAATCGAACATTATCCCCAATGTTTCAAAATAAGGTGGAGAAGATGTAACCTGGTGAGTCTACGACATGCTACTGGTACTCCCGTCACCGTGCGGTGAGCGCCTAGGGTGTCGGGATCTGCTGCGGCGACGATCCCTCTGAGAGGCGGCGAACTCGTCGAATCTGGTGTTCAGGGCAGCCTGAGATTACATAATGGTCTGGATGGAACGGTTTGTTTGCTACTGTGACTCTTGCATAAAGTTCATGTTGTCGGTAAGTTGCTGCTGGATAGCAGCAAGCAAGCCGTCACGCTTCTCTTCTCGAGCCAGCTGCTCGCGCCACATCTGGTCAGTGATATAGAAACCAGGAACGGTACCTGCAGATGGGTGAGAAGAAGATGGTGCAGTGTGTGTAGGTGATACATGGGGTGACATACGATGATCAAGAGACTGCTCATGATGGTCAAACTCGTCATCAGTCTCATGCCCATCCCCAGCAGAAACATTAGGAAGAACTGGACCCGTAAAAGGTGGAGCGTCTAAGTCGTAGGTCCAGTTCCTCTCCACTCATACATCAGTACGTCTAGTGCAGGGTAACACAACATATGGGATAGCTACACCATGAACCATAAGTTCAAAGCCCCCCTCTCTCCTTGTCTTGCACAATTTCATGTCTTTCAAAAATTTTAAATTAATTGTGCGAGGAGGGAGAGGTGCTAAGGTGGCTATCTTAATGTCAAGGTTGAGAGCCCTAGCGATAGACGTGATCAGTCCTCCGAAAGCAATGGTTCCTGTACTCTTAACAATAGCAGTCATATGGGCAAACATAAAAGGAACAAAATTAATTCGCCTATTTGTGAGGCACCCTTGCAAAAATAAGAGTTCTCTAGCATTCACCTTGTTTGGATTCACCCGAACAAAAATAGTACAGGCCTACATATAACGAAACATACGGATGGCCGTGTTATGGATCCTTGAGGCAAGGATTCCTTCAAAAGAAGTGGTTGTATGATTTGACAGCCTGTTCCAGAAGGAGAATGCCTCAACAGACCAATCGGAATCCAAAGGTGCTTCACAAATAGCGCCATCTCCAAAAGGTACTCCTAAACGCTCTGCTAGTTCGTCGGTAGTGAATTCATATTCAACATTAAACATCTAGAATTTCACTGTACTGACTGTGCTAGCAGTGTTAGGAATGACTGTGTAAATTAGGAAACTCAAAAATTCCCGAGTCAATCGCTCAAAGGTCGGTTCCTTTCTAGCAAATACATCATGCATTCCTAATATATCTAGGAAATGAAAAATGCTATGGTAAATACCAAGAGAATAAAGACAATCGACGTCTACATACCGGGTCGAGATTATGGCTCGCACTTACAACTTCTCGAGAAGTTTCTTTTGCCTCTCCCCGGGCTTTCCTTGGCGGAGGGTGTAACCGTCGTACTCCATGGATGCAATTTTTTTTTTGTTTGAGGTTGAAGAAGATGGAAATGGGTTTTATGGAGGAATGGAAAAAATGGAGGTTTTAGGGATTTTTATGGATGGTTTTGAAAATGGGGTTTGGAGATGTCAATGGGATGGTGAGTAGTTTGGAGAGTTATGAACTTTTTGGAGGTTGAGGGAAGTTTTTGGAAGTTCAAAAATGGAGATTTTGGAGGTTTTGGATGAGGAAATGGTAGTTGGGGTGGTTCTGCCCCGCATATAGAACCAGACCCCATGACGGGCGCCATGGTCTATATGGCGGGCACCACATGAATAAGTCTTTTGGGCCGGCTTTTGCTTGGTCCTCTTGGGCATTCCTCCTCCTTTTTGATTTTGGTAGTGCTATTAGCACTACCTTCTCTTTTTTGGCACTTGCATTATTTTTGTTAGGAAAATATAAAATACATATGCAATAATATAATTAATTTAGTAAAATAAAATAGAATAAAATAAGAAAATGGAAATAAACATGCATAAATATATGTAAGTACTAAAGTACATAATGAACAACATGAAAACCAAATACGAATAATGTAAAACATATATATATGTCTGGGAATGAAAATGCGTAAATATGGTAAATATAATAATAATAATAATAATGATAAGAGAGTAGTACCATCACGGGGCTGGAGGCTCCTCTGCCTGGTCAGAACCACGAACTGCTGCCAACTCTCTGCGAAGATCCGCAATCTCCTGATATAAACAGTCTGCCTCGGTCGCATGGGTCAGATTAGATACCTGGACCCTGAGTCTAGCTGTCTCCATACGAAGCTCAGTAATCTGCGTCTGTATGTTAGGCCTCTGCAAAGAATGATTATTAGATAGCACAGTAATCCTGGGAGATGGTGGCGTAGGATGGTACTCTGGCACTGGTGGAGTCCTGGGCTCATCAACAGTCTCACCAAAACCCTCTAATGCATAACTCCAATTGGCCTGGTCGTGCACACTGGTCATCGTGGGATCTGGCAGGGTGAAGAAATGTACAGTCTCATTATCGATCAGTAGCTTGAACTGGTCGGGATGGAAGGAAGCTCTCCTCATCAACCCACAGTCTAAACATAAATCGATGTCCAATGTGGTGTACCCGCAATAAGGGGTCAGATGAAGTAGCTTGCTCGTAAGCCCCAAAGCAGTAGCAATCTATGTAACTGTCCCTCCTACATGAATAATCCCCTCAGAAGATCTGGCTGTACCCGCAAGGCTGTCAAGCAGAAAACTCCCACAGGCAACTGGACGTGACTGAATTGCACAGAAGAGGAAGAAAATCTCTTCCTCACTAACATGGATGTCAAGATCGGCTTTCCCCAGGAAGGTGTGTGCTAGGATCATCTGGAAGTATCTCATAGCTGGATTATGAATGATAGGAGATAGCTGAGTAATAGGATCAGGGCCCCCTCCACCTGTGATGTCGCTCCAGAATTTATCGATGTCTCGACTCATAAAATATCCCATAGGCAACTCTGGAATAGCATCAGGAGTGGTCTGGAAGCCTAACAAATCACCAAACTCCTTCTGGGTGAAGGCATACTCTGTCCCGAATAACCTGAAAGTAACACGCCCGACCCGATCAACATACGGCTCATATCTGAACGAACTGAGGAACTCCAGGGTGAGATTCCTGTAGGTCGAGTGCATCTCATCAGCATACTCGTCCCACTGGAGCTGGCTACAAAGAAATCATTTACTGGGCTCAATACCCAAAGCATCCATGCAGGCCTGATCAGGATAACGTGTAGGTGCCATAGGGCGCTGATAGAGGACTATGTAGCGCTGCCTCTGAGCTTCGTCTCTGAAGGTAACATGGATGTCATCGAAGGTCTGCATCTTGAAAAGTAGGGTTAGAGAAAAGGACCTGAAAACATACATATTAGAAAAGGTCAGTTTATACAGATAAATAATTAAAACTAAAAACAAAATATAAGACATAAAAAGTAATAAAAAGGGAAATAAATAAAAATAAGGAAAAATAAATAAAACCGTGGGTTGCCTCCCATGCAGCGCTTGTTTAACGTCGTTAGCTTGACGAGTAGAACTCATGTATCTGAAGTGGGCATAGGTTGATCAATCAGGGTGTGGATAGAGTAGTCAATAGGAATGTCGCCTCCTTCGTAACGTTTTAACCTTTGTCCATTTAAAATGAATGGACTACAAGAGTTATTCTTGATCTCAACTGCTCCGGATTTTAGGACCTTAGAAACTTCAAAAGGACCTGTCCATCTTGAACGAAGTTTTCCAGGGAAAAGCCGCAACCTGGAATTAAAGAGGAGAAATGGATCGCCTATATTGAAATATTTTTTTATAATTATTTTATTGTGCCATGCTTTGGTTCTTTCTTTGTATATAATGGCATTTTCATAGGCGGACTAACGGAGTTCTTCTAACTTATGAATGTTAAGATACGGTTTTCACCAGCAGTTAGATAATCTAAATTCAAGGTTTTAATTTCCCAATAGGCTTTGTGTTCTAACTCGAAGGGTAGGTGACAGGATTTTCCATAGACTAACTGGTAAGGGGTCGTTCCGATAGGGGTTTTAAAGGCAGTTCTATAGGCCCATAGTGCTTCTTGTAGCTTCTGAGACCAGTCCTTTCTGGATATAGAAACGGTTTTTTCTAAGATCTGTTTTATTTCCCTATTAGACATTTCTACTTGGCCACTAGTCTGTCGATGGTAGGGTGTTGCTACTTTATCCTTAACTCCATATTTACTTAACAGTTTGTCAAAAATCCTTGATATGAAGTGCGATCCACCATCGCTTATAACAAGACGGGGTACTCCGAATCTAGGGTATATATAGTTCCTAAACAGCTTAATCACCACTCGTGTGTCGTTTGTGGGTGAGGCTATGGCTTCAATCCATTTAGACACGTAGTCGACAGCTACTAAGATATATTTATTTCCTAATGAGGATGGAAATGGTCCCATAAAATCGATACCCCAAACATCAAAGAGCTCTACTTCCTGAATATTCCTTAAGGGCATTTCGTCACGTCTCGAGATGTTTCCAGTGCGCTGGCACCGGTCACATTTGACTATATAAGCATGAATATCACGCCACATTGTGGGCTAGAAAAGGCCAGCTTGAAGAATTTTAGCGTGCGTCTTAGAGGTGCTAGCATGTCCTCCGTAGGGTGCAGAGTGACAATGTTCTATAATATTTCTTACTTCTTCTTCTGGAACACAACGACGAAAGATTCCGTCTGTACCTCTCTTGAAAAGAAGTGGTTTGTTCCAATAGAAATTTCTTACATCATTAAAGAACTTCTTCTTCTGTTGATAGTTAAGGTCAGGGGGTATAATATCGGTGGCTAAGTAGTTGACAAAATTTGCGTACCATGGTACACTACTTATTGCTAAGGAATTTCCAGGGTTCTTATAAGGATCTAGGTCATTTTCTTCAATGGCATCTTAGCTATTAACCTGTCATAGGAAAAATCGTCATTTATAGGCACTAAGTCTGGTTTTAGGTACTCAAGTCTAGAAAGGTGATCGGCAACTACATTCTCTGTTCCTTTCTTATCTCGAATCTCCAGATCAAACTCTTGCAATAAAAGGATCCATCGAAGTAACCTAGGTTTGGCATCTTTCTTGCTCAGTAAGTAACAAATAGCAGCGTGGTCAGTGTGAACTATAATTTTAGCTCCTACCAGATAAGATAGAAATTTGTCTATAGCAAAAACTACAGCTGTAACACCTCAAAATTTGCCCCCTTGTTATTTCCTGGCTTATGTTTCATTGCATTACATTTAGACCTCATTTCATCTCATATAGCATGCATGTTGCATAAGGGCATGTGATCAGTGGATTGTAGAGCATGGACTATCCCAAGCCATGGAACAAGAGCCAAGGGTCTCCCAACAAGTCTCAAGGATCTCTTACATGTCACATAATCTCAATTGATCCCACAAGTCATTGGAAGATGGGAATTCATCAAGAAGATTGGACAATGCATCATCTCCTATCAAACAATCCAAATTAGGATTTGTGATCCAAGCATTCTCCTGATGAAATTTTGGTCCAAACTTGATCTCAATGTTTTCTACATGATATTAAGTGTCTAAGGGTGGAAGATTGCTCATTGGTTCCTTTCATAAGAGGTTCAATTGGCCAGTTGCTTGAGAATCAAGAAATTGGGAAAAAAAGTCAACTGTGTAGTGAAAAAGTCAACTCCTGACTTTTTAAGTTCAAATTCATGAAATTCAAGTTACATATGTTCATTGGACAAGATTTGATCAAGAAATGATGGAGGAATCATGAAAAATCAAGAAATGTACAAAGTTTCCATTTTTAGAAACTTAGGGTTTCTAAAAATAGCAAGTTTGGACCATTTTGAACTACACTTTGAGGCTTCCTTTCTTCAAGATAAAAGCTCCAAACTTTAGGCCCAAGTTGAGCCAATTAAAGTTCACACTCTAAGCTTCAAATCCATATAAAGAACTCTTCCATTGGATCAAAATTAAAGGAGTTATGATCAATCAAAGTTTGGTAAAATCAAGGCAAAAACCAAGTCATGGCAAGGCAAGTTCAGGCCTCTAGGCCATAATTTCATCAAACACTTGGTGTACCAAATGTCAAGCCATTTTTCTCATTGAAGGATGCTTCAAATGAAAAAATGTTGAACATCAAAGTTGTTCCTCTCAATGTCCTCTTCAACTTTGATGTTTGACATTTTTCCATTTGAACAAATTATGAAGGAGTTATGATGGTCCCAAGTTAATGGTTTCATGCTGAAAATTTTACAAGTCATGTTGCCATGCACGCACCAGGTCACACGCCCATGCACCAGTTTTGTACCTTGACATTCCAAGCCATTTTTCAGCAACTTCCAAGCCTCCATTCAATTCAATTCCCACATCAACATTGTTCTATGATGTATTATCTTTCATTTGCCACCAAAATGGTACATTTTCATCCATTAATGTGAGAGATATTCACCCTCAAAATCCCTTGTTTGCATTAAAACCATGCTGCAACATTATTGTTGTTGTTAAAAACCAGCTTGCACACATACAACAACACTACACATCTCCCCACTTTTTTCTTCATTTGAATAAACATTCTCTTACACATGCCATGCCATGTTAAGACTTCATACACCAAAGAGGAAAAACAAAACTTGTCTTGCAAGTTGCTGCTACACACATCAATACCATCACTACCATTCATTCTCATCACCACCATAAGTAACATGAGCTCACCATCACTCTAATCAACCTCACCAACTCGCCACTAACTAACTTGACTCAGATAGTTAGAGTGAACTCACTTAACCCAACTCAGTTAACCACTTTCCAACTGTTAATCACAATGGTTAACATTCTAACTCAGTATATATAAAGATCACTTCCACACAATTAACAAACACACTTCATTTTTACCACATTCTCAAATCATTCTCATTTTTCTCTCTGAACTATCTCTGAACTCTCTCTCTCTCTCATTGCACGAATTCACCATTGTACACCATTGTTCTTCATCATCAAGCAACATCAAGTAATACTGCAGTGTAGAAGCATGGCATAGTGTAATCATCTCCAATCTCAGATTCAGTTTTTCTTCTTATTCTAAAGATCAAATAGCATTTATTTTGCTCAACTTGAAGTTCTAGAAGTTCAAGATCAAGTTGATATCTCTGGTTTCCTCAACAATTCAAAGATCTTCAAGTTGCAGGTTCCAAAATTTCTCAAACTTTGCTTGCACGATTCATGTTGTTTTAGCTTGTTTTTTTGTTGTTTTTGGAGCTTACTAGAAGCAGTGTGAGTTCTAGCTAGTGATAGGCACTCTAGGTGATTAGAATCATTTTCTAGGGCAAGATATTTTTGTTCGATTTGCTGTGTATATGCATGATCTGTGGAAACTAAATGTAGATTCATGATCTCCTCAACTTCCTCTTCATTTTGGTATGCGGTTCATAGATTTCTGGAGAGTGTAAGATTTTCAGGTGGTGGCGCTTCGCAAGAGAAAATGACCGGAGGTCCTTCTCCGGCCGGTGGACATTTTCAGCTAGGGTTTAGAACTTTATATTAGGATCCTCCGATCAGTTTCATCCAACGATTGATAATTTGCCAACACATTAATGAATGTGTGGTCTCTCACGTGCCTCTCTCTCTCTCTGATTTACTTGCATGTGTATGCGTGCATGTTTGTGGCCGTGTGATTGCTTTATGGACCTTTAGATCAGATTACTTGGATGTATAATCTTGATTGACTTGATTGTATGGTTGTGATTGAGTCAACGCCTTGACTGCGCATGCACCATATCACACACACACACACACGTTTGTATTGGACTGGACTCATACTAGCTTTTCACACCCCCACGTTAAGCCCAATTTTTTTTAAACTAAACATGTACTCTCGCTGCACCCCCTGCCTATTTTGGTTGCATTTTATTTTCTTTTTTGTATATTGGTTCATTTTCTTACTTTAAAAATATTAAAATGCATTAAATAATTTCATAAAAATTCATGTTGCATTTTTAGACATTAAAATAATTTTTCGTATTTTTTATTTCTGATTTTTCTTTTATCTTGGCATTAATTCCATAATTTTCTTTTAATTTCTTTTTGAGTGAATTTCTTCATGAACACTTGAGCTTGCACATTTTATTTCTCTCATTTCACACACTGTTTTTCATCCATTCTTTTTGCATTGATTAAAGGACATCTTGAAGCATATAAAACAATTTTCATTTGATTTTTAAAGTCATTTTATCATGTGTTTGGATGTGTATCTTTAAGTGTTTTTGTGGTGTGTTTCCATGTGATTTCATGAGGCCTTTTGAGGCATTTGTCTTCTGAGTTTTGCTATGAGGTTTTGTGGCATGTTTTACTTCTGATCAGTGATGTATATGACCTCTTACCATAATTTTCTCATGTGCTTTGACCTTTTTTTTTATTCCTTGTGATTAGATTTACTTTTGGGCACTTTCTTCTACTTCATGATAACATGTTTTGATGAGGCATTTATGCCACCATTTTATGATTGTTTGTGCATCTTTTATAGGTCATTTATATGATATTATAAGTCATCCTTGTTTCATTATAGGTCACTTTGACTTGTGTTTGCATTTGATATAAGTTTATGCATTGTAACTTGAAAGTTTGACATGATTCCTTCTCTTGTAACTTCTTAAGCTCTATATGTTTCATGTGTGCATTTTTGTATGCCATTTCATACATTCCATTTGCACTTCATTGATGGTATGCCACTGCCCATATGCATTCAATAATCATTCCATATGATATACATCATTAGTATGACACTTTGTGTACATAATTGAAACTTGTTTCTTCTCCTTACTTCTACTTCATCTTATTTCTTCTACTTGTATCATTGCATCCATGTTTTGTAGGATGATTCATATGCATTAGAAGACATTTAAATGGTATATAGTTCTGACCTTAGCATTTCATTAAGCATTATTGCATGATCACATTGCATATTCCTTCATCTTCCATCTATTCCTTTCATGGTGTACCTCTTGGATGTTTAAGGCATTATGTGTGCAAAGTTTGGGTGTGTTTGATCTCTTAACCTTAGAGACCATCCTTTGGATATAGGTTCTGACCTTGAATGATTTTCATCTCTTAGGATCTTTATCCATTGATTCTTAATTTGTTTAATCATTACTTGTAATTCTTTCCTTATTTCACTACTTGTAAATAGTTTTTGAACTAACCTTTTCATGTAGGTGCTAATGGTAAGTAAGTGTGTGGATATGCTTCCACATACACTTCTTTATTTCATTTTCTCTTATCTCTTGTAATCATTCAACTTGTGATCATGATAAGCATTTATATGCTTTCCTTGAATAACTTTTTTCTTCTCCCTTTTGAGTTATAACTCATCTTCTACTTCAGAAGTGAGTTGTTTAATTCACTCTTCTTCTCCTTTCTCTTAGGATTAGGTTTCTTAAACCACATTAACCTTAGGAACATCCATGTATGATAACTTTAGGGTTTGAGTCTTAGTCTCCCTCATTAGATTTTACCTTTCTCCACCTTTTGAGTCTCTCTTCTTCTCATCTCAAAACAAAAATAAAAAATACTTAACAAAAAGGCATAACATGTATTCTATTTGAGCCTTTCATATGAGAATAAGATAATGAGGGGTCTTCTCTCATTTTCTAAGAATGTTTAGCGTACGTCCCGTCTTGGGTCGATATGCGAGGCATTCGATCCTACATGAGAGACTTAAATATAATGCGTGTTACAAAACACAAAAATAATCAAAACACTTCTTTCTAAAATACAAAAACAAACAAATTTTATTCTCATCTCCTTCATTCCCTTCCTTAAGGACTCATCATGTCCGTTCTACCGCAAACAGGTAACACCTAAGTCTCCATACAACGAGCTGCAACACCTAACTGCTAGGACGTGCACTTTGATGTTTCCACTAAAAAACACAAGCAAAGCAATCCCTGTTAAGTCGAACTATGACTGCTCTGATTTCCTCTCTCTGGTTAGATTAAGGATACGTAGGCACGAGACGACGATGTCTTGGTGAGCAACCTCCCCTTTTAGTTCGTGTCTAAACTACGTTGACTCTGATTTCCTGTTCCTGAGGGAATACGTAGGCCTAGGACTCCGAGGATGTCCTACCGATTCGCTTCTTTTCTTTTCTTCCCCGTTTCTTCGTGCTTTTTCGTTCCTGTTCCTTTTTCTTTCCAGTAGCAGTGGAGCTCCAGACAACGACACCCTTTGATCGAGACAACAAGCGTGGATCCCATCGAGTACGATGGACGTGTTGGGTGCTAACACCTTCCCTTCGCGTAACTGACTCCCTTACCCGTTTCTCTTGGTCGTGAGACCATGCTTTTCCTTTCCCCCAGGTTTATGCAGTGTTTCTTTTCCCTCTCTTGGGATAAATACACATTGCTGGCGACTCTGTTTCCGCGCCACTTTCGCGTTTGTACTTTGATGAAAATCCCGGGAGCGACAAAAGCTAAGAGTTCTTTTTCAGTTGTTGCGTAGTTAAGCTAAGCAGCATCTAGGGTTCTACTAGCATAATAGATTACATGCAATTTCTTATCTTTTCTTTGACCAAGAACAGCTCCTACAACATAATCACTAGCGTCGCACATGATCTCGAAAGGTTCGGTCCAATCTGGGGGTTGCATAATGGGTGCTGAAATTAACGCTTGCTTCAAGAGGTGAAATGCTTTAATGCATTTCTCATCAAAGTTAAATTCAACATCTTTCATCAGAAGGCCGGTTAAAGGTTTGGTTATTTTAGAGAAATCTTTGATAAAACGCCGATAGAAACCAGCATGTCCAAGAAAACTTCGGACTTCTCTAGTAGTCTTAGGTGGGTTTAGGTTTTCTATGACTTCTATTTTAGCTTTATCTACTTCAATACCCTTTTCAGAGACTATGTGTCCTAAAACTATACCTTCGGTAACCATAAAGTGAGATTTCTCCCAGTTTAGCACTAGGTTTACGTCCGCACATCTTTTCAGGATTTTCTCAAGGTTAACAAGACAGTTTTTAAAATCAAATCCGCATACCGAGAAATCATCCATGAATACCTCCATAATTCCATCAAGGTAGTCAGCGAAGATGACATCATGCAGCGCTGAAAAGTAGCTGGAGCATTACAGAGGCCGAATGGCATTCGTCTATAGGCAAAGGTTCCGTAAGGGCACGTGAAGGTTGTTTTTTCTTGATATTCTGGGTGAATGGGAATTTGGAAGAATCCTGAATATCCATCTAGATAGCAAAAGTAAGAGTATCTGGCTAGACGTTCCAACATTTGGTCTACGAATGGTAAAGGGAAATGATCCTTCCTAGTTGCTTCGTTTAACTTCCTGTAATCTATACACATACGCCATCCTCCTTCTATCTATTTTGCTACATGTTCGCCTTTCTCGTTTTGCACGACTGTGATGCCTCTCTTTTTAGGTACTACATGCACAGGGCTCACCCATTTACTGTCTGAGATCTGATAGATTATACCTGCTTCTAGCAACTTAAGAACCTCTTTCTTAACAACATCACTCATTATAGGGTTTATTCTTCTCTGATGCTCTCTGGAGGGTTTTGAATCTTCCTCAAGTAAAATCTGGTGCATACACACAGATGGGCTTATACCTTTTAGATCAGAGATATTATATCCTAAGGCTGAGGGATATTTTCACAAAACATCTAAGAGTTGGTTTGTCTCTTCTTGGCCCAAGGTAGCACTGACTATAACTAGGCGGTTCATTTCCTCATCCAAAAACTCATATCTTAGTTTCTTGGGTAATTCTTTGAGTTCTAAAGTTGGTTTCTTGGAGCATGGTATTGGATCTGGGGTAAGAGATAAACATTCGTGAAGGTTATCATTGATGTAGGGTTCTATAAATCCATCATCTTCCCTAATGAGGGTTGAAGGCAATTAAATTGTTTCTATAGGTTCTTCTAGTTCCCTAATGCATTCATCAATGACGTCTATGGCATAACATGCGTCTCCCAATACTGGTGCCATGAGAAACTTTGACAGAATAAATTCTATCTTCTCATCACCTACTTCAAAAGTCAACTTTCCTTTCTTGGCATCTATTATGGCTCCTGCGGTTAATAAGAATGGTCTACCTAGGAGGATTGGGATGTCGGCATCTTCTTTAATGTCCATGACAACGAAATTAGTAGGGATAAACAACTGACCGATCCTAACAAGGACGTCTTCTTATATGCCTACTGGATATTTGACAGATCTATCGGCTAATTGAAGAGACATCTTAGTAGGTTGTAGTTCTCCAAGTTTTAACCTTTCACAAACTACTAGAGGCATTAAGCTCACACTAGCTCCTAAGTCCAGGAAAGCTTTATCGATGACATGACTTCCCAAAATACAAGGTATGGAGATTTCCAGGATCTTTCTCCTTTTTAGCAAGTTTATTTTCGGAAATGGAATTGCATTCCAAAGGTTTTGGATCGTCAAGTCTACGTTTGTTGGTAAGGATGTCTTTTAGGAACTTTGCATAAGATGGTATTTGGGTGATGGCTTCTGTGAAAGGGATTTCCACATGAAGTTTCTCTATGACTTTAAGGAATTTCTGGTATTAGTTATTGATCTTGGTTTGTTTAAGTCTTTGTGGATATGGTATCGGAGGTTTGTATGGCGGGGGTTTCTCGTAAGTTTTGTTTATAACTTCTCCTTGATTTTTCCGCTTTTCAGATTCCACTGGTCCCTCTACCTCGTCCGTGGGCACAATGCTTTTCTTAGAAGTTTTGGGTTCATTCAATGCCGGGTTAACTGATCCATCGTAAGCAGTCCCACTTCGTAAGGTAACTGCATTGGCTTGACCTCGGGGTTTTTTGAGTTTGTCCAGGAAACTGTCCTCCGGGTGTGGTTTCGGGAGCTTGTTTTAGAGCTACCTGAGAGATCTGGGTTTCAAGCATCTTATTGTGGGTGACTATTTGGTCTACCTTAGTTCCTAGTTGGGTAATCATTTCATTAACATGAATGTTTTGGTTTAGGAATTCTTTGTTTTGCTGGGTCTGACCTGAGATGAAATTTTCCATGATTTTCTCAAGGTTCGGCTTAGGTGTCACAACTTGCATAGGTTGGTTTTGTCTCTGGGCTTGAAAACTGCGTGGTCTCGGAGGTGCAGGGTTTTGGATAGGGTTATTGTTTTTGTAGGAAAAATTTGGGTGATTCTTCCATCCAGGGTTATAAGTGTTTGAAAATGGGTTCCCTTGGGCATAGTTGACCTGGTCTAATTTAGTTTCATTCAACAGATTGCGTTCTGCTGATCGGTGTCCTTTGGTTCCACATAATTTTCATTCCGAGGAAACTACTACTGCAGTGGCTGGGTTTGCGTACATATGTTCGACCTTAAGGGCCAAAGCGTCCATTTTGGCTTGCATCATGTCTATAGAACTTATCTCATGTATTCCTCCTTGGGCTTCTTTCTTCTCCACTGTTGCTCGTTCTATTCCCCATTGGCAATGGTTTTGAGCCATATCTTCGATGAGAGCGCAAGCTTCAGGGTAAGGTTTATTCATCAGAGCGCCACCAGCGCCGGTGTCGATGGTCATCTTAGTGTTATAATGAAGTCCATTATAGAAGGTATGAATAATTATCCATGATTCCAGGCCATGATGTGGACATATTCTCAATAGGTCTTTATATCTCTCCCAAGCTTCAAAGAGTGATTCACCTTGGTTTTGAGTGAATCTGGTTATTTGGTTTCGAAAGATGGCAGTTTTACTTGGGGGAAAATATCTAGCAAGGAAAACTCTCCCAAGGTCTTCCCAAGTTGTTATAGAGTTGGCTGGAAGAGAATCTAACCATGTAAGAGCTTTGTCTCTGAGGGAGAAAGGAAATAGTCTTAGACGAATCGCCTCAGAACTAACACCATTGGTTTTAAAAGTGTCTGCTAATTGGATAAAGACTTTTAGATGTTGATTTGGGTTCTCAGATGGGAGACCCGCGAATTGGTTTTGCTGCACTAATTGTAATAGGGACGGTTTCAGTTCAAAATTGTTAGCAGGAATATTAGGGTTAACTATACTAGAACTGGGTTCGTCATCGGATGGTTGAGCGAAATCCTTAAGGGGTCTTTGGTTACGGCCCTCGGCCATATTTTCGTTAATTCTACAAAGTAAGAGACGTGCGCGAGCATAACGCTCAGGTTCCGCTAAAGGATCTATAAGACTACCGGTGCTGCGAGTTCTTCGCATTGACCAGTAGGTAAAACCTTAGTCTAGACGGTGTAACAACAGGGTACGAAATTTGACGAAATTGGTCCCCGGCAACGGCGCCAAAAACTTGATGCGTGGTTTTCGCAAGTATACGAAACGCGTCAGAGTAATACAAAAGATTATCAATCCACAGAGACCAAACATCAATCTATCGATTCCTATAGTTACGGTGTTTATCTAAGGCAAGTTAATTCAGGGATTTATGAGTACACAGTAAAAGTGGAGTGAAGCAAAGTACGAAGATATAAAACTCAAATGAAAGCAAGAGGCTTGAATGTAATTCACACAGTTAGGTAACATTCCAACGCACGTAACAGAACTACTTATGGGCAATGTTTTCTACTTTATGAAAAGAACTAATTTAACGGGAACTGTCGCTTCCACGTATTCAGAACCGAGTTTAACCTTTAAACAAACCCTCTTATTGTCACTTATAAAAAGGCGCGCAATGCGTTAAAGTGAAAAACCTATTTTTAAGAAATATAGTTTCTTGACTTAGTCGAAAAGTATTTTGATCTGAAACTTTTAAACAAAAGAGGTTCATACGAACCGGATTTTAAACCTACAAACGCGTCCGAAAATAGTTCTAAAATCGTTTTTCTAAAGTATTAAAAATTCCTCCTTAACTGTGCAAAGCGCTGTCGCTTCCTTTGTACAGTTAAGACTGAACAATTTTATCTAAAGGTTGGACGGCTTTCGATCTTACCCAACATAAATTAAGTGCGGAAAACTCGTGTTAAAGACCAAAATAGCCCCTAAGTGTTTCTATCGATGCATTATGTGGAATGATACTTAAACCGTGATCTTTACATTCTAACCTTTAAGATTTAGCCAGACATGGAAATGTAAACAGACATATTTAATTTTATCATGTCAAAGTAAAGTCTTTTTGAAATAAAAGGTTTTGAAAGTAAATAATGCGAATAAAGTAAAGCGATTGCGATAAGTAAATAAAGTAAAGCGGATGCGATAAATAAATGAAGTAAAAACAATGCGAGAAATAAATGAAGTAAAGAGGATGCAAGAAATAAATGAAGTAAAAAGCTTAATTCATAAATAGAAACCTGCTCCAATCGGAGGCTTTAATTCTGAAAACAACAGGAAAATAACTGGAAAGGAAAATGACGGCAGGATTAACTTTCACCAAGTGCTCCAAACTCGATTACAGACTCGATCACACAAATGTGATAACTTCCCGATGTGAGAAGATTATCACTTTCAAAAGCTCGATTATTTATGCCTAAGGTGTTTGCAACTAAGTTTGGATGCCAAGAAATGAACAAGAAGCCTCTATTTATAGACTTAGGAAAAGGTATGAAAGGAGAAAGATGCCCTCCAACTTCTTTTGGGAGGGAAAATGTTCGTCAAAGGTGGCGCCCGCCACCCCCCTCATGGCGCCCACCACATGAACTAGGGAAGAAAGTGGTGGGAGATGTGGCAGTTGTCAGCAGTTAAGTCCCCTGCAACTTGTGGCCTACCCCATGGCACCCGCCATGTTGGGTGCTACATGTGCAATTCCTTCAAAAGATGGCTTTTTGCTCGATTTCCTTCATTTCTTCGTGGATGGCTCTGGAAACACCTAGAATCTGAAAACAAGACAAAATACAAGCATAATACAAGAAAATGATAATAAAAATCCTAAGAAGCATGTGCAATTCGAGTCAAAAACGCGGTGTAATTCGGTGTTATCAACTCCTTTCTTGCGCTTGATTCCTACTCTGAGGACAATCCTTCGCCATATGACCCACTTTGTGACACCGATGACACTCAACTCCTTCAAAGCGACATCTACCAAAATGCATCTTACCACAAGTACGACACACAGGAGGTGTACTTAATCTAGAATTCTGAACTTGTTTCCCCTTGAAGGCTTGTTGTCTAGGCCTAACCTGTTGGTTTGATCTCCCACGATCATTCTGATTTGATCTACTCAAGTCTCCTTCTGTCTGAACTTTCTTCAAACTGTTCTCAGCCACATAACATTGCCTTAGTAACTCAGTATAAGCAGTGAATTCCCTCTGAGACACACTGTGAGAAATCTCAGCTTTCAGTCTAAAGAGGAATTGGTTAATCTTCCATTTTTCATCCGGAGCATACACGGCCTGCCTAGAGTAAGAAGCCATTATCTCAAACTTTTCAGCATAAGAAGCCACAGTCAAAGTACCTTGCCTCAACTATTGGAAATCAAACTCTTTTTGGGTCCTCAAAGAACTAGGGAAATAATTCTCCATAAAAGTAATCTTAAATTGCTCCCATACTTTAGGCACCTCTTGGATAGTCATTAAAGCTGAAGCACTCTCCCACCACCTCATAGCAGGACCTTTCAATGAATGAGAAGCAAACACCACTTTGTTCTCCTCACTACACTGAACTATCAAAAATATTTTCTCCATACCAGCCACCCACTCATGAGCTTTTACAGGATCTAATCCGCCATCAAATTTTGGAGGATTCATGCGGATAAAATCCCAAAAACTTCCACCTACAGCATCTGGAACAACTACAGGAGGATGAAGATTCCTATTCATCTGTTGCACCATCTGCTGCAAGAACTGGTTCTGCTGCTGCTGCATCTGTAGTAAAAATTGGGGCCATGGGAGATATTCCTTGCCTCCTGGCAGATTCGTCCCAGTCGGGGTAGTTTCGGGTCTACCACGGGTTCTGCATCTATTAGCCATGGTCCTAAAGGTCATACAGATAGGATTAAGTTGATCAGGCTCAATACCATAAATATAACACTTAAGACCAATGGCGACACAACTGATATGAACAGAAAGAAACACTTATACTATTTCATGGCTAGGTCGAGGATACGACCGACTCTGATACCAACAGTAACACCCACATATAACAACATACATCAAAGCATATATATTATACATGAATCCAAGTTTTGGTATTGAAATACCATAAGTCCCTAGTTAACACATTGTATACATTACATGCCCAAAATACAAAGTACTAAAAATCTATGGCATAATATACACAAGATGTCTCAATGTACTAATAAATAGATCAACAAAGTGATCACAAAATAAATCTCCAACAACGGAAGCCATGCCATCCCAAAAGCCAAGATACGTAAGGAAAATCAAACGATTTTATCCTCACCCTTCGCGAAACCTGAAGTACTTGTAATATAATCAACAACATGGGGTGAGATATTAAATCTCAGTGATTTCCCTATCTTATAGATTCTCTCGGCTTTACAAGGTTCTATCATTCTAACTGAAGTCAAGGGAAGGGAAGTGACCTTGAGTTCACAATCTCACACTATATGGAAACATGTTTATGACTCCGTTAACTCAAAATTTTGACTTATCGACAATATTATCAAGGCATCCCCTCTTCCCGTCCTCTTCTACGTCTAGAAGTCGGAACGAGTCATGGATCCTCGTAGATTACTTGGCATACGAGATGGATTCAAAACTAAGGGACACATTATCACCTTAATTCGTTACTTCACATGGTCCGTACACCGTCACAAGTCTCTTCACAATATAGGTTCCATTCATACTATGCTCGGGAATCAAACCTACCAAGTAATGGTGCATTCATTCTAGAGGAGCTCGTTACTCATGAAATGACACATAATAGTATAATGGTTACGATTTCGTGATTTCACAAACAACCATAATTGTATTCAACAATTCTAGGACACATTTGCCTTTAGGCCTCTTTTGCCTTTTCTCAATAATTACCATGGTTTACACATATTCCATACTAGTGTCTTATTCTTTTCTATACCATTCGGCATTTGGACACATGCCTCGGCCTTGCGTGCACGAGCATCGTCGTTTAGGTTATCTATCTATTTCCTAGCCACATTACTAGGTTCTAATATAGATATATTGTGAGGTTTTCTCACTCTTCCTATTCCATATTTTAAACATGATTACTCTCTCAATCATAGTTAACAACAATTGATTAGATAAAGCATAATACAATTTTGTAATAGAATTACATGTAATAAGTCAATCATAAAGTTAACATAAACCTTGGGTTCCCTCTGATTTATTTAATCGGGTATCAAAATCGATATTTTTCACTTTTACCACGTAGGATATTTTCATAGCTTTCCAATGGCTATCACTATGCCTCGATCGGACTTACGATCCAAAAGATATGAATTTTCTAAACATTTTTCAAATTCACAACAGTGATAACCGGTTACCTCAAAGTGAGTAACCGGTTACTCAAGCTGCACTGTTCAAAACAGAATCAAAATGAGAGTTAGAGACACATTTTGGTAACCGGTTACCTCAAAATGAGTAACCGGTTACTTAGTTTATTTTTCACACCAGTCCCTAAATTTTCCTGCATGTAACCGGTTACCACAGAATGAGTAACCGGTTACCACTGAACCAGAAACTCAAAAACCTATTTTTAATGGTGTAATCTCAAACCAAAACCAATCAAAACATTCTCCATCACTAAAGCAAGTACTACACAACCATATTTCACACAACCCGGTCATATTAGGCATTCTATTTCATGTTTTAACCATAGAACCATCATTTAACACAATTAATCAAAATCCACCATTTTTATTCAAAGTTCTAACCTAAGTTTCTACACTTAGGGTTCTAACTAGAACTCACCTATGAACAAGATGAAGAATATGTTTGGATGATTTGATGAAGAAGAGATGATGATCCAAGCCCTTTGCTCTTCTCTAGGTTTCTCCACTTTCTCCCTTTCCTCTTCCCCCTTTCTATCTTTTTCCAACTTTGTTTCTATTTTTGGCACAAGTGAGGGAATGGAAAGATATAGAGAATATTTCAATTAGTTAGTAACACTACAAAATGTCCAAATATCTTTATAGCACCAAATGCTAACACCTTAGAGTCAGATAATATTAATTTGATCTAATCTGAGCTCATCGGTTGCTCAAATTATCTTTGCAGATAATTTCTCAGAGTACACCAGAATCCAGTTGATCAAAACTAATATTATCCAGAACAAAATAAAATACGGTGTATTATAGTTCAAGAATACTTCTCCCTCTGGGATTTCCTCACTAAAAGGCATATTAAAAGTTAGACTTCCAGCATATCACATAGCCTGGAAAATTCTTAGGGAACGAGAAGTGGCAATCAGAAAACTCTAGTGCATTAAAAGCACACTTGTTCCATAAAGAAGGTTTGGGAGGGATATATTCATCTCCTACGTTTTCCTCCCATTGACCTACTTCGCGGATCCTAGATGGCCCAGAGTGGTCCTCATATCTACGTGGAATCTTGGGAGGGAGGGCCTCACCAGCTCGTGAAGTCTTGCACTGCCTTTCTCTCATATCACTTATCACTTGGAGAAGGGGTGGAGGAAGTCTCTCCCGCTATATGTCATCTGTATTTTCACTAAGCGTCACCTTCTCTTGTTAACGGGGACCTCCACCAGGTCCCTGTGCAAGAAAATACCGTTGTAACACAAATAATAAATACAAGATTGGATCGAAAAAGGTATTCATTCACACCTAAGTACGCATACATGATAAGTGCAAATTGTAACTATTTTTGTATATAAGTTTTGTTGCACTTATCGATACTTTTTGTTAAAAAAGTTTGAATAAACCCCGCTTTGTTTGTAAATACGTTTACTTTATGTTATAGTGTATATATTGCGCTATCGTGTAAATATCATTGAGTTTAATTGATTTCTATTTATTTTTACAGGTATTCAAATAAGGGTATCTTGTCATATTCATAAAGAGCATTGAATAAGATTTCCAACGCTTCGAACCTGGCAAAAAATGGAGTTACAGTTCAAAAGTTATGACCAAAACAGTGCTGGATTTTTGGTGTCTACTGTCAGCTGCGTCTCTACTCCACCGGGCGAAGCAGCGGCGGGCCGGGCACTCCGAAAGTGTGGAAAACTTACAGAATAAGCCGCCTTACTCCGCTGGGCGACCCAGAATTCCGCTGGCTGAAACTGGACGGACAAAAACACCATTTAAGGCAATGTTTTAAAAACCGGATCGGTTATCGAACCGGTGGGGGTATTGGATCACTGGTTCATTGGTCTAACCACTGGGGAACCGCATGACTAAATCGGATAAAACCGAATAACTCAGTTGAATAAACCGGTCACTATAACAAAATTATATAGGTATTAAACCGGTCGAATCAGATGACTCGATGTCGAAAAAAATCACTAACACCTAAAAAATTTAAAAATATCATAATTTTACAAGTTTATAATTTAAATTCAAATTTGAATAAATTAAATTTAAGTCAAGTAATTGATTTAAAAATTAAAAAAAAAGTATTAATCTCAAATACAAACTTATGTTTGTTATCTATATAACATGCATTACCATTTACTTTATGCAACACCTCAGCCTAACTAATAAAAATCAATGATATCAATCATATAGGAGAGAAAATAGATTATGTTTAAATTCCACAACCTATCATGTTTAAATTCCACAACCTATCAACTATAATACTGTAATAGCCTCTATTTATTATATTTAATCATTATTACTAATTTTTAAAGAAAGGAATATTAACTTTCTCTTATATTTTATTTTTATTTTCTTTTTTTAAGTAATGAAAATGACGTCGTTTTAATTTTAAAAAAAAATATGCATTTGAACCGCCGGTTTTTAAAAACCACCGGTTTACCGGTTTTTACCGGTTTACACCGGTTTTGACCGATTCTCACGGGTTCAACTGCATATCCGATCCAACAATTGAACCAGACCGGTTGCCACTCCGGTTCTCGGTTCAACCGGTCCGACCGGCCGGTCCGATCCAGTTTTTAAAACTATGATTTAAGGGCCAAAACACACTTTTTAGAGGATGGTTTGTGAAATTCTGGTACATGTGCAGAATTCAGATGTCCTATAACATATCATTCGACATCTGGTCTGACATGAACACGGCAAGGTATTGACATATAAAAATAGTACTGAAAAGCATAAACAACACACAGGATTTGTTCACCCAGTTCGGTCTAACAACCTACATCTGGGGGCATACCAAGCCAGGAAGGAAGTCCACTATTAGCAGTATCAATTCGAAGCTAAACTCCCCTATTTACAACTTCCCACTTAATACCTACCCAATGACCCTTCTACCTAAGTCCTCCCTAGGTAAGAGACTCCATCTCACTTCCAATCATCGCAATGATGTCTAGCAGTCAACATCTCAGCCACTGCATCAACAACTTGATTTCCAACAATTCTTCAAACACATAAACAGCGAAGATACTCTCATATGCTAATACTCATCCAAGACTCTTGACTAAGAACACCATCTTGAAGTTTCTTAAAAGCTTCCTCCAAGAGCAATACATCTCTTACCTACAGGCTTCGAGATACACACAATAACCAACCCACAAACCGGGTGGTTCACACATACCAACTCTTCTAGAGAGTGGTTCACAATAATGAAACCCTAATAATTTTACATCTTGGAATCGTTACTAAATCAGGTTACAAACACTCCTATTTATAAGCTACATCCTAACTGGATTTGGGCTTCAAATCACAATAAAACTGGTGTTAAAAATCTGCAATAACTTCTGCACCAAAATAGGTCTTCAATCAAATCTTTCCTAAATTATCTCCATAATTTAGAGAGTCATTATTCTTCTTGATTCTGACTTGAATCTTCCAGACCAAACAAAACAACGCCACATAGGATAACATAATATTCCCAGAATATTCTGCATTTGTTAAATCATAACAGAGTTTAACTGTCCAGCTCAGCACATGCGCGATGTCGAATAATTCAGCATAAGACATCTTATCCGACATGTTGCTCCAGATGATGAGAACTTCTCATCTCAACATGTCTCAGCATACAATAAGAACATCTTGATTAATCAGCACATGACAGCAAAACAGCAACACCTTAAAACAACCATGCACTCATGCCAACTTAGTGCAGCACAACATGTCAAGACATCACACTTGACATTTCACAACCTGCAACTAAACTATTATGGCAGATACACAAAACAGCATGTTAAAACAACTTTAGTGACATAAAGCTATCATATAGGTTTTAACAAAATTTAGTCAACACAAATACTGCATAGCTGCAGAACTAACAAACTCCCCCTTTGGCAAATTTTGGGTAAAACCATCATATCATATCAAATATATCAGCAGCAGAAGATAGTCACACACATCAGTAGCAGATAAAACAATTATCAGCACTGCAACACATACCCAAGCAGATCAGCACTCAATCTTCATCTGCACACATACACAACCTCACACAGCAGCAACTTTACAACAACATTTACCAACTAGCTCACCACTCACACTAGCAATCACACATAAATGTTAGAACATCATATGGGCCATCAGCTATCAGCACATCATGCAATCACACACTCTCCCCCTTTTTAGCCATATTTGACAAAGCTATAGCACACCAGAGCAATATCTATACAACCTTTGGATAACACAACCAGCTCCCCCTCAAGGAAACAACCAAGGACACTTACTTCTCCCCCTTTTTAGTCATAATATGCCAAACCAAGCAACTATGCATTTAAGGGAAATCAACCAGAAGCAGAAAAAAAATAGTAGTATTACTTCCCCTGAGGTGGATAACTAGTGCACCTGAATGGAAAACATAAGACGCATCTTCATGTCTTCAAGAGCTCACTCCCAGTCCAGCCACCTGCTGAAGCACATTCGTTTTGGCACCACAATCCCTTCTGACAATAAACAACAGTCACTCACACATGAAGTTACAATTTGGCTCATGAGGAACATGAGGATCACCATCCTCCTTCAAACAAACTGTTAGATAAAGATCAAGGTCACATAGATCCCCCAACTTTCCAAAGGCAGTCATTCCCTATCATACTCTTCATCTTCAGACTTCCAATCAATCAATACCTGATCTACTTCATTCTCCATCCAAGGCAGACCTTCTACTTCATCATTCTCCCGTATGACTACGTAGATGCTCCTTAGGCACCAAGCTCCTGAACCAGACCACAATCATCCTTCACCAAGGAAAACCAACCCAGATAATGTTCCAACACCAAGTTAGAACATCTGCCACACACCAAGACATCATCACCATGATTCTTGATATGCTCCACCAACTGGACTTACTATAGCATAGTAATCCAAATAAGAAGATATGCTTCAAACCAGAACTTCTGCCACAAGCTCCCAGAGAACCAGAACCTCCTTACAAGTTCAACTAACTCCTCTTCTACACACGAACAATCAGTTTCAATCATCCTCAAGTTCTAAAGCATAAACACACTGCCTTCCACTAAACTCTAAGTAAACTCCTCTTACTTAGAATTAATGACACACACCAAGACAAGTGTGACAACTCCCATCAACAAAGACCCTCACAAAGCTCTTCCAAAATCTGCAGAGAAAAATAAATTCTCCCAAATACAAATAAAACTGTCCTTCAGACTCCTCCTCAGAAGCATGTGCGCACATGATCCAAACAATTTGCTTCACACATCAAAACACCATCCAGCAGCCTAATGTCATAGCATGTTATCTGACATTATATCTTCATAAGAGGCAACCAATCTCCACAAACATGCAAGCTTCAGAATATATGCACATTTGCAGCAAAATCCATAGACAAGTACTCCCCCTGTCATGGATAACCAATGCTCTAGATGGAGGTTAACCATTGAGCACCAGATCTTCACACACTTGCTGAGCACAGTCAGATACTATACTCTCACTCCTAGAGAACACATCCAATTATCCTGACTGGTTTGACACTGATCACAACCTCCTCGAATTCTTAGCTTACTTAAAAGCTTTACTGGGATCCAATCTCTTCAAGAGAAAGAACAACTCCAAAAAAAACTTTCTTATCAAATCACCCCATCTGACCCAATTCGTCTGCCATTACATCCACTAGTAGTTGTTGATACTAGTGAGGTCTTCAAAAATGATAGTCATGCTTTGCCAGAACATACTACTAAAAACAAGATCAGAGTCTCCACATTCTAATTCACATAGTCAGAAACACCTCTTCTGACAAAAATGCTTGATCATCCAACTCCAAGTGCACAAACTCAATCATCTTCCAAATAACCATCAACAATTACGATGTTACAATTGTTTCCCATCACCATTCAATAGCATCACCAACTGGACAACTCAATCATAATACTTTCCAAGGACAAATGTTAACCCAATAATCCCAGGTCAACACCTAGGAGACTTTTGAGCGAATGTAGAACCCCTCCCATGATTCTTCAACCCTCTGATGAAAAGATGTCAGAACATCTGACAAAACATCCCCAATCTTGAATCTCAAGGATAATCAATTAAATACTTGTGGATTTCACAAATAGCAATTGATCTTAAATCCTTATACAATAACCCTTCTTTACTGCTGTAGTTGAGCTCCACCAGATCATGTCATGAACACTTATAAAGTATTCAGTCTTGTTGCAAGTATCTTCTTTAATGACAATGTTGAGATACCAAGGCTGCCACTCTTGACTCAAGTAACTAAGATTTTCTCTGAACAAGTCTTCTTTACCTCAACAAATCTTCAATCAGATTGGATTCACTCTTAGGGTCAAGAGAGATGCATCCTTCCTTGCTGTTTTTGTAAAAGGTGAAAATAAATCACCTCCACGGTCTTCACCCCTATGCTTCCTAGGAAGCACCTCCTAGTCTGAAGAATAACTAGATGACTCCAGAACATGACTCAGTTGCCTTGATTGGACTTGATCATCATATCAAGTGTCTTCAACAACTTAAGAAATCATCAAACCCCTAGAGCATGAGTTTGATAATTCAACTTACCCTTCCTCTTCAATCTGACTTCAGCATACATGATGAAGCCACTCACCCATGTACCAAGTCATACAAGACTCAACCATCACAAAGACACCCCTCTGCTCCCGACTTTGGAATGCTATGTGACTTCACACCGGTTGGCATCTACAAGAACAAAAAACGAGTAAGGACAGCTACAATCTTCCTTCAATCATAACTTCCAGAATCCCATACTTCTAGAGCTCTTCAATTAGAACCTCATGCAGCGGAACTACCAAGGAAACAGGTCCTGCTTGCCCTAATAAGATGTCAGAACATCTTATAAGACACATCAACAAAATAACTAGCCACTTCTTTCGTAGTTGTTGTAGAATCCCCCTCAGCAATATGAACAACCAAGAATTTTCCATCAGATATATATATATATGCAGCGGAATACACACCAGAAAACTCCTCTATAGCCTTTAGGCAAAACATAATAACCCACGTCACTCCATGTCAACATAGGTTTGAAAATAAATCAAACCACACAGCAGCTCACCACCAAAGCTATAAGCCTGATAGCAGATAGGTCTAATACACACCCTGTCATGAACAGTCCATCCTCCACTTCTAGGGACCATTCAAACAACAATATGAACTTCTCCAAGTTCAAACCACTTTTTAGTAGAAGGCTTCTACCTTGACCATGAACCAGAAAGTATCTTCCCTCGGATCTCATCCAGATATAGAACAGAATGACCTGCTTTGATACCAATTGAAATTCTGGTACATGTGCAGAATTCAGATGTCCTATAACATATCATTCGACATCTGGTCTGACATGAACACGGCAAGGTATGGACATATAAAAACAGTACTGAAAAGCATAAACAACACACAGGATTTGTTCACCCAGTTCGGTCTAACAACCTACATCTGGGGGCATACCAAGCCAGGAAGGAAGTCCACTATTAGCAGTATCAATTCGAAGCTAAACTCCCCTGTTTACAACTTCTCACTTAATACCTACCCAATGACCCTTCTACCTAAGTCCTCCCTAGGTAAGAGACTCCATCTCACTTCCAATCATCGCAATGATGTCTAGCAGTCAACATCTCAGCCACTGCATCAACAACTTGATTTCCAACAATTCTTCAAACACATAAACAGCGAAGATACTCTCATATGCTAATACTCATCCAAGACTCTTGACTAAGAACACCATCTTGAAGTTTCTTAAAATCTTCCTCCAAGAGCAATACATCTCTTACCTACAGGCTTCGAGATACACACAATAACCAACCCACAAACCGGGTGGTTCACACATACCAACTCTTCTAGAGAGTGGTTCACAATAACGAAACCCTAATAATTTTACATCTTGGAATCGTTACTAAATCAGGTTACAAACACTCCTATTTATAAGCTACATCCCAACTGGATTTGGGCTTCAAATCACAATAAAACTGGTGTTAAAAATCTGCAATAACTTCTGCACCAAAATAGGTCTTCAATCAAATCTTTCCTAAATTATCTCCATAATTTAGAGAGACATTATTTTTCTTGATTCTGACTTGAATCTTCCAGACCAAACAAAACAGCGCCACATAGGATAACATAATATTCCCAGAATATTCTGCATCTGTTAAATCATAACAGAATTTAACTGTCCAGCTCAGCACAGGCGCGATGTCGAATGATTCAGCATAGGACATCTTATCCGACATGTTGCTCCAGATGATGAGAACTTCTCATCTCAACATGTCTCAGCATACAATAAGAACATCTTGATTAATCAGCACATGACAGTAAAACAGCAACACCTTAAAACAACCATGCACTCATGCCAGCTTAGTGCAGCACAACATGTCAAGACATCACACTTGACATTTCACAACCTGCAACTAAACTATTATGGCAGATACACAAAACAGCATGTTAAAACAACTTTAGTGACATAAAGCTATCATATAGGTTTTAACAAAATTTAGCCAACACAAATACTGCATAGCTGCAGAACTAACAGTTTGGGTATTTTTGCTCCCACTCCATCAAACTTCATTTCTTTATAGGAGAGCTTGAAAACAACAAATGGAGCTTGCTTCTTGTCGAATCGGAGGTGGATTCTCATCAATTGTCTTGACAACTCGAGAAGTGTTGGTTTATCTCTTTTTCCTCTTTTTGTAAACTCTATCTTGTTGGGTGTTTGTATATTTACTATGAACATATGTATATTTGTTGATCATAATATTGTATAAAATCTTCTTTACAAATCATTATCGATGCCCTCCTTGATCTTTTTGCATTTATGTTCGGATTTGTGTTGTGTTAGAGATAAACATCATGAATCTTAATTAGGGATGGATATCTATTGTCTAGATGCAAGAGATAGATTTAGAGAATAATCTTTTTGGTGTCAGAACTTAATACCTTTCGTGTTTCGAGGTGTCGTGCGCGAGAGTGACGACGAGAGTAATGCGGTTGCTCTCTTAGCTCAGTGTGCCAGTGATGGACACTGTTGTGAGCGATACTGGATGATTTTGACGAGTATTGTAGTATAGTGAAAATGATCGATAAATTTATGTTTGTGACGAGTGGATTATATGTATGCTTGATAAGTTTCTTTTCTCCGAAGAATGTATACTTTTTATGTTCTTATTTACTTTCCCGTATTTACCTTAAAACCATTTTAAACCCAAACTCATTAACATTTAAATTGTCGAATGGCAGTTCAATAGCACTGATCTCTATGGACACGACATAAATCCAGGAGGGAATTCTTCCGAAAATAATATTTTTTCTTGCAGCTTTACCGCTCCAACAAAATGGCTCCGTTGCTGGGGATTGGTGTTTTTATTGAATTGCATTGCGATAGTTTCTTTGTTTTTGAGTTTTGTACATAATGTCCATATTGTGTATAATCTTGTTTTAAATTTTGTTACTATACTTGTACATAAGAATACTTCGATACTTGTACATTTGATCCGTGATGTATATACTTGTTTTGTTTTAATGTTTGTTCAAGTGGTTGGTTAGGACACTTGCTTTTGGTTTGCGCGGTGAGGCATCACCATGGCATGAAGGGAGGAAGATACTAGCTAAGCACAGTAAAGGCGTCAAGCTTACGACGTAAAAAAAGCATGTTTTCTTTTGTTTTTTGTTTGTTTCGTTATTACTTTTTCATTTTTACTTAGGTAGAGTGGTGAACATTCATTAAACAAGTTGTACTCGGATTGTTCGTTAAATTCTCAAATCTTCACTTTACAACTTGTTTAATCCATTTTCACCCGGTCTTTTTAAAGTTTTTGTTTGTTGTTTGGACTCCAATTTTGGCCTGACTATTTGAAGTCGCATGAGGTGTTTGTCCATTTTTTATCGTTTCAACTTGCGAATGCGTGGTAATGATAGTGTTTAAAGTTTGGTACGCGTCCAAGGTACGTGTTTATGGCTTTCTAGACTTTAGCATATTCATGATACTTAGGCTTTTTACAACTTCTATGCCATTCATTCTTTTGTATACTTGCTCATATGTGAATCACTTTAGTTCCCACCCTTTTTGTGAGTAAGCCTTCTATTGCTCATATATGCACGGAGTATTAACATTCTTGTTTTAACTGGATTTTATTATGCTTAATCTTTTATTTTTGTTGATTATATGAAAGCATGAAAAGGATCAAGGCATTTTTGTTTCATTTTGAGTACAGCTACCTTAGCCAAATAGTCAATTCACCTTGTGAGTGTGTGATCATTTGTAACCCCTTTGAGCCTTTGGTCATTATCCATGTTGTTTGAGTTTGATGCTTGTCTATGAGTGTCAAATTTACTTTTTGTATGGATTTTGATTGATTATTTTTTCTTGAACCCTCAACTTTGTGTTGTTGTATGAATTTTCACCTTGCCTTAAAAAGTAGGGAGTATTCACATGATGATGTGGTTGAATTCAAGTTGGGGTGAAAATGATTGTTTACTCATTGGTTGGTTTCTATGAGGTTGAAAAAGAAAAGAAAAAAGAGAAAAATATGAAAAAGAAAAAGAAAAAAAAATAAGGAAAAAGAAAACTTTTGAAAAAGAAAAACAAAAAGAGTTTAAATAATTGTGCTAAATAAGTATTGTGTTTTATGTAACACTTGGGATTTTGGAAGAAGTTTGATTGAAATTTTGGTGTTTGAAACTTTGTGAGTTGATCACTCCCTTAGGTTTAGGTAAGTTTTTGTTTTGATTAGCTTTAGGAATTACCCATTGTTTGTTTACCCGACCATGCTACAACCTTGAAAGCCCTTATGATTCGTGCTTTTATGTTTTCAATATGAGTTTTTGGATGAGTGAATAATTTAGTCTTTTGTTTGCAAGTTTGTTGTGTGAGTGAAAAATCCCTCATTTAGTGTTTTTCATCTACCGATTATTGTTTTTGCTAGGTGTGATTCACGGTTGAACTTGTGTTGTTTTAGAATGTTTGGAATGACTTTTGTATTTAGCATTTATTTCGTGATTATGTTATCGTTGTAGTTTAGTGGTAAGTATTTACTTTGTGTGTACCATTTTTTATTGAACCATTGCATTTGTTTTTGTTCGTCAAAACTTGTTGTTGCGTGATTTCTTGGATTTCGCTTTTGTTCCTTTAGATGTTGACTTTTGTTTGAAGACAAACAATTATGTAAGTTGGGGAGAGTTTGATAAGTACAAATTGTAGCTATTTTTGTATATAAGTTTTGTTGCACTTATCGATACTTTTTGTTAAAAACGTTCGAATAAACCCCGCTTTGTTTGTAAATACGTTTACTTTACGTTATAGTGTATATATTGCACTATAGTGTAAATATCATTGAGTTTAATTGATTTCCATTTATTTTTGCATGTATTCAAGCAAGGATATCTTGTCATATTCATAAAGAGCATTGAATAAGCTTTCCAACTCTTCGAACCAGGCGAAAAACGGAGTTTCAGTTCAAAAGTTATGACCAAAACAGTACTGGATTTTTGGTGTCTACTGTCAGCTGCGCCTCTGCTCCGCCGGGCAAAGCAGCGGCTGGCCGGGCAGTTCAAAAGTGTGGAAAACTTACAGAATGAGCCGCCTTACTCCGCCAGGCGAAACTGGACGGACAGAAACACCATTTAAGGGCCAAAAACACAATTTTTAGAGGATGGTTTGGGTATTTTTTGCTCCCACTCCATCAAAATTCATTTCTTCATAAGAGAGCTTGAAAACCACAAATGGAGCTTGCATCTTGTTGAATCGGAGGTGGATTCTCATCAATCGTCTTGACAACTCGAGAAGTGTTGGTTTATCTCTTTTTCCGCTTTTTATAAACTATATCTTGTTGGGTGATTGTATATTTACTATGAACATATGTATCTTTGTTGATCATAATATTGTATAAAATCTGCTTTACAAATCATTATCGATGTCTTCCTTGATCTTTTTGCATTTATGTTTGGATTTGTGTTATGTTAGAGATAAACAACATGAATCTTGATTAGGGATGGATATCTATTGTCTAGATGCTAGAGATAGATTTAGAGAATAATCTTTTTGGTGCCGGAACATAATGCATTACGTGTTTCGAGGCGTCGTGCGCGAGAGTGATGACGAGAGTAATACGGTTGCTTTCTCAGCTCAGTGTGCCAGAGATGGACACTGTTGTGAGCGATACTGGATGATTTTGACGAGTATTGTAGTATAGTGAAAATGATCGATAAATTTATGTTTGTGATGAGTGGATTATATATATGCTTGATAAGTTTCTTTTCTCTGAAGAATGTATACTTATGCATGATGTTTTGATCGATGTTTGATGGATGATTGTTGTTTGCTTCCATGGTTGCTTATGCATGATGTTTTGATCGATGTTTGATTTGTGCAACTTTATTGAGTAATTGTTCTTGAATTGTTAGCATGATCATGTTATCCATTCTTGATGCTTGCAACCTTTATGTTTGGTTTGCCGTGCTTTGTGTGTCTATTTGCAATCATTGCTTGCATGAGTATTTTGTTTTCAAATGCATGGTGTGCTGTCCCGTTTTCCACTGCTATCTTAGTGCATATGTGTTGTTGTATGTGTTGCTGTTTGACCTTTTACACTTGTTTTGTGTGATGAACATGAGCTGTAGAATGTTGTTTGGTATTTGGTGTTAGATTTATTGTTGTATTGTTGCAGATGCGCTGTTGTAGCTGCTGTTTTTTGCTCTTTTCTTCTTTCCTTCTTCTTCTCTTTCACTCTTTCCTTCCCTTGAATCTCAAGACTTGTTTAAGTTTTGGATTCACTCCCTTAGAGCTACCTAGTCCAACTTAATTTTCGATTAAGCTTGGAGTAGGATTAGCATTAGGCTTCCTTTGCATGCTAACTTAGGTAGATGTTTCCCCTTTCAAACTCAACCTTAGGGCCACCTTTTGCATGACAACATTAGGATAGAATTCCCCTTAGTGTTTTCTTTTTCCTTGAGTCTTCTCTTCTCATCTCATAATAATCCTAAAACACTTAATAAACGATTAGCATGTATTGCGCATGAGCCTTACATATGGGAAGTGAAGTATGGGGGGGTCTCCCGTACGTCCTGTTGGGGACGATGCGCGAAGTATTCGTTCCTATGTTACAGACTTGGGTGCAATGTAAGTTATGAGCTAACTTTAAACCACTTCTGTCTTAAAAAATACAAAACAAACTCAAACCCTTTTTCATCCTTCGGGATCATTAAGTTCAACGCATTTTCAACAAAGGGCACATCATTTTCCGTCTCGTCGCAAACAGGCATCGACCCTAACTACCGCACGCGAACTTAACGTCGCTCATAAAAAATGCTAACCGACCTCGTTAGGTCGAACTACGACTTCTCTGATTTCCTCTCTCTAGTCTGATTGAGGATACGTAGGCACAAGACGGCGATGTCTTGGCGAGCAATCTTCCCCCTTAGTTCGTGTCCGAACTACGTTGACTCTGACTTTCCCATTGCACGAGGGAATACGTAGGCATAGGACGATCAAGTATGTGTTTGAAAAGCAGGCGCTTTCTGGAAGAATAGCCCGTTGGCAGATGGTTCTGACAGAATACGATATTCAATATGTTTCCCAAAAAGCCATCAAGGGAAGTGTTTTATCAGAATATCTCGCTGAACAACCAATTGAGGATTATCAACCGATGAAGTTCGAATTTCCTGATGTGCACATTATGTATCTGAAGATGAAAGACTGTGAAGAGCCTCTACCTGATGAAGGGCCAGAAATTGGGTCCTGATGGAAGCTGGTTTTTGATGGGGCTGTTAATTCATACGGTAACGAAATCGAGGCAGTCATTACAACTCCAAAAGGTTCTCATTTATCTTTCACTTCCCGATTAGCGTTCATATGTACCAACAATGAGGCGGAGTATGAAGCATGCATTATGGGGTTAGAAGAAGTAATTAACTTGAGAATCAAGATCCTCGATGTTTATGGTGATTCCCCGTTGGTAGTTAATCAGATTACAGGTGAATGGGAAACTCGTCAAGCGAAATTGGTGCCTTATAACAACTATGCCAGAAGGTTGTTACCGTTCTTTGACAGAGTCGATTTCCATCATATACCTCGGGTGGAGAATCAGATGGCAGATACGTTGGCAACATTGTCTTTGATGTATCAAGTGAATCGCTGGAATGAAACTCCTTCGATCAGAATCATGCGTCTGGATAGACCAGCTTTTGTGTTTGCAGTTGAAGGTGTATCAGATGGTAAACCTTGGTATCATGATATTAAGATTTTTCTAAAGAGTCAAGAGTATCCAGAGGACGCGTCTTCCAAAGATAAGAAGACTCTGAGGAGGTTGGCAGGAAATTTCTTTCTGAATAAAGATGATGTGTTATACAAAAGGAATTTTGACATGGTCTTGCTACGTTGTGTTGATGAACACGAGGAAAACCTGTTAATGGAAGAAGTTCATGAGGGATCTTTCGGTACACATGTCAATGGGCGTGCTATGGCCAGAAAACTGCTGAGAGCGGGGTATTATTGGATGACTATGGAATCTGATTGTTTCAAATACGCCCGAAAATGTAATAAATGCCAGATTTATGCTGATAAGGTGCATGTACCGCCTACTCCTCTGGATGTATTGTCATCACCTTGGCCATTTGCTATGTGGGGCATTGATATGATCGGAAAGATTGAACCCACTACTTCCAATAGGCATCGTTTCATTTTGGTTGCCATCGATTATTTCACGAAGTGGGTGGAAGCATCCTCATTTGCCAATGTCACCAGACAAGTGGTAGCCATATTTATCAAGAAGGACATCATCTGCCGGTATGGAGTCCCAGAGAGAATCATTACTGATAATGGTTCAAATTTGAATAACAAGATGATGAAGGAGCTATGTTAGAGCTTTAAGATTGAACATCATAATTCTTCTCCCTATCGTCCGAAGATGAATGGGGCTGTTGAAGCAGCAAATAAGAACATCAAGAAGATTGTGCAGAAAATTGTAGTGACCTATAAAGACTGGCATGAAATGTTGCCTTATGCTTTACATGGTTATCGTACTTCGGTACGCACATCGACTGGGGAAACTCCTTTCTCACTGGTATATAGTATGGAAGCAGTTCTACCATTGGAGGTTGAGATTCCTTCTTTGAGAATTCTGGCAGACGTGAAGCTTGATCAAGCTGAGTGGGTGCGTTCCAGACTGGATCAGCTGAACCTTATTGAAGAGAAGAGATTGGCAGCCATTGCACATGGTCGGTTGTATCAGAGTAGGATGAAGAAAGCCTTTGATCAGAAAGTATGTCCTCGGTGTTTTCAGGTTGGTGAGTTGGTTTTGAAAAGGATCCTTCCTCCTCAAACAGATCACAGGGGCAAATGGACTCCAAATTACGAAGGGCCATGTGTAGTAAGACAGGTTTTCTCTGGTGGAGCCTTATTACTCTCAACTATGGATGGCGAAGATTTTACGTCCCCTGTGAACGCAGACGTAGTCAAAAAATACTTTGCATAAAAGAGACCCGCTAGACACAAAAAGAAAGTCCAGGCAAAAAAGGGGCATCCCGGCGAACCATAAAAAATAGGGGGGTTCGGGCAAAAATTAGGGATAAAAAGGAAAAAAAAATAAACCCGTAAGGTTGAAAAACTGAAAAGGCAACTTTGGCAAAAAGGGGTATCCCGGTGGATTGAAAACCCGAAAAGGGCGATCCAGGCAAAAGTTAGGGATTTAAAAGCAAAAGGCTATGATTTGCGTTCGATCTGTGAACACTTTTGATACATGGAAATTTCGAAGGAAATGAATTAGTCCAGACAGTCTCTTCGAAGGCCAAAGCATATGCGGATAAGCAAGGCATATTGGGTCATAGCTGAATTGAATCATGGTGGATATCGGTTCCCCACATTGCCGACATGTGTATTTTCTTTTATTTCTTTTTTGCAATTACCTCTTTTCAAGAATTGCTTCCAGATATAACTGCCTATTCACAGGCAAATTCCATTCAATAAAATTTTCATTTCACTCAAAAGCTTTCCATTTGTGTTTTTGCTTTTACTGTTTTGTTTGTGAAAACGTCCGATATTTTGATAAAACATTGCATGCAAAAATGTTAAGCTCTGTGAAGCATATCAGAAAACAGTGGAAATTGTTTAGGCAACGGTCGTTGTAATGGTAATAGAAGTAGCCTTTTTGCATATAGAACTTTCTGTTGATTCTGTTTGCAGGGTAACAGGTTTGTCCTTCCCCAGTAGAGCTACTCTCCTCGACATGGAAAAGTTCATCCTCCTCGGCAGGTTGTTGTTTTCCCAGCCAGGGTGTCGAGGATTATCTTCCTCAGCAGAGTACGGAGGATTATTTCCCCAGCTATAGTTGTGGTTGTTTCATTACTCTCTCAATAGGTAGTCGGAAGTTGATGGTGACGCATCCCCAGCAAGAGACTTATAAAATATCTTCTTTGGACAAAGATGTTATTTTCCCCGCAGGGCCTGAGCACTCATTCTCCTCAGCTAGTCAATAAATGTTTTCCTCACCAGCAATGGTATGAGTTAATCCCCTCAGATGAGTAAGCTTGATGTTATCCTCTAGCAAGGTGGATGTCAGCATCTACCGTTCCTCAAGCAGGTTTGCTGGTCATGGCCGGTACTCCCCAGCAGGGTAAAAACTGATATTCCCCGGCAGGGTAAAAGCAAGAGCATTTCCCAACAGCAAGTTGAGTTCGGTAATATCCCCAAACAGGTTTGGAATTATTGACTCGTCTCCCCAAACAAAGTTTGATGGTGATCTTCACAATGGTTTGATCAACAGCAGTTGAAATCCCCAGCAAGTCTTAAGTCCAATGGTTATTGGCATATTTCAAATCCAGGTGTTGAGTTATATCTTCGATAAAAATCATTGGTAATCCCCAGCGGAGAGAATTTCTCTTTGGGTTCCATCTTCATTATTCATTTTTATCCATCTCCAGCAGAGTGGACTTTCTCTCGGAGTTTTCATCTCCAACAGAGTTTGTGATCAGGAAGTCGTTCAGTGAAGTCTTCCTCAGCAGGGTCTTTTATTTCAGAGGACGATTTAGTTTGTCATCCCCAGTGGAGCTGCCTTGGTCTTCGGCATTTATTTTGCTGAGACGCCTCTTTTGCATTGCATAAGCATTTTTGCATGGCATCCTCCCAAACGCGTAGCATTTCCATTTCGTATGGAGCATTACGCCATAGGAAAATTCAAACATATGCATTCGAAGCATAAGCCAGGTTTGATATCCTTTACCAGATTCTTTCCCCAACAGAAAGTAACATAATGCAGGAGACGTTGTTTTACACTACACCGCAACCAGTGGATTCGTCCTTCTTGTTAGTCCTTCCTATACTCCCTCGCAGAGTTGTCTGTTTAGATTTCTCTTTTCCCCGACAGAATCATCTTTGTGGAATTGTCGATTCTACATATTGTTGTTTGAAAGTCTACCTTCGGCATAGTCTTTCTTTGAAAGCCCACCTTCGGCTTGGTCTTTCTTTTTTCGAGTCCACCTTCGGCATGGTCTCGTATCCTTCGTTTGAAAGTCTACCTTCGGCATAGTCTTTCTTTGCAAGTCCACCTTCGGCTTGGTCTTTCTCTTTTCTCGAGTTCTCCTTCGGCCGTCCTCGCACCCGCTGTTATCTTGTTATCCCCAGTAAAGTCTACCTTCGGCATAGTCTTTCTTTGAAAACCCACCTTCGGCTTGGTCTTTCTTTTTCGAGTCCACCTTCGGCATGGTCTCGTATCTTTTGTTTGAAAGTCTACCTTCGGCATAGTTTTTCTTTGAAAGCCCACCTTTAGCTTGGTCTTTCTTTTTCGAGTCCATCTTCGGCATGGTCTCGTATCCTTTGTTTGAAAGTCTACCTTCGGCATAGTCTTTCTTTGAAAGGCCACCTTCGACTTGGTCTTTGTTTTTCGAGTCCACCTTTGGCATGATCTCGTATCCTTCGTTTGAAAGTCTACCTTCGGCATAGTCTTTCTTTGAAAACCCACCTTCGGCTTGGTCTTTCTTTTTCGAGTCCACCTTCGGCATGGTCTCGTATCTTTTGTTTAAAAGTCTACCTTCGGCATAGTCTTTCTTTGAAAGCCCACCTTCGGCTCGGTCTTTCTTTTTTGAGTCCACCTTCGGCATGGTCTCGTATCCTTCATTTGAAAGTCTACCTTCGGCATAGTCTTTCTTTGAAAGCCCACCTTCGGCTTGGTCTTTCTTTTTTCGAGTCCACCTTCGGCATGGTCTTGTATCCTTTGTTTGAAACTCTACCTTCGGCATAGTATTTCTTTGAAAGCCCACCTTCGGTTTGGTATTTCTTTTTCGAGTCCACCTTCGGCATGGTCTCGTATCCTTTGTTTGAAAGTCTACCTTCGGCATAGTCTTTCTTTGAAAGCCCACCTTCGGCTTGGTCTTTCTTTTTTGAGTCCACCTTCGGCATGGTCTCGTATCCTTTGTATGAAAGTCTACCTTCGGCATAGTCTTTCTTTGAAAACCCACCTTCGGCTTGGTCTTTCTTTTCAAGTCCGCCTTCGGCCGCTCTCGTAGTATCCTTATATCCCTAGTTTAGTTCGCCTTCGGCTGCTCTGCTTTTCCGAGTTCGCCTTCGACCGTTCTCGTATTCGCGTTATTTCATCATCCCCACAAGTTGCAAATTTCCAGGTTATTTTGGTATTCAATCTCCGTGTATCTCGATTGTCTGAAAGTCGTTGCTTCCATACCCTCGGATCCAAGAAGTTTGAATAGGGGCAGCTGTAACACCTCAAAATTTGTCCTAGTGTTGCTAAGCTTTTTGGCTTATGCTTCATTTCATTTGCATCGTCATTTCTGCATTTTGCATGTTTCTTTTGGGTATGGGATCAAGGTATTTTCTAGCAGCTCATGGCGTTATCAGCTCCAGCATTATTTTCAGCAAGTATTCAAGGTCAAGCAGATGGTTTTCAAGGTCTTTTAGAGCTTTTATTTTGCTCATTAGGCGTTTTGATAATCAGAAGCTTCAATAGTCATTTTCTGATTAAGCGATTCGGTATCAGGCATTATTAATTCAGCGGGATATTTTGAGGTGTCAGCAGGAATTTGTGTTCTTTTCAGGTGTTACTCTGTAGCAATATCAAGTTTTGAGTTTCAGAGGTTTAACGGGTTCAAAACAGCTATCAGAAGTCACTTTTCCAAGTTTCCCTCCAGAAGGCGCCAAAATTCAAATTTTGAACTGTGTAACCGGTTACAGCATATGTGCTAACCGGTTACTCATTCATTTTCAGCATATTCTCAAGGTTTTTTGAACTGCATAACTGGTTAGCAGTTATGCTGTAACCGGTTACCCTGGGCACAATTTGAAAAAAAATTAAGTTTGCATCATTAATGATCATGTGCTTGGCTTGTGCATGTGTGGGAAGGATCTAGAATTGATCCTATTTCATCATTTTCCACCCAAATTTCAAATTCTCTCCACCATTCTTCTACTCAAATTCCTCATTTTCTTTTCCTAATTTATTTTTCACCCCAATTTCCACCCACTTAACCTCACTCTAAACCCAAACTTAACTCCTAACCTAGGGGTTATTTAAACCAATTCATTCCATACCTCTCCACCCTAGAATATTTTTCACTCTCATTTTTCAGAATTTTGGTCTCATTTCACTCTCACCTTTTCACTCTCAACCTCCATTTTCAACCACACTAAAAGCTCTCTTTCAAAGATTAACAAGTTCTTCATTGGAACTTGTTAATTCTTGAGCTAAAGCCTCTCATCATCACTACATTTCTGCTTTTCAACTTGGATTTTCGTTTGGATCTAGTTCTGATTTTTCAGAAGTGATTTTTGGAAGTGATTTTGGAGTTTTGGTTGCTATTTGCTTGGATCTTCAACTTTTGAGTGCAAGGAGCTTGTGGATCTTGGATTTCTCTACTTGGATTCATCAAATTCTGTTTACAACACTCACCAAAGCAAATCTCAGCTTTGTAGGTTGGTTAATTTCATATCCATACTCATTTTAGCTTAATTGCAACTTTCACAATGTAGATCCATGATTTTTGGTGTGTTTTGATTCATTTGTGTGAATTTAATTGTGGATGTTGATGATTATTGGATCTAAATGATGTTTGAATGCTGTTTCTGAACTTGATTTTTGTGCATTGTTGATTACATGATCATTGAACGTGATTACATAAGTGATTTGCTGCTGAAAAGTGCTTTTGAAACTGATTTTTTTACCATTGTCCCAGAGTAACCGGTTAGCAGTTATGATGTAACCGGTTACGCTGTGTATTTTCAGCGTAGTTTGTGCAATTTTGAACTGTGTAACCAGTTTGTAGTTATGCTGTAACCGGTTACCACTGAAGCAGAACTTGATTTTCTTGCATTTTCTTAGTTGTTTGAGATCCTTTTCATGTCTAAACTTTATGGATTGATATGATGATGATTTATGGATCATTCTTGAGTTGTTTCACCTCACACCATTGCATGAACACGATTCTTCGACACGCGAGTCTTAGTTTTCATCGATGAATGTTTATGTTTGCATTGTTGATTAATTGATGCGATAAACACCCTGCACACACATTTGAATTGTGTTAATTCTTGATTGATGCTCAACTTGCCGGACATATAATGCATGATTGTTGTTTGCTTCCATGGTTGCTTATGCATGATTTTTTATTGATGTTTGATTTGTGCAACTTTATTGAGTAATTGTTCTTGAATTGTTAGCATGATCATGTTATCCATTCTTGATGCTTGCAACCTTTATGTTTGGTTTGCCGTGCTTTGTGTGTCTATTTGCAATCATTACTTGCATGAGTATTTTGTTTTCAAATGCATGGTGTGCTATCCCGTTTTCCACTGCTCTCTTAGTGCATATGTGTTGTTGTATGTGCTGCTGTTTGACCTTTTACACCTGTTTTGTGTGCTGAACATGAGCTGTAGAATGTTGTTTGGTATTTGGTGTTGGATTTACTGTTGTATTGTTGCAGATGCGCTGTTGTAGCTGCTGTTTTTTTGCTCTTTTCTTCTTTCCTTCTTCTTCTCTTTCACTTTTTCCTTCCCTTGAATCTCAAGACTTGTTTAAGTTTTGGATTCACTCCCTTAGAGCTACCTAGTCCAACTTAATTTTCGATTAAGCTTGGAGTAGGATTAGCATTAGGCTTCCCTTTGCATGCTAACTTAGGTAGATGTTTCCCCTTTCAAACTCAACCTTAGGGCCACCTTTTGCATGACAACATTAGGATAGAATTCCCCTTAGTGTTTTCTTTTTCCTTGAGTCTTCTCTTCTCATCTCATAACAATCCTAAAACACTTAATAAAAGATTAACATGTATTGCGCATGAGCCTTACATATGGGAAGTGAAGTATGGGGGGTCTCCCTTCATTCTTCTAGGGTACTTAGTGTACGTCCTGTTGGGGACGATGCGCGAAGTATTCGTTCCTATGTTACAGACTTGTGTGCAATGCAAGTTATGAACTAACTTCAAACCACTTCTGTCTTAAAAAATACAAAACAAACTCAAACTCTTTTTCATCCTTCGAGATCGTTAAGTTCAATGTATTTTCAGAAAAGGTCACGTTATTTTCCGTCTCGTTGCAAACAGACATCGACCCTAACTGCCGGACGCGAACTTAATGTCGCTCATAAAAAATGCTAACCGACCTTGTTAGGTCGAACTACGACTGCTCTGATTTCCTCTCTCTAGTCGCACAAGACGACGATGTCTTGGCGAGCAACCTTCCCCCTTAGTTCGTGTCCGAACTACGTTGACTCTGACTTTCCCATTGCACGAGGGAATACGTAGGCATAGGACGAGAGATGTCCTATCGACTGAATGATGCCATAGCAACCATAGAAGAGTTGAAGATAAGAGCTGAAGTGAAAAGGCCTAGGGTGAAGGCTCTAGCTCGGGCAGTGGTTCTCAAAGGGTGCAAGACCATGATGTTTGAGAAGAACTCGCGCATTGATGATACTTTGTAGTTTTCTTTCTTTGTTGTATTTTGGGTGACCACCAGAATTGTTGGCTGAGATCTTTGTTCATCTTGCTTCAGACTTATTATGTTATCTTGGGTTGTAATCTCTGACAGTGATTCTTCTCTGATATATGAGCAGAAGTTTTATTCCATCTTGTCTTTAAACTAGAATCAAGGGGTGGATCGCCCTGCAAATATCCAAACATGTTCATTTGCATTTGCATAATCATAATCATTTTTTGCATAGTAGGTGCTCGTCCCGGTTTTTTCTAACCTTTATTTGGCTACAGGCAGGATTGATAACCAGCCAATTCACCGGTATTCTACTAGATCAAATCAGAGGAGAATTATGGAGCAAATGCAAGCAGAAATGGCCGCCATGCAAGCTCGCATGGCCCAGTTCATGGAATTGATGCAGGGTGTTGCCCAAGGGCAAGAGCAATTAAGGACTCTGGTATAACCCTTAGTGGCAAGAGTGGATGAAGACGGGGTTCATCATGGTGGAGTCCATGATGGCGTTGTTGATAACGGTGCTCAGGGAGGTCCTGCGGGCGTAGAGATCCCTATTCCTGGTGTTGTGATCCCTCTGGACGGAGGAGAGCAGTTTGTGATGCCTTCTGTTGTAGGAGGAGGAAGTGTTTGTGTTGTTCATGGTCGTCGTTTTGAAGACCAACAAGATGACGTTTTCTCTATACCAGGCGGGGATGCTTGTCCTCAGGCCGACAATGATCAAAGGTTCAGATTGATTGAAGAATAACTAAGGGGTGTGGTGAATCAGAATTCTATGGGTATGGATTTGGAGGATATGGGGCTGGTTCTCGGTGTTGTAATTCCGCATAAATTTCAGGTGCCCACTTTTGAGAAATACAATGGTACCACTTGTCCCAAGACGCGTGTCACGGCATACGCGAGGAAGATGGTCGCGTACTCTAAAGATGAGAAATTGCTGATGCATTTCTTCCAGGACAGCCTGTCTGGGGCATCCTTGGAATGGTATATGCAATTAGAGAGATGCCATGTCCGTAATTTGAGAGAGTTGGTCGAGGCCTTTATCAAGCACTGCCAATATAATACTGATATGGCTCCCAATCGGACCCAGCTACAGGGTATGTCTCAAAAGGGCAGTGAGAGCTTTAAGGAATACGCACAGAGATGGCGTGAGCTAGCGGCAAGGGTACAGCCGCCCATGTTGGAGAAGGAGATGTTGAATCTGTTTATGGATACTTTGTCGGGACGTTATTATGAAAAATTGTTACCTTGCGTGTCAGACAAGTTTGCTGATTTGATCATGGTTGGGGAGATGTTAGAGGGTGGAATCAAAGCTGGGAAAGTACCAGGTAATGATGGGTCGTCTTCTGGTCAGGGGAAGAAACCTTATGGGAATTATAAGAAGAAGGAGGAAGCAAATTCTGTGTCATCTTACCGAGGTAAGGGGAAGCAACGCCAGAACTATAATCAGCAAGTAGCTTCAGTGACTATTCCCGCAGCGCTTCCACAACAACAGCAGAATCAGGCTCTTCGCCATTACCCAGCTAGACAAAGAACGACTGATAGGCATTTTGAAACACCTCTCATGCCTTATTCTCAATTGTTCCAGCATTTACTACAACTATAGTTAATCCAGAAAAGGACCTTGGCCCCTCTTACCGGTAATCCACCTCCGGGTTATAATCCCAACGCCCACTGCGACTTTCACTCTGGGGCTCCCAGACATCACATCGAGGACTGCAAAGCTTTTAAGCATAAAGTCCAAGACTTGGTGGATTCAAAATCCATTAACTTTTCAAATGACGCGCCAAATGTCATCCAAAACACAATGCCGAACCATGGAGGGCCGAGGGTTAATGCGGTGTTAGAGGAGAATGAATCTTTGAATCTAGTTATGGATGTTAATGAATTAAAGACTCCTTTGATGGTGGTAAAGGAGAGGTTATTGAGGGGTGGGGTGTCCCCCGGATGTGATTAGAATTATTCAGATTGTATGTCGCAAATGAATGGGTGTGGTTTGTTGAAGTCAGGAATTCCAAAGTTGATAGATGAAGGTCAATTGCAGTTTGACCGGTGTGACCAACAGAAAGAAGTTGCTAGCAGAAAAAATGAGGTTGCTACCATTACTATCCCTTTCAAAACAATCACTATTTCAGGGCCGGTAAGACCAGCACCGGTTATTATTACAGCTCCCATACCCGTGCCATATGAGAGCACCAAGGCCATTCCTTGGAACTATGGAGCCGAAGTGTTTGTTAATGGACAGAAACAAGAATTGGGGCGAACTTCTGTAGTGAACTCTTGTGTTGAAAACAGTGACGAGGCAGAGGCTATCACGAGAAGTGGTAGGGTCTTTATCCCTTCTGATGATCAAGCTGGTAGTTCCAGACAAGACAAAGGAAAGCATGTTGTAGATAATTCTGTGCAAGCGCCAGTGGTGAATGATTCCAGGCAAAACCGATTGATAATTCTTTCTCCGAGAATGTAGAAGATTTTATGAGGCTGATTTGGAAAAGTGATTATAAAATTGTTGATCAATTACATCAGACTTCGTCCAAGATTTCTAGGTCTCAGTTAATCAGTTGGAGGGGTAGTGGCCCATGTTAATGCGGGTAATGGTTTAGGTTTTACCGATGTTGACTTGACTCCAGCTGGGAGAAACCATAATAATGCCCTGCATATTTCTGTTGAGTGTCGTGGATCGTTGATGTCTCATGTGCTTGTGGATACTGGATCCTCTTTGAATGTTCTGCCTAAGAAAGCCTTGATGAATGTGGACACCCGAGGGTTGATATGCACACCTAGTGATTTGGTGGTGCGTGCTTTTGACGGCTCGAAGAGGTCTATTTTTGGTGAGATTGTGCTACCAATTAAGGTTGGGCCAGAGGTTTTCGATGCTACCTTCTATATCATGGACATCCAACCTACTTACAGCTGTCTGCTGGGTCGTCCATGGATTCACAGTGTTGGGGTTGTGATGTCTACATTGCATCAGAAGTTAAAGTATATGGTAGACGGACATGTGGTGACGGTTTGTGGAGAAGACGATATCATGATAAGCCAGCTATCTACTTTCAAGTTTGTGGAGGTGGATGGCGAAATACATGAAACTTTATGTCAGGATTTTGAAGCAGTGAAGATCCCTGAGGAATCTCTCAAGGAAGTCACCCAACCTGAAGTGGTGGAACAGCCTACAGTGGTACATCAGGCGGAGATTTCTATGTCTTCCTTCAAGGATGCTCGGGCCGTGGTTGAAGCCGGCAGTTCACAAAAGTGGGGTCAGATTATTGATGTCCAAGAAAAGCGGATTACTCATGGATTGAGTTATAAGCCACCCAGGCGTCCTGAAGAGCCTCCCAAGTTCTATGGTCCAGTTCGTTTCACCAGTGCCGGTGTGTTCTTTGATAGAATCAATGCTACTGAGGAGGATGGGGATAGTGATTGTGATATGGATAGTTGGATCCGCCCTTGTGTTCCAGGTTAAAGTCTTCGCAACTGGTCGTCAGAGAGAGCCATTCAAGTGACCGGACCAGAGTAATTGCTCCTGTTTGTCATCTATGTTAATCCTACATTCTGCCCAAGACATAGTGATTCTTGTTTGTAGGGCTTGAATGTTTTTGTATGCTTTTTATTTATCATTAATAAAGGACGTTTGCGCATTCAAATGTTTTGATCCCTGTTTTTCTATTTTTTACTTTTTGCATTAAAACCACAGCAAAATGGCAATGTGTTTTTGTTTGGTGCATCCATAATAAACATAAATCATCAGTCATGCAGGTTTTCTTGTTCAGATTCCACCCATCATGATTCAGCTATGGCTCGATATGACTTCGATAATCCCATATATCAGGCTGAAGAGGGGACTGATAAAGATTGCGCCTTACCAGAGGAATTAGCTAGGCTATTAAAACAGGAGGAAAAGGTCATTCTGCCTCATCAGGAGGAATTTGAGGTTGTTAAATTGGGAATCGAGGATGCAAAGAAAGAGGTACGGATTAGGGCTACTCTGGAAGACACTGTCAAGAGAAGATTGATTGAAATGCTTCGAAAGTATGTTGATATCTTCTCCTGGTCTTACCAAGACATTCCTGGGCTCGACACTGACATCGTGGTACACCGGCTGCCGCTCAAAGAAGATGTGCTCCGGTTAAGCAGAAGCTGAGAAGGACAAAACCTGGATATGGCTGTCAAGATTAAAGAAGAGGTTCAGAAATAGTTAGATGCTGGGTTTCTTGCTGTAACGAATTATCCTCCGTGGGTTACTAATATTGCACCTGTACCTAAGAAATATGGAAAGGTCAGAATGTGTATTGATTACAGAGATCTGAATAAAGCAAGCCCAGAAGACGATTTCCCGCTTCCTCACATTGACGTGTTAGTGGACAACACTGCTCAATATTCTGTGTTTTCCTTCATGGATGGATTCTCTAGGTATAACCAAATCAAGATGGCCCCAGAGGACATGGAGAAGATGACGTTTATAACACTGTGGGGGACTTTCTGTTACAAGGTGATGTCCTTTGGATTGAAAAATGTTGGGGCAACCTATCAGCGGGCGATGGTGACTCTCTTTCATGATATGATTCACAAAGAGATCGAGGTCTATGTTGATAACATGATTGCGAAGTCACAAATGGAGGAAGAGCATCTGGTGAACCTTCAGAAACTATTTGAGAGGTTGAGAAAGTTCAGACTGAGGTTGAATCCGAACAAGTGCACCTTCGGGGTGAGATCTGGAAAGTTACTGGGTTTTATTGTCAGCAAAAAAGGTATCGAGGTTGATCCTACTGAAGTAAAAGCCATTCAAGAAATGCCTGAGCCAAGAACAGAAAGAGAGGTTCATGGTTTCCTAGGGAGGTTGAACTACATTGCTAGATTCGTCTCTCATCTTACAGACACATGTGAACCGATATTCAAGTTGTTAAGAAAAGATCAAGAGGTCAGGTGGAATGAGAATTGTCAAAAAGTATTTGAAAAAATAAAAGAATATTTGCAGGAACCTCCGGTCCTTATGCCGCTAGTGCCAGGAAGGCCTTTGATTATGTATCTTATGGTTCTTGAGAATTCAATGGGGTGTGTGCTAGGTCAACACGATGAGTCAGGTAGAAAAGAGCATGCCATATACTACCTGAGTAAAAAGTTTACTGATTATGAGTCGAGGTACTCAATGCTGGAGAAAACATGTTGTGCACTCACTTAGGCAGCTAAACATTTGAGGCAGTATATGTTAAACCACATAACCCTCTTGATTTCGAAGATGGATCCGATCAAGTATGTGTTTGAAAAGTAGGCGCTTTCTGGAAGAATAGCCCGTTGGCAAATGGTTCTGACAGAACACGATATTTAATATGTTCCCCAAAAGGCCATTAAGGGAAGTGTTTTGTCAGAATATCTCGCTGAACAACCAATTGAGGATTATCAACTGATGAAGTTTGAATTCCCTGACGAACACATCATGTATCTGAATATGAAAGATTTTGAAGAGCCTCTACCTGGTGAAGGGCCAGAAATTGGGTCCCAATGGAAGGTGGTCTTTGATGGGGCTGTTAACTCGAATGGTAACGGAATCGGGGCAGTCATTACGACTCCACAGGGTTCTCATATACCCTTCACTGCCCGATTAGCATTCATATGCACCAACAATGAGGCGGAGTATGAAGCATGCATCATGGGGTTAGAAGAAGCAATTGATTTGAGAATCAAGAACCTCGATGTTTATGGTGATTCCGCGTTGGTAGTTAATCAGATCACAAGCGAATGGGAAACTCGTCAAGTGAATTTGGTGCCCTATAACAACTATGCCAGAAGGTTGTTACCTTTCTTTGACAGAGTTGATTTCCATCATATACCCCGGTTAGAAAATCAGATGGCCGATGCGTTGGTAACATTGTCTTCGATGTATCAGGTGAATTGTTGGAATGAAACTCCTTCGATCAGAATCATGCGCTTGGAAAGGCCAGCTTTTGTGTTTGTAATTCAAGATGTGTCAGATGGCAAACCTTGGTATCTTGATATTAATGTTTTTCTGAAGAGCCAAGAGTGTCCAAGGGGTGCATCCACCATAGATAAGAAGACTCTGAGGAGGTTGGCAGGAAATTTCTTTCTGAATAAAGATGACATGTTATACAAGAGAAACTTTGACATGGTCTTGCTACTTTGTGTTGATAAACACGAGGCAAACCTGTTAATGGAGGAAGTTCATGAAGGATCTTTCGGTACCCATGCCAATGGGCATGCTATGGCCAGAAAGCTATTGAGAGCGGGGTATTACTGGATGACTATGGAGTCTGATTGTCTTAAATACGCCCAGAAATGTCACAAATGCCAGATTTATGCAGATAAGGTGCATGTACCGCCTACTCCTCTGAATGTGTTATCATCGCCTTGGCCCTTTGCTATGCGGGGCATTGATATGATCGGGAAGATCGAGCCCACTACCTCTAATGGGCATCGTTTCATTTTGGTTGCCATCGATTATTTCATGAAATGGGTGGAAGCATCCTCCTTTGCCAACGTCACCAGATAAGTCGTAGCCAGATTTATCAAGAAGGACATCATTTATCGGTATGGAGTTCCAGAAAGAATCATTACTGATAATGGTTCAAATTTGAATAACAAGATGATGAAGGAGCTATGGCAGAGCTTTAAGATTAAACATCACAACTCTTCTCCCTATCGTCCGAAGATGAATGGGGCTGTTGAAGCAGGAAATAAGAACATCAAGAAGATTGTGTAGAAAATGGTAGTGACCTATAAAGACTGGCATGAGATGTTGCCTTATGCCTTACATGGTTATCGTACTTCGGTACGTACATCGACTGGGGCAACTCCTTTCTTACTGGTATATGGTATGGAAGCAGTTCTATCATTAGAGGTTGAGATTCCTTCTTTAAGAATTCTGGCAGACGTGAAGCTTAATGAAGCTGAGTGGGTGCGTTCCAGACTAAATCAGCTGAACCCTATTGAAGAGAAAAGATTGGCAGCCATTGCACATGGTCGGTTGTACCAGAGCAGGATGAAGAGAGCCTTTGATCAGAAAGTGCGTCCTTGGTGTTTTCAGGCTGGTGAACTAGTTTTGAAAAGGATTCTTCCTCCTCAAACAGATCACAGGGGCAAATGGACTCCAAACTACGAAGGGCCATATGTAGTAAGACAGGTTTTCTCTGGTGGAGCCTTATTACTCTCAACTATGGATGGCGAGGATTTTACGTCCCCTGTGAACGCAGACGTAGTCAAAAAATACTTTGCATAAATAAGACCCGCTGGACACAAAAAGAAAGTCCAGGTAAAAAAGGGGCATCCCGACGAACCATAAAAAGAAAAGGGTTCGGGCAAAAATAGGGATAAAAAGAAAAAAGAATAAACCCGCAAGGTTGAAAACCTGAAAAGGCAACTTTGGAAAAAAGGGGTATCCTGGTGGATTGAAAACCCGAAAAGGGCGATCCAGGCAAAAGTTAGGGATTTAAAAGCAAAAGGCTAAGATCTGCGTTCGATCTGTGAGCATTCTTGGATACATGGAAATTTTGAAGGAAAGGAATTAGTCCAGTCAGTCTTTTCGAAAGCCAAAACATCTGCGGATAAGCAAGGCATATTGGGTCATAGCTTAATCGAATCATGGTGGATATTTGTTCCCCACATTGCCGACATATGTATTTTCTTTTATTTTTGTGCAATTACCTCTTTTCAGGAATTGCTTCCGAATGTAAATACCTATTTACAGGCTAATTCATTCAATAAAATTTTCATTTCACTCAAAAGCTTTCCATTTGTGTTTTTACTTTTGCTGTTTTGTTTGTGAAAACGTCCGATATTTTGATAAAACATTGCATGCGAAAATTTTAAGCTTTGCGAAGCATATCAAAAAACAGTGGAAACTGCTTAGGCAACAGTCGTTGTGATGATAATCGAAGTAGCCTTTTTGCATATAGAACTTTCCGTTGATTTTGTTTGCAGGGTAACAAGTTTGTTCTTCCCCAGTAGAGCTACTCTTCTCGACATTGAAAAGTTCATCCTCCTCAGCAGGTTGTTATTTTCCCCAGCCATGGTGTCGAGGATTATCTTCTTCAGCAAAGTACAAAAGATTAATTCCCCAGCTATAGTCGTGATTGATTTATCACTTTCTCAGCGAACAATCAGAAGTTGACGTTGTTGCATCCCCAGCATGAGACTTATGGAATATCTTCTTGGGACAAAGATGTTATTTTCCCCGCAGGGCCTATGCACTCATTCTCCTCAGCCAGTCAGGAGATATTTTTCTCATTAGCAATGGTATGATTTAATCCCCACAGATGAGTAAGTTGGATGTTGTCCTCTAGCAGAGTTGATGCCGTCAATTACCGTCTTCCAAGCAGATTGCTAGTAATGGCAGATACTCCCCAGCAGGTGAAGACACAGATGACTCCTACCGGTAGGTTAAGCCCAGTAGTATCCCTAAGCAGATTCGGAATTATCGATTTATTTCCCCAAGCAGAGTTTGGTGGTGATCTTCTCAGTGGATTGTTCAACAGCGGTTGATACCCCCGGCAGGTCTTAAGTCCAATTGTTATTGGCATTTTTCAAATCCAGGTTTTTAATTCTATCTTCGGCAGAAGTCATTGGTAATCCCCAGCAGAGAGAGCTTCACTTCGGGTTCCATCTCCAATATTCGCCTTTATCCCTCCCCAACAGAGTGGATCTCCTCTCGGAGTTTTCATCTCCAGCAGAGTGTATAATCAGGATCTTCCTCAGCAGAGCGAAGTCTTTCTCAGCATGGTCTCTTATTTTAGAGGACAATTTAGTTTGTCATCCCGGTAGAGTTGCCTTCGTCTTCGGCATTTATTTTGCTGAGGCGCTTCTTTTTGCATTGCATAAGCATTTTGGCATGGCATCCTCCCAAATGCGTAGCATTTCCATTTCGTATGGAGCATTACGCCATAGAAATTCAAACATATGCATTCGAAGCATAAGCCAGGTTTGATATCTTTTGCCATTTTCTTTCCCCAACATAAAGTAACACAATTCAGGAAATGTTGTTCAACATTACACCGCAGCCAGTGGATTCGTCATTTTATTGTTATACTCCCCTACAGAGTTGTCTGTTTAGATTTCTCTTTTTTCCCCAGCAGACGTTTTCCTCTATCTTAACTTTTGGTTGGTCTTGCTTGTTGTGAGTACGCCTTTGGTCGGTGTCCTCGTTATTCCAACTTTTGGTTGGTATCCTTCGTTATTCTAACTTTTGGTTAGTACCTTTATCCTAACTTTTGGTTGGTCTCCTTCGTTATTCTAACTTTTGGTTAGTACCTTTATCCCAACTTTTGGTTGGTCTCCTTCGTTATTCTAACTTTTGGTTAGTACCTTTATTCCAACTTTTGGTTGGTATGCTTCGTTATTCTAACTTTTGGTTAGTACCTTTATCCCAACTTTTGGTTGGTCTCCTTCGTTATTCCAACTTTTGGTTGGTATCCTTCGTTATTCTAACTTTTGGTTAGTATCTTTATCCCAACTTTTGGTTGGTCTCCTTCGTTATTCTAACTTTTGGTTAGTACCTTTATCCCAACTTTTGGTTGGTCTCCTACGTTATTCTAACTTTTGGTTAGTACCTTAATCCCAACTTTTGGTTGGTCTCCTTCGTTATTCTAACTTTTGGTTAGTACCTTTATCCCAACTTTTGGTTGGTCTCCTTCATTATCCCAACTATTGGTTGGTATCCTTTGCTTTATCCCAACTATTGGTTGGTCTTGCTTGTGGTGAGTACGCTTTTGGTCGGCGTCCTCGTTATTCCAAGTTTTGGTTGGTATCCTTTGCTTTATCCCAACTTTTGGTTGGTATCCTTTGCTTTATCTCAACTATTGGTTGGTCTTGCTTGTGGTGAGTACGCCTTTGGTCGGCGTCCTCGTTATCCCAACTTTTGGTTGGTATCCTTTGCTTCATTGCAACTTTTGGTTGGTATGCTTTATCCCAACTTTTGGTTGGTATTCCTTGCTTTCCCAACTTTTGGTTGGTCTCCTTGGCTTTATCCCAACTCTTGGTTGGTCTCCTTTGTTGTGTTCGCCTTTGGTCGGCATTCTCGTGCATCCTAACTCTTGGTTAGTATCTTCTATCCCAACTTTTGGTTGGTACCCTTTGTTGAATTCCAACTTTTGGTTGGTACTTTCTTTGTTATCCCAACTTTTGGTTGGTATTCTTTGTTATCCCAACTTTTGGTTGGTATTCCTTGCTTTCCCAACTTTTAGTTGGTACCCTCTATCTTTAAATCCAGATTCAGCTGGTAGATACTTTCATATTCCCCACAGGGTGCAAATTTTTAGGGTTTTGTTGGTATTCAACCTCCGTGTATCTCGATTGTCTGAAAACCTTTGCTTCCATACCCTCGGATCCAAGGAGGTTTGAATAAGGGCAGCTGTAACACCTCAAAATTTGCCCTTTTGTTTCTAACCTAACTGGCTTATGTTTCGTTTAATTCTTGCATTATCATCTTTGCATATCATAGGTTCTTAGCATGGGATCAAGGTATTTTCCAACGGCTCATGGCGTTGTCAGTACCAGTATGATTTTCAATGGTGTTCAGAGCCAAGCAAATAACATTCAAAGTCTTTTTGAGCATTTATTTTGCTCAGTAGATGATTTGATGATCAGAAACCCTGGCAGTCAATTTTTGATCGGTTATTCAGCATCAGGCATTATTAATACAGCAGGATATCCCGAGGTGTCAGCAAGAATTTGTGTTCTTTTCAGGTGTTACTTAGTTGAAATATCAAGTTTTGAGTTTCTGAGGTTTAATGGGTTCAAAAACAGCTATCAGAAGTCACTTTTCCAAGTTTCTCTCCAAAAGGCGCCAAAATTCAAAATTTGAACCTTGTAACCGGTTACAGCATATGTATTAACCGGTTACTCATTCATTTTCAGCATATTCTCAAGGTTTTGAACTGTGTAACCGGTTAGCAGATATGCTGTAACCGGTTACTCTGGGCGCAGTTTGAAAAAAATTAAGTTTGCATCATTTGTGATCATGTGTTTGGCATGTGCACGTGGAGGAAGGATCTAGAATTGATATTTTCATCATTTTCCACCCAAAATTCAAATCCTTCCAACATTTTCCACTCTAATTCCTCATTTCCTTTCCTAATCCACTTTTCACCCCAATTTCCACCCACTAAACCTCACTCCAAACCACATTTGAATTCCTAACCTAGCTCCTATTTAAATCAATTCATTCCAAACCTCACATAACTTTGATCCATTTTCTGAATTTTCTACACATTTCACCCCAATTTTCTCTCAACTTCTCTCACATTCCAAAACCCTCACTCAAAGTTCCACCATCAAAGTTTAACAAATTTTGCATTGAAATTTGTTGATCTTGGAACTAAACCTTCATCCATTCACTAATTCTTGAAGGAATTCTGATTTTCCTACTGTTTTGCTTTTGGATCTAAGTTCTTGGAAGTGATTTTGGAGAAGCTTGAAGCAAGTTCATCACATTGCATTTATTTTGCATTTTCTCTTGAAGATTGCATTGGATCTCTGAATTTCTTGCTTAGATTCATCAATTGTAGCTTATCAACATTCACCAAAGCAATTCTCAGCTTTATAGGTTGGTGAATTTTAGATCTACTTTTCATTTTAGCTTATTTTGCTTGTTCACAATGTAGATCTTGAATTTGTTGTGTTTGATCCTTTGGATTATGGATTTGATTGTTGTTGTTGGTTGATTGATCCGTGTTTGCTGGTTTTGAGATGTAATTTTCGTGCATATTGAGATGCCCTAACATGCAGGTGATTGGAGAAGTGATAAGCTGCTGAAAAGTGATTCTAAGCACTTATTTTTGAATTCTACTGCTATGTAATTGGTTACAGCATATCTGCTAACCGGTTACCCTGTTGTTTTCTGAGTAATTTTTGTAATTTTGAACTGTGTAACCGGTTAGCAGTTATGCTATAACCGGTTACCACTGAAGCAGAACTTGATTTTCTTGCATTTTCTTGGTTGTTTGAGATCCTTTTCATGTCTAAACTTTATGGATTGATATGATGATGATTTATGGATCATTCTTGAGCTTTTGTACCTCACACTATTGCATGAACACAATTTTCCGACACGCGATTCTTGGACTTGTATTGTTAAATGTTCAGGTTTGTATGGATGTTTTCTTAATGTGGAGAACACTTTGCACGCACTCCTTGAGCATGTTAATTGTGAATTATTGCTAGTGTTGCTGGAGTTGTTGTGATGTATATGTGTGCTTGCATCTAACCTCATGAAATGCATATTTGATCGGACTTGTTCATGTGCTAAATGTTGTGCATTCCTTCACGATGTGGTGTATTCTTCCATGATGTTTTCGAGCATTGCTTACTATGGTGTGGTGTGATTGTGATCATGATTGATCAAAGAGTGTATGATGTTTGATGTTTGCTCATTATGTCATGATTGAATCATCTTCAAATGTATTGCATGCTACCTTGTTTCTACTGTTGTCTGTTTGCATATGTGCTGTTGTATGTGCTACTGCTTTTTTACACCCATTTATGTGCTGAATATGAGCTGTTGAAAGCTGTCTTGCTTATGTGCTGTCTTTAACTGCTGTACAGGTGCAGAGGCGTTGTTGTAGCTGCTGGTTGTTTGTTTTATTCGCCTTTTCTTCTTCATCTCTTTCACTCCTTCTCTTCCCTTGAATCTCAAGACTTGTTTAAGTCTTGGATTCACTCCCTTAGAGCTACCTAGTCCAACTTAATTTTCGATTAAGCTTGGAGTAGGATTAGCATTAGGCTTCCCTTTGCATGCTAACTTAGGTAGATGTTTCCCCTTTCAAACTCAACTATAGGGCCACCTTTGCATGACAACATTAGGAACATTTAGTTTTCCCGTAGTGTTTTCTTTTCCCTTGAGTCTTCTCTTCTCATCTCATAACACATCTAAAACACTTAATAAAGTTAACGTGTATTGCGCATGAGCCTCGCATGTGGGAAGTGAGGAATGAGAGGTTTCCTCTCATTTTTCTAGAGTGTTTAGTGGACGTTCCATTTTGGAACGATTTGCTAAGCATTCGTTCCTATATCATAGACTTCGGTATAATGCAAGTTATGAACTAACTTCAATCCACTTCTATCTAAAAAACACAAAAAAAACCTCAAACCTTTTTCATCCTTCGGGATCGTTCAAGTTCAAATCATTTTCAGAAAAGGGCACGTTACTTCCGTCTCGTCGCAAACAGGCATTGAACCTAACTATCGGACGCGAACTTAACGTCACTCATAAAAAACACTAACTGACCTTGTTAGGTCGAACTACAACTGCTCTAATTTCCTCTCTCTAGTCTGATTGAGGATACGTAGGCACAAGACGGCGATGTCTTGGCGAGCAACCTCCCTCCTTAGTTCGTGTCCGAACTACGTTGACTCTGACTTTCCCATTGCACGAGGGAATACATAGGCATAGGACGAGTGATGTCCTAATCGAGTCACTTCTTTTCCTTTTCTTCCTCGTTTCTTCGTTCTTTTCCGTTCTTGTTCCTTTTCCTTTCCAGTAGCAGTGGAGCTCCAGATGACGACACCCTTTGATCGAGACAGCAAGCGTGGATCCCATCGAGTACGATGGATGCGTGGGGTGCTAACATCTTCCCCTCGCGTAACCGACTCCCTTACCCGTTTCTCTTGGTCGTGAGACCATGCTATTTCCCTTCCCTTCAGGTTTACGCAGTGTTTCCTTTCCCTCTCTTGGGATAAATACACATTGCTGGCGACTCTGTTTTCCGCGCCACTTTCGCGTTTGTACCATGGATGCAAATCCTCGGGAGTGACAACATGACCTAGCACGGTTCCCGGCCCGCTTATGTTATCTCGACAAGAATCAATGATTTTGAGAGACAGGTACAAAAATCACTAGTATAAACCTTTGGGATGGGTAGAGCCTTGACTTCATGACAACGACCCTTTGACCCCATGTTTTTTCTATGTTTTTGTGTGCTGCATTCATGCATTCATTTAAAAAAAACATTACGCAAAGAAAATTTTTCTCTTCTAGTCTCTCTTTTTCAAATTAAACTAAGACAATGATTGCAAATGTCAGAGAGAAAAGGATTGCGCTCATGGATTTCGGTAGAAGAAAAACTCACAAGTATACCTTCAAGGTTCCAAAACTAGAGGATTTGAGAGGATTAGAAAGGATGATCACTAACCCTGACGCTTTCAAAGCCAAGTACGGAGGTATGCTACCTCTGTTAAGGGTCCATGTAATTAAAGGAATCCTGGAGGCACTCGTTCAGTTTTACGATCCGGTATATCACTGTTTCACATTCCCAGATTACCAGCTCGCACCAACGCTGGAGGAGTATTCTCATCTTATTGATCCACCCATTACTGATCAAGCTCCCTTTTCTGGACTGGAAGAAATCCAAAGGATCGGCCCATTACAAAAGCAATTTATTTGGACGAATCAGAAGTCAGGACTCACCTGACCACCAAGGGAGGAATCCCAGGTTTACCAGCCAAGTTTCTGGTAAAGAAAGCTCTATACTTTGCTAGTATAGGGAACGTGGCCGCTTTCGAGAGCATCTTTGTTTTGCTCACCTACGGGTTATTTCTGTTTCCCAACATTGATAACTTCGTCAATATCAACGCCATTAAGGTTTTTCTCATTGGAAACGCCGTACCAACCTTGCTCGCAGATGCGTATCATTCTGTACACTTAAGGAATTTATACAGCGGAGGAATGATCACGTGTTGTGTACCCCTGCTATATAAATGGTTTATCTCCCATTTGCCTAAGTCTGCCGCTTTTTGGGATCATAAGAGTGCCTTACGTTGGTCGCAGAAAATCATGTCTCTTACCAACTCTGATATAGATTGGTACAATAGGGTTTTTGATAGGATCAGGATCATTGACCGTTGTGGAAATTTCCCCAACGTACCCCTCATAGGAACTAAGGGAGGAATCAATTACCATCTAGTTTTAGTTCGTCGTCAATTTGGATACCCAATTAGGCATGTCCCGCGTAATGCTTATCTGGAAGGTCTTTTCTTCAAGGAAGGAGAAAATGACAGGGCACTAAAGATGGAAATAGTGCATGCTTAGAAACATGTTCATAAGAAAGGACGGGAGTCTCTAGAAAAACCGGACTGTGTCTTGTTGGAACCTTATCTCCACTGGGTACAAACTAGAGCTCTCAAGCTAAAGATGCCTTATCCTCATCACGGAGTTCTTTCGCCAAGGGAATCTGTCATGTACTTCATGAATGAAACGAAAAAACTTCAGGTTACTCTTAACAAAGTTCAACAGGAGAGGAGGTCTTGGAAGAACAAGTACAACATTCTCAATGTGGAGTGTAAGAAAATACAGCAGCTATTAAGAGAAAAGGATGCTCTGATTGAGATTTTGGAGCAACATGCTGTAGAAAATCAGGATGACCAAAGGAAATTGCTCGCTCCTTCACTTGGCAAAGGAATGACAACCTGACAACGGCCCAAGAGCCCCAGTCCAAGAAAAGGAAAGTACCAGAATCAGTACTCGAGTTCTCCTCGGAGAGGGCTCGGGACCCATTAGCTTAGGTTTCTGTTTCCGCACCTTGTAATTTACTGTATTTCCATTTCTGCAATCCTTTGAATTCAATAAAATGGGGGTGTCCCCACTGTTTGATATTTGCAATCTAATTGTCAAAGTTTAGTTTGATTAAACCAAAAAATAATTAATATAATCATTGCATTCATCATTCTCACGTCACGTATTCTTCTTACCTACGAATCTCACGTTTGTGTCTCGGTTCTAGAGTCAAACTGTCTCATTTGTACAATACTCGGGCCAATCGTCAGAAAAAGATGGATGATCTCGAGGAAGAGAACAGAGAGTTGAAAGAAGAGATCGATGCTCTGAAAGAGGATTTAAGAAAGCTTTATAACAACATGCAAGCTCTAGTAGAAGCTCAGATGCAACAAAAAAGAACTGTGATCTCAGAGATCACCTCAACGCCCATAGTGGAGAAGTATAATCCTAGGTATCAAATGCCGAAAGATCGTCCCTGGGGCATGCCTGTTAACTATATCTGGGAAAGATATGTTCCGCCGATCACTGAAGATCAGGGAATCATAGCAAAAGCCGCAGGGCCTGAAGGTTACAAACTTCGAGAAAGCGAGGATGCCAGAAGCATAATGAGGACTCCTGAAGGTTACAAACTTTGGGAAGTGCCAAGATTCACTGCCGTAGTAACGGTACCACCCCCTGTGGTGCACATTGTCCCGAAAGGACAGATTCCACAGATACCTTCTGGTAGAAAGGAAAGTATGTTTGATAGAATGGATGAATTCCAGGAGCAGTTCCTGGAAATGCAGAAGGAACTGCAGGCTATTCGCGGTCAGGATTTATTTGGAAAGGACGCCGCAGACCTTTGTTAGGTCCCCAATGTGAAAGTCCCGTACAAGTTCCAAGTACCCGATTTTGAAAAATACAAGGGTAACTCTTGCCCTCAAAGCCATTTGGTGATGTACACTCGGGGAATGTCAGTGTAGCGAGTGATTTTTGGATGTCGTTGCAAAGCACAATCGCTCTGGTACTACAGCTCGATTCATTTTTTATCCTATTAAAGTTGATGAAGGAAGGGAAATAGATGCCTCCAATTAAACCTGCTTGCATACTGAGATTAAACAGTCAAAACTGTTGGTTTACAGATGCTACAAAGATTCGGGGTTTCTCCTAGGTTATTTTGTTGACGAGGGGTGTTTTAGACTATCGGTTAGGATGTTAGGACGAATGTATGAGAGTATGGGATTTTGGGTTTTTGTTTAGTGTGCTCGCTAAGATTTTTGCTTTCAATCTTATGCCTACGTATTCCCGTTTACCGAAACAGGGAAATCAGAGCGTTCTTAGTTCCTCCTATTCTATGGGAGGAAATGGTCGTTTTGGTGTCTTGTTCAAAGCCCAAGACGTGAAGCGAAAGGTGATTTGTATCTTGTTCAAAGCCCAAGATGTGAAGCTGAAATATCTATTTGTATCTTGTTCAAAGCCCAAGATGTGAAGCTGAAGGGGTTTGACTTTAGAGAGAATTTGTCATCTCTAAAGAGGAATTTGTCTGTCACAACTGTTTATAAAGGAGAATTACTTTAACCGGGATATGTGAATTCGGCAATGCCATAATTTCCTTTATAGGGGATTTCCAACCTAAAGGAGAAGACTTTAACTCAGTGTAGAGCAATGCTATCTTTCCTTAGGAATTTCTCATGCTAAAAGAGGGATAGTGGCATGGATGTAGATGATCCAGAGGCTTGCCGCTTACAGCAATTAGATGAAGGGGAAAGAGTAGTTGAAGTTTGTGTACTGTGAACAAGGCACAGCTTTGATGCTAAAAGGTTAATTGGATCAACCAGTGATTTTCTTATACAAAGCCTAAGAGGAGGCTATTATGTGTCTCGTACAAAGCCCGAGAGAGAGGCTAAAAGGTTTTGACTCAACGAGGGAATCTTTTGGTATCTCGTATAAAGCCCGAGATGGAGGCTATTTGACTCAACAAGAGAGTCTTTTGTATCTCGTACGAAGCCCGAGAGGGAGGCTAAAATTTGTTTGGCTCAATAAGAACCTTTTTGTATCTCGTATAAAGCCCGAGATGGAGGCGAAAGGGTTATTGACTCAACGAGGGAGTCTCTTATGTGTCTCGTACAAAGCCCGAGAGAGAGGCTAAACGTTGTTTGACTCTGCTAGGGAGAATCATTGTATAAAGCCCAAGAGAGAGGCTATTGTAACTGGAGAAGGATCATTATACAAAGCCTAAGAGGAGGCTATGATTACTGTTTCAGTTGAGTGACAGGTCCAGTATACTGATTTAAAGAGAAAACCAGTTCTTATATGAGCAACACTGTACTCAAGGATTTGATTCGAGGATCCGGGTTATTCCTGTTCTTTAAGGAAGTGGGAAATCCGAAGGGTATCGAGACTGTCCGAGTCTATGGTTTTTCTTCCTATTTAACGAAGGGGTCGCTTGAGAATGTCTTTGAGACTCAAGGAGATTAGACTGTCCAAGTCTAGAGTTTCATCTTTTGTACTATGCTTTGAGAAACAGTAGTAGACTCTTTGAAAGGACTGTTTTATGCAGATGACTAATTTCTGTTCCTATACCTTTAGGAGGTCGTCGGGACAATTTGTATGAAGCCCAAGAGGAGGCTGGAAACTTTTAAGAAGCCGACGGGTCCTTGTACGAAGCCCAAGAGGAGGCTATCATTCCCGGAGGAAGAGATCATTATACGAATCCTAAGAGGAGGCTGTGAAAACTTCTAAGAAGCCGATGGGTCCTTGTACTAAGCCCAAGAGGAGGCTAGGTTGCTTTTAGGAAGCCTGTGGTTCCTTGTACAATGCCCAAGAGGAGGTCGATGCTTTTAAGAAGCCCGTGGGTCCCCAAACCCTGAGAAATTCAAGGCAAACTATTCACAAGGAATAGATCAAGTCAGGAAAGTTCGAGAATTTGGAAGAAACTCAAAGATGCCATTCACGGAGAATACATTCATCTTTGGGAGTAGAGTTTCTTGACAATTCCTAATGAGGACAGCCGAAGAGAAGACTGTATCTGGTGATCCTATAGAGGATCTAGGTGTCTATTTCTACGAATAAACGAAACGGCGTCACCTAGTTCTAGACGTATCTGTCGGGGAAACTCTAAATATCTATACTATTATTACACAGTTGATATGAGTTTATGAAAGAAGTCTTACAGCGAAACAGCCCCACAATACATTTATATGTATATGAAAGCGGTAAATGAAAGCATATAAACACTTACTCGGTTGTAGAGCTTCCATGCTGTTTGGTTAGTTGTTCAACAAAGATAGATTGAAAATAATAGTATATTCAAAATCAAAGGAGAAAGTGCTTTGAAAAAGAAAGATTTGGGGCTTACAGCTCAAGGAGAGGCCCAGGGTTTTATCAGTGAGCGCACTATTTGACTTTGTACAGAGGGACTTATACAAGTGACTGAGGCCCAAAATTATTTTTGTACAAAAAGATGGGTCTTATACTCTCTCAAGAGGCCCAAAAGGTTTAAAGAAAAAGAGTGGGGCTTATAACACGAGGGTAGGCCCAAAGTTTGTTTTTCCATTTGAAATGGCGATCGCACCAAGATTTTCTTTTAACGCGAAGGGGTTTATACAATAGCTGAGGCCCAAATGGTTTTGGTTAAAAGGGGATTGGGTCTTACACTCTATTAGAGGCCCAAAAATTTTGAATGGGTCTTATAGCTCGAGGAGAGGCCCAAAGTTTGTTTTTCAACGAATGATGATCGCGTCGTTTATTTGAAAATGTACAGAGGGACTTATACAAGGTCTGAGGCCCAAAAAGTTTTCTGTACATAGGGATGGGTCTTACACTCTCTCAAGAGGCCCAAAAAGTTTTAAAGAAAATAAATGGGTCTTATTACTCGAGGGTAGGCCCAAGGTTTTTTTGTTTTGAAAAGGCGACGATCGTGCCGTTTGTTTTTGACGGTATCGGGACTTCTACAATACACTGAGGCCCAAAAATGATTTGGTCAAAAAAAGGATTGGGTCTTACACTCTATTAGAGGCCCAAAGTGTTTTGAAAATGATTTATGAGGGTTGAATTAATCCAAAAACCCTAATTTGTTTTCGAAAATGTGTTTTAATTGAATAAAAATTCAATTAAAATGATCAAAATTGTTTAACATAGGAAAAACAAATTGTGATCTTGGATTAATGCTTCAAAAATTAAGTATTGACCTACAAAATAATTAGAAAGCATTAAAAGTTGCAAAATCAAGGTGGAAAAAATATTTTAAATGTCAAAAACAATTAAAACATTAATTCTTTGCAAAAATATCAATTATACAGAATAAATAATATTTTTGGGATTTTTTGGGAAAATAAAATATTTTAACATTTTTGTGAATTATTAAAAAAAGAACCAACTCAAAATCATTAAAACTCAGAGAGAAATTAATTTTTGAATCAATTAAATAAAATCACAAAATTCAAATAGTCAAATATTGGAAAATGGCGCCAAGAACAAAGGCAAGAACACGTGCGTTTTTCAGTTTTGCCCAGATTTGCATTTTCTATCCAATTTCACTGAATACTTAATCATATCATGCAATCCACATACCAATCAACTCGTTTCAACCTCACGATCATGTCTATGGTATTTAATTTCATTTAAATTAAACATATAACAAGAAATCACAAAAAATCCTCAAGAACCCTCATTTCTGCATGAAGGCTAGGATTTTTGATACACGATTCAAACAATGCAATTAATTGAGGGGAAACATTCCATGCATGATTATGAACATATGGCCAAATTATTGTGCAGCAAAAATTGCATGGATCATAGAGTTAGAAGAGCTCATGCTTACCACTTGCAGCTGGTGATCGTGATTTGTGTTGGAGGTGTTACAGCTAGGTTCCAATGATCTAGATAGCTTCCCTAGGTGTCATGGAGTGTGTATGAATGCTTGGAATGGATTGAAATGGTTTGGAGCTGAAGATGGTACCTCAATTGCAAAACTGTCAAAAACTTGAGCAATTGGCTGGTGATTTTGTGAAATCAGTGTTCCAGATGTTATGTGAGTGTTTGGATCACTTCTATATGATGTATGTGAGGTGTGTGTGTGTGATTGGTTTGATTGGAAAAGCTCTCAAACTCAAAACCCGATAGTGACTTGCCTTGGAAGGCAAAATTGGAGTGAAAGAAGAGATTTTGAGGAAAGCATATGTTTGATGGCTTTGGTGTACTCAAATTGATCACAATTGAGCTTTATTTATAGTAGAGAAAGTTTGTTTTGCAAGGAATAGTGAATGGCAACTGCTGAGTAAGTTTGGCCAATGTTGGCAAATAAAAATCCAAGTCTCCTCTAGCCATTGACTAGAGGTTAGGGCACAGGCTGCTGGTCCCCTTGGTCTTGGATAAGCCTTGACTGAATTTAGTTGCTAAGAGCTCAGTTCATGCCACCTTGATGCTTCCATTGAATGCTCTAATCCAAAATTGGAGTCTTGTCCCTATTTTGGCAATTCTAGGTTCAACATGTTATTCTTTGTTCCAAAGACTTTGGAGGCTTGGCTCAGTGGTTGTCCCCTTTAGATTCAATCCTCAGGGGTGTCCAAGTGGATAGGAGCATTTGGATTTGGCTGATTTTGGCAAATCGAGCAAAAATGCAAAATCTGCCTTGCCTTGACAGATTTCAACAAGGCAACTTGCCAATGTTATATCTCATTACTCAAATTGAATTTGGTAATGTTATTGGTCATTTTGGAAAGCCCTTACATGATACAACAATTGTTTGAACATTTTTGGTTTTGATCTCTTTTGAATCCAAATGAAAAATCCCCCTACATTTGGCAAAAAGTAGGGTAAAATCTGACTTAGTGAAATTTTACAAAGTGACTTTTCTTGATTTTGATCACACCATTACTCAAAATCCATGAGGAATTTGGACATAGGTCAGTATGAAGCTTTTGTAGAGGGCAATTAGATCTATAAATCAAGCTTGGAATGGGGAACAATGGCCTTGTGGTTTAGGAGTTATGGTCCTCCAAAGTTGGCACATTAGTGTCACTTTTTCCATAACTTAGAAATTTTTCTAAGTTTTTATGGTTATCCCTTTTACAAGTTATCCCACTTTCTTTGATTTTTCTTGATGAATGATGATTCAAATCATACATTAACATCATTTTAGGGTTAAAAATCCATTTTGGTGAAAATTCTCAAAAAGTCAAAGTTGACTTTTGTGCACAGCTGACTTTTTATCAGATGAATTCCAAACTGTGCAATTCTTCATGAAATCATGTTCTTGACCTAAATCAAACTTGATGGACATGTTCCATGGGTGTCATAGGGTATATTGAATCATGTCTTAGGGCTTGGGAGCATGTCCTGGTCAAAAGTCAAAGTTACAGTTGACTTTCCTCGCGAAACCCTAATTGTGGTGTAGATGAAATTGAGACTTGTTGCTCAAGCTTCTTGGATTAATACATTGTTCCAAATGGATCCATATAGTTCATTAGAGACCCTCAAACCCTCTCTTGAGGTCTTGGCTCATGATTTGCCCTAAAAGTCTACTTAGGGGTGAATTAGGTCAAGAAACCCTAATTCTTGATTTTTTATGAATGCATCCCCTGAGGCAAAATTGACTTGATAATTGGGTCCATGAGGTCCCATGAAGTATATTAGGTTATGTTTTGGATCATTGGCTTGTACCCAGATGAAAAATTTCCATCTGGAGGCCCTGGTCGACCAAAACCCTAATTTGGTGACGCTGTCGATCTTGAGACTTGATCCACCTAGAAGGTAGCAGCCTTGTGCTTGATCCTTGAAGTGGGAGTCCTTTTGATCCATTGTGGGTATGTTAGAGGCTAGACAAGTTGAAGATCAAGTCAATCTTTGATTGATCCTTTGTCTAAGGCTCTGAGAGGGCTTAAAACCCTAATTTCGATTGTAGTGAATGCTCAACAACCCTTGAGGCATTTGATGAGGCATGATGGTTCATCCATATTGTGATGATGATTTGCACAATGATGGGAAATCTTAGTGGTCAAAATTTGGGGTATGACAGATGCCCCTATTTAATCTTCTTGGACCCGAAGGTGTGAATGACGAAAGTATTCGGGCATTCGAGGTGCAAGAGGATTAAATATCGGAATACCCAAAATTTTGATGGTGGTTATGAATGGTAGCTTACACATTCATCTTCTTTAGCTAAGCAATGATGCTTAGAAAAGGTAAACTTCCCCTCGATCCTGGTCTTCAGCCAAGGAACTGGTCTCAATTTCTGATTTAAACTTCCCCTCGATCCTGGTTTCCTACCGAGGAACTGGTCTTAGTTTCTGACGTAAACTTCCCCTCGATCCTAGTTTTCTGCCGAGGAACTGGTCTTAGTTTCTTTCGTCAATAAACTTTACTGACAAGGGACGTTATTCGTAGCGGCTTTCCTTCAAACTTCTCGCCGAATTTTCCTGGGGAGATGCCATTTGATGGGAAAACATTTGACGTTAGATTCGCTGGGGAGCCCAATCGTCTGAATTGTAGACGTACACAAACTTCTCTGTTGGAGACGCCATTTGTCGACTCTATCTGGGGAAAATGAGTCTCTTGAGAGATTGCTTCCGCTTGGGGTCTTACATCATACTTTTCTCGGGATCTTCCCGGAGAAATGCCATATGATGGGCTCCAATTTTGAGGTGCCGATGACCTTTTCATCAGCGGTTCTTTCGGAGAAAAACTGCCGTATTGCCGAAGTTCCGATTAAGGGGCTTTCTCTAGGGATCTTCCTTAATCCGGGAAAGCAAGAATATCATCTTCAATGGAGAAGAGTGACATTTGTCGAGAGTTCTCTGGTTCTTCATAGGTTCAAGTTATCAAAGTGGTCGAGGACCGACTCTAATCCAGAGATACACTGGAAGCGAGATTGTTAGTGCAGACGCAACATTTCCTGACGAGGCAAGAACTAACAACTCGATTGATAGGACTGTCATCACTAGGGGACAAGACCGACTAGAGTGATAGTGATGCAATATGAATCAGTCAAACGCGTGATTCCAAAGAGTATTTACAAAGTTAGAAAATGGTCATTTACAGGGAAAAGGGCTACATTGAAACATAACGACCGCTATCCTTCTACCAACTTTGAATTCGGGGCATCCTGAGCTTCTGTCGAAGATGACCTTGACTGGAGTTTTCTGCGATGGATGGTGTAACTGCTGCTGCTGAGGGACTTGCCTCTGTTGAACATAGTTACTTGCCATTATCCCTAATTTTTGCCTGGATTGTACTTTGAGATTTCCAATCCATCGGGATGATTTTTTTTCATGTCTCTAACTTTTACCTTGACCGCCCTTTCGGGTTTTCAATCCACCGAGACGTTTTTTTTTTTAGTTTAGGCGAAGTATTTCTTGACTACATCAACATTTTTGGGGTAGGAAAATTCCTCTCCGTCCATGGTTGCAAGTCTCAATGCGCCTCCTGAGAAAGCTTTCGTGACCACATAGGGGCCATCATAATTCAGAGTCCACTTGCCCTGAGAATCAGTGAGAAACGATTGTATCTTTTTTAGCACAAGATCTCCTTTCCTGAAGATGCAGGGTCGGACCTTTTTGTCGAACGCCTTCTTCATTCCTTGTTGATACAATTGACTGTGGCATAGTGCCGTGATTCGCTTCTCTTCCATCAGATTTAATTTGTCGTGTCAGTTTTGACATCATTCAGCTTCGGTAAGCTTAGCTTCCATCAATACTCGGATTGATGGGATCTCTACTTCTATGGAGAGCACTGCTTCCATGCCATACACTAGAGAGAAAGGGGTTGCCCCTGTTGAAGTGCGAACAGAGGTTCGATAACCATGAAGAGCAAAGGGTAGCATTTCGTGCCAATCTTTGTAGGTTACAACCATCTTCTAAACAATCCTCTTGATGTTCTTGTTAGCCGTTTCTACCGCCCCGTTCATCTTGGGTCGGTAGGGAGATGAGTTATGATGTTCAATCTTGAATTCTGCGCACAACTCCTTCATCATCTTGTTGTTCAAGTTAGATCCATTGTCAGTAATGATCTCGCTTGGAACACCATAACGGCAGATGATATTGTTTTTGATAAAGCGGACCACCACTTGTCGGGTTACATTGGCGAATGACGTTGCTTCTACTCACTTGGTGAAATAGTCAATGGCTACTAGAATGAACCGATGTCCGTTTGAAGCCTTAGGCTCAATCATGCCAATCATGTCGAATCCCCATATGGAAAAAGGCCACGGGGAAGAGAGAACTTTGAGATGTGATAGCGGTACATGAATTTTGTCGGAGTATATTTGACACTTGTGACACCTCCTCATGTACTTGTAGCTGCTGGATTCCATGGTCAACCAGTAGTACCCTGCTCTTAGAATTTTTCTCGCCATTGTGTGTCCGTTGGCATGAGTGTCAAAGGATCCTTCATGAATTTCTTTCATAAGCATGTCTGCTTCTGGTCTTTCTACGCATCGGAGCAAGACCATGTCAAAATTTCTCTTATAGAGAATGTCACCGCTCAGGAAGAAGTTTACAGCCAACCTTCTGAGGGTTTTTTTGTCTTTTCTTAGTGCCCCAGGTGGGTACTCTTGTTTCTGAAGGAAGCATTTGATATCGTGATACCAAGGCCTATCGTCTAGGACTGCTTCAATCGTGAAGATGTAAGCGGGTCGTTCAAGGCGCATTATGTCGATCTTAGGTAAGTCGTTCCATTGACCTACACTAATCATGGAAGAGAGTGGCTAAAGCGCCAGCCATGTGATTCTCCTCACGAGGGACGTGATGAAACTCGACTCTGTTAAATAAAGGTAGCAACCTTCTCACGTAGTCTTTGTAAGGAATCAATCCTTATTGGTATGTGTTCCAATCTCCTTTTATCTGATTGATAACCAGGGCTGAGTCGCCGTATACGTCCAAGTTTTTGATCCTTAAATCAATTGCTTCTTTGAGACCCATGATACATGCTTCGTATTCGGCCTCGTTTTTCATACATTTGAACGTAAGTCGAGCGGTGAAAGGAATGTGGGTATCCTGAGGGGTAACAATGATTGCCCCAATTCCATTTCCATAATGATTAACTGCTCCGTCAAAGATAAGTCCCCATTGGGAACCTGGTTCTGGCCCTTCACTGGGTAACGGTTCATCGCAATCTTTCATTTTTAGATACATGACACCTTCATCTGGGAAGTCAAACCCGATTGATTCTTGATCGTCAATCGGTTGATGAGCCAAATGATCAGCTAAAATACTTCCCTTAACGGCTTTTTGAGCGTGGTACTCTATGTCATATTCTGATAACAACATCTGCCAACGGACAATTCTTCCCGTGAGAGCAGGTTTTTCGAAGACATACTTGATTGGATCCATTTCGGAGATTAACCAAGTAGTATGATGAATCATGTATTGGCGAAGACGTTTGGCTGTGCAAGCCAAACGCAACTAGTTTTCTCAAGCATCGTGTACCGAGTTTCACAGTTGGTGAATTTCTTGCTCAGATAGTAGATGGCAGACTCTTTCCGTTTAGTTTCGTCTTGTTGGCCAAGTACACATCCCATTGAGTCCTCTAGAACTGTGAGGTAAATGATCAGTGGTCTTCCTTCCACTGGAGGTGATAAAATCGGAGGATTCAACAGATATTCCTTGATACTGTCGAAGGCGGTTTGGCAATCTTCTGACCAAACGCAATCCTGGTTCTTTTTGAGTAATTTGAAAATCGGCGCACAGGTCACGGTCATGAGGAATATGAATCTGGAGATGTAGTTCAAACGTCCCAGGAATCCCCTGACTTGTTTTTCAGTTTTCGGAGAAGGCATTTCTTGAATGGCCTTGACCTTGTCAGGATCAACCTCAATTCCTTTCTGGCTGACGATGAACCCTAGTAATTTCCCTGAACGGACACCGAAGGTGCACTTGTTGGGATTCAAGCGGAGTTTGTACTTCCTCAAACGCTGGAATAGTTTCAACAGGTGGGTCACATGCTCCTCTTCTATCTTAGATTTTGCAATCATATCATCGACATATACCTCAATTTCTTTGTGTATCATGTCATGAAAAAGAGTTGTCATGGCCCTTTGATAGGTTGCCTCGGCGTTCTTCAAACCGAACGGCATTACCTTGTAACAAAAGGTGCCTCATGGGGTGATGAACGAAGTTTTCTCCATGTCTTTCAGCGCCATTTTGATCTGATTATAGCCCGAGTATCCATCCATGAAGGAGAAAACTTTGAACTTTGCTGTACTGTTCACCAGTATGTCAATGTGTGGTAAAGGAAAGTCATCCTTTGGACTAGCCTTGTTTAGATCCCTATAGTCGACACACATTCTGACCTTTCCGTCCTTTTTGGGAATGGGTACGATGTTGCCTAACCATTGAGGATATTCTGGCTTGGGGAGGAAACCCGCATCAATCTATTTTTGTACCTCCTCTTTGATTTTGATGGCCATGTCTGGGTGAGTCCGTCTCAACCTCTGCTTTACTAGCGGACATTCCGATCTCAACGGTAAGTGATGTTACACGATGCTGGTATCCAACCCGGGATATCTTGATAGGACCAAGCGAATACATCGGGAAATTCTCTGAGAAGCTTTATCAAATCCTCCCTGGCAGTTGGACTGAGCAGTGCCCCAATCCTGATTTCTTTTCTCTCTTTTTTTGAACCCAAGTTTACCGTTTCCAACGGTTCTTTATGAGGTCCAATGGACCTTTCCTCTTGTCTGAGTAGTCGAGAGATCTCTTCTGGAATTTCGTTGTCAACTTCTTCTTCAGCCCCAAATATCGGGAACTCAAAGTTGGGAGAAGGCATCGGATCGTATGTTTCAACGGGGTTTAAAACAAGCAATCTACATGACGTGATGATTCGTGTTTAGAAGAGATAGAGAAAATGCAAGTGTGTGCAGTGTTTTATTTTAATGCTTGTTTTTATTATTGAATTGTTTTTTTTAGGATTACCATTTTCTGAAAAAGCAAAAAGAGAAAATAGCAATTAATGCGGAAATTACAAAACGACGTTATTTTATTAATGAACAAGTCGATTCTTGAAACTACAGCCCTATAAAACAAAACTCTGTCGCTTTGGGCTAAGCAAAGAGGGAAAATTTACAGAAAGCGAGCCCTATCAAAACATCCGTTTCACCTGGGCAGGGTGAAAGGTTAAAGATGGCAATTACTTTGATTGGCGAACGACCTTCGGAGCATCAACAGCGACCCACTGGCGGCGAACTCCTCGGTGAATCACAAAGTCTGGTACCTTCCTTGATTTGTCTTCAGAAATAACGCTGATTTCTGGTGGAGCAGGATCATTGGAATCTGTCTCCCAGGAAGAATTGTCGTAGGAGAATTCCTCAGTTGTATTTTGCAATATATTTGTGCTCTCAACTATATCTCCCCATCCAGTTGGCTGGATTTCTTCGAGCCTGATACGAGAGCTTTCGGGAGCGGTGTATTTGACCATATAGTCGTATTTTCCACTCAGTTGTCCCAAGGTGTCCCAAACTTCTTTGGAACTGGAGGAGTCATCTCTCTCGATGACGTTGACCTTGGGAAAAGCATAGTTGATGAATTCAAGTCCTGCAAATGTTGTAAATTCATCATCATGCTGAGTAGTTTCTGAATGACCTGAGTGTTGATCCCATGACATGGTGGGGACACAGGTATTCTGTTCAATGATGGTCAGCTGATTTTCATTGTTTGGCTGACTCTCTTGCCCCAAGTTTTCTGGGTAAGGTTGCCACATTGGCAGACCATCCATTGGGCCATAGTAGTTGTATTCAAATTGGTCTTTCATCAGAGTGTCCTCCTCTAATGAGTTTGGTGGAGCACGACATCCTTCCGGATCACAATCCTCGTATACCATTTCAATTTCTGACCTTGGTATAAATCTCGGACTCTGTGCGGGATAGCAAAATGGTATAGGCACCTCTTCCTGAGACATATAACCGTCCTCGTTGAGGTAGGACTTCCATTCTTCATCTGTGTCAGAGGGATCTTCCTCATTGATAGCATGTACTGCTTAAGATACTGGGTGAAGAAAACCTCCACTGTGGAAGAAGTTTTGAAGGGGATGAAGACTTTCATCGTTGGCAGATGTCTGGGTACAGGTTGCAGAAAAACCAAGACCCTTCTTTGTTGTATTACCAGTAGGAATGACAAGCTGTCCCCATCCTATCGTATCGGTACTCTTGGCTGCTTTGATAGCATCGTTGTATGAAGAAATGGAAGCTCCTTCTTTGAACTGATTGTTCTTCCTTACCGACAGTGCTTGGAACTGAGTTCTAATAACCTCCTCAGGTTCTATACCAGCAGACGATGATAAGTTGCTAACCAACAAGGCCTGCTCCCCGCAGACTGTGATGAGTTGGTCGTTCTGAACGAACTTTAGCTTTTGGTGGAGGGTTAAAGTAACCGCCCTAGCCTGATGTATCCAAGGTCTTCCTAATAAACAACTGTACGTTGCCCGGATGTCCATGACCTGGAAAGTGACTTGGAAAGTGTGTGGACCGATAGTTATGGGAAGGTCAACTTTGCCGATAACTATTTTTCTGAATCCATCGAACGCTTTGACGACGACCTCACTGATTCTCATCGGAGGGCCTTTGAATGATAATTGCATCAAAGTGGACTTCGGCATAACATTCAGGGCTGACCCTGTGTCTACCAGTACGCTGGCTAAAGCATCGTCCTGGCAGTTAACTGTAATGTTGAGTGCCATGTTATGACGGCGACCCTCTTTGGGTAATTCCTCATCACTAAATCCCAAATTATTGCATGAAGTGATGTTAGAGACAATGCTATCGAACTGTCTGATTGTTACATCTTGTTCCACAAAGGCTTGCTCCAAGACTTTCTGTAGAGCCTCCCTGTGGGCTTCTGAACTGAGTAACAGTGATAACACTGAGATCTTTGAAGGAGTCTGTAACAGCTGATCAACAATGTTGTATTCACTCCTTTGGATGAGCTTCAGCATCTCATCGTTATTTTTCGAAAGGTCGGGATTACTGGATTGACCGATTGATGGATCGGGAGCTCCTGTCTGAAGTTCCTTTATTGTGTTAGCTTCTCCAACCCCTCGGTTGAAGATTCTACCACTCCGTGTTACACGACTGATGTCTGCAATATTCACAACGGAGGGTAATTGAATTTCCTTTCCATTTTCAATGGTTGTTGCACCGTATTTGTAAGGGATAGCCTTAGCTGATTCATACGGTAGTGGTCCCGGCAGATAGATGACTATGGGAACCTTCTGATTTTTCTAACCATCATAAGTAATCTCAATCCATTCCCGGTTGGGAACTTTAGATTCGTCAAGTAGAGGGATAATGGCAAAAACATCCCTGGTCCTGTGATGACCAGATATTGTGACAACATCCTCAACTTGATCGGCAAGGTAGTTCGGCGTCTAGTTGATGGGTCCAGAACTCGGATATGGACAAATTTCTCCACGATCCAACTGTCCCTGAAGAGCTGCTCTCACAAGGTAACACCCTTGGTTACCTTTCGAACAGACGCTACAAAGGTCATAATTGTGTGGTGGCACCTGGCCACGCCCACTTTGAATACAATGTAACCTCACTAGGTTAGCTTCCACAGATCGGACATCCTGACTCTGACGCCGAGTGGGGTTTCTGTTATTGATACTAATTTGCTGAGTATCTTCATCCATATAAATTGGCATCCACCAGTGATTTAACAAGTGCCGAAGTGCCTCCTGGACAAGGGTACAACCTCAATCGTTTTTGCAACCCGCTTTACAGTTTTGATAGTCGTGTGATATTAAGAATCCGAGTCGGACCTGCTCAGCATGTAACTCTACCAGGTTGGTATTCATCACGCGAATATCAAAGATCTGAACCATGTTGATCTGATAAGAATTCCTATCATGGTAGTCTTGGATCCATCCAAGATCCATCTGACGCTGGAGGGCTTCTTGTACAAAAGATCAACTCTGTTTATTTATCGAGCAAGTCAAACAAGAACTGTAATTATGCCGCGGCAGATTATGATACTGGCTTTGCCTTGAGTGCATTGCCACTAAGTTGACATTCATCGCACGGACGTCGTGGTTTTGAATGACGTTAGAATTCATGTAGACCATGTTATCTCCACGAACTCGGTGCTCTTGGATCCATCCAAGATCCATTTGTTCCTGTAGAGCTGCTTGCACCACAGAACATCCCCGGCTGTCTTTAGACCAGATATCACACTGATGATAGTTATGAGGTGGCACATGGCCATATCCACTCTGTCTACAATGCATCTTGACCAGATTGGTTTTTAACAAGAGTACATCATGAATTTGATAGACATCGTTAGTCTCTCCTTCTATCAAATTGACTGCAGCCTTCTCATGTTGAGGCAGCGGGTTCATGAGAACATTAGGATTTGTATCCTTGAAGGATAAGACCCCGCTCCTAACAAGTTTTTGCACGTCGGACTTGAAATTGAGATAAGTCTCGATGTTATGCCCTGATCCTCCTTGGTGGTAAGGGCAAGTTTGATCCACCTTAAACCAAAAAAGCGAATTTTCTGGTACTGTAAGAGGAGATTTAGTCTGAATGTGCCCCTTAGCCAGTAGTAATGGAAATAGTTCTGCGTACGATACGGGTATAGGATCAAACCCTGATGGTCGTGTTGTACGGTTGTTGTTATATGGAGGACGAGCCTGCTGAAGAGGCTGTTGTGTTCTTTGCTTATCAGGTTGGCTTTGCGCAACCTGAGGTTGATACGTAGGCACAGTGCTGATAGTAGGAGTTACAGCTGCTACCGGTTAATAACGTCGCCTTTGCTTTCCGAGAGAGATATTCCCAATATCTTGCTCTTTTTTCTTAGGGAGAGCACTACCGTATTTTTTAGTACCGCTCGTCGATCCAGTGTCTTTTACCAAACGTCCTTCTCGGACGGCTTCCTCAAGACGTACGCCCATGCCGACCATCTCGGTGAAATCACTAGGTGCACTGGCAACCATTCGGTCATAGTAAAATGAGCTTAAGGTTTTTAAAAAGATCTTTGTCATCTCTTTTTCCTCAAGAGGTGGACAAATTTGAGCGGCAATTTCACACCACCTTTGAGCATACTCCTTAAAGGTTTCCTTGTCCTTTTGCGACATCGATCTGAGTTGATCTCTGTCCGGTGCCATGTCCAAATTGTATTTGTATTATTGGACGAAGGCAGTACCAAGATCTCTAAATGTGCTAATCGTAGCAAGGTTTAAACCCATGTACCATTTGAGTGCGGCACCGGTTAAACTATCCTGAAAGTAGTGAATCAGCAGGTCCTGATTCTCCGTCTAAGCTGACATTTGCCGAGCGTACATCACCAAGTGACTTTGAGGGCAAGAGTCACCCTTGTATTTTTCAAAGTCGGGCACTTGAAATTTGTGCAGAACTTTCACATTGGGGACCAAGCAGAGGTCTGCGGCGTCCTTTCCAAATAGATCCTAACCGCGAATGGCTTGCAGTTCCTTCTGCATTTCCACGAACTATTCCTGGAACTCATCCATTCGGTCAAACATAGTTTCCTTTTTACCAGAAGGTATCTGTGGAATCTGTCCTTCTGGGACAGTGTGCACCACGGGGGTGGTACCGTGACTACAGCAGTGAATCTTGGCATTTCCCGAAGTTTGTAACCTTTAGGAGTCTTCAGTATGCCCCTGGCATCTTCGCTTTCCCGAAGTTTGTAACCTTTAGGCCCAGCGGCTTCTGTTATGATTCCCTGATCTTCAGTGATCGGCAGAACATATCCTTCTGGGATATAGTTAACAGGCATGCCCCAAGGACGATCTTTCGGCATTTGATACCTAGGATCATACTTCTCCACTATGGGCGTTGAGGTGATCTCTGAGATCACAGTCCTTTGTAGCTGAGCTTCTGCCATGGCTTGCATGTCGTTATGAAGCTTTCTCATATCCTCTCTTAGAGCGTCGATCTCTTCTTTTAACCCTCTGTTTTCTTCCTCAAGATCATCCATCTTTTTCTGACGATTGGCTCGAGTATTGTACGAATGAGACAGTTTGACTCTAGAACCGAGACACAAACGTGAGATTCGTAGGTAAGAAGAATACGCGATGTGAGAATGATGAATGCAATGATTATATTAATTGTTTTTTGGTTTAATCAAAATAAACTTCGACAATTAGATTGCAAATATCAATCAGTGGGGAAACCCTTTTTTATTGAAATTCAAAGGATTACAGAGATGGAAATATAGTAGATTACAAGGTGCAGAAACAGAAACCTAAGCTAATGGGTCCCGAGTCCTCTCTGAAGAGAAATCGGGTGCTGATTCTGGTATCTTCCTTTTCTTTGACCGGGGCTCTTGGGTCGTTGTCGGTTTGTCATTCCTTTGCCAAGTGAAAGGAGCGAGCAAATTCCTTTGGTCATCTTGATTCTCTACAGCATATTGCTCCAAAATTTCAATCAGAGCATCTTTTTCTTTTAGTAATTGCTTTATTTTGATGCACTCTATGTCGAGGGTGCGGTACTTATTCTTCCAAGACCTTCTCTCCTTTTGAACTTTGTTGAGAGTAACCTGAAGCTTTTTAGTTTCCGTCATGAAATACATGACAGATTCCCTCGGCGGAAGAATTCTGTAACGAGGATAAGGCATTTTTAGCTTGAGAGCTCTAGTTTGTACCCAATGGAGATAAGGCTCTACCGAGACATAGTCCAGTTTTCCCAGAGACTCTCGTCCTTTCTTATGAACATGTTTCCAAGCGTGCACTATTTCCATCTTTAGTGCTCTGTCATTTTCTCCTTCCTTGAAGAAAAGACCTTCCAGATGAACACCCCGTGGGATGTGTCTCATCGGGTATCCAAATATACGACGAACCAACACCGGATGATAGTTGATTCCTCCTTTAGTTTCTATGAGGGGTACGTTGGGGAAGTTTCCACAACGATCAATGATTCTGATTCCATCATAGATCCTATTACACCAATCTATATCAAAGTTGGTAAGAGACATGATCTTCTGCGACCAACGTAAGGCACTCTTGCAATCCCAAAAAGCAGCAGACTTGGGCAATTGGGAGATAAACCATTTGTAAAGCAAACGTATACAGCATGTGATCCCCCCTCCGCTGTATAAATTTCCCAAGTGTACAGAATGATACGCATCTGCGAGCAAAGTCGGCACAGGATTTCCAATGAGAAAAACCTTAATGGAGTTGATATCGACGAAGTTATTGATGTTGGGAAACAAAAATAACCTGTAGGTGAGCAAGACAAAGACGCTTTCAAAAGCAGTCACGTTTCCTATACTGGCAAAATACAGGGCCTTCTTTGTCAAGAACTGGGCTGGAAAACCTTGGATGCCACCCTTAGTGGTTAGGTGAGTCCTGACCTCAGACTCGTCCAAATGAATTGCTCTTGCAATGGTCTGATTCTTTGGAATTTCTTCCAGTCCAGAAAATGGAGCTCGATCAGTAATGTGTAGATCAATCAGATGAGAATACTCCTCCAGCGTTGGTGCGAGCTAGTAATCCGGGAATGTGAAACAGTGATAAAATGGATCATAAAACTGAATGAGCGCATCCATGATTCCCTCAATCACATGGACTCTTAACAGTGGTAGCAGACCTCCGTGCTTGGCTCTGAAAGCCTCAGGGTTAGTGATCATCCTCGCTAACCTTCTCAAATCCTCTAGCTTTGGAACCTTGAAGGTATACCTATGTGTTCTCCTTCTACCGAAATCCATTAGCGCAATCCTTTTCTCTGATATTTGCAATCACAATCTTAGTTTAATTTGAAAAACAGAGAGACTAGAAGAGAAATTTTTTGAATGTTTTAATGTTTTTTAAATGAATGCATGAATGCAGCACACAAAAACATAGAAAAAACATGGGGTCAAAGGGTCGTTGTCATGAAGTCAAGGCTCTACCCATCCCCAAAGGTTTATACTAGGGTGATTTTTGTACCTGTACTCATTATCATCAGCTCCTCCCAGGAAAGCAAAACAACAAGCGAATCGTCAGCAAGTTATAGAGCAATCTTAGAGTAAGTGCCATTCACCGAGAATAGATCACCAGCCTCAAATGAGGGTAGTATCGCGTGACAACTATTTCCGATAGTTTCCACACTACAAAGGGTTGGCTCCTCAGCTTCTCAGACATCATAATCGGCCCATTGCCTATGAGAGGGAATGGGTTGCATTGGTCAGCCTCCACTGAGGTTGATGGTCGACCTTGTCGCCATCACTTATCTTAAGTGTATACTCAATCTTTCCACATGCGGCATCACACGCATTCCCATTAGCAAAAAATAAACACGTATAGCAATTAGGAAAAGCAGTATATATATTTGTCCTAAACATCCTAGGCCTTTAAAAGCTAAGAATCTAAAGTTCCTGACAGAAAATGGTTTCCCGGCGGAGTCACCATCCTGTGGTTTCATTCCAAATTAACGGCGTTTTGACCTAAGATCCTAGTGACGTCAAGGTTTCTACCTAGGGGACAAAAAAAAGAACAAGATCCCTAAAGAGACCCCTCGTCTTCCCCAGCAGAGTCGCCATTTTTCTGTAGCGAGTGATTTTTGGATGTGGTTGCGAAGCACAATCGCTCTGGTACTACAGCTCGATTCATTTTTTATCCTATTAAAGCTGATGAAGGAAGGGAAATAGATGTCTCCAATTAACCCTGCTTGCATACTGAGATTAAACAGTCAAAACTATTGGTTTACAGATGCTACAAAGATTCGGGGTTTCTCCTAGGTTATTTTGTTGACGAGGGGCGTTTTAGGATATCGGTTAGGATGTTAGATCGATTGTATGAGAGTAAGGGATTTTGGGTTTTTGTTTAGTGTGCTCACTAAGATTTTTTCTTTCAATCTTATGCCTACGTATTCCCGTTTACCGAAACAGGGAAATCAGAGCGTTCGTAGTTCCTCATATTCTATGGGAGGAAATGGTCGTTTTGGTGTCTTGTTCAAAGCCCAAGACGTGCAACGAAAGGTGATTTGTATCTTGTTCAAAGCCTATGATGTGAAGCTTAAAGGTCTATTTGTATCTTGTTCAAAGCCCAAGATGTGAAGCTGAAGGGGTTTGACTTTAGAGAGAATTTGTCATCTCTAAAGAGGAGTTTGTCTGTCACAACGGTTTATAAAGGAGAATTACTTTAACCGGGATATGTGAATCCGGCAATGCCATAATTTCCTTTATAGGGGATTTCCAACTTAAAGGAGAAGACTTTAACTCAGTGTAGCGCAATGCTATCCTTCCTTGGGAATTTCTCATGCTAAAAGAGGGATAGTGGCATGGATGTAGATGATCCAGAGGCTTGCCGCTTACAGCAATTAGATGAAGGGGAAAGAGTAGTTGAAGTTTGTGTACTGTGAACGAGGCACAGCTTTGATGCTAAAAGGTTAATTGGATCAACCAGTGATTTTCTTATACAAAGCCTAAGAGGAGGCTATTATGTGTCTCGTACAAATCCCGAGAGAGAGGCTAAAAGGTTTTGACTCAACGAGGGAATCTTTTGGTATCTCGTATAAAGCCCAAGATGGAGGCTATTTGACTCAACAAGAGAGTCTTTTGTATCTCGTACGAAGCCCGAGAGGGAGGCTAAAATTTGTTTGGCTCAATAAGAACCTTTTTGTATCTTGTATAAAGCCCGAGATAGAGGCAAAAGGGTGATTGACTCAACGAGGGAGTCTCTTATGTGTCTCGTACAAAGCCTGAGAGAGAGGCTAAACGTTGTTTGACTCTGCTGGGGAGAATCATTGTATAAAGCCCAAGAGAGAGGCTATTATAACTGGAGAAGGATCATTATACAAACCCTAAGAGGAGGCTATGGTTACTGTTTCAGTTGAGTGACAGGTCCAGTATACTGATTTAAAGAGAAAATCAGTTCTTATATGAGCAACACTGTACTCAAGGATTTGATTCGAGGATCCGGGTTATTCCTGTTCTTTAAGGAAGTGGGAAATCCGAAGGGTATCGAGACTGTCCGAGTCTATGGGTTTTCTTCCTATTTAACGAAGGGGTCACTTGAGAATGTCTTTGAGACTCAAGGAGATTAGACTGTCCAAGTCTAGAGTTTCATCTTTTGTACTATGCTTTGAGAAACAGTAGTAGACTCTTTGAAAGGACTGTTCTTTGCAGATGACTAATTTCTGTTCCTATACCTTTAGGAGGTCGTCGGGACAATTTGTATGAAGCCCAAGAGGAGGCTGGAAACTTTTAAGAAGTCGGCGGGTCCTTGTACGATGCCCAAGAGGAGGCTATCATTCTCGGAGGAAGAGATCATTATACGAAGCCTAAGAGGAGGCTGTGAAAACTTTTAAGAAGCTGATGGGTCCTTGTACTAAGCCCAAGAGGAGGCTAGGTTGCTTTTAGGAAGCCTGCGGGTCCTTGTACAATGCCCAAGAGGAGCCCGATGCTTTTAAGAAGCCTGTGGGTCCCCAAACCCCGAGAAATTCAAGGCAAGCTATTCACAAGGAATAAATCAAGTCAGGAAAGTTCGAGAATTTGGAAGAAACTCAAAGATGCCATTCACGGAGAATACATTCATCTCTTGGAGTAGAGTTTCTTGACAATTCCTAATGAGGACAGCCGAAGAGAATACTGTATCTGGTGATCCTATTGGGGGTCTAGGTGTCGGGGAAACTCTAAATATCTATACTATTATTACACAGTTGATATGAGTTTATGAAAGAAGACTTACAGCGAAACAGCCCCACAATACAGTTATATGTATATGAAAGCGGTAAATGAAAGCATATAAACACTTACTCGGTTGTAGAGCTTCCATGCTGTTTGGTTAGTTGTTCAACAAAGATAGATTGAAAACAACAGTATATTCAAAATCAAAGGAGAAAGTGCTTTGAAAAAGAAAGATTTGGGGCTTATACCTCAAGGAGAGGCCCAGGGTTTTATCAGTGAGCGCACTGTTTGACTTTGTATAGAGGGACTTATACAAGTGACTGAGGCCCAAAATTATTTCTGTACAAAAGGATGGGTCTTACACTCTCTCAAGAGGCCCAAAAGGTTTAAAGAAAAAGAGTGGGGCTTATAACACGAGGGTAGGCCCAATGTTTATTTTTCCGTTTGAAATGGCGATCGCGCCAAGATTTTCTTTTAACGCGAAGGGGCTTATACAATAGCTGAGGCCCAAATGGTTTTGGTTAAAAAGGGATTGGGTCTTACACTCTATTAGAGGCTCAAAAATTTTGAATGGGTCTTATAGCTCGAGGAGAGGCCCAAAGTTTGTTTTTCAACGGATGATGATCGCGTCGTTTATTTGAAAATGTACAGAGGGACTTATACAAGGTCTGAGGCCCAAAAAGTTTTCTGTACACGGGGATGGGTCTTACACTCTCTCAAGAGGCCCAAAAAGTTTTAAAGAAAAGAAATGGGTCTTACTACTCGAGGGTAGGCCCAAGGTTTTTTTTGTTTTGAAAAGGCGACGATCGCGTCGTTTGTTTTTGATGGTATCGGGACTTATACAATACACTGAGGCCCAAAAATGATTTGGTCAAAAAAATGATTGGGTCTTACACTCTATTAGAGGCCCAAAGTGTTTTGAAAATGATTTATGAGGGTTGAATTAATCCAAAAACCCTAATTTGTTTTCAAAAATGTGTTTTAATTGAATAAAAATTCAATTAAAATGATCAAAATTGTTTAACATAGGAAAAACAAATTGTGATCTTGGATTAATGCTTCAAAAATTAAGTATTGACCTACAAAATAATTAGAAAGCATTAAAAGTTGCAAAATCAAGGTGGAAAAAATATTTTAAATGTCAAAAACAATTAAAACATTAATTCTTTGCAAAAATATCAATTATACAAAATAAATAATATTTTTGGGATTTTTGGGAAAATAAAATATTTTAACATTTTTGTGAATTATTAAAAAAAGAACCAACTCAAAATCATTAAAACTCAGAGAGAAATTAATTTTTGAATCAATTAAATAAAATCACAAAATTCAAATATTCAAATATTGGAAAATGGCGCCAAGAACAAAGGCAAGAACACGCGCGTTTTTCAGTTTTGCACAGATTTGCATTTTCTATCCAATCTCACTGAATACTTAATCATATCATGCAATCCACATACCAATCAACTCGTTTCAACCTCACGATCATGTCTATGGTATTTAATTTCATTTAAATTAAACATATAACAAGAAATCACGAAAAATCCTCAAGAACCCTAATTTCTGCATGAAGGCTATGATTTTTGATACACGATTCAAACAATGCAATTAATTAAGGGGAAACATTCCATGCATGATTATGAACATATGGCCAAATTATTGTGCAGCAAAAATTGCATGGATCATAGAGTTAGAAGAGCTCATGCTTACCACTTGCAGCTGGTGATCGTGATTTGTGTTGGAAGTGTTACAGCTAGGTTCCAATGATCTGGATAGCTTCCCTAGGTGCCATGGAGTGTGTATGAATGCTTGGAATGGATTGAAATGGTTTGGAGCTGAAGATGGTACCTCAATTGCAAAACTGTCAAGAACTTGAGCAATTGGCTGGTGATTTTGTGAAATCAGTGTTCCAGATGTTATGTGAGTGTTTGGATCACTTCTATATGATGTATGTGAGGTGTGTGTGTGTGTGTGATTGGTTTAATTGGAAAAGCTCTCAAACTCAAAACCCGATAGTGACTTGTCTTGGAAGGCAAAATTGGAGTGAAAGAAGAGATTTTGAGGAAAGCATCTATTTGATGGCTTTGGTGTACTCAAACTGATCACAATTGAGCTCTATTTATAGTAGAGCAAGTTTGTTTTGCAAGGAATAGTGAATGGCAACTGCTGAGTAGGTTTGGCCAATGTTGGAAAATGAAAATCCAAGTCTCCTCTAGCCATTGACTAGAGGTTAGGGCACATGTTGCCGGTCCCCTTGGTCTTGGATAAGTCTTGACTGAATTCAGTTGCTAAGAGCTCAGTTCATGCCACCTTGATGCTCCCATTGAATGCTCTAATCCAAAATTGGAGTCTTGTCCCTATTTTGGCAATTCTAGGTTCAACATGTTATTTCTTGTTCCAAAGACTTTGGAGGCTTGGCTCAGTGATTGTCCCCTTTAGATTCAATCCTCAGAGGTCTCCAAGTGGATAGGAGCATTTGGATTTGGCTGATTTTGGTAAATCGAGCAAAAATGCAAAATCTGCCTTGCCTTGACAGATTTCAACAAGGCAACTTGCCAATGTTATATCTCATGACTCGAATTGAATTTGGTAATGTTCTTGGTCATTTTGGAAAGCCCTTACATGATACAACAACTGTTTGAACATTTTTGGTTTTGATCTCTTTTGAATCCAAATGAAAAATCCCCCTACATTTGGCAAAAAGTAGGCTAAAATCTGACTTAGTGAAATTTTCACTAAGTGTTGGAACAAAGTGACTTTTCTTGATTTTGATCACTCCATAACTCAAAATCCATGAGGAATTTGGACATAGGTCAGTATGAAGCTTTTGTAGAGGGCAATGAGATCTACAAATCAAGCTTTGAATGGGGAACAATGGCCTTGTAGTTTAGGAGTTATGGTCCTCCAAAGTTGGCACATTAGTGTCACTTTTTCCATAACTTAGAAATTTTTCTAAGTTTTTATGGTTACCCCTTTTACAAGTTATCCCACTTTCTTTGATTTTTCTTGATGAATGATGATTCAAATCATACATTAACATCATTTTAGGGTTAAAAATCCATTTTGGTGAAAAATCTCAAAAAGTCAAAGTTGACTTTTGTGCACAGTTGACTTTTTATCAGATGAATTCCAAACTGTGTAATTCTTCATGAAATCATGTCCTTGGCCTAAATAAAACTTGATGGACATGTTCCATGGGTGTCATAGGGTATATTAAATCATGTCTTAGGGCTTGGGAGCATGTCCTGGTCAAAAGTCAAAGTTACAGTTGACTTTCCTCGCGAAACCCTAATTGTGGTGCAGATGAAATTGAGACTTGTTGCTCAAGCTTCTTGGATTAATCCATTGTTCCAAATGGATCCATATAGTTCATTAGAGAAACTCAAACCCTCTCTTGAGGTCTTGGCTCATGATTTGCCCTAAAAGTCTACTTAGGGGTGAATTAGGTCAAGAAACCCTAATTCCTGATTTTTTATGAATGCATCCCCTGAGGCAAAATTGACTTGATAATTGGGTCCATGAGGTCCCATGAAGTATATTAGGTTATGTTTTGGATCATTGGCTTGTGCCCAGATGAAAAATTTCCATCTGGAGGCCCTGGTCGACCAAAACCCTAATTTGGTGACATTGTCGATCTTGAGACTTGATCCACCTAGAAGGGAGCAGCCTTGTGCTTGATCCTTGAAGTGGGAGTCCTTTTGATCCATTGTGGGTATGTTAGAGGCTAGACAAGTTGAAGATCAAGTCAATCTTTGATTGATCCTTTGTCTAAGGCTCTGAGAGGGCTTAAAACCCTAATTTCGATTGTAGTGAATGCTCAACAACCCTTGAGGCATTTGATGAGGCATGATGGTTCATCCATATTGTGATGATGATTTGCACAATGATGGGAAATTTTAGTGGTCAAAATTTGGGGTATGACAGTCAGCTCAGACAGAGAACCAGGATCTACTGATTCACTACTTTCAGGATAGTTTAACCGGTGCCGCATTAAAATGGTACATGAGTTTAAACCGCGCTACGATTAGCACTTTCAGAGATCTTGGCACTGCCTTCGTCCAACAATATAAATACAATTTGGACATGGCACCAGACAGAGATCAACTCAAATCAATGTCGCAAAAGGAGAAGGAAACCTTTAAGGAGTACGCTCAGAGATGGCGTGAAATTACCGCTCAAATTTGTCCACCTCTAGAGGAAAAAGAGATGAAAAAGATTTTTTAAAGACCTTGAGCTCATTTTAATATGACAGAATGGTTGCCAGTGCGCCCAGCGACTTCACCGAAATGGTCGATATGGGAGTGCGTCTCGAGGAAGCCGTTCGAGAAGAACATCTAGTCAAAGACACTGGGTCGACAAGCGGTACTAAAAAATACGGTAGTGCTCTCCCTAAGAAAAAGGAGCAAGATATTGGGAATATCTCTCTCGAAAAGCAAAGGCGACGGTACCAACCAGTAGCAGCTGTAACTCCTGCTATCAACCCCACGCCTGTTTCTACGTATCAACCTCAGGTTGCTCAAAGCCAACCGCAGTCGCGGCAATTTCAGCAAAGGACACAACAACCTCTTCAGCAGGATCGTTCTCAATACAACAACAACCGTACAACGCGGCACCAGGATTTGATCCTATACCCGTATCGTACGCAGAACTATTTCCATTACTGTTAGCCAAGGGGCACGTCCAAACCAGGTCTCCTCTTACAGTACCGGAAAATCCTCCTTTTTGGTTTAAGGTGGATCAGACTTGCCCTTACCATAAAGGAGGACCAGGGCATAACATAGAAAAATGTCTCAGTTTCAAATCCGACGTGCAAAAGCTTGCTAGGAGCGGGGTCTTATCTTTCAAAGATACGAATCCGAATGTTCTCACGAACCCGCTGCCTCAACACGAGAAGGCTACGGTCAATTTGATAGAGGGAGAGTCTAACAACACCTATCAAATTCACGATGTACTCTTATTGAGGGCCAACTTGGTCAAGATGCATTGTAGACAGAGTGGATATGGCCATGTGCCACCGCATAATTATCACCAGTGTGATATCTGCTCTAAAAACAATCAAGGATGTTCTGTGGTGCAATCAGCTCTACAAGAACAGATGGATCTCTGATGGATCCAAGAGCACCGAGTTCGTGGAGTTAACATGGTTTATACAAATTCCAACATCATTCAAAACCACGATATCCATGCGATGAATGTCAACTTGGTGGCAATGCACTCAAGGAAAATCCAGTATCATAATCTGCCGCGTCACGATTATAATTCCTGCCTGAATTGCTCGGTAAACAAATAGGGATGCTCTTTTGTACAAGAGGCCCTCCAGCATCAGATGGATCATGGATGGATTCAAGACTACTATGATAGGAATCATTATCAAATCAACATGATTCAAATCTTCGATATTCGCTTAATGAATACCAGCCTGGTGGAGTTACATGCTAAACAGGTCTGGCTCGGGTTCCTGGTATCACATGATTATCAGGGCTGTAAAGCGGATTGCGAAGACGATCAGGGCTGTGCCCTTGTCTAGGAAACACTTCAGCACTTGTTAAACCACTGGTGGCTTCCAATCTATATGGATGAAGACACCCAGCAAATTAGTATCACTAACGAGAATCCTACTAGATATCAAAGTCAGGATGTTCGATCGATGGAAACAGATCTAGTAAGGTTACATTGTATTCAAAGCGGACGTGGCCATGTGCCACTACACAACTATGAGCGGTGCGGAGTTTGCTCAGTGGATAATCAAGGATGCTACCTCGTACGAGCAGCCCTTCAAAGACAGTTGGACCGCAAAGAAATTCAACCATGGTTAAGTTCTGGATCAGTCAACTACTTCACTGATCAAATCGAGGAAGTTGTCGTAATCTCTAATCATCAGATGGCTAGGGATATTTCTACCATTATCCCTCTACTTGACAAATCGAGAGTTCCCAACCGAGAATAGATCGAAATTACTTACGATGGTCAGAAAAATCAGAAGGCTCCCATAGTCATCTATCTACCGAGACCGCTACCGTATGAATCAACTAAGGCTATCCTTTACAGATACGGTGCAACAACAATTGAGAATGGAAAGGAAATTCCGTTACCCTCTCTCGTGAATATTGCAGACATCAGTCGAGTAACACGGAGTGGTAGAATCTTCGACAGAGGAGTTGGAGAACCCAGCAAAGAAAAGGAACCTCAGACAGAAGTTCCCAATCCACCAGTCGGTCAATCCAGTAATCCCGACCTTTCGAAAAACAATGATGAGAAGCTGAAGCTCATCCAAAGGAGTGAATACAACATTGTTGATCAGCTGTTACAAACTCCTTCAAAGATCTCAGTATTATCACTGTTACTTAGTTCAGAAGCGCACAGGGAGGCTCTACAGAAAGTCTTGGAGCAAGCCTTTGTAGAACAGGATATAACAATCAGACAGTTAGATAACATTGTCTCTAACATCACTTCCTGCAATAACTTGGGATTTAGTGATGAGGAATTACCTGAAGAAGGTCGCCATCATAACATGGCGCTCAACATTACAGTCAACTGCCAGGACGATGCTTTAGCCAGCGTACTGGTAGACACAGGGTCAGCCCTGAATGTTATGCTGAATTCCACTTTGATGCAATTATCATTCAAAGAACCTCTAATGAGAACCAGCGAGGTTGTCGTCAAAGCATTTGACGGATCCAGAAAAATGGTTATCGGCGAAGTCGACCTTCCCATAACTATCGGTCCTCACACTTTCCAAGTCACTTTCCAGGTCATGGACATCTGGGAAACATACAGTTGTTTATTAGGAAGACCTTGGATACATCAGGCTGGGGCGGTCACTTCGACCCTCCACCAAAAGCTAAAGTTCGTACAGAACGGCCAACTTGTCACGGTTTGTGGAGAACAAGCCTTGCTCGTGAGCAACTTGTCATTATCTACTTGTGTAGAACCCGAGGAGGTTGTTGGAACTCAGTTCCAAGCACTTTCGGTGAGCAATGAGAATTAATTAGAGAAAGAAACCTGGATTTCCTCATACAGAGATACTCTCGAAGTGATTGAAAATAACAATGCAAAAGGATGGGGACAGCTTGTCATTCCCACTGATAACAAAACAAAGAAGGGTCTTGGTTTTTCTGCAACCTGCACCCAGACAGCTGCTAACGATGAAAGTCTTCATCCCATTCAGAACTTCTTCCACAATGGAGGCTTCCTTCAACCAGTGACTCAAGACGTGCATACCATCAATAAAGATGATTCCTCCGATACAGAGGAAGAATGGAAGTCCTATCTCAACGAGGATGGTTATAAATCTCAGGGCAAAACACAGACTCCCTTTTACTTTCCTGCACAGAGCCTGAGATTTATACCAAGGTTAGATGTCAAAATGATGTACGGAGATTGTGATCCGGAAGGATGTCGCGCTCCCCCAAACTCATTAGAGGAGGACACTCTGATGAAAGACAGCTTTGACCCTGATTACTATGGCCCGATGGATGGCCTGCCAATGTGGCAGCCTTACCCAGGAGACTTGGGGCAAGAAAGTCAGTCGAACAATGAAAATCAGTTGAGCATCATTGAAAAGAATACTTGCGTCCCCACCATGTCATGGGATCAACACCCAGGTTATCCTGGAAAATACCCAACACGACGATGAATTCGTAACGTTTGCAGGACTAGAATTCATTAACTATGCTTTTCCCGAGGTCAATGTCATCGAGAGGGATGACTCCTTCAGTTCCAAAGAAGTGTGGGACACCTTGGGACAACCAAGTGGAAAATACGTCTTCAAGGTCAAGTACACCGCTCCTGAAAGCTCTCGTATCAGGTTCGAAGACATCCAGCCAACTGGATGGGGAGATACAGTTGAGAGTACAAATATTATGCAAAATACAACTGAGGAATCCTCCTACGACAACTCTGCCTAGGAGACAGATTCCAATGATCCAGCTCCACCAGAAATCAGCATTATTTTTTAATACAAAAGAAGGAAGGTACCAGACTTTGTGATTCACCGAGGAGTTCGCCGCCAATGGGTCATTATCGATGTTCTGAAGATAGTTCATAAGTCTTTACTTTAACCTTTCACCCCGCCCAGGTGAAACAGATGCTTTGATAGGGCTCGCTTTCTGTAAATTTCCCTCTTCGCTTCGCCCAAAGCAACAGAGTTTTGTTTTATAGGGCTGTAGTTTCAAGAATCGACTTGTTCATTAATAAAATAACGTCGTTCTGTAATTTCTACATTAATTGTTGTTTTCTCTTTTTTCTTTTTTCAAAAAATGGTAATCCTAAAAAACAACTCAATAATAAAAACAAGCAGTTTTCAAAGAAAAATACACTGCACACACTCTTGCGTTTTCTCTATCTCTTCTAAACACAAATCATATCGTCATGCAGATTGCTTGTTTTAAACCTCGTTGAAACATACGATCCAATGCCTTCTCCCAACTTTAAGTTCCCGGTATTTGAGGCTGAAGAAGAAAATGACGACGAAATTCCAGAGGAGATCTCCCGACTACTCAGACAAGAGGAAAGGTCCATTGAGCCTCACAAAGAGTTACTGGAAATAGTCAACTTTAGATCAGAAGAAGAGAGAAAATAATTCAAGATTGGGGCACTGCTCAGTCCAACTGTCAAAGAGAGTTTGACAAAGCTTCTCAGAGAGTTTCCCGATGTATACGCTTGGTCCTATTAGGATATGCCAGGGTTGGATACCAGCATCGTGGAACACCATCTACCATTGAGATCAGAATGTCTGCCAGTAAATCAGAGGTTGAGACGGACTCACCCGGACATGGCCGTCAAAATCAAAGAGGAGGTACAGAAACATATTGACGCGGGTTTCCTCGCTACGTCAGAATATCCTCAATGGTTAGCCAACATCATACCAGTTTTGAAAAAGGACGGAAATATCAGAATGTGTGTGGATTACAGAGATCTAGACAAGGCTAGTCCAAAGGATGACTTTCCCTTACCACACATTCACATGTTGGTAGACAGTACAACAAAGTTCAAAGTTTTCTCCTTCATGGATGGATTCTCGGGCTATAACCAGATCAAAATGGCGCCGAAAGACATGGAGAAAACTTCGTTCATTACCCCCTGGGGTACCTTCAGTTACAAGGTAATGCCGTTCGGTTTGAAGAACGCCGGGGAAACCTATCAGAGGGCCATGACTACTCTGTTTCATGACATGATACATAAAGAAATCGAAGTATATGTCGATGATATGATTGCGAAATCTAAAACAGAGGAGGAGCATGTGACCCACCTGTCAAATCTATTCGAGCGTTTGCGAAAGTACAAAATCTGCTTAAATCCCAATAAGTGCACGTTCGATGTCCGTTCAGGGAAACTCTTAGGGTTCATCGTCAGCCAGAAAGAAATTGAGGTTGATCCTGACAAGGTCAAGGCCATTCAAGAAATGCCTTCTCCAAAGACTGAAAAACAAGTCAGGGGATTCCTGGAATGTTTGAACTACATCTCCAGATTCATATTCCTCATGACCGCGACATGTGCGCCAATTTTCAAATTACTCAAAAAGAATCAGGACTGCGTTTGGACAGAAGACTGCCAAACCGCCTTTGACAGTATTAAGGAATATCTGTTGAACCCACCAATTCTATCACCTCCAGTGGAAGGAAGACCACTAATCATATATTTAACAGTCTTGGAAGACTCAATGGATTGTGTACTTGGCCAACAAGATGAAACAAAAAGAAAAGAGTCTGCCATCTACTATTTGAGCAAGAAATTTACCGACTGCGAGACTCGGTACACTATGCTCGAGAAAACTTGTTGCGCTCTGGCTTGGGCAGCCAAACGTCTTCGCCAGTACATGATTCGTCACACCACTTCGTTAATCTCTGAAATGGATCTAATCAAGTATGTCTTTGAAAAGCCTGCTATCACAGGAAGGATTGCCCGTTGGCAGATGTTGTTATCAGAATATGACATAGAGTACCATGCTCAGAAAGTCGTTAAAGGAAGTGTTTTAGCCGATCATTTGGCTCATCAACCGATTGACGATCAGGAATCAGTCGGATTTGACTTCCCAGACGAAGATGTCATGTATCTAAAAATGAAAGACTGTGATGAACCGCTACCCAGTGAAGGGCCAGAACCAGGTTCCCAATGGGGACTAATCTTTGATGGAGCTGTCAATCATTACGGAAATGGAATTGGGGCAATTATCATAACACCTCAGGGTACCCATATTCCTTTCACCGCTAGACTTACGTTCAAGTGCACAAACAATGAGGCCGAATACGAAGCTTGTATCATGGGTCTCGAAGAAGAGATCGACTTAAGGATTAAGAACTTGGATGTATATGGCGACTCAGCCCTGGTTATCAATCAGATCAAAAGAGATTGGAACACATACCAATCAGGATTGATTCCTTACAAAGATTACGCAAGAAGGTTGTTACCCTTCTTCAACAAAGTCGAGTTTCATCATATCCCTCGTGAGGAGAATCACATGACTGATGCATTAGCCACTCTCTCTTCCATGATTAGTGTAGGTAAATGGAACGACCTACCCAAGATTGACATAATGCGCCTTGAATGGCCTGCTTACATCTTCATGATTGAAGCAGTCATAGACGACAAACCTTGGTATCACGATATCAAATGCTTCCTTCAGAAACAAGAGTACCCACCTGGGGCACTAAGGAAGGACAGGAAAACCCTCAGAAGGCTGGCTGGAAATTTCTTCCTGAGCGGTGATGCACTCTATAATAGGAACTTTGACATGGTCTTGCTTCGATGCGTCGACAGACCAGAAGCAGACATGCTAGTAAAAGAAATTCACGAAGGGTCCTTGGGCACTCATGCCAACGGACATACAATGGCGAGAAAAATTATAAGAGCAAGGTATTATTGGTTGACAATGGAATCTGACTGCTACAAGTACATGAGGAGATGTCACAAGTGTCATATATACTCAGACAAAATCCATGTACCGCCAACGCATCTCAAAGTTGTTTCTTCCCAATAGCCTTTTTCCATATGGGGAATCGACATGATTAGCATGATTGAGCCCAAAGCTTTGAACGGACATCGATTCATTCTGGTCGCCATTGATTACTTCACCAAGTGGGTCGAAGCAGCGTCATACGCCAATGTGACCCGACAAGTGGTGGTACGATTTATCAAAAACAATATCATCTGCCGTTATGGTGTTCTGAGCCAGATCATTACCGATAATGGATCTAACTTGAACAACAAGATGATGAAAGGGTTGTGCACAGAGTTCAAGATCGAACACCATAACTCATATCCCTACCGACCCAAGATGAACGGCGCGGTAGAAGCGGCTAACGAGAATATCAAAAAGATTGTTCAAAAGGTGGTTGTAACCTACAAAGATTGGCACGAGATGCTACCCTTTTCTCTTCACGGTTATCGCACATCTGTCCGCACTTCAACAGGGGCAACCCCTTTCTCTCTAGTATATAGCATGGAAGCAGTGCTCCCCATCGAAGTAGAGATCCCATCAATCTGGGTATTGATGGAAGCTAAGCTTATAGAAGCTGAATGGTGTCAAAGTCGACACGATGAACTGAATCTGATCGAAGAAAAATGAATAACGGCACTATGCCATGGTCGGTTGTATCAACAAAGAATGAAGAAGGCGTTCCACAAAAAGGTCCGACCTCGCGTCTTCAGGAAAGGAGACCTCGTGCTCAAGAAGATACAATCATTTTTCACTGATTCTCGGGGCAAATGGACTCCGAATTATGGCGGCCCATATGTGGTCAAGAAAGCCTTCTCAGGCGGCGCCTTGAGACTCACAACCATGGATGGAGGGGAATTTTCCTACCCCACAAATGTTGATGTAGTCAAGAAATACTTCGCCTAAACTAAAAAAAAAACGTCTCGGTGGATTGAAAACCCGAAAGGGCGGTCCAGGCAAAAATTAGAAACATGATCAAAAATCATCCCGGTGGATTGGAAACCTCAAAGTACAATTCAGGCAAAAATTAGGGATAATGGCAAGTAACTATGTTCAACAAAGGGGCAAATCCCTCAGCAGCAGTAATGCCATCGGTCAGGAAAACGCCAGTCAAGGTCATCTTCGACAGAAGCTCAGGATTCCCGGAATTCAAAGTTGGTAGAAGGATAGTGGTCATTATGTTTCAATGTAGCCCTTTTCCCTTAAATTACCATTTTCTAACTTTGTAAATACTCTATGGAATCACGCGTTTGGCTGATTTCCATCCTATCAATAAAATTTGAGCCCTTGTGCTTTTGTTTGCAATTCTCATTTATTTTAGCTTTACAGAACGACATTTTAGCATGAATAATGATTCTTGAAATGAAACAAAAATGAATTTACTTGTCAAACTTTTTCTGCTTTTAAAATAAAGATGGCAATTTCTTTTGACTGTTGAACATCGAAAGAACATCGATCGCTTCGCCAAAAGTAATCGAGCTTCAAAGTGCAGAATCAAAGTACTCCTTCTAAGCCAGTGCGCCTGAATGAAGGATTAGCTGTATCAGATGCGACTTTCCCATCTGATACCCTCGACAGAGTTCTTATCTCCTCAGCCCGACCAATATAGCTCCCGACAGGGACTATCTCTCCTAAGCAAGGCAGAATTGCTATCGTGAACCAGTGATACTTTTCATCCCCCATTGTGGCCGAGTATCCAGTCGTGTTCATCTACAAGTCTGTATGTCACGTCAGTTTTGTCAGCATATACATACATACATCATGCATTATTGATTCACATTCATATTTATATTGCATCACTATCACTCTAGTTGATCTTGTTCCCTAGTGATAAGAGTCCTCTCAATCGAGTCGTCAGTTCTTTCCTCGTCAGGAAATGAATCATCTAAGCGATCTCTCCTCCAGTTTATTTCTGGATTGAAGATGGTTCTTTGACCACTTTGATAACTTGAACCTCTGAAGAGCCAGAGAGCTTCCGAAAAACATCACTCTTCGCCATTGAAGATGATATCCTCGCTTTCCCAGATTAAGGAAAATCCCCAGAGAAAGCCTCTTAATCAGAGATTCGGCAGTACAGCAGTTTTTCTCCAAAAAATTCACTGACGAAAAGGTCATTGGCACCTCAAAATTGGATCACATCATGTGGCATTTCTCCAAGAAGATCCTGAGAAAAGTATGATGTGGTAACCCCACGCGAAAGCAGTCTCTCAAGAGACTCATTTTCCCCACCACTTTTTCCATCAAATGGAATCTCCCCAGGAAAATTCAGCGAGAAGTTTGAGGAAAACCGCTACACATAGCGTCCCTTGTCAATAAAGTTTATTGACAAAAGAAACTTATACCAGTTCCTTGGTAGGAAACCAGGATCGAGGGGAAGTTTAAATCAGAAACTGAGACCAGTTCCTTGGTAGGAAACCAGGATCGAGGGGAAGTTTACCTTTTCTAAGCATCATTGCTTAGCAAAAGAGGAAGGATGCGCGAACTGCCATTCATAACCACCATCAAAATTTCGGGTATTCCGATATTTAATCCTCTTACACCCCGAATGCCCGAATACCTTTGCCATTCACACCTTCGGATCCAAGAAGATTAAATAGGGGCATGTGTCATACCCCAAATTTTGACCACTAAGATTTCCCATCATTGTGCAAATCATTATCACCATATGGATGAACCATTAGTCTCCCCAAAGATGGGTGAGTATCCACTACAATCAGGCTTAGGGTTTCAAGCCCTCTCAGAGCTCTTAGATAAAGGATCAATCAAGAAATGACATGATCTTCAACTTGTCTAGCCTCTCAAACATCCACAAAGGATCAAGAGGACTCTCACTTCAAGGATTAAGCACAAGGCTTCTCCCTTCTAGGTGGATCAAGCCTTAAGATCGCCAGTGTCACCAAATTAGGGTTTGGTCGACCAGGGCCTCCAGATGGAAATTTTCCTCTGGGCATGAGCCAATGCTTCAAACCATAACCTATGATGCTCTAAGGGATCTCATGAACCTGATCATCAAGTCATTTTAGCCTCAGGGGATGCATTCATCAAAAAAATCAGGAATTAGGGTTTCTTGACCTAATTCACCCCTAAGTTGACTTTTGGGACAAATCATGAGCCAAGACCTCAAGAGATGATTTGAGGGTCCCTAACACACCACATTGGTCCATTTGTAACAATGGATTGAGCCAAGAAGCTTGAGCAACAAGTTTCAATTTCATCAAAACCACAATTAGGGTTTCGTGGAAAAAGTCAACTTTATCTTTGACTTTGACCAGGACATGCTCCCAAACCCTAAGAAATGATTTAATACACCCTATAACACCTATGAAATCAATCCATCAAGTTGGATTTAGGTCAAGGACTTGATTTCATAGAGGATCGCACAGTTTGGAATTCATTTGACAAAAAGTCAACTGTGCACAAAAGTCAAACTTTGACTTTTTGAGATTTTTCACAATTATGGTTCTTTGACCCCAAAATGATGTTAATGTATGATCGGAATCATCATTCATCAAGAAAAATTAATAAAAGTGGGATAACTTGTAAAAGGGGTAACCATAAAAAACTTAGAAAATTTTCTAAGTTATGGAACAAAGTGGCTAGGGTACCAACTTTGGAGGATCATAACTCCTAAACCACAAGGCCATTTTTTCCCACCCAAAGCTGGATTTGTAGCTCTCATTACCCTCTACAAAAGCTTCAACTACACCTCATTCCAATTCATCATGGATTTTGAGTTATGGAATGATCAAAATCACAAAAAGTGAAAATGTCACTTTTTTCCAACACTTAGTGAAATTTTCACTAAGTCAGAATCTGCCTTCACTTTTTTCCATATGTAGGGGCATTTTTCACTTGGATCCAAAAAGTATCAAAACCAATTATGATCAAACAGTTATTGTATCATATGAGGGCTTTCCAAAATGGCCAAGAACTCCATCAAATTCCACTTGAGCCATGAGATATGACAATGGCAATATGCCTTGCTGAAAACTGCCAAGGCTAGGCAGAATTTTTCACTTTTGCTCGATTTGGCAAAATCAGATAATTCCAAGCCTTATCATCACTTTGGACACATCTGAGGATCAAATCTAAAGGGAACAAACACTGATCCAAGCCTCCAAAGTCTTTGGAACAAGAAGTAGCATGCCAAACCTAGAAATCCCTAAAAGAGGGACAAGACTCCAATTTTGGATTTGAGCATTTAATGGATGCACCAAGGTGGCATGGACTGACACATTTGCAACTGAATTCAGTCAAGAATGATCCAACAACTAGGGAACCACAACTATATGCCCTAACCTCTAATCAATGGCTAGAGGAGACTTGGATTCCCATTGATCAACATTGGCCAAACCTCTGCTGCAGTTGTCATTCACTATTGATCCCAAAAAAACTTGCTCTAATATAAATAGAGCTCATTTGTGCTCAGTTTGAGTACACCAAAGCCATCAAATAGACGCTTTCCTCAAAATCTCCTTCTTCACTCCAATTTTGCCTTCTAAGGCAAGTCACTATCGGGTTTTGAGTTTAAGAGCTATTACAACCAAACCAATCACACACACACACACCTCATAAACATCATATAGAAGTGATCCAAACACTTAAACAACATCTGGAACACTGATTTCTCAGAATCACCAGCCAGCTGCTCAAGGTTTTAACCAAGTTGCAGTTGGGGTACCATCTTCAGTTCCAGGTCATTTCCATTCATTCCAAGCATCCAGACACACTCCATAGCACCTAGGGAAGCTTTCCATATCCTTGGAACCAAGCTACAACACATCTAATACAAAACACGATCACCAGCTGCAAGAGGTGAGCATGAGCTCTTCTAACTCTATGATCCATGCATTTTTTGCTGCACAATAATTTTGCCATATGTTCATAATCATGCATAGAGTGTTTACCCTCAATCAATTGCTTTGAATGAATCGTGTATGGAATTTCTGAACCTTCATGCAGAATTTAGGATTCTTGAGGTTTCTCTTTGATTTCTTATTCCATGCTTAAAATAAATGAAATTAAAGACCATAGACATGATCGTGAGATTGAAACGAGTAGATTGATATGTAGATTGCATGATATAATCAAGTATTCAGTGAGATTGGATAGAAAACGCAAATATGCAGAAACAGAGGAAGGGCACGTGTTCTTGCCATGTTCTTGGCGCCCTTTTTCAAATATTTGAATATTTGAATTTTGTGATTTTATTTAATTGATTCAAAAATTAATTTCTCTCTGAGTTTTAATGATTTTGAGCTGATTCTTTTTTTAATAATTCACAAAAATGTTAAAATATTTTATTTTACCAAAAAATCCCAAAAATATTATTTATTTCATATAATTGATATTTTTGCCAAGAATTAATATTTTAATTGTTTTTGACATTTAAAATATTTTTTCCCTTCTTGATGTTGCAAATTTTAATGATTTCTAATCATTTTTTAGGTCAAAACAAGATTTTTGAAACATTAATCCAAGATCACAATTTGTTTTCCACATGTTAAACAATTTTGATCATTTTAATTGAATTTTTTATTCAATTAAAATACATTTTGGAAACAAATTAGGGTTTTGATTAATTCAACCCTCATAAAACCTTTTAAAATCATTTTGGGCCTCTAATAGAGTGTAAGACCCAATCCCCTTTTAACAAAAACAATTTTGGGCCTCAGATATTGTATAAGTCCCTCTGCGTTAAAAGAAAACCTCGGCGCAATCTCCAGTTCAAAAATCAAACACTTGGGCCTACCCTCGTGTTATAAGCCCCATTCTTTAAAAATCATTGGGCCTCTAATAGAGTGTAAGACCCAATCCTTTGTAAATACAAGCCTATCTTGGGCCTCAAATGTTGTATAAGTCCCGTTGTATTTCAAAAGTTCGGCGCCATCATCGCCTGTTTAAAATAAACCATCTGGGCCTCTCCTCGAGCTATAAGACCCATTCAAAATCATTTTGGGCCTCTAATAGAGTGTAAGACCCAATCCCCTTTTGAAACCAAAAGCTTTTGGGCCTCAGTTTTTGTATAAGACCCACAGTGTTTTCAAAACCTCGGCGCGATCGTCGCCCTTTTCAAAATTAACCATTGGGCTTCTCCTTGAGCTATAAGACTCATCTTTGTTCACTTTCAATCATTTTTGGGCCTCTTGAGAGAGTGTAAGACCCATCCCCTTGTACAAAAAACCTTTCTTGGGCCTCAGTCACTTGTATAAGTCCCTGTACAAAATGACAGTGCGATCACTAATAAAACCCTAGGCCTCTCCTTGAGCTGTAAGCCCCAATTTTACTTTCTAAAGCACTTTCTCCTTTGATTTTGTAACATACTATTATTTTCAATTTCTTTGTTGAACAACTAACCAAACAGCATGGAAGCTCTACAACCGAGTAAGTGTTTACCCGCTTTCATTTACCGCTTTCATATGTATATAACTGTATTGTGGGGCTTTTTCACTGTAAGTCTTCTTTCATAAACTCATATCGACTGTGTAATACTAGTATAGATATTTAGAGTTTCCCCGGCAACTACGTCTAGAACTAGACAAAACCTCGTCTCCTTACATCCGACGTTCTCCTGGATATTTCAACATAACCTAAACCATGAGAATTTTCTTTTACAACAATTTTAGATAACTAGATCTAAGAAATCTCCCCCTTGAACAGTTCATATACAGAAGGCCAATGTTCCAAGTGAAACCCCTTCTGGAACTATTCATCAGCCTCCTCTTGGGCTTAGTGCAAGGACCCACAGGCTTCCTAAAAGCATCCCCGCCTCCTCTTGGGCGTTGTACAAGGACCCGTCGGCTTCTTAGAAGTTTTCACAGCCTCCTCTTAGGCTTCGTATAATGATTCTTCCTCCGGGAAGATAGCCTCCTCTTGGGCTTCGTACAAATTGTCCCTTCGGCTTCTTAAAAGTTTTTCTCGCCTCCTCTTGGGCTTCGTACAAATTGTCCCGGCGACCTCTTAAAGGTATAGGAACAAAAATTAGTCATCTTAATAGAACAGTCTTTCAAAGAGTCTAGATCTTCCTACGACAAACATATTGTCTCTTGATCTCTCTTAAGGATAGTACAGAAGATAAAACTCTAGACTTGGACAGTCTAATCTCCTTGAGTCTCGAATACATTCTCAAGTTCCTTTCAAAAATAGGAAAAAACACCCGTAGACTTGGGCAGTCTCAGTACCCTTCGGATTCCCCGTTTCCTTAAAGAACAGGAAATAATCCCGGTCCTCAGATCAAATCCATGAGTACAATATTACCCATGTAAGAACTGATTTTCTCTTTTAACCAACATCCTGGACCTGTCACTCAACTGAAACAGTAACATTTAGCCTCCTCTTAGGCTTTGTACAATGATTCTCCCCAGCGGAGCTAACCTATTCACACTCTCTTGTTGAGTATAAAAGATTCTCTTGTTGAGTCAAACCATTTCAGCCTCTATCTCGGGCTTCGTACGAGGTACAAAGACTCTCTTGTTGAGTCAAACCCTTTAGCCTCCATCTCAGGCTTCGTACAAGATACAAAACACTCTCTTATTGAGTATAAAAGACTCTCTTGTTGAGTCAACCTCCTTTTAGCCTCCATCTCGGGCTTCGTACGGGATACAAATCTCTCTCATGTTGAGTATAAAAGACTCTCTTGTTGAGTCAATCACCTGTTCAAGACTCTCTGGTTGAGTCAACTTTTCTTTTTTAGCCTCCGTCTTGGGCTTCGTGCAAGACACATATGAAAACACTCTCTTGTTGAGTCAACCCTTTTAGCCTCCGTCTTGGGCTTCGTACAAGACACATATAAAAACACTCTCTTGTTGAGTCAACCCTTTTAGCCTCTATCTCGGGCTTTGTACGAGACACAAAAGAATCCTCTTGTTGGGTCAATAGCCTCCTCTTAGGCTTTGTATAAAGAAATCCCCGTTTGATTCAATCAACCTTTTAGCATCAAATCATGCTTTGGTCACAGCATACAAACATCAACAACTCCTTTTCCCTCATCTAATTGTTGTAAGCGGCAAGCCTCTGGATTATTTACATCCATGCCACTGTCCCTCTTTTAGCATGAGAAATTCCTAAGGAAAGATGGCATTGCTCTAAACTGAGTTAAAGTTTTCTCCTTCAGGTTGAAAATCCCCTATAAAGGAAATTATGGCATTGCTGGATTCGCATATCCCAGTTAAAGTAATTCTCCTTTATAATCAGTCACCCAACAGTTGTGCCAAATAGACTAAATATTCCCCTTTAGAGATGACAAATTCTCTCTAAAGTCAACACCCTTTTAGCTTCACATCTTGGGCTTCGAACAAGATACAAATATACCTTTCAGCTTCACATCTTGGGCTTTGAACAAGATACAAACCACCTTTAGCTTCATGTCTTGGGCTTTGAACAAGACACCAAAACACCATTTCCTCCCATTGAATATGAGGAACTACGATCGCTCTGATTTCCCTTTCCCGGGAATACGTAGGCATAAGATTGAAAAAGAATCTTAGCTAGCACACTAATCAAAAAAACCCAAAGTCCCCTACCTCCATCCAATCTGGCACAGGATCCCAACAAATTCCCCATGAACAGTCCCGGTATTTTGTTCTGAACAAAATAAGCAGAGAGAGGCCCACGAACTAAAGCCGCATCTGTAAACCAACAGTTTTAACTATTTAACCTCAGTTTGCAAGCAGGGTTAGTTGGAGACATCTATTTTCCTTCCTTCATCAGCTTCAATAGGATAAAAAATGAATCGAACTGTAGTACCAAAGCGATAGTGATTTGAAACCACAAAAACCGCGCTACAGGTGAGGCATCACCATGGCATGAAGGGAGGAAGTTACTAGCTAAGCACAGTAAAGGCGTCGAGCTTACGACGTAAAAAAGCATGTTTTTTTTTTGTTTTTGTTTGTTTCGTTATTACTTTTTCATTTTTACTTAGGTAGTGTGGTGAACATTCATTAAACAAGTTGTACTTGGATTGTTCGTAAAATTGTCAAATCTTCACTTTACAACTTGTTTAATCCATTTTCACCCGGTCTTTTTAATGTTTTTGTTTGTTGTTTGGACTCCAATTTTGGCCTAACTATTTGAAGTCGCATGAGGTGTTTGTCCATTTTTTATCATTTCAACTTGCGAATGCGTGGTAATGATAATGTTTAAAGTTTGGTAGGCGTCCAAGGTATGTGTTTATCGCTTTCTAGACTTTAGCATATTCATGATACTTAGGCTTTTTACAACTTCTATGCCAATCATTCTTTTGTATACTTGTTCATATGTGAATCACTTTAGTTCCCACCCTTTTTGTGAGGAAGCCTTATATTGTTCATATATGCACGGAGTACCAACATTCTTGTTTTAACTGGATTTTATTATGCTTAATCTTTTATTTGTGTTGATTATATGAAAGCATGAAAAGGATCAAGGCATTTTTGTTTCATTTTGAGCACAACTACCTTAGCCAAATAGTCAATTCACCTTGTGAGTGTGTGATCATTTGTAACCCCTTTGAGCCATTGGTCATTATCCATGTTGTTTGAGTTTGATGCTTGTCTATGAGTTTCAAATTTACTTTTTGTATGGATTTTGATTGATTATTTTTTCTTGAACCCTCAACTTTGTGTTGTTGTATGAATTTTTACCTTGCCTTAGAAAGTAGGGAGTATTCACATGATGATGTGGTTGAATTCAAGTTGGGGAGAGAATGATTGTTTACTCATTGGTTGGTTTCTATGAGGTTGAAAAAGAAAAGAAAAAAGAGAAAAATATGAAAAAGAAAAAGAAAAAAAAAGAAGGAAAAAGAAAACTTTTGAAAAAGAAAAACAAAAAGAGTTCAAATAATTGTGCTAAATAAGTATTGTGTTTTATGTAACACTTGGGATATTGGAAGAAGTTTGATTGAAATTTTGGTGTTTGAAACTTTGTGAGTTGATCACTCCCTTAGGTTTAGGTAAGTTTTTGTTTTGATTAGCTTTAGGAATTACCCCTTGTTTGTTTACCCGACCATGCTACAACCTTGAAAGCCCTTATGATTCGTGCTTTTATGTTTTCAATATGAGTTTTTGGATGAGTGAATAATTTAGTCTTTTGTTTGCAAGATTGTTGTGTGAGTGAAAAGTCCCTCATTTAGTGTTTTTCATCTACCGATGATTGTTTTTGCTATGTGTGATTCACGGTTGAACTTGTGTTGTTTTAGAATGTTTGACATGACTTTTGTATTTAGCATTTGTTTCGTGATTATGTTATCGTTGTAGTTTAGTGGTAAGTATTTACTTTGTGTGTACCATTTTCGATTGAACCATTGCATTTGTTTTTGTTTGTCAAAACTTGTTGTTACGTGATTCTTGGATTTCGCTTTTGTTCCTTTAGATGTTGACTTTTGTTTGAGGACAAACAATTATGTAAGTTGGGGAGAGTTTGATAAGTGAAAATTGTGGCTATTTTTGTATATAAGTTTTGTTTCACTATTCGATACTTTTTGTTAAAAACGTTCGAATAAACCCTGTTTTGTTTGTAAATACGTTTACTTTACGTTATAGTGTATATATTGCGCTATCGTGTAAATATCAATGAGTTTAATTGATTTCTGTTTATTTTTCAGGTATTCAAGCAAGGATATCTTGTCATATTGATAAAGAGCATTGAATAAGCTTTCCAACGCTTCAAACCGGTCGGAAAACGGAGTTACAGTTCAAAAGTTATGACCAAAACAGTGCTGGATTTTTGGTGTCTAATGTCAGCTGCGCCTCTGCTCCGCCGGGCGAAGCAGTGGCGGGTCGGGCACTCTAAATGTGTGGAAAACTTACAGAATAAGCCGCCCTACTCCGCCGGGCAAAACTGGACGGACAAAAACACCATTTAAGGGCCAAAAACACAATTTTTAGAGGATGGTTTGGGTATTTTTTTGCTCCCACTCCATCAAACTTCAATTCTTCATAGGAGAGCTTGAAAACAACAAATGGAGCCTGCATCTTGTCGATTCAGAGGTGGATTCTCATCAATCATCTTGACAACTCGAGAAGTGTTGGTTTATCTCTTTTTTCTCTTTTTGTAAATTGTATATTGTTGGGTGTTTGTATATTTACTATGAACATATGTATCTTTGTTGATCATAATATTGTATAAAATCTGCTTTACAAATCATTATTGATGTCTTCCTTGATCTTTTTGCATATATGTTTGGATTTGTATTGTGTTAGAGATAAACATCATGAATCTTAGTTAGGGATGGATATCTATTGTCTAGATGCTAGAGATAGATTTAGAGAATAATCTTTTTGGTATCAGAACTTAATGCCTTCCGTGTTTTGAGGCGTCATGCGCGAGAGTGACGACGAGAGTAATACGGTTGCTCTCTCAGCTCAGTGTGCCAGAGATGGACACTGTTGTGAGCGATACTGGATGATTTTGACGAGTATTGTAGTATAGTGAAAATGATCGATAAATTTATGTTTGTGACGAGTGGATTATATGTATGCTTGATAAATTTCTTTTCTCCGAAGAATGTATACTTTTTATGTTCTTATTCACTTTCCCGCATTTACCTTAAAACCATTTTAAACCCAAACTCATTAACATTTAAATTGTCGAACGACAGTTCAATAGCACCGATCTCTGTGGACACGACATAAACTATTGAACTGCCATTCGACAATTTAAATGTTAATGAGTTTGGGTTTAAAATGGTTTTAAGGTAAATGCGGGAAAATAAATAAGAACATAAAAAGTATACATTCTTCGGAGAAAAGAAACTTATCAAGCATACATATAATCCACTCGTCACAAACATAAATTTATCGATCATTTTCACTATACTACAATACTCCTCACAATCATCCAGTATCGCTCACAACAGTGTCCATCTCTGGCACACTGAGCTGAGAGAGCAACTGTATTACTCTCGTCGTCACTCTCGCGCATGACACCTCGAAACACGGAAGACATTAAGTTCCACCACCAAAACGATTATTCTCTAAATCTATCTCTAGCATCTAGACAATAAATATCCATCCCTAATCAAGATTCATGATGTTTATCTCTAACACAACACAGATCCAAACATAAATGCAAAAAGATCAAGGAAGACATTAATAATGATTTATAAAGCAGATTTTATACAATATTATGATCAACAATGATACATGTGTTCATAGTAAATATACAAACACCCAACAAGATAGAGTTTACAAAAAGAGGAAAAAGAGATAAACCAACACTTCTCGAGTTGTCAAGATGATTGATGAGAATCCACCTCCGATTCGACAAGATGCAAGCTCTATTTGTTGTTTTCAAGCTCTCCTATGAAGAAAGGAAGTTTGATGGAGTGGGAGCAAAAAATACCCAAACCATCCTCTAAAAATTGTGTTTTTGATCCTTAAATGGTGTTTCTGTCCGTCCAGTTTCGCCCGGCGGAATTCTGGGTCGCCCGACAGAGTAAGGTGGCTTATTCTGTAAGTTTTCCACACTTTTGGAGTGCCCGACCTGCCGCTGCTTGGCCCGGCGAAGTAGAGGTGCAGCTGACAGTATACGCCAAAAATCCAGCACTGTTTTGGTCATAACTTTTGAACTATAACTTCATTTTTCGCCCGGTTCGAAGAGTTGGAAAGCTTATTCAATGCTCTTTATGAATATGACAAGATATCCCTACTTGAATACCTGAAAAAATAAATGGAAATTAATTAAACTCAATGATATTTACACGATAACGCAATATATACACTATAACGTAAAGTAAACGTATTTACAAATAAAGCGGGGTTTATTCGAACATTTTTTACAAAAAGTATCGATAAGTGCAACAAAACTTATATACAAAAATAGCTACAATTTGCACTTATCAATCCACCCCATCTTCTTCTTCAGGGTCATAAGTAATAAAGATAATGGATTCTAGAGAACATAAGCATCTCAAATTTTGCATTACTTTGCGATCGAGGGGAGAAAGAATGCTTAGGTCCACCCTTTGGGTAATCCGTGGATGTAACGTCCATGATAGAGGAAAAAGGGGGTCACCCCTTGCCCCCGTACTAATTAGAGAAGTATATCCTCGTCTCTCACCCACAAGAACTTGTCTTTCCAATTCTCATAAGAGTTTTCAAAGGGATTTAGCAGACATTGGCCTGGAAAAGGGCACAACTTCACTCAATCGTTGTTGAGGGGAATCTCTGTCTTAAAGAAATAAAGGTACACCCTTACAATAGGAGCACGCCCAAGCTGTAACATACTATCTGAAAAGCCCTATGTATGCCCCACACATTTGGGGTAATTTGAGAAGGGGCGACATTGATAATAGTCAGAAAGGTCGCTTCTAAAGAAGTAAATAGAATCAAAACTCTCATCCCATGAATAATGGGAAGGTAGACATAAAAATTGGGAGCAGAAGAATCACGAAAGTGTCAATGTTGGCCCTCTCTCCCTTTAAACAGGGTTCCATAATGACTCCTCTTCACGTTTTGTGCTGGAAAATCTAATGTCATGACGAACCTGTTGATCTATCTGTAGTAGAATATCGGGACACAATGTCTTGAACATGAATACGTTTAGCCTTTTTTCCCATGATCTCTTGGGGGAAGATAAAAGGAATACAAGATGTTTTCAACATGAGAAAAAGAATGAGCTTTTCACTTACTCCACTAGTGCTGTGGATTGGTACATTTTTCTAGAAAATGAGAAATGGGAAAGATTAAGAAAAGAAAGGGTTTCTCCCAAAACTATATATGGGAAACCCAATGACACAAGTCACCTATTCACCCTATGGGGTAAGCACCTTCTGGGTTTAGAACTCATCACATCCTCATTGAGGGAAGGCGACATATGGATGTTGTGCAAGTGAAGTACTTTGCGCCATATCTGCTCATGGTGAGTGTTCAAAGGCATGAAGCTCTCTTTGGTCTTACCTACCCTTTTGAAAACTTATTTATCCTTTATGGACGAGGTATAGTTTTTCTTCCTCTAGTTATGTGAGCCATCGGTGCTTGGAACACGCTCTTTGACATCGCGAACCTTCTTTTCTGCGTTGCTTTCCTGGCCCTTTATGTAGCACTCGGCTTAAGTTACCACTTGTGCTAATGACAAGCTGGCTTCTGGGCGAGAGATCCGTTAAAGTGTCCCGCCTTAAGTCCATTTTGGAACTCCCCCACAAACATTTCTTGGTTTGGTGGGACGACCCTAATGGTAGCCTAATTGAAGTGGACGAGATAGTCTCTCAAATACTTTGATGGACCCAAGCGTATATTATACAAACTGGTAGTAGAGGTCTTACTGTGATGACTGATGGCAAGTTGATGTATGAGTTTCCTTACCAATTCATGGTCACTGTTGATAGAAACTCAGGGTAAACCCATGTACCATCTGAGGGCAACATCCTTGAAAGTTCCAGACAACAACTTGCATTTCAGGGAGTCGAATGTCCCTATAATGGCCATCTGCATATTGATGGAGGCAGTTGTCATACCCCAATTTTGTTCGCGCCTTTTAATATTTTCATTTATCTGACTTTATTTTTTACTTTACATCATCTGCATAACATAACATGCCTTTCATCATGAATAACACTTAAAATGTTAGCCAAAATAAATTGTCGGATCTACAAACATACTGGTTGAATCAACTCTCAAATATGCGTGAAAATCAGCAGACAAAAAATTACAAAATCAAGCTTGTAGACATCAGTATTATTAATCTACGGTCCGCATAGCTTAACCTGGTGTGCTCGTTTTATTTTTTGACTACTTTTTCGGTCACATTTTTTATCAGCCCAAGCCTTTTAACCAGTCAAAATTTATTTCAAAATCTGATCAAAACATGTATGTTTCCGAGTTTATTTCGCGCCAATCATTTAGTGCAGTCATTTTTAATTTTTCAAGCCCTTTTGCGCGTATTTTTTATTCATATTCAGTCATTTTATTCTTATTCTTTTGTCAAGATATTCATAAAAAAATAAATAGATTTATTCATGTTGTCATTTTAATTCTATTCCCGTTTTTCTACAACCAGTCTCACTAAATCGATGATCCCCGATTCATTAACCCTTAAATAGAGCTCAAATATGGAGGCCAAGTTTGCAACACCTATTTCGAACTTTTGACTGTTCAGAATTTCAGAACAAATTCTGAGCCGAGAAATATCTGCTTCGCACTGAAGCTGCATATTTGGGTAACTTTTCAGCTATTTTATTCTTATTTGTAAGATAATTTGCTTTATGATTTGCGGTTTTTAGCACTAGTTTGTGAATCACCTTAAGACTCTATTGTACCCTTAATTGATTATAGTGGAGCTATTTCTTTCTTCTGGACGACTCGTGGTTTTTACTCTCATATTGAGGGGTTTTCCATGTTAAAATAACGGCGTTTCTTTGTGCGTTTATTTGTTCGATTTGTCGTCGTATATTTGTTGTTGATCCTCAAGGTTCCTACAAGTGTGGGGAATTTTATATCCTTGCGTATTGGTCTATTACTATGTCTTAATTTCCCATCAATTTGTAAAACTAAATAAGCTTTATTTTCTGTTTGGACAATCTCTTTTCCAATGTCGAGTCTATTTACAATTTAACACTCAATTATTTTTCATTCAAGTTCATACCTCTTCTTTTCAGAACCTATTTTGCCCTTATTTGACCCAAGATATTGACCCCTTTACATACAGACTGCTGCCTTGAGTTCCTTCCTTTACACTTTGTCACCTTTATGAATAATTTTTTCATCAACATATTTGACATTTACTGATTCTCTAATTTTCTTCAAACATCCTTCAGCATCGTTAGGTCCAGAATATGATACATCATATCATGTGAAACACATATGTGAATCAATCATAATCGATATCCTCCATGCCGATCAATTTCATCTCACGCTTCCCTTTCTATAAACTTTGTTGAGCCAGCAAATCCTTAACTTTCATTTTCCATAATCCGAAATTACTCATCCCATCAAACCTTGCCATCTCAAATTTTGCACTAGAATTAATTGTCATCTGATACTAATTGCTAGAACAACAACCAATATAGAATATTAAAAAGAAACAAAAGTAAAATACAATGAATATGATCGATCTTTGTTAATGCAATTCGGTCAATGATATTTACCTCTACGACTATATAGCAATTATAATTTTTTATTTGTGTGATTAATTAGGGTTACAGTACTACAAACAATATATATAATTAGATGTTGACTCGCGCATTGCGCGAGATACATAGATTTTTTTTGTATTTGTGATACTTAATAATCTAATATACGACCTATAATTGGTATATGAAACTCAAGAAAAAATAAATAAAATTTATAAAATAATCTCTCTAAATGAAAGTTTTGTGTACATTAAAACTTATAAATATTTTTATTAATGAAAAATTGTATGTTGACGTTAAGTGTATCTCTAATGACAATATCAAAGTGAATTTTATAAAATAGAAATTGTTCATTTTTTTCTTTTGATAAAGAACTTGACTTGTCAAGTATCATAAAAATATGTAGAAGTAACTTTATTAAGGTACAAAATTAATATTGATATTTGTTAGAATAGTACTATAGGTGGGTTTTTGTTATCGTCTCCACATGGATTTTCCTGATATCTGATGCTTGCCTTTCAATAGTTTACCGTTTTAAGAAAAAGGGTTTCAAAGTTTGGTTCATAAATTGTAACAATTTTAGTAGCAAAGCTTATAAATTCTAAAGTGTTTGATTAACAAAGTATATCAAAAGTAGTTTTTATCTACCTTAACTTATATGTATTCTTTCAATCTTGTATGTGAAGTCGGATCCGATTAATATCATCGTGTATTCTCTTAACACCGTCTATCTCTAGAGCGGCGATGTGAGAAATAATGTATTCATCACTACACGAACTCTACATATAACAACCAATATAGTAAGCTTTAAGTTCAATACAAAACAAATATCAATCACAGAACGATCTCTCAAATCTATAAATCAATAGATGAATATTTTAGGTCAAGTTCCATTAAATCTACGTATAGAGTTTTACAAAACAAGAATGGATCATTAAGAACAAAAATATTCATCATATATTAATCATCACTTGTTCACATACAAGGCCAATCAAAAGAAATACATAAAGTTAAGGTAGAACACCTCTACCTTTGATACAAATGAAATTAGCTACCCATAACCGTGGTAGCTTGCTTTACAAGTCTTTAGAGAACATGATTGAGCATCCACGTCGAAGAATCGAACTCGAATGCGAATCCAGCATCTATTTGCAAAATATCACTCTTTGGTGAAGAAATGCTGAAAATGAGGTTCTATGTGAAAATGGGGGTTATGATCCCCAAAAAGTGTGAAAAGTACTTATATAGTACAACTAAAATATATCAAGTTCCCCCAGCGAACTCATTCCTCACCCAGCGAACACTAATTTTTGGCACCTGAAGTGCCTCTGAACAGTTGAACCGCCCCTGGGGAAATCACAACGTTCGCTGTGAGAACACTTCTTCGCCCAGCGAGCTTCTTCGCTACAAGTTCGAACAGCGAACTTATGGTCCTTTAGCTACTGCCTCAAATCTAGGATGGTTCCCTGGTCCTCGCTAGTTGTTCGCCCAGCGAACATGCTAAATCTTCACATTTTCTTTGGCTTCCTTGTCTAATTACTTGTGTCTTACATTTTGATGTTTTATGCCTAAATCCTGCACAATTACACACAAATTAAAGCAACCAAAGGTATTTGCAGCATATTTACAAAACATAACAAATGAGATGAAAAATGCCAATAAATATGGATCAAATTAAAGCGTATTTGGCATTCAACAAACTTTCTCAAACTAGATATTTGCTTATCCTCAAGCAAAGTATGCCTCTCATTGAAAACAAAAGGATTTTCTCAAGTATTTAATTCAACCAAGAATGGATTTATGTCTCAAATTAACAAACAAATGCGCACAATCAATGTTCACCACTTTCTAGAATCGAACAATGAAAAAGAATTTAGTTCTAAAACAAATATCATGCAATGTTTCAAATAACAACTAAATTCTCATGTTTGAATCACTCTAACACTCCTCTTCGAATAAGAATGAAGAAATTAATGCGTTTGCAACCGCGGGGCAATTTCACTCACCTGACAAACAATGCAAATACAATTCAATTTATAGATTCATCTAATCAATTAATAATGAAATCATGGGAGCAAGAATATCACTAAGGTCTTTAAAGGTTGTAGCTTGGTTATGTTCACAACAAAGGGATATTTCTAAGGCCATGGATTCAAAGTTTCTAATGCAAAAGAAACATTCACTATACAAGGTTATGTACACACTACAACTTCATTCAACACTTTCTTTTCTTAATTGTTCACCCTTCCAACTTCATTTATGCATATTATTCATTTTCTATTTTTTTCTCATTCATACAATCATTCTTTTTGTTTTTCTTTTTCTTTTTCACATTCATATTTGCAATTTTCTTTTCAATGCTTGTTTGAAAATTTTCAAAATTTTTGAGTAACCTACCACTTTTCTTTTCACTCTCCCCAACTTGAATTCAACCAAACCTTAAGTGAATGCTCCTTGCTTTTTATGGCAAGGAAATCAATTTAAACAATCGTTCAAAGGTTCAAGAAATTTTTTTAGAATCCCACACAATTCAATGATGAACTAACTTTTGATTTATGTACAAACACCAAGTTCATCACTAAATTAAGATCTAAACTATTAAGCTCAAAGGGGTTAGCAAATTCTCACTACTCACGGGTAAGTTACTTTTTTGGGATATGGTTGTGCTCAATATCAACTATTTCCTTGATCATTTCTAGTGCTTCCACAATATCAAAATAATCACAAGATTAAGCATGAATCAAATATGTATTAAACAAAATTTATCAGTCATCCTATGCATATAGTAAACACTGGAGGTTTCTCACAAATTTGTGGCTTTTGGAACCTAAGTGAAACAAGCATTCAAACAAAGTTGCAAAATGAAACAAAAATACATTTGAACAAAGAAAAAAAATTCTTAAGCAATCTAGCATCCTAGAAAGAGGTAACCATGTACCTTATTTGCATTTACATGATCAAATACTATCATCACCATCTAAACTTGGGAGAATCTTCATTTGATACTTTTGGAAAATAACAACCAATTTAGAAGTTCTCACATTCAATCACCAAAGAAAGAAACATTAAATTACTATAATTGCCCCCTCTTTTTCAAAAAGGCATGTCCTCATGTCCACTACACATAAGGCAATGCAACAGTACTACCCAAAACAATACAAAAGTGTTGTAGAAAAAACTTACCAATCATTCTAGAATCTTCCATGTTCGTAGTGCGAACAATTATTCGCCTAGCAAACTTATTCGCCCCAGGTTCGCACAGCGAACTCAGGGAGAACATGACAGTAACTCAAAAATTCTGGTTTCTCAATTTTTTTGTTTTATCACAACACTCTTTCATATTAACAAAACTAACAAATGCAATAAGAAAAACCAGAATACTCACAATGTTGGGGTGCCTCCCAATAAACGCTTTGTTTAACATCGTTTGAGCTCGACGGTCGAAATCGACTCAAGGATCGCAAAAAGAAATCATTTCTGCATCCGTAAGAACTTCACCACTAAGATACACCTTCAACCTTTGCCCATTAACTGTCCAAATTTCTTTCAATGTAGGATCTTCAATTACAATTTCTCTGTAGTGCTTGATTTCCCTAATCCGAAACGGACCAGACCATTTTGAATCCAACTTGCCCGAAAATAATTTTAATCGCGAATTGAACAATAAGACCATTTGTCCTTGATGAAAATCTTTCCTCACAATCTTCTTGTCATGATACTTTTTTACCTTCTCCTTGTAACATTTGTTGGAGTCATAAGCTTGGAGTCGCAATTCATCTAATTCATGAAGTTGCTCTTTCCTCTTTTCACCACTTAAAGTGAGATCAAAGTTCAAGAATTTTAAGGCCCAAAAAGCCTTATGCTCCAACTCTACCGTCAAATGACAAGTTTTGTCGTAGATTATCTTAAACGGTGTGAGACCTATTAAAGATTTAAATGCGGTCCAATAAGCCCACAAAGCCTCATCAAGCTTGTGTGGCAAATCCTTCCTAAAAGAAGACAAAGTTTTCTCAAGAATTCCCTTGATCTCGCAATTTGATACTTCGGCCTAACCATTAGCCTGAGGATGATATGGCAATGTCACTTTGTGTTTCACGCCATAATGCTCCAAGGATTTTTCTAAAGGGGCGTTGCAAAAGTGGGACCCTCCATCACTTATCAACACTCTAGGCGTGCCAAAACGCGAAAAAAGAATGTTTTTCTTCTGGAATTTTATCACGGTTTTACCGTTTGCTTTAGCACAAGCTATCGCTTCCACCCACTTGGACACATAGTCCACAACAACTAGAATGTACTCACAAGAAAATGAAGGAAAAAATGGGCCGACAAAATCAATTCCCCAACAGTAAAAAACTTCCACCTCCAAAATACTTTGTAACGACATCTCATTCCGTTTGGTAATTCCTCCACTCCATTGGCAATTATCACAACTTTGGGCACGCACATAAGCATCTTTAAACAAATAAGGTCAATAAAAGCCCGATTGAAGTACTTTCATTGCCGCTCTTAGACTGTTAAAATGACCACTATAAGGTGAGTTGTGACAATGCCAAAGAATGCTCTTTTGGTTGGACATTATAGTTGCATAAATTGATTGAGAGTTTCCTTTATCTTTGAACTTCCGCCTTGGTTTTGTTGCGGTTGGTTGTAACTTTGATAAGGTTGACGGTTAGAAGATCTCGGTTCTTGCCTCCACCCTTGTTGGTAACCTGGGCTATTACCTCTCGGTTGTTAGCCTTTGTTATTGCTTTGATACGGTGGTCTAGGTTAATAGCCTTAATTTTGGTTTCCTGCATAGTTGGCTTCTTCAACGTCCAGTGGACAATAGCCAGTAGGATGATCACCTTTGCAAAGTTCACAACTTGCTACATGTTGATTTTTGTTGGGAACTTCTTGCATCTATTTGATTTGTTGTGGAAGCTTTGACATTTGCTTTGTCAACAACTCCACTTGTTGCGAGAGTAATTTACTTTGAGCAAGAATAACATCATTTGTTCCCAATTCGATAATTCTCGGCTTTCTTTGCAAAGTAACACGGTTGTTTTGACCTTGATGATCATTTAGTGACATCCTATCAATGATGGACACTGCATCTTCCGCGCTTTTTGACATTAGAGAACCACCCATCGTAGCATCCAAAAGAGTTTTATGAATGGGTTGAAGTCCGTTACGGAATATGTGAACTTGAGTCAAGTCATCAAAACCATGGCCCTTGCACTTTCTCAACATATATTTGAATCTCTCCCAAGCTTTGTTGAGAGATTCGCTTCCTCTTTGCGCAAATACTGAAATCGCCGTCTTGGCCTCCAAAAACTGATTGTGAGGGAAGAATCGTTCAAGAAACTTCTCCTCCAATACATTTTAACCTGTCATCACAAGAGTAGATTTGTTAAGATACCATTCCTTCGCCTTCCCAATTAAGGAATGCGAGAATAGTCTCTTGAACAAAGGTTCTTCTTCGACTTTCGGAGCTCCAGTTGCACCCGCTATCTCGTAAAACTTCGTGAGATGTGTAAACGAATCCTCATGATCCATCCCCGCAAAGGGATTTGCATATAAAAGATATAAAATTCTCGTCTTTATATCAGAATGCCCCCTGTTGTGGTTGTTGCGTGTAAACTGAGCGTTGTGTCATGGACTGTTAACACATGGAGTTGAAGCAGGGGGTGGTGGTGGTGGTATTTCTGCCATGTTTGGCGTAACAATGGGTGTAGATGAAGAAGTTTCTCCGCGCTCTTGTCTTTCTTTGGAAAGTTTCCTTCTCCGCCTAATTTTGCTATTGAGACTACATGTAACACCCCAAATTCGATTATGATTAATTGTTGCTTATTTGAGGATATAAGGTGATTTTGATGATATGTGGTTATGTGGCACAAATGCATTGTGGTGAAATTATTTTAATAATATTAATAGTAAGAATAATCATATAGTATTATTCAAATTATTGTTTATTATTTAAAATGATAGAAGTGGGAGTATTGAGGGTATGTTGGTCATTAGGGATGGATAAGTGAGGGTATAATGGGAAGAGCACATTTAGGGGTATTTTAAGAGAGAATAGTGAAAGGAACTCATTATTCATATTATTTTTGAGGAAGAGGCAAAGGTGCTCTGAAGAACGAGTGAGAAGGAGGCTAGGACATAGAAGAATTCCGGTGAAACTCCAAGAGAAGATCGAAAGAATCAAGACTCTAAGGTATGGGGAGTATCACTTTGCAATATTTTTGATATAAAGATTAGGTGTTGGTGGGTGATTGGGGTTTTGGGGGAAAAACCTAGGGTTTAGAGGTTAAAGGTGATGATTTTGATGATTTGTTGTGTTGTGGTTGTTGTGAATGATGTATGTGTGTTAGATATAGGTTATAGTGACTTAATTTGTGTTAATAGGGGTGAAAAATGCAGTTTGAGGGTATGAAATCGAGGTGGAAGAAGTGTTGTCATCGCAAAAATTTTCGACCAATTCGCAGAGGGTGCTTAGCCCCGTTTAGCGCGCTTAGCGCGGTCCCCTCGGGCAGCTTATTTTGAAAACTTCGAAAATTCATAACTTTCGATTCGTAAGTCCGTTTGGGTCGCCGTTCGAATCGTTGGAAAGCTGGCTTTATGTACTTTATGTAAAAATTGTTTTCAATGATAGATTTCCAACTATTCAATGAGCCATGTGTGTTTTCTTGTATGTTCCAATGTGTCGAATCATGAAATGTGGACATCGGTCGCATGAATGTGTGTTGTGATTATGATTATGAGGTTGTATGATGTTGTTGTTAAGTTGTTGTGGCATACCATTCAATTGTGATAGTTGTTGCTTAGAATGTTGCGTGCGGATGTTGTTGATTGGTTATGGTATGATGTGGTGTGAATTAACCGGTAAAGGTAATAGTGGTTGTTTGTGATGTAGTCGAACGTTGTGGGGTATTGTTGTTGTAAATATGATGCTATGCGTTGAAGATTATATGATGCTTATGTTGATCTAGAGTATAACGATAAGGTGTTGTTGTTTTATGATGTTAATTATATATTGGAACTTATATGATGATTATGCGTTAATTGCTTATGAGGGTATGAGTTATGTGAATGATGTTACTATAATGATACTATGACGGAATAAATAGATGATGTGCATGTTTTGATGTTCATACATGCTATGTGACGAACATGACGATCAAATGAATTGGGATGATGTAGTGTGAAACGAAGTAGTGATGCTATAATATGATGTTTTGATGAATTGATGATGATATGATTAATATGATGTTCTGATGAATTGATGATGATATGGTTAATATGATGTTTTGATGAATTAATGATGATATGATTAATATGATGTTCTGATGAATTGATGATGATATGATTAATATGATGTTTTGATGAATGATGATGCACGTAATGACTTTTGTTGATATTGATGACTGTGACGTTGTGCATCATGCATTCATAGCATTTAGACTTCGGTCTATTGACGATTTTAGGACTTCGGTCCAGTGACGATGTTAGGACTTCGGTCCAGTGGTGGCTTCAATCCCATTGTGCGGATTGGAGTATTTTGTGACGTGCTCCCTTGTGGAGGGTTGATGGCCTAGTGTCCATTATTATGACGATTTGGTACCACATGCATTTTATGACGTTGCATTTCATTCTTGGTGGCATTATATGATTGCATATTTGTGATGTTGATGACTTGGTGATTTATATTATGTTTTGGGTGAGTTGCTATGATGTTTGACAAAGACGAATATTGACCCGTTAATGTCTTCTCTTTATATTATTTATATTGAATTGTGAATACTCACCCAACCTGTTTGAATTTTGCCTCTACGTGGGTAACTTGGAGATATTCAGGAATAGCTTCTCGGTGCGTGAAGTTCTAGCTTGGAGTTGTGTAGCTTATTTCCGTAGAGTTGTATGGTATATTGCTCTGATAAATGTAACATCGGGTGGGGAAACGCTTAAGTGAATATTATGTTGTTTTGTTAGAATGATTCTTATGAGTTACCATATACCGATTTTAATTGATGATGATTGTTGACAATGTCCCAAGGGTCTTGATGTTTTGATGAAATATAAGAAGATATTTGAATTTATGATTCTGCTACAAAGTTTGAATTTAGTTGTGGATATTACTAGAGAAACTATTATTTTAAAAGAATGTTTTGAAAACCCGTGTTACGGAGTAAGATATTAAAATTGATGTTTTATGAAGAAATGTGACACCTTTTTATGATGTACTCTGATTCATTTAAGTATACTTATCGAGTATATTATGTGGGGTTAGAAGGGTTTTACATTAGTGGTATCAGAGCAGGTCGGTCTATCCGGCCAGGTTGTCTAATGATGTTTGTTCCTTAGTGCGCGACATGTGTGTGAAACACTGTCGGTACTTGCATGTTTTCTAACCGTTTGACTCCAGGTGTTGGCTTGAAACAAGTGGGGGAGAAGCTATTACTTCTCTGAGATGTTTTGGTTGTGGAATGTTGGCTCAGTGTGTATTAGATTACAAGAGTGCAAATGTTATCAGGACGGTGTTGTTCTCGATTCCGGAGGGAATGCGGAGATAAGGCTTGTGTCAACTAAGGATTTGTGCATTAGGTAGTTTAGTGCACAAGATGCAAGGAACGCTATTGGAGTTTGGGAGGTATGGTTTATGCCCCATCGTGATTGTCGGCTATCTATTGGCAAATTGAGAAACTGGTCACCCTTAATCTCTTGTTGATAGTAGAAGGGATCATGTTGGATGGGATAGACGTGTCTTGCCAGCTTAGATGGTATGTGCGGTAAAAATCGATTCGAGTTGAGATGGGTGCTTACAGATGGTTTTGATGATTCGATGCAGATTATTATACTTGAAGATGAAGAGAGTTCTAGTTTCTTGTCTGTCGGTCAAGTTGGAATGACTCGAGGGAGAATGATCAGGTATTGTTGATGTTTGCTTCTCGGGGGCATAGAGAGAAATGCGACGGCTAGTGATATTCCAGTGGTGTGTAATTCCTGATGTTTTCCTGAAGAGACCCACGACTTGTCTCCAGAGCATGAATTTAAGTTCGGCAAAGGTGAAGAGTTGTTTGCTCCGTTAAGCAAGTGGATAAGTTTGTGAAGGATGCTGCAAAAGTGTTTACGACGTGGGTTTCTTTGAAGGCATAAGGAAATGCAGTGGTTTGTGATTTATCTAAGGTGTGTGACTTTTGGATGTGTTCCCATGAGATAAGAGGGTTTTCTGCCAAAATCACAGAGCGTGCTTAGCGCGGATGGGCTCGCTTAGCGCGGTTTGGAGGAATTTTGCCTCCTCGAGGCAGTGAGTAGCGCGCTTAGCGTGGATGGGGCTCGCTTAGCGCGGCCTGGGACTGAAAACCTCATTTTTTTTAATTATTGAAATTAAGTGGAATTATGCATATCTATGTTTCATAAAGCTGGGATGTTGCTGTAACTTGTGTTGTATGTTACATGGGGAGTATGATGGTTATTTAGTGATGTCGCGATGTTACGACATGCTAATTGAGGATAAACATGATGTTGATTATAACGTCCAATTGTAGTGATTTGTTAATGATGTTGTTGGGACGTAAACGAGGTGACAATTAAGAATAAAGGAGATAGCCAAGTTGGCAATGAAGTAAGAAATTAAAGATATTCCGAAGGCAGTTATCAGGACGAGGTACGGTCACCATGAGTACACTGTGATGTCGTTTGGTGTATCCAATGCACCTGGCGTGTTCATGGAATATATGAATCAGATTTTCCATAAATATTTGGATAAGTTTGTGGTGGTGTTCATTGACGATATTCTGATATATTCTAAGTGAGAAGAAGAACACAAAGAACAATTGCGAGTTATGTGGTAGGTAGTGAGGGAGAAGAAGTTGTATGCAAAACTGTCGAAATGTGAGTTCTGGTTGTAGACAGTAAGTTCCTTGGTCAGGTGATTTCTAATGGTGGAATAGCTATTAATCTTTCTAAAAATTGATGTTGTGTTGCAGTGGGATACTCTGAAGTCAGCTACCGAAATAAGAAGCTTTATGGGATTAGCAAGTTGCTATCACAAGTTTATTGAAGGTTTTTCTAAGTCGACATTACCGTTAACTTAGTTAACTCGAAAGGGGCAAAGCGTGTGTGTGAGATGTTGCATGCGAAGGGAGTTTTGTAGGCCGGAAAAAGAAAATTGACGACCGCTTTGATATTGATTTTTCCTAATCTTAGTGAGTCTTTTATGGGGTAATGTGATACGTCTAAGATGAGTCTTGGTGGATCGTTGATACATGATGGTCGGGTTGTTGCTTACGCTTCCAGACAATTAAGAGTTCACGAGAGAAATTATCCTACGCATGACTTAGAATTGGCAACCTCGGGGTTTGCGATGAAAATTTGGAGACATTATCTTTTTTGCTTTATGTTTGAAGTGTTCAGTGATCATGGAAGATTGAAGTACTTGTTGAATCAAAGAGTTGAATGTGAGGCATAAAAGGTGGTTGGAGTTGATGAAAGACTATGATTTTGATTTAAGTTAACACCTTGGTAAAGCAAAAGTAATAGCTGATGTGTTGAGTAGGGAGTTACTGCATATGTCGATGCTTAAGGTGAGGAAGACTGGAATTAATCGAGCAGTTCAGAGATGTGAGTTTAGTATGTGATGGGACTACTGACAGTGTGAAGTTGGGAATGTTGAAGTTGACTAGTGGTATTTTGGAAGAAATCAGAGCGGGTCAGCAATCCGATTTAAAGTTGGTTGACCAATTAATTTTAATTAACTGAGGTAACGGAAGTGAATTCCGAATTGATGAGAATGGCGTGTTGAGATTCCGAGGTAGAGTGTGTATACCAAATGTTCCAAGGATTGAGAAGAGTATTCATGAAGAGGGATGTTATCGAATTGTGTATGTGTGTTTGACTTATTAGAAGCTAAAGACAAAATAATCAGAAGTCTTTGGGTCTGATGCAGATGTTGAATATTCCAAAATGGAAATGGAATAGTATTTCCATGGATTTTGTGCCGGGTTTATCGAAGGCCGCGAAGGGGAATGACTCGATTTGGATGATCGTCGAGGGATTGACAAAGTCAACTCATTTACCAATGAAGATTAATAATTCTATGCCGGAATTAGCTGAGATATACATTGAGGGAACTACGGAGTTACTTGGAATGAAGATCCGTGATTTACGTCGAGGTTTTGGAAGAGTTTGCAAGATGCATTGGGCACTGAATTGAGGATGAGTTCTGCTAAGCATCCGCGGACGGATGGTCAGACAGAGAGGAGTATCAAGTCCTTGGAGGATTTATTGATGGCTCGTGTGTTGGACATGGGGGGCATGAAGATCCGATGAGGGAGTCGTATCAGACTCTGTTTTCTTCAGTTAATTTTCGAGGGCGAAAATTCTTTAAGTGGGGAGAGTTGTAACTAACGCCCCGATTTGTTTAATTGTATTTATTTATTTCATTTATGTGAATTTTGTGAAATGTGTGAATTTATTGTATTTTACCTGCTAATTGAGTTAATTGGTTAATTTCCCTAATATGTAAAATATTTGTAATAAATTATAATTTATTTTCAGCTTTTATTTCCCGAAATATATTTCATCGCTGTTTATGTTTTATCGCGTGTTGAGAGCGTCTGCGAGATATTTGAGCTGAGGGGTAAAACGGTCATTTTGAGGGGTAGATATTTTAGAAAAATTAGATATTTTTATATAAGTAGAATTAGAGGGGAAAGAAAAAGAGAGAAAAGAAAGAGAAAGGAAAGAAAGGAAGAGGAAATCTTCAATACTCTGTTTCAAGCGCGATTAATCGGGTAAGGGTGAGAAGTTTCGATTATATCTTGCTTGTATATGTATATGTATGTATTTGTTTGAATGTTTGGTTGAAAATATATGTTTTCCACTTGATTGGAATTGTGATCATTTCGATAGAATTGATGTTTTCACGGTTGGAAATCGATATGAATCGCGTAGTATGATCGTATTATATGTATGAATATTGTTGATACTTGTTTTGATTGATTGAAAACGTTTTGGTGGGAGAAAGTTGGATTTTGGGGGTTTGGAACCGTGTAACCCGCAGCAGAAAATTATGGTTGTGATTCGATTCGCCAGGCGTATTAGGTCTCGCCACTAGTTCGCCAGGCGAAATCATAAGTCGCCAGCCGAAAACGGGGAGACAGAAATGTGTTAGTTACTGGAACTCTTGGGTGTTTTCTAAAATTGTGGTTCACCACTAGTTCGCCAGGCGAAGTGCTGGCAAAGGGGGATTCGCCAGGCGAAATCCTAAGTCGTCAGGCGAATCTGGCTGTTTCTCAATAAATTCTTTTCTTTGAAAATTCATAACTTTTGATCCGTAACTCGGATCGAGACGTTCTTAGTACCGTTGGAAAGCTAATGAGATGTTCTTTCTTATAAAAATGGTTTTGAGATTAGTGGCCGATTTATTTGTGTCGAGAATTTGGAAACGTGTCATTTTGTCGACTTTTACCGTCGTAATTGTGTGCGATTGATGTGTTATCATGCGATATGCTTTTGATATGTAATGTGTAGCTTGTGTGCTGTTATATGATGTTGAAGCACGTGATAAGGTATTGTAATTGTTGTGGCCTTATGGCAAAATACTTTGTTGACTTGAATACAAATGTATGGTATTAATGTATGTTATTGTGGGTAGCCTTCGTGGCGTGAATCCTAGTGTTGTGAGTATCATTGTATAATTGCAGGATTGTTGTGGCTGATGGTGAGTAATTCTTGATGTGAATTGATATGAGTGTATATGCTAAAATGCTAATTGTTGTGGTTTGTGGATTATGATGAAATGCATTATTTATGTGAAATTCAATGTGTGCTATTTGGTGGCTTTATGGCAAGTAAAGGCATTGTTTGAATTGATTTCCAATGCATGAATAATGATGATGAGATAATTCATATTGTTGATTGGTGAATGTGCATTTGATCGGATCGTGTGCCTTATACAAAGAGGACCTAAAGCGATCGGATCGTGTGCCTTATACAAATAGGACCTAAAGCGATCCATAAACGTCATGTGCCTTATACAAAGAGGACCTAAAGCGACGGGGAACATCGTTTGCCCGACGGGGAGTTACACTAAGTAACAAGCGATGATTCCAATAATTCCTGAGTAAATTAATGATGATGAGAATGATGGATGGAATGGTACCGCATGCATAGAGTCATTATGTCGGTCTCTGTGCATTTGCATAAATCATGAATGGATTGATTATGTGTGGGAAATTGTGAATTGATTGATTATGTGTTGAGCTCGTGATAGCATTGGTAATTTGATATGCATTGGTTATGGATGATATGTTTTATGTATAGACATATGCTATGTTTTGTGGGGATGTTGTACATTACAATGATTGTATTAATTATCTATGATATGCTATATATGAATATACGTGATGTGGTGGTGTGTTTCCATATGTTATAACTTTGGGATGCATTATGTGTGAATATGCTATTATGTTGGTATAATTGATATATGCTATGTGGTTAGATTATTAGAAATATGTTATGTATCTGTGGCATGCTATCTGTATTAGTATGTGATGCTTGTGGTGAGAATAATTATGCATGTGAATTTATATGTGTTTGTATATTATTATGCAATCTTGATTTAGTTGTTAATTCTCACCCTTCTGTTGTGGTTTGTTGCTCTATGAGGAAATTTCAGATTAGTATCTTAGAGGCTTTTATGAAGATTAATTCTCCATCCTTTTGTCGGTCTGTCTGCTCTGATACGTAACACGGGAGTTGGGAAACGCTTTTGTTATATATGTATACATTTGTTGGATCTATTTTGTATTACCTTTGTATGAATATTTTGATGTTATAAAATAATTTATTTTTTAAAACAAGTCAGTTATGGATCTTTCCGCTTTATTCCATAATTGAACTTTCCTTTTGTTGGAAAAAGTTTCCCTTTTATGTTTATTCCATTTTGTGTTATGTATCAAATTTATGAGCAGGGATTGTGTTTTCTTTCTTTAAATGTAGCATCCTTGTTTCTGTCTAGGAATAAAAAATTTATTTACTCTGATTTATTTATGTATTATTTATCCGCGATGGGAATTGGGGTGTTACATTAGTGGTATCAGAGCAGGTCGGTCCGTCCGGCCAAGTTATTGAGTTAGTTGGTGTGACAGTTGAATACTGTCGATGTTGTTTGTTCCTTAGTATGTGATATGTGTGTGAAACACTGTCAGTGCTTTCTGGTTTTCTAATCCTTTGTCTTTAGGATTTAGAATGAGTTAAGTGGGGGAGAAGCTGGTGCTTCTCCAAGTTGCTTCAGGTGTGGAGCGTTGGCTCAGTGTGTTGTAGATTGCAAGATTGTAAGTGTTGTTCCCGATTCCAGAGGGAATGCGGAGGTAAGGTTTATGTCGACTAAGGATTTGTGCCTTAGGTAGTCTTGTGCACAAGATGCAAGCAATGCTATTATAGTTTGGTAAAGATGGTTTATGCCCCATCATGATTGTCGGCTGTCTATTGACAAATTGAGGAATTGTTCACCCTTAATCTCTTGTTGATAGTAGACTGAATTATGTTGGATGGAATAGACGTGTCTTTCCAGCTTAGATAGTATGTTTTGTGAATCGTTGGGAGCTAAGCCAAGTGAGTACAGATTTTTTTGTTGAGTCGATGGGGATTATAATATCAGGAAGATGAGGCGGATTAGAGGTTTTGGTATGTTGGTTCAGTTGGGAAGTCATTGAGAGAGAACAATTGGGTATCGTTAATGGTTGTTCTCAGAGAGTAGAGTGCGAACTCAAATTTGACGAAGGTGAGGATTTGAGGTTTGGATCTGCTAAGTAAGTAGAAGAACTTTTAGGAAGTGAAACTCAAATGTTTGTCATGTTTGTGATGATAGTGTTTTGGAAATTGGCAGGAAGCCACAGTGATGGGCCGTCAGTTGTGCATGGTTTTCAGATGAGTTTTTGGATGAAACATTAGTGTGTCGACTTGAAGAGGTCCAGCATGGTTGGTAATGAAAAGGATGATAGCATGACGTTGCGTGTTAACCAGTGAGTAGTATGGAAACTTCCAGTTGTGTTCTGGATAGCTTGAGTTTTGAATTGTGACGAATCGCGAACGATTTTAAGTTCCTTGATGGTATTACTTTTGTTATAGGTTGAGATCTCGTGTCAACAGAAACCTTGAGTGAGTTGGAACCCCGTAAGAAGACTTGATATGGAATGTGGTAACCAGAGATTGTTAAGCTATTTTGGATAAATTGTTTCAAGCTCAGAATGAATTTTGAAGGTTGTATATGTTATGGTTGTGGAGTATATGAATCGTATCTTCCATACTTGTTTGGATAAGTTCATGGTGATGTTTATTGGACGATATTCTGATTTATTTTAAATCAAAGGATGAGTATGTAGTGTATTTGAGGATTGAGTTACAAGGGCTGAAAGAGAGGGAGCTTTCTACTAAATTATCGAAGTGAGAATTTTGGTTGAAAAATGTTAGTTTCCTTGGATATGTTAATAGATGCAGTTCTACATTGAGAGACTCCAAAGTCGGTTAAGGTGATTAGAAACTTTTGGGCTTAGTTGGTTGTTACTGCAGGTTATGGAAGACTTTGCTAAGTTCGTACTTCTGTTACTTCAGTTGACTTGCAAAGGGTAAGTCGTTTGCTTTGGATATTCATTGTGAGGAAAGTTTGAGAGGGCTAAAGTAGAATTTGTCTACGGCTCCAATTTTGATTCTTCCCGATCCTAATAAACTGTTTAGGGAATATTGGGATGCGTCCTTGATGAGTTTAGTTAGTGTGTTAATGCGAGAGGGTAAAGTCATTTCTTATGCTTTACGACAATTGAGGATTCATGAAAAGGATTATCTTACTCATATTGGAGTTGGTTGTTTTGTGTGGAGAATCTAGAGGTATTATTTTGAGGGTTTTAGGTTCAAGGTGTTTGGTAATCACAAGGGTTTAGAGTACTTGTTTGGTCAGAAGGAATAAAATAGGAGACAACGAGGATGGTTGGAATTCCTTATTAGTTATGACCTTGGCTCGAATTATCCTATTGGTAAAGTTAATGTCGTGCCTGATGAGTTGAGTCAAAAGTTTTTACATATGTCTGCTTTGATGGTTAAAGAGTGGGAACTTTTGGAAGAATTTAGAGATTTGAGTTGGTGTGTGAATTAACATCTGATAGTGTGAGGTTAGATATATTAAAAGTGAACAGTGATTTTTAGCGAATATGAGAAAGAGTTAGACTTTGGACGTGGGATTGATAGTTTTGATGGTTACGAGTAATCAGAGTGCGCAACGGAAGCGTGATGTGGCACAATTCGTATATGCGTGTGTGACTTGTAAGAGTTCATAGGTTGAACATTAGAAACATGTAGGAATGATGAGACCATTGGACGTTTCAGAATGGAAGTGTTAGGTGAAAGGTTTAAATATTATTCATGGGCTACTATGTAGATGGATGTTTTGGTTATATGTTCGATTGGTGAATCGTAGCATTGTTGTTAAGATGTTGTTGTGTCGTGGGACTTTAGGTTCTTGTCTTTGTTGTTGCCTTGTTTCCATGGTGATGGTTCGAGTGCGACTAGCTAATTCCTTGTGGGGAATTAGGGGAGTGTTAGCTATGGTGAGGGTAACGATCTTGTTGTGTTTCGGTTCAAGAGTGAACATGTGTGTTCATAACTTGGGTATTCTTTGAGTCGTAAGTTGGTCGTCAAGTGCATTGTATGGGCATTGCATCTTACCGTTGTCGTGTCGTTGTAGTAGTTGCTGTGAGCGAGGTGTTTTGCCGGTTTGTATTATTCATGGTGTTGCCTTTAATGGCATGAGAGTGGGTTAGTCGGATGCGAGAGTCGTATCCGGAGTTGTTTGCACCAAGTATATTTTCGAGGACGAAAATGTCTAAGTGGGGGAGAGTTGTAACGCCCCGATTTGTTTAATTGTATTTATTTATTTCATTTATGTGAATTTTGTGAAATGTGTGAATTTATTGTATTTTACCTGCTAATTGAGTTAATTGGTTAATTTCCCTGATTGGTAAAATATTTGCAATAAATTATAATTTCTTTTCAACTTTTATTTCCTGAAATATATTTCATCGCTGTTTATGTTTTATCGCGTGTTGAGAGCGTCTGCGAGATATTTGAGCTGAGAGGTAAAATGGTCATTTTGAGGGGTAGATATTTTAGAAAAATTAGATATTTTTATATAAGTAGAATTAAAGGGGAAAGAAAAAGAGAGAAAAGAAAGAGAAAGGAAAGAAAGGAAGAGGAAATCTTCAATACTCCGTTTCAAGCGCGATTAATCGGGTAAGGGTGAGAAATTTCGATTATATCTTGCTTGTATATGTATATGTATGTATTTGTTTGAATGTTTGGTTGAAAAATATATGTTTTCCACTTGATTGGAATTGTGATCATTTTGATAGAATTGATGTTTTCACGGAATCGCGTAGTATGATCGTATTATATGTATGAATATTGTTGATACTTGTTTTGATTGATTGAAAATGTTTTGGTGGGAGAAAGTTGGATTTTAGGGGTTTGGAACCGTGTAACCCGCAGCAGAAAATTATGGTTCTGATGCGATTCGCCAAGTGAATTGGGATTCGCCAGGCGAATTAGATCTCGCCAGTAGTTCACCAGGCGAAGTGCTGGCGAAGAGGGATTCGCCAGGCGAAATCATAAGTCGCCAGCCGAAAACGGGGAGACAGAAATGTGTTAGCTATTGGAACTCTTGGGTGTTTTCTAAAATTATGGTTCACCACTAGTTCTCCAGGCAAAGTGCTGGCGAAGGGGGATTCGCCAGGCGAAATCCTAAGTCGCCAGGCGAATCTGGCTGTTTCTCAATAAATTCTTTTCTTTGAAAATTCATAACTTTTGATCCGTAACTCGGATCGAGACGTTCTTAGTACCGTTGAAAAGTTAAGGAGATATTCTTTCTTATAAAAATGGTTTTGAGATTAGTGTCTGATTTAATTGTTTCGAGAATTTGGAAACGTGTCATTTTGTCGACTTTTACCGCGTAATTGTGTGCGATTGATGTGTTATCTGCTATATGCTTTTGATATGTAACGTGTAGCTTGTGTGCTGTTATATGATGTTGAAGCATGTGATAAGTTGTTGTAATTGTTGTGGCCTTATGGCAAAATACTTTGTTGACTTGAATACAAATGTATTGTATTAATGTATGTTGTTGTGGGTAGCCTTCGTGGCGTGAATCCTAGTGTTGTGAGTATCATTGTATGATTGCAGGATTATTGTGGCTGATGGTGAGTAATTCTTGATGTGAATTGATATGAGTGTATATGCTAAAATGCTAATTGTTGTGGTTTGTGGATTATGATGAAATGCATTATTTATGTGAAATTCAATGTGTGTTATTTGGTGGCCTTATGGCAAGTAAAGGCATTGTTTGAATTGATTTCCAATGCATGAATAATGATGATGAGATAATTCATATTATTTATTGGTGAATGTACATTTGATTGTCATGAGTCGTTGATATGACATGCATCATGATATGCACCTTGTGATGTCGTGTGCCCTTGTGGGGTGTGAGCGACGAAACGATTCCAGAGGGAATCTGCTGTAACGATCGTGTGCCTTATACAAAGAGGACCTAAAGCGGCGTTATAGACGATCGTGTGCCTTATACAAAGAGGACCTAAAGAGATTGGATCGTGTGCCTTATACAAAAAGGACCTAAAGTGATCCATAAATGTCGTGTGCCTTATACAAAGAGGACCTAAAGCGACGAGGAACATCGTTTGCCCGACGGGGAGTTACACTAAGTAACAAGCGATGATGCCAATAATTCCTGAGTTAATTAATGATGATGAGAATGATGGATGGAATGGTACCACATACATAGAGTCGTTGTGTCGGTCTCTGTGCATTTGCATAAATCATGAATGGATTGATTATGTGTGGGAAATTGTGAATTGATTGATTATGTGTTGAGCTCGTGATAGCATTGGTAATTTGATATGCATTGGTTATGGATGATATGTTTTATGTATAGATATATGCTATGTTTTGTGGGGATGTTGTACATTACAATGATTGTATTAATTATCTATGATATGCTATATATGAATATACGTGATGTGGTGGTGTGTTTCCATATGTTATAACTTTGGGATGCATTATGTGTGAATATGCTATTATGTTGGTATAATTGATATATGTTGTGTGGTTGGATTAAGAAATATGTTATGTATTTGTGGCATGCTATCTGTATTAGTATGTGATGCTTGTGGTGAGAATAATTATGCATGTGAATTTATATGTGTTTGCATATTATTATGCAATCTTGATTTAGTTGTTAATTCTCACCCTTCTGCTGTGGTTTGTTGCTCTATGAGGCAATTGCAGATTAGTATCTTGGAGGCTTTTGTGAAGATTAGTTCTCCATCCTTTTGTCGGTCTGTCTGCTCTGATACGTAACACGGGAGTCGGGGAACGCTTTTGTTATATATGTATACATTTGTTGGATCTATTTTATATTACCTTTGTATGAATATTTTGATGTTATAAAATAATTTATTTTGTAAAACGAGTCAGTTATGGATCTTTTCGCTTTATTCCATAATTGAACTTTCCTTTTGTTGGAAAAAGTTTCCCTTTTATGTTTATTCCATTTTGTGTTATGTATCAAATTTATGAACAGGGATTGTGTTTTCTTTCTTTAAATGTGGCATCCTTGTTTCTGTCTAAGAATAAAATTTTTATATACTCTGATTTATTTATGTATTATTTATCCACGATGGTAATTGGGGTGTTACATGTAACACCCCAAATTCGATTATGATTAATTGTTGCTTATTTGAGGATATAAGGTGATTTTGACGATATGTGGTTATGTGGCACGAATGCATTGTGGTGAAATTATTTTAATAATATAAATAGTAAGAATAATCATATAGTATTATTCAAATTATTGTTTATTATTTAAAATGATAGAAGTGGGAGTATTGAGGGTATGTTGGTCATTAGGGATGGATAAGTGAGGGTATAATGGGAAGAGCACATTTAGGGGTATTTTAAGAGAGAATAGTGAAAGGAACTCATTATACGTATTATTTTTTAGGAAGAGGCAAAGGTGCTCTGAAGAACAAGTGAGAAGGAGGCTAGGGCATAGAAGAATTCCGGCGAAACTCCAAGAGAAGATCGAAAGAATCAAGACTCTAAGGTATGGGGAGTATCACTTTGTAATATTTTTGATATAAAGATTCGATGTTAGTGGGTGATTGGGGTTTTGGTTGAAAAACCTAGGGTTTAGAGGTTAAAGGTGATGATTTTGATGATTTGTTGTGTTGTGGTTGTTGTGAATGATGTATGTGTGTTAGATATAGGTTATAGTGACTTAATTTGTGTTAATAGGGGTGAAAAATGCAGTTTAAGGGTATGAAATCGAGGTGGGAGAAGTGTTGTCATCGCAGAAATTTTCGACTAATTCGCAGAGGGCGCTTAGCCCCGTTTAGTGCGCTTAGCGCGGTCCCCTCGGGCAGCTTATTTTGAAAACTTCGAAAATTCATAACTTTCGATTCGTAAGTCCGTTTGGGTCGCCGTTCGAATCGTTGGAAAGTTAACTTTATGTACTTTATGTAAAAATTGTTTTCAATGATAGATTTCCAATTATTCGATGAGCCGTGTGTGTTTTCTTGTATGTTCCAATGTGTCGAACCTTGAAATGTGGAGATCGGTCGCATGAATGTGTGTTGTGATTGTGAATTATGACGTTGTATGATGTTGTTGTTACGTTGTTGTGTCATACCATGCAATTGTGATAGTCGTTGCTTATAATGTTGCGTGAGGATGTTATTGATTGGTTATGGTATGATGTGGTGTGAATTAACCGGTAAAGGTAATAGTGGTTATTTGTGATGTAGTCGAACATTGTGGGGTATTGTTGTTGTAAATATGATGATATATGTTGAAGATTATATGATGCTTATATTGATCTAGAGTATAACGATAAGGTGTTGTTGTTTTATGATGTTAATTATATGTTGGAACTTATATGATGATTATGCGTTGATTTCTTATGAGGGTATGAGTTATGTGAATGATGTTACTATAATGATGTTATGACGGAATAAATAGATAATGTACATGTTTTGATGTTCATACATGTTATGTGACGAACATGACGATCAAATGAATTGGGATGTAGTGTGAAACGAAGTAGTGATGCTATAATATGATGTTTTTATGAATTGATGATGATATGATTAATATGATGTTCTGATGAATTGATGATGATATGATTAATATGATGTTCTGATGAATTGATGATGATATGATTAATATGATGTTTTGATGAATGATGATGCACGTAATGACTTTTGTTGATATTGAGGACTGTGACGTTGTGCATCATGCATTCATAGCATTTAGACTTCGGTCTATTGACGATTTTAGGACTTCGGTCCAGTGACGATGTTAGGACTACGGTCCAGTGGTGGCTTCAATCCCATTGTGCGGATTGGAGCATTTTGTGACGTGCTCCCTTGTGGAGAGTTGATGGCCTAGTGTCCATTATTATGACGATTTGGTACCACATGCATTTTATGACGTTGCATTTCATTCTTGGTGGCATTATATGATTGCATATTTGTGATGTTGATGACTTGGTGATTTATATTATGTTTTGGGTGAGTTGCTATGATGTTTGACTAAGACGAATATTGACCCGTTAATGTCTTCTCTTTATATTATTTATATTGAATTGTGAATACTCACCCAGCCTGTTTGAATATTGCCTTTACGTGGGTAACGTGGAGATATTAAGGAATAGCTTCTCGGTGCGTGAAGTTCTAGCTTGGAGTTGTGTAGCTTATTTCTGTAGAGTTGTATGGTGTCTTGCTCTGATAAATGTAACATCGGGTGGGGAAACGCTTAAGTGAATATTATGTTGTTTTGTTAGAATGATTCTTATGAGTTACCATATACCGATTTTAATTGATGATGATTGTTGACAATGACCCAAGGGTCTTGATCTTTTGATGAAATATAAGAAGATATTTGAATTTATGATTCCGCTGCAAAGTTTGAATTTAGGTGTGGATATTACTAAAGAAACTATTATTTTAAAAGAATGTTTTGAAAACCCGTGTTACGGAGCAGGATATTAAAATTGATGTTTTATGAAGAAATGTGACACCTTTTTATGATGTACTCTGATTCATTTTAGTATACTTATCGTGTATATTATGTGGGGTTAGAAGGGTGTTACACTACGAGCGGTTCTCTCAATCTCAGGATTGAAAAGAAGTTCGTCCGCAGGTACACTCCCTCGCATAAACAGAATCTGCACACTTAACCAAACAAATTAAACAACAAAAAAAAATAAACAGAGGTAAAAATCACAATACAAAAATCTTAAAATCAATAAACTATTGCAATTCTTTCAATGTCAACAACAATCCTCGGCAACGACGCCATTTTGTTAGAATTGTACTATATATGGGTTTTTGTTATCGTCTCCACAGGGATTATCCTGATATTTGATGCTTTCCTTTCAATAGTTTACCGTTTCAAGGAAAAGGGTTTCAAAGTTTGGTTCATAAATTGTCACGATTTTAGTAGCAAAGCTTATAAATTCTAAAGTGTTTGATTAACAAAGTATATCAAAAGTAATTTTCATCTACCCTAACTTATACGTATTCTTTCAATATTGCATGTGAAGTCGGATCCGATTAATATCATCGCATATTCTCTCAACACCGTCTATCTCTAGAGCGACGTCGTGAGAAATACCGTATTCGGCGCTACACGATCTCTCCATATAACAACCAATATAGTAAGCTTTAAGTTCAATACAAAGCAAATATCAACCATAGACCGATCTCTCAAATCTATAAATCGATAGATGAATATTTTAGGTCAAGTTCCATAAAACCTATGTATAGAGTTTTACAAAACAAGAATGGATCATTAAGAACAAAACTATTCATCATATATTAATCATCACTTGTTCACATATAAGGTCAATCAAAAGAAATACATAAAGCTAAGGTAGACTACCTCTACCTTTGATACAAAGGAAATTAGCTACCCATAACCATGGTAGCTTGCTTTACAAGTCTTGAGAGAAGATGAATGAGCATCCAAGTTGAAGAATCAAACTCAGATGTGAATTCAGCTTCTATTTGCAAAATATCACTCTTTGGTGAAGAAATGTTGAAAAATGAGGTTCTATGTGAAAATGCGCGTCATGATCCCCAAAAAGTGTGAAAAGTACTTATATAGTACAACTAAAATCTGTCAAGTTCGCCCAACAAACTTATTCCTCGCCCAGCGATCACTATTTTATGGCACCTGAAGTGCCTCTAAACAGTTAAACCGCCCCTGAGGAAATCACAAAGTTCGCTTTGCGAACACTTCTTCGCCAAGCGAGCTTCTTCGCTACAAGTTCGAACAACGAACTTTTGGTCCTTTAGCTACTGACTAAAATCTGGGATGGTTCGCTGGTCCTTCGTTGGAACCTCGCCCAACGAACATTCGCTTCAAGTTCGCCCATCGAACTTAGTACCATTTTCTTATTTCCATCATTCTAAGATGGTTCGCTGGGGCTTCGCTAGGAGCTCGCCCAACAAACATTCGTTGTTGTTCCTCGTTGATTGTTCGCCCAACGGTATTTGCAACATACCAAATCAAAGCAACCAAAGGTATTTGCAACAATTTGAAGAATAGCATGAAAACATGGAATAAATCCAACAAAACATAACAAATGAGATGAAAAATGCCAATAAATATGGATCAAATTAAAGCATGTTTGGCATTCAACAATATTCGTTTCACGTTAAGATATTATATAATCATAAATATTATTTTTTACCCTTGAAACAAAATTTATATAAGTTACATAAGTATGAGGGTCAGGTAACATAAAATTATGTGTTGTTTTTTTATGAGTATCTCAAATGAACACATTTATGTAAATTTTACAGAAGAACAAATTTATTCTTAATTTTTTTCTTTCCAATGAAAGAATTTGACATGCTAAAATATTTAGCATAAAACTAGTAGAAGTAATTTATGATTTTTTTTTTATATATATTAATTGATAGAATAAATAAAATTTTAGGATATCAAAGAATTCAGCAAATTGGTATTAATTTTTTTGTTTATTGTATTTATAGAATTATGATTTGAATATAATTTTTATGACAAACAAAATGTAAGATTACGTATGAAAATAAAATTAATGAAAAATATATTTATATGATATTGTAAATGTTATAATAAAGATGTTTATATGATTTTTAATGTTTAATAAGAGTTATATTTCAATGAATTTGATAAGCAATGAAAGAATAGTTTTTTATGATGACACCTTATTATTTAATGATGTGGCAAAATAGGTTATTAAATGTCAATCAAGTGTTTTGTGAATGTGTTTTAATATATTACTAGAATAAGACATGCACGATGCGCAAGATTTGGATGAATTATTTAAGTAAGTATTATATTAGATAGATTTTGGTTTTGTATGGTATAAAAAGTTTTCTAATTAAGACAATAAGATGAAGAGTATTAAAAATATAGGTGAAAAGAATATGTTTGAATTATGAAAATATAAGATAAGACATCAAAATTAAAATAAAAAATGTGAAAGTACGTGTATAAATTTTATGTATTTTTTATTGCTTCATTTTCTACGTATCCAACATATTCCTGATGGTTTTTTTTCATCATTATATGAATAGAATATATTCGTCATTCGAATGATTCAGATATTATGTAATCAATTATTAGGGTCTACATTAGATCTAAGATGAAATTTTCTATTTTGCAAATTTTTGGTAATTTGAGAGTGAAATGACCATGATTGTTAAATATGTTTTTAGGAGATGAATGATGAATTAGGTATTGAAATAAATCAAAGAATATTGTTTTTGTGTGTTTGTCTTTCATTATCCCGTTAATTTTCAATGTATACATTTGAATTGTCTTTTCATATTAATCATTTTTAATTTACTAATATATTATAGAACATTTATATGTAAATTAATAGATAAATAATTATTTAATTTTATATTCAAAATTTAATTTTTTTAATATATATCTACAATTATAATTGAATTGTATTTTAGAAAGAATGTTAGACATTTTTGTCTATTTGAAAGTAATAAGTAAAATATAAAAGTATTATTTAATTATTTTATTTTAAGTAATATGATACTCTTTGATTTAATATGGTTTTAAAACTTTTTTTTTAAAAAAATAATTTATTTATAATTTTTATCGGAGAAAAACATTATATAATGTATTTTAGATTGAAAGAGAGGATAGACACAAAATTTGAGTAGTATATGAAAAAAAATTGGAAAATGATTTATAAAATATAAATACTATATTATTTTATTTTAAGTAATGTAATAAATACTCTTTTATTTAATATGGTTTAAAAAATTTTGAAAAAAAAATTATTTATAATTTTTTTTGGAGAAAAACATTAGATGGACACAAAATTTGATTAGTATATGAAAAAAAATTAGGAAATGATTTATAGAATATAATTACTATTGTTTTAAAAAAAATAATTATGAATAAAACATTACACATTATGCTAAGATGAATAATAAGAGGTTTATATTGAGAAATTTTAAAATGTGAATTATCAAATTTTAATTGACATGACAGAAAAGATGATAAGTTGTTAATAAATTAATTTGTAACTTAAAATAAATATATTATAATAGATAATAGTGTTGAAATTAATTTGATAACGACCAATCAAATACTCATAAAGTATAACCTATAATTTATGTGAAATCTAAATAACAGAGCCGTCTCAATTTTTCCAGAGGCCCTGTATACAGATTAGTTACACTTTAATAATGGAAAAACAAATAGATGTCATATCTAATCCTTGTATAACATTACAAATATTTTGTGAGACCCTATTTAACCACAGATCAACTGTGACAAATCTTTTAATATTTTTTAATCACTTAATTATTTATTATTTAACACACTTAATTGATAAAATAGCTAATATAATTAAATAAATATATTTGATCATATAATTATTAAAATAATATTAAATTATTAAAATATTCCAACTGACGGAAACTTCAGCAATCCAAATTCCTTACTCATAACACATTTAAAGTGTTTACTTATTGTGCTCCTCATTGTCTTAATGAGACATAATCAACACAATCTAATACATAGAGACACTAGTCCAAGCAAGATCTTCTATAATTTTGAATTGCAAAGTGCTGCAACATTTATAAGTAATTATAAAAATCAAATTATTCATGTGTTCTCATATAATTTATGTCCTGCTACTATCGTATGAATTTTTTTCAGCTCGATTAAGAAAACCAATTTTGAAGCCGCTGAATGCAGAAAAAGTGCAGCTAATAACACATATGCATCATATATTCATATTTCATCCTAATATATATACAGAAGAGTAAATATCATAGGTCACCACTTGGTATCCTTACATTCTCCTGAGTGATGACACTTAAACATGCATATGCAAATGTCAATTAGAATCATTCAACTTTGACAGCAGAAAGAGACAACTAGAAGAAAGAAAGACAGAAGCACAGAAGCAAAGCAAATCCACAGGAGTTTGTATAGTAGCCTTCTTGCTTCTGTCAAACAAACCAATCAGAAGCAGCATCACTATCACATGACCAACCTTTGTTTTCAGTTCGTTCACTGTTTTTATACCCAACCACTTTGGTCTTTCCTGTGAAACACAAACAAAGGAACAAACATCAAAAGATAATCCTATTATAAGAGTCGTAGAATTGATTTTGACATGGTTAAGAAAAAGAATGTCTCAAAGCAAACCTTCAAAGGGAATAAGCCAAATAGACTTGATCTGTCAGAAGGATTTTGATCTGGAAGAGAGCTTGCACTACCAAGGTTACTGACGAAGAGCTCGTAGAGACCCATTCCAAACACCAGCATCACAGTTCCTAAAAGATAGACATCTAGATGAACAATGAAGTTAGAAAGAAGAGAAGCACAAAGAAATCCTCTTATAACAATAAGAAAGCTAACACAATGAACAATCTGTTATATAGTTAAGAAATAGATCATGAAGCCAACTAAAAAATCGTAGAGTTTATCTTTACAGACGCTCACCAAGAGCTTCTATGAGCATTTGCATTACTTTCGTGCGATTAACGGAGTATTCTAAGAAAGACCCTGCAACAAATGTGGAGCCCTGCATGTAAAATTGAACAATGCATTAAAACAAAAACTCGTTAGACATAGCATACTGATTGCAATATTGCTTGGAACAGATTCGATTGACTCAACCAGTTTGTAAAGTTATATAATCTTTAGGAATAAAATTACTGTTAGAGAGTCTGGGAGAGAAGCCGGGGCAACAACGGACCAATGGTCTAGGACCACCAAGAGATCAGGAAATCACATATTCACTCAAAACTATAAGGGATTGGAAATAAGTCAAGTCCATTATCAATCCAACATGTGAACAACCCTCCATTTTCAAAGGTTTCTTTGAATTTTTACTGTATTAGAATTTGGATTCGGCCGTAACTCGCCTTTAAAAGCTATCTCATGGGTGAGGATTGAGTATGAAATATGCAGAACTGCACATCTACACCAATCCAAGATAATTAAGCTTTGATATCATGGTTTACAATTGTTTTAGTTGTAATTACTATTCAATCTATATAACTATCCAACCGAGACTCTCAAATGTTCTTTCCATTAATCACAAAAGCGCGCTATCTAAGGTGCACAAAATTAGAATTCCATAGTCTTCTTAGATTTTTTTTAACTTCAAGTTGAATCATTATAACAAACATGTCATTCAGAAGTAGAATAGTTTTGTTAAAAGTTTTAAATTCATACCTTGATGAAGCATAGAAATGATCCAATTAAAGACCCCAAAACTCCAAGAATAGCAAGAAATCGGCAATTATAAATCATCTACACATTCAATCACATAAAAATCATATAAATCAAAACTCAATTCAATTTTATTCATTAAGTAAGCATGACTTTGAATAATTGAATAACCAAAACAAACCAATGATTCCAAAACTCTCAACACAAATCTTACCTTTTCAATGCCCTCCTCTATTCCTTCCAGCTTCCCTGGCATCTCCTGAGATACAGCAGAATCATAACCAGAATTAGAAGCAACTGGCGGCGACGAAGGATTCACAGCAGATGAAGACACAGAAGCTCCTGAACTGCTGCTGCACACAAATTCTTGAAATCTGAGGCTTTTGCGGCCCAACAGAGAGACCCTTTTTCCATATGAGCTAAATATAGAATTTTGACAGCGAACTAACGTTGATGGTGTTGAAGAGAGAGTTATCCTCACCAATGCCTGAGACAATTTCATGGTTAGGATTTCAGAGTGTTGAGGTTGTTGGTTTGGAAAATGTTTGTGCGTGTATGTGTCTGAAAAGTATCAGTGTCAAACACAGAATGATGGAAATTTAACGTGAAATTGGCTTTGTCTGATTTGGTGCCACTAGTTATTAGGAGAGAGTTGTGTGAGTCATTGTCTTCTTTTTCTTTTCTTTTTTTCCGACAAGTTATCATAAATATCTTGTTGGTTTTTTTTGACAAATCAACACATGTAAGGACACCAATTGTCTGCATTCATACTCATCATATATCTACATCACACATGTGACACTCACACATTTGCAATTAGTTAGTAAATTACTAGTAAATTGCACGAAAGAGAAGCTCTAATGTATAATTTCCATAGGAGAGATTGACTTATAAAGATCGTTGAGATTTTTCAAGTTTCTTTTTGAATTTTGGAATGGTGAGTAATCACATTTGATAAGAGCATCTATTCTAGCAAATTGCAATTTTCAATGCTGTAAAAAATTGAAAGATCAAATGATTCTTGATGTGGAACAAAAACAACAATGACAACTAAAATTAAATTATCTCAAGCAATATTGATGTATCAATTAATGCAAACAAAACCATGAATAAAATAAAGAAAAGAACACACATGAATGGTGTTTTAGTTGATCAAAATGGTCTCATCCTTTAGGAATCATTTAGAAATTGAGGATAAAAGTAGTTTATATACAACACTTATAAACCGTAATCCAGCAAGAGACATTTTCTAAAGGACAAAGTAGTAAGTGTTTCTACACCTAAAACGGACAATAACTTGTAATTGTAGTGACGCGGCCTTGAGATTGATTGGAACATTAATGTCGTATGTGGTAACTAAAAGAACACTTCCTAATTTCTAGTCATTTTGTGACTTGATCTTTCATACTTTTAATACATAAATCACTCAATTATAAAGTGTTTAAAAATGTTTCTCAATTAAAAAAAAACCTTCAAATATTATTAAACCACTAGATTACTGAACCCTAAAAAATTCTCTCTTTGTCTCTCTAAACTCCTTCTCTCTCTAGAAAATCATCAATTCACATATTAAAAAACAAACATTGCACAAGTCCCAAAAAAAATGTCTTGCATGCGCAAACCACGCATCTCATATGTTGTTTAATGCACGCCAAACACTGTAAAATGCACCTCATGTAACACACGCCTCAAGCGCCTTTGCATGTGTTGGGTGCTTGCGGCAGGTGTTGCTTAAAAACGTGTGATGTCACATGCAAGTATACATGTATGTGAAATTGTGACATAGCAGACATCAGATGTCCTAACACATGTCAAGACATTGTTTTGCATAATTATTAAACAAGAATAGAATAGCAGACTGATCCCTAGAATATCAGTAACTGCAGAAACACAGATGTTTCGATATCTGTTCCAACATGTTAATCAAAATTAAACTGTAAATTGCATAATGATAAACAACACAGAATATGATGACCCAGTTCGGTGCAAATCACCTACATCTGGGGGATACCAATCCAGGAAGAAGAATCCACTATCATTAGTATAGTTTTATGTAAACAACCGTTGGTTTACAGGAAACAACCTCTGGTTTACCTATCACTACCCAATGGAGACTTTATCATTAGAAGTCACATCTAATTGATAAGAGAAACACATCTCACTCCCTAAATCACAACCTGTGATTAACTAACAGTTATTACACCATAACTACATCATCCTATTGAAAGTCACCCCTTTCAAAACAAAGTTCAGTCAAGTATCCTTGACTAACAAGTTAACTTGGATTTGCTTAAAAGCTTCATCCAAGAACAATACACACAATTCATTACCTACGGGTTTCTGAATCTGTACAAGTACATATGTCTACCACAATGTATCAAATCGATACAAAGGGAAACTTACAAGAAAGCCTACGACTCTCAAAACCTAAACCCTACTTTACAAAATAGGATTCCTAAGTCTATGTCGTTCTCTCTCTATTTTGCCTAGGTCTTGGTCTTCTTTTATAGCCTTCTGTTGCCTTGGGCTTCAGATTTTCTTTCCTTGATCCACTACCAATCGCGCCATGAATCTTGGAGTAGATTTAACAACAATCCATGTTGTGGCAGTCATGATGTCGAATCTTCATGCTGTGACATTTCATTCGACATCTCTGGTCTGAGGCATAAATCTTCATGTTGGAACATCTCTTCCAACATTATGTTTTTCCAAAATTTAGTCAAACCATTTGGAGCTTTCAATCTCCCCCTTTTGACAAATTTTGGCTAAAACATTCTTCATCTTGATTGTGCATGTAGTGGAAGGATGGAGAAGATAACCTTTTCATTCCCTTGTGACACCAAAAATATACTTGCTTCCTAACTCTGATCACAAAACACAATTCTCAAGATGTTGAGACATTTGAAGTATATTTTTTCTTAGATCAGTAGCACAGATGCACATACACCTCTCAGCAATAAGCAAGAAGCCATTCTCCCCCTTCTTGGCCAAAAGTTGGCAAAAATGGCCCAAGTAGACCCATACCCAAATTGTGCTTACCCAAACACGGACAAAACCCATTTGTTCTTGTCTGAAAAAATGTTCTAGCACGATCCTCCTTAAATATAGAAGAAGCTACATGGGTAAAGCCACTCTTTTTGAAAGAAACAAAAGACTAGTCAATGAGTGCAATAACTACTGGTGAAGTTAGTTTCGAAGGATTCCACTTTTTCTGACTTATCCTTGAAACCTCTTCTGAATAGTGTCCTGATACCTAACCTGATTTTGTCAGATTTATGGTCTCCACAGATAGAACCATAATTACACCTTTCCTTTGTTTATTCTAAATTAATCCCTTAATCCAGAATCAGCAGACTTGATCACTATTGAATTTTCTTCCAGACAGCAACAGAGACTCCCAAGGTACTTGTACCACCTTTGATACAATCCATTGACACTCAATGACAGAATCAGAATAACCTGATAAGTCCACCTAGAATTTATACCAGTAGAGCAATGTCACGACATCTCGTCTGACATATTAACCTCACCGGAGGCAATCTATCACAAACTACTTGAAACCACAAATAATTTTGATAACCAATCTGCACTATTGCAGTAATATATCCATAACAGAAGTCCAACTCCTCTTGTTGTAGATAACCAGTTCTCCTTTGCAAGAAAAACACCCTAAATGAATGGAAAACATAAGACGCATCTTCATGTCTTCAAGAGCGCACCCTTTGTTCAACACACCTGCTGAACGCATTCACCTAATGCTTGACCCACAAGCAATCCATGTACCACACTAGTACATTTAACAGACAGAAGTTCTCCCCCTATTGTTGGAGCGGTAAAGCGGCAAGCAAAAATATTATTTTCAAAAGAATCCCCTCTGGGATTTATGTCGTGTCCACAGAGATCGGTTCGAGGGAAAGAATGTCGTTCGACAGTCTCTCGCGTTTATGAGTTTGGATTAAAATGGTTTAAAACAAGAAAACAAAAAAGTAAACACTAAAACATAAAAATAAATTCATTCTTCAGAGACAAGAAACTTATCAGGCGTGCACATAACCGACTCCTCACAAACTTAAACTTACCGACCAGTTATACTCGACCTACAATACTCCTCAATATCACCCAGCATCGCTCACAACAAAGGTTATGTCTAACGCAAAGTTGAGAGAACAACCGTGTTACCCTCGCTGACACTCTCGCACGCGACTCAAGGCACGGAGGCATTAAGCTTCGACGCATATTGAAGATTGTTAGCTCTTAAATTTATCTCTAGAATCCAGAAACTAACAGATAATCATCAATCGAAGTTTGCGAGGATTATCTCTAACGCAACTCAAACCCCACGCATAAAGCAAAAATCAGAGACAATCACCAATAAATATTTGTAAAGCAAGTTTTATACAACGCCATAGGCGACAAATATACATGAGATCATAGTCAATACATATACAAAACCCAACAAAGAAGAAAAACACAAAGAAGAAGAGAAATGAACCAAACATCTCGCGGATTGTCAGAGCCGATTGATGAGAAATCCACCCCAGATCATCCGTATGCAAGCTTCCATGTTGTTTTCTAAGTTAATCTACTGAAAAATGAAGTTTGATGGAGTTGGGAGCAAAAATCCCCAAAACCATACCCTAAAAATGCTGAAAAGTGACTTAAATAGGGGCTGAAAAGATGCGAACCGCGCTAAGCACGCTATGAGGGCGCTTAGCGCCATCAGCAAAGTCACAAATCTTATTTTCTTCATAACTTTCGAACTGCAACTCCGATTGACGCGCCGTCGGAAGCGTTGGAAAAGCTTATTCAATGCTCTATACAAAAATGACAAAATATATTTACTTGAATACCTACAAAAATGAGATAAAATGAAATTAGAAAGAATTAATTTATTACAACCGCGCTAAGCGGCCTCAGAGCGCGCTCAACGCGATCTCATTTGAAATATAGTTAAACCGCCTTAGAGCACGCTAAGCCCGGTCCTTCACGCGCTAAGCACGGTCAGGGGTTCTTAGTTAATGCCTTTGGCAGAAAATGTGCGCTGAAACCGCGCCAGAAAGCGCGCTTAGCGCGAGTTACCGACACGACTTCTCAAAAATCAACTTTTAGGCCTTCTCTCATTCATCAATTGTTCCTATCATCAAATATAAGCTAGAAGACCTGTCAAAAAACATCAAAATTATCAATATTCACAATATTTACAATAAAATGTAAAGTAAATGTATTTATAAACAAATCGGGGTTTATTCATATGATATTAACCAAAGTATCGATAAGTGCAACAAAACTTATATACAAAAATAGTTACATTTTGCACTTATCACCTATCTTTCTCAACAGATGCTTCTTCACCAAGAACCACCCAAAATCACCAAATGATATCCCATGACAACTTCATGATCATACAGTGAGAGTACCAGGAACACATCCTTGTACCACAACCAACAAACTCTTGGATTGAGACCAAAACACCATTGATTCCTCTCGTTCAGAAACCATCCATACACCACATAAATTCCTCCTGAATTCTCATGTATAGATCTCCTTGTTCCCTGAGATACAACCCAATTGAATCTGGAATACTTCACATTCCTCAAAGAGACAACATATCCCCTTAGTTTGCTAGCTCGCCCAGATGTTCTTCACACTTGAAGGACATCAACCACATGCTCCAGAAGTCCTCAGCATATTTGCTCCACAAGCACCACACTAATCCACTTCTAGCATGCCACATCCATATCAGACTTCCAAGACAGTCTTTTACCCATCCCATCATTCTCCCGTATGACAAGATAAATACCTCTTAGACAAAATGTGAGTGTCAAGTTCCACACTTAGAACTTAGAATCCTACTCCAAGGATAACTAACCCAGAAGATGTTCTAACATCAGTTAGGACATCCTTCACATATCACGGACACCAATCAACATGGTTCTAGATATGCTCCACCACTGGACTTACTATCTACATAGTAATCCAACTGAAGATCTTTAAATAATACTGCACCACCAACTTGATCAACAAGAACTCCAGATAACCAAAGAGAGAGATAAACTCTCATCCACCAAGAAGTTAAACTTCCATCATCACCTTATAACTTCTACCACAAGCTCTAAGATAAAACTGCACCAGAACCTCCTTAAGTCTTCAACCAACTACCTTCTGCCTAAGAGTAATTAGTTCCAAGCACCCTGCATGAATGCACAATAAAGATCAGCCAAATGCCGCTATTTGGTTCATCTCAACTTTCCTTCAGAGTTTCATACAATCTTCTGATCCACCAATGAAACCTAATCTTCAAGTTACACGGTCTACTTACTCCATAGCAAGCCATCTTGGATCCACCAAGCCTTAGACATGTAACATCTTTTTCTTCCACAGCTCCAGCAAACTATATGTGATAGACCTTTTGGAAGTGCTAATTCCATTTGTTTTTAAGAAGATCAACTTATCTTACGATGATGCGCCACAATATCAACTAAGACCCTGAAGTTTCTGCTTGATGTCATGACATCTGATCAGACATTCAGCTGAGGAATTCAACCCTTCCTTCTGCAACTTAGAAGAACCTCCTCCCTATAACAGAACAAGAGTTCCATGTTCGCATAGACTTGATTCAACAACCATGTTTGAGTAGACAACCTCCATCCTGCATAATTATACCACAGGTACTCATTTCAAGCTCACACCTTGATGAATATCTGCTTCACAACTCCAAAGAACTCAAACGTGCCAAGTCTGATTCTTCAGAAGAGAAGTAGTCATAGACTACACCATAGCTATTCCAAAGAATGTCATTTTCCTTAAGTAGAGCAGTCTGTAGAAAGCCATAGATATCTGCCATTTAACCTTGACTTCCAAGATGAGCAAGATCACATGCTCTTATGTACCTAGATCAGAAATAAACTGACCCAAGCTGTGCCATCACCAGCACCATATTCTGGACAAGTCTCTTGCCATAACACTTTCCAGATAAACATCAGATGCTTCTAGTAACAACTGGAACACACGTGTTGCACTCCAATACTCCTAGATCAGAAATAAACTGATCCAAGAACTATTCATCAAGATTATGATGTCTTCTTCTTCATCTTCCACATCACCATTGTCTAGACCAGTTCCTTGCCAGGAAACTCTCCAAAGATCAGATGCTTCTGCCACACCATACTGAAGCATATTCTTAGGTCAACACCCAAGAGAAATAGATCCAAAAGCATATGCAGTACCCCTCCCATGATTCTTCACAAACCCAGATGAAGAAATGTTTCAACATCGTGTTGAACATTAGCAATCTTGAACTTCACATACAAGGATAATCAATTAAATACTTGTGAATATCATAAATAGCAATTGATCTTAAATCCTTGTTCAATATCCCTGTGTCACTGTTGAAGCCATGCTCCAACAAATCCCTCCATGAACACTTATCAAGTATTCATTCTTTGCAAGTATCTTCCTTGACCAACAAAGTGTTGAGATACCAATGCTGCCACCCTTGACTCAAGTAACTAAGATTCTCTCTGAACGAACCATATTTACCTCAACAATTCTGAAATCTCCATTCAGATTTGACCCATCCTTAGGATTAAGAGAGATGAATCCTTCCTTGCACTTTTGGATGGTGAAAATAAATCACCTCCACTTTTTTCAGGTTTATGTTTCATACAAACACTCTAGTCAGAAGAATAACTAGAAGACTCCAGATGCACGACTGATATGCCTTTATGGGTGGACTTAAGAGAATTCTCAAGTATCTTTGACAACTTAGCCGATCAATAATTTATCAAATTCCTAAAGAAAGAACTTGATAAACCTAATCTAAACTCCCCTTCTCTTCAACTGACTTCAAACTGCACAATGGAACCAAGCTTCCAAGTACCAAGTCACCATAACAGACATCTACCAACAACTCTCTCCATTCCATTGCTCCATACTTTGGAATAAAAGAATGCAGATAGCTTCAAGTATAGAGGCTGATGATTGAGATCTTCCACCATCTGTCTTTAGTAACAACTCCAGAATCCTATAAATTCCAGAGCTCTTCCATCAGAAACATATACAGCGGAACCACCAAGGAACAAATTCAACTTACCCTAATAAGATGTCATAACATCTTATTAGACACCCCAACAAGAGAACTAGCCACTTCTCCTGCAGTTGTTGTAGAACCTCCTCAGAAACATGAACAACCACTAAGTTGTTACCTTCGATTCAGAATATTCATCCCATCCATTAATACCCTTAAGTATGTCTAAGTTGATGATCTGATCACCAAAACTCCTCTTTGTTTAAAATGCCAGAAAGTATCTCCCAAAGATCTCATCCAGAAACAGACAGGATGCCTACTCTGATACCAATTGAAATTCTGGCATAGCAGACAGCAGATGTCCTAACACATGTCAAGACATTGTTCTACATAATTACTAAACAAGAACAGAACAGCAGACTGATCCCTAGAATATCAGCAACTGCAGAAACACAAATGTTTCAACATCTGTTCCAACATGTTAATCAAAACTGAACTATAAATTACAGAATGATAAACAACACAGAATATGATGACCCAGTTCGGTGCAAATCACCTACATCTGGGGGATACCAATCCAGGAAGAAGAATCCACTATCAGTAGTATAGTTTTATGTAAACAACAGCTGGTTTACAGTAAATAACCTCTGGTTTACCTATCACTACCCAATGGAGACTTTATCATTAGAAGTCACATCTAATTGATAAGAGAAACCCATCTCACTCCCTAAATCACAACTTGTGATTATCTAACAGTTATTACACCATAACTGCATCATCTTATTGAAAGACACCCCTTTCAAAACAAAGTTCAGTCAAGCATCCTTGACTAACAAGTTAACTTGGATTTGCTTAAAAGCTTCATCCAAGAACAATACACGATTCATTACCTACGGGTTTCTGAATCTGTACAAGTACCTATGTCTACCACAATGTATCAAATCGATACAAAAGGGAGACTTACAAGAAAGCCTACGACTCTCAAAACCTAAACCCTACTTTACAAAATAGGATTCCTAAGTCTATGTCGTTCTCTCTCTATTCTACCTAGGTCTTGGTCTTCTTTTATAGCCTTCTGCTGCCTTGGGCTTAAAATCTTCTTTCCTTGATCCACTGCCAATCACGCCTTGAATATTGGAGTAGATTTAACAACAATCCCTGTTGTGGCAGTCATGATGTCGAATCTTTATGCTGTGACATTTCATTCGACATCTCTGGTCTGGGGCATAAATCTTCATGTTGGAACATCTCTTCCAACATTATGTTTTTCCAAAATTTAGTCAAACCATTTGGAGCTTTCAGTATGTTTTAAGTAGCAAGTGATAAAATAATCAGGATGTCGAATCTATAGAGATTAGAAAGTAATTTAGATTAATTTTGAAAAAATCTATCTTTTGTAAATAAGCGTGAACATGATAAAAAGTAATAGATGATTGTTGAATAGTAAACAGATAAAGAAAAATGTTAAAAGGTGGTTTGAATTTGTTGCAGTGAGAATTGGATATCAAGCTATTATATTAACTTGAATCACATTTCTTTTATTTCACCACCGTCTTTGATTTATCCAAGGGAAGGGAGAAAGATCGAATACCCACAATATGCAATGCAAATGCAAACTAAGATTCTAAATTTCGGGGGTTGGTTATACCTAGGGAAGGTGTTAGCACCCTAGATATATGTAGTACTCTACAGGAACCTCTTATTTTTTTTATGTTATTTGTTTTTTTTTGTTTTGCTACGGGTTTAAGGGTAGGGACCTAGAATTCTATTCCTAAGTGTGCTCGACAAGATGTCGCATCTTGTGCCTACATATCCTGTCGGGAAGGAATCAGAGCACATGTAGTTCCTCTCAGAGGGATACTAAAGTTGTTTAAAGGTTTAGGAGAGAAGATGAGTCATCATCTTAAGAAACCACCACAGTTTTTGAAATTTGTTTGTGTTTGTGGGGTATGGGATTGTATGTCCCTTCTTTGAGATGATTCACATCTAACTATCTTGTGTGGAGAAATAGGTGAGCTAAAGTTTGATTGAAAAAAATCAAAATTAAGGGGGGACTAACTTAGGAAGTCTATCCTAAAGTTGTCTAATAAACTTATCTTAAGGGTATCGAGATTTATAGGGAAGCATGCATTGCAAATGGTTATGCACCATGCACAATAATTAATTATCATGCATGAGATTTTCCCTTGGATATTAATGCAATCGATTATTAGATTTAAGCGAGAGTACTAGCAAAGTGGTGTTAGTCTTGTGTCTAGTGACCCAAAGGTTGATTGCGATGCTTTAAAAGCAATCGACTTACAAGGGTGGAAAATGGCTAGACGTTGGATCAAGAATTTTAATTTTGAAAGGGTTAAAGACAAAAGAAACATACATTCATCACATACAATAGTAAACACACAAACGTATAAGTAAGACATGATATCAAGCAAAAGTTCTAACCTATTCACACAAACATACTATTAATCGCGAGGGATTCTAACGGGGAATGACTTGTTAAGAAAAGAGTTTGATTAATTCTAAGAGAAATTAATAAAAGTTTTAATATTACTTTTTAAGAATTATGTTAAAATTTATTATTAACTAAAAAAAGTTAAATGTTTTCTTATTGATAAAAAAAGGTTTTAATTATTATTATTATTTTTTAGATTATGTTTTATACTAAAACTGAATTGATAACATTATTTTTATAAAATTCTAATTTCTATATCTAAAAAAAAAGGTTTAGCTTATAAAAAAAGATTTGGTCATATTTATTATAAAAGGACTTTATTTGATAAAAGGTTCTTATTATTATTTTTAAAAAAAATCTAAAAAAACAAAATAAAAAGAGTTCTCTATATTTTAGTTTTAGATAAAAGAATGGTTATATTTTAATAAAACCAAAATTAATTATGATGAATTTATTTAATAATAAAAAAAAGGATTGATTATCTTAAAACGGAGGGATCAGGTGGTTCGCGAGGGAGAGGGTCCATCATAGACCCTCAAATCGTGACCATAGGAGGGTGCATCGCGGTCGCCCACATGTGTGTGTGTATGTGATCAAAGCAACAAAAGCAAACAAAGGGGCGGGGACGGACCTCTCTCGTAGCTCCCTCATCTTCTCTCTCGATTTCTCTCTCCTTCTGCTTGGAACCAAACCACGACAAACACATGCCAACCCTAAGTCTAAACAACTGAAGAGTGCAAACCCTCATCCCAGCAGAAGCCCTAAATCCCCAATTCACTATGATCAAGATTACATATTACATCAATTTAGAGCACGAAGCAATAAAAGAAGAAAACGTTGTCGCGAGTTGAGGGCAAGGAGTTGCGATCCGGACCCCAAGAATCTCTGCTCCAAGATAAGTCTCCTCACTCCTTCTTGTGTATTCTGAAGCTGTGTTTGACTGTCTGTGGATTTCTGATGGTTGGTGAATTTGTATTGGTGATGTGCGGATATGTCGTGTTTTTGTTTATGGCTTTATGGATTTCTGGTATGATATTGGTTGGTGGTGAATTGTTTTGAATGAATTTCTGGTTGATGAATGATTGTTCAAGTGTGTTGTGAATGATTTTTTTTGGCCTCGTCCCCTCTTTTTCTGAAACTTAAGCTGCCCTTTTATAGAGGCCTAGAGTCTTAGACAGTGAAAGATAAAATTGGGAAGAAATTGAAGTTGTCTAAAACCTGTCTCACACCTGTCTTGAAAAGCTGGTAAATAACTTTCTGTTTTAGTCCTGATATGCTTGCAGGCGTTTGGAAAGTAGTTAAGCACGATTAATGCTTGCTTTGGAAATGAGTGATCCGTTATGGACTGTGATTACTGTCTTGGAATGAATTTAACTTGTCCCAGCATGTTTGGTATAATCTTAATTGCTCTTGATTCTTGCCATCTTTATCTGACCATGTTTGATGGTTGCGATTTTGTTTTGAAAATTAACACTGTCTTGAACGTGTTTGAGACAAGCTTCAGGAATTGGTGGCTGCTCTTAATTTCATATCGTTCTCACAATTACTTGGCAGCTGTGTGCTTGATTTATGGATCAAAATTATGAATTCGTCTTTTTTTTAAATTATTGTATGAGGCTAACATATTTGTTTCGGTTTTGTATGCACTCTTCAATTGGAAATCTTGGAAATTCATGTTGATTCCTTTGTATCGCAGCAGAATGGAAGAAAGGAAATGGGTCCTTGTTTGGGGTAATGCAATGCTAGCAACTTTGCTATGACTTGAGATGCAGTTGATCGAGCATTGGGTCCATAGCCATCAAGAATTGAACTACCGCGTCCCATGGAGGTTTATGTCTCACAGACTTATCGTTTCCTCTTTGAGATTTTACTTGAAATTCTGAGTTTGGATCCCTGTTGACCTCTGCTGTAAATGTTTGTGTTGGACAGGTTCGGATGGCCTAACAAATGTGTTGGGAATCTTGTCTCACAATTTCTTATGGAGGCTAGAAGCGGAGGGTGATGTATGTAGCCTTTAAGGCTTCAGGCGTATCGTTGCCATTTGTAGCAGCTAGGAGCTCGTGTGAGAATAGTCTCTGGCAAGTTTTCTGTTTGTGAGCGAGTATCATTGGTCATGTCTTGGTATCGCGTCGGCAAGTAGCATGAGATTTTTCAAAGCTTCAAAAAGCTCTTGGGTCATGGCTTCAAGGCTTATATATTGATGTTAGTTATCAATACATTACTGAAACTGGTAAGTTTATTACCCTTTGCATTGCTTCATGACTGAAATGATACGTGTCTATAACGGGTACGACTAAAGGGCTTTCCTCCTTTCTTGTCGGCACTCTAGTGAATGGTGCATGACCTGGTGTTACACCAAAGAGTGATAAAGTGCTGCATGAATACTTTTGAATCTTGTAGAGTTCGAGAAAAGTTTAATCAATTTATCTTGAGTTTCTGGATAAAACTTCCGTGCAAATAGATAACACGATCATTTTGAGCCGTTTAACTCATAAGGTGTAATCGCAGTTGTTCTCTTTGCATCACTTGTATAGTGTGAACTTTCATCATGTATACTATTTTCATGAGTTGGTAAGTAATAATCTCGAGCCCTGAATGACCTAGGATGCCCTTGTCTTTCAGACCAGTCGACCTATGTCACCGGCCAATTCGCAATTCCGCCTGGATCAATCATATTAAAAGGTTGGCGAGTAATGCTCATCAGAATAGCAGTTACGGTTTGATAAGGCAGGTTATGTGTAGTTTCCATTACATTTCTCTTCTTGATAATGTTAGGAAGATTGAGAACTTCCATTTTTCTTTTGCAGGCCAGTGTTGTTGTGTTTTGATTGTTTCTAAATCTGATACTGATCCTCTGTTATTTTTAATGTGAAAAGGTTTGATGATGATGATTAGCTTTGAGCTGCTTGGAGGATACACCTCTTAGTGTGGTCATACGATGCAGATGGGTATATGTGTGATCGTGACGTGATGAAGCCGAGAATGTCTTGTCAAAATTTGTCAGGGTGCAACATTATTACTTATATACTGTATTCTTAGAAACTCTCAAATAAGTGATGCATAAGTAGCATAGTTTCATATCTCCAAAAATGTATGCCTTCACTCTCCACGTGAATTGAATATAATATCTTTTTCAATCAGGTCTACATAAATAATGTAGTTTATATTTGCAAATGCTCGTTTCTTCGTCCTTACTTTTGATCAGATGTACTTATTAGTGAGATTATAAATGGCACGTGAGTCTTTAAATCCAAGGACACGAGAACTAGTAGGACCATGTCTTTGGCAATGGTGTGGTGAGATTTGAAGAAAATCCTTGTGACGTAATTTTAAATTCCGACAACTTTGGAGGGATTTGAAAACTTGTTACGTAATCTTGCAAATAACTTAGTATTTAGGATTGATTATGAATATTGATCACCTTGGATCATGCTTTCAAGAATTACCTTTGGGGACTTGACTTGTAATAACTTGGATTCAAATGTGTTGAGCTTTTAGGGGTCGCCTTTGAACTTGCAAACTGGACTGTAATTAGCTTTGAAATTTTCACGTCCTTGTAACAAAACATTTGATTTGGATGATCATTTAGGATAAGGTTATATTGAATGAACTCTTGAAATTAAATAGTAATGAACACTGGCTCTGAAAAATCTAGACTTTGGAAGCTTCGTGAATGTAGTGAGCTTGAATCTGACTGTGAGGAATTAGGGCATTTAGAGCTCTCTAGAATTTGTGAAACTTGTAATCTTGTATTTAAATGGTGGCTTTAACTTGTATTTGGAATAGTGTTTGTACACCTTGAGCTGAACCTTGGGGATTTAGATTTTGGTATTAAATTCCAATGAAGGCCTTGAAAAAAGATTCTTGATCATAACTCAAGTAAAAGGTTGTTCATTTTAAAATGAACATATCTCTTGATTTCTTAGAACATAAATGACATTGCCCTTAATGAATCCTTATCCTTCAAACCTGATCTTATACTTGAAATTTGGCACTTGAATTTGAAAACCAACTTTGTGACCAAATTACGAACTTCCCCGAGTTTTAGAGATTATAGCCAACTTTATAACCAAAATTGACTCTTGAATTAAGCTTCGGTGATAACTTGAGATAATGATGGGCTAAAAAAAAAATAACCAAACCGGTTATAACATTTCATTCCTTTATTGACAAAACTTAAGGTTTCAATCTTTCCACAATGGTCAAAACATCTTGATCCTTTAATTTCCCATTGCTCTTCAAAATTGCTTGAAGAACTTGACAGATTTAAGAATACAAATATCTTCTTGAAACCATGGCGTGAGCTTCATACTTGAATCATATGATATAGAATCGTGAGAACTTCAACCTGAGCTTGTAAGCTTGTGACACATAGGACTTGAAATTACATCTTGGAATCCAAACTTCTCATTCAGAGGGGGGAGATGCCAGCTTGTGATATAACATGCCACACAACCAGTGACTAGTCTTTAGGGACCAAATTCTATATCAGAGGGTATAAGGGCTTAATCTTTGCGGGGGAAGATTGGGGAGTCTTGAGGGAGAAAAGGCTTTGTAGTGGTTTAGGGATCAAAAGGGTGATGGCACAATCTCACTGGACCAGAGAACCTCCACAATCCACACACAACACAGCTTTCAGGACCTTGAATCTTCCACAGCGGCACCTGTACTCATAAATGAAACAAATAGACAACCACTAGGTAAAGCGGTTAGTTATGCACGGATGATTGACCTAATATGTTATGCAAAGAGCAAAGCGGGAATCTTAGGGTCAAAAATTAGGGTGTGACAGAATTCAATAATGGAGAGTATGTTGGGTAATGGTCAATTACTATAACATATTCATTTTTGTCTACATGATGTGTTGTGTCGTGTCAGGAAAGGTCAGAAAGAGATCTAAAGGTGTATCTCTACAACATCAAAATCATATGTTTTAGGGCAAGGAGACAAATTTATATGCCTCACTTGTAACTCAAAAACATATCTATTTTTACTCTAAAAATCATGTATAGTTGTAGCTACTTATCTCTAAGAAGTTATTCTAGTGAATATCTTTATCCTATTATTTTCGACCACTTTTACCATGAAATCTGCTTGATGTTGGATCTCTCACAATAAGCTTTTATATTTTTTCAAGTTGATCAATCTAAGAAACAAATTTATAGCATATTAACACATGATAAAATAAAGAATTAACAACATATCACTTAACATAAAAACTACATTATATCAACTTCTCATTGCTCAACAAATAAAGGTTTAGCTCATAATGAGCTAAGTGCAAACTTCAATGTTGGTCTTTAAGCTAATCATTCTTAAACACAAAGTGAAAAGGGAATAACAACATAAGAGCAACGTTTGTGTCTACTTGTAATGGTTAATCAACAAGAGATAACTTGTGTTGCACCAGGATTCAGCAGTCAACAACGGAGAATTCCTTTGTTCTTATCCATTCAAATCAATTCTCCTTCCAAGGCAGATTTCTGTAACGTATGCCCTAAGAACTCATTTGTTGTTTCTCTATTTGTTCCAGCCTTTTGTTTTCCTTTGACCCCCATTTGTTGCCCCCGGATGTCATGCCTAAGCTCATTAGAACTGACCTTGCAAAAAGCAATAAACACATAAAAACTACAAAAGAGAGCACTTATTATGCTCTTTGCAAACTACTCTAAAAACAACAAAATGCAATAAATTTAACTACTAAATGATAAAACAAAAAGCTATAACTAATAATTAGGACTTGTAATAACTCACACAATGTGCCTTATCACACCCCAAAATTTGAATCATTATCAGTCCTCAGGTGATGCGATAGAAAACGACAGAGAAACTTCACTGTCTATCATCTCCTACTCTAATAGATCAACTCACATTCAACACATAAATCATCTCAGGGGATTGTTTTTAAAAAAATTGGCACAACTCAGTCTTGTTACTATTTAGGTTGTGTGTGTGTGGTGTGTATGTGTGTGTGTGTGTGCGCGCGCGTGTGCGCATGCGCTTGTACTAATGATGCATGTCATGATAATACTCTTCAGTTAAGATAGCTAGCCTAAATCCAAGTTTGGTTATCTTATCCTATGGTCCAATAATATGTCTTTTTCAGTTTCAAGGGGGGGTTGATTGTTTTACGATAGACTTTTTGTTCACTTTGTACTTGGGGATTACACATGCATTGTTATTGTGTTTTTTCTAGATGCTTCACCTTTTCACCTGGTGGGATCTCACTTATAATAAGTCCAACTTATTACTAATGGTGAAGACATCTATTGTTCCTCCAATTTCAGGCCCAAGAACCGTTCCTCCAATTTCTGGCACAAAAACTTATTTATCATGCACTTTGGCATTTCATTCTTTTTACACACTTGTATGTGTTTATTTATATACATGTAGTGTATCCTTTGTCATGCCACCCTTCTTTGGAACACATTGAATGAGACTCACCCACACACTGTCTCAACAATTCCTTAAATATCTCCCAAGCATCCAACTACTTTATAATTTCCTTTTTGACCACCTCCTTCTGATGGTATGTAGCTTTTTTGGCTTTCAATACTATTCTTGGGATTATCTTCTAGTAATATCCTATGCATGCATACAGTAGGACTGATACCTTTGATATTATATATTTTCCAAGAAATAACCTTCTTGTTCCTTTTCAAAAGTGTCAGGAGTTGACACATTTGCTCATCAGATAAATCAGTGGCAATGATGACTGGAAACTTATGTCCTGCCTCTAGATAATCATACTGTAGATGGGAAGGCAATTGCTTAAGTTCTAATTCAAGAGGAACCATCACTGATGTGGTATTGCTCTTTTTCAACTTATAAGACATATCCAAGATTTCCATAGGTTCTTCTTTTTCAATTAATTTTCACATTGGTCCACTTATAATTCTTTCTTTCTCCTCATTTTCTTTATTCAACTTGCCCAATTCTTTCTCTAAGATATTGTTGCTTTTCAGAAAAATTTTGTGAACGACATTTTCCCAACTTTAGATTATTGAATAATCACCTACTTCCTCTTCTGAATATTGTAATGCATTCATCACATTAAATACAACTTGTCGTCCATTGACTCTCATGATTATTTGTTGTCTTTATAAATCTATCAAGGTTCTTCTAGTGGCAAGAAAGGGTCTTCCCAACATGATGATAGTTTCTTCATCAGCATTAAAGTTCATGATAATGAATTCAACTGTAAATACAAACTTATCAACTCTTACCAACATATCTTCAATCTTTTCTTGAGGATAACACAAACTTTTTTCAACTATTAGAAGAGGGATGGTTGTTGGTTTGGAAGCTGCAACTCCCAGCTTCTTAAAAATAGATAAAGGCATAAGGGTGATACTTACTCCAAGGTCGCACAGTGCCCTGCCACAGAATAACTTTCCAATGTTATAAGGTATAGTTAAACTTCTAGGATCCTTCAGTTTAGGAGGGAGTTTTTCTTGAACTAGTTGACTTCATTCTTGAGTTAATGACACAGTTGTAAACCCTCACACTCTCTTCCTTTTTGTAAAAACATCTTTCATGAATTTTGTGTAGTTAGACATTTGTTTAATGACTTCAATTAATGGTATGTTGATGTGAAGCTGCTTTAAAATCTCCATGAACTTAACAAACTATTTTTCTTCCTTAGCCTTCCTGATTCTTTAAGGAAAATGGGGTGGGGTCTTTCTTAAAAAATTTGGGTACCCTGTCGACCTCAGGCATGTGACCATTGGTTATTTCTATGGATTAGATGTCATTACTAGAGTCTTCAGTGTGAATTTTTCTTGTGCTATTACTTTCTTAGTAAGTTCCACTACGGGTGTTTCTTCAGGGGATTCAGACACGCCCTTCTTTAAAGTGCCAGGAGTGATTGGATTTTTTCTTGGCGATTCTTCCCTTGTGGATGTTGATCCTTCACATTCTTTTCCACTTCTTAACTTGATGACCTTATATGTTTCAATACTCTTAGCTCCATATGTAATTTGTGGAGTTTTAGTATAGCTAGGAAGTGATCCCATAATTCTTGAGCTAAGTGCATAAAAAATTTTCCATACTTGATTCTCCAGGTTTTTAATGCTCACTCCTTGATCTTGAAACTGATTTTTGGTATCTTGAATGACGGATTTCAGTATGTTTTCCAAGTGGTTGTTCCCTTGATTTGCCACAACATAGTTTGGTGCAGAAAAACCAAATGGAACTTGTGGTGCTTGGGGTTTAAGATTGTTTTGATTGTTTCTCAATGAAAAGTTTAGAAGATTACACCAACCAGAATTATATGTGTTGTTGTATATGTTGTTATACTTACCATTACCAACATAGTTAACAAAGACATGATTTGCAGAAGAATATTCAAACAAGTGAGCACTTCCATAATAAACACATCCACCTTCGGATGCATCAATCACTTTGACAGGTTCACCTGATGGCACGGCAGGACTTATCATCATGTTTTTCATCATATAGTGAATCTGATTCACCTGAGCAGCTATGGTTGTAGTCTCAGTGACTTCATGAACACTCATTCACTTTCTCTAAGTAAAAGAAATAACAACTCTTTTGACAAGTCATTGATAAGTGTTTGCAATGATACTTTCAATCAACTTATAATCATCCTCATATGAATTGGAAAATAATGCTCCACCACTAGAGGCATCTAGGATGTTTCTGAATGAGGGAACCAATCCATTGTAGAATGTTTCTAGTTGGATGTAGATTGGTATCCCATGATGTGGACATTGTCTCAACAATTCCTTAAATATCTCCCAAGCATCAAATAAAGATTAATATTCTCTTTTTCTAAGTGAAGTTATCTCATTTCTCATCTTAGCATTCTTGACAGGAGGACATTAATTTGCTAAAAAAAATCCAGCTAAATCATTCCACGTGGCTATGGAATTTGGCTCAAGAGAGTTTAACCAACTCTTGGCGCGATCTCTCAATGAGTAGGGAAATAGCCTCAACCTAAAGGCATAATCTGATATGCCAGGAATCTTGAAATTACTTGCCACTTCCAGGAATTGTCTTTGATGCAGATGAAGGCCTTCATTTGTAGAACCTAAATACTATCCAATGGCTTGCAGCATCTGAAACATCATTTGTTTGAACTCAAACTGGGAAACACTAATCTTAGGTCTAATGATGTTAGTGTTCATAATATTTGGATCAAAAATACCATAGTCTTTGATGTTACGTGGCTTATCATTGGAAATGCCAATGACGTTGTTATTTGCAATGACAATGGCTGCCTCCACCGGCTCCTCCTCAAGATCAAAAACAAGAAAAGAAGGAAGGATTACTGGTAAATGTCCATTAGCCTGGAATTTTCTCAACAATCTGAAGGTCCTTTCAGGTTCAGGGTCACCTCTATAGACTGGGTTTAACAACTTGCGCATGCAATAGCTAACACCTGTCATGTCATCGGAGTACACCCGCATGCTTAACCCATATTTGACCATCAACATTATTTTCAAGGTTATGATTAGCAATTTCTTCAGCTTGTACATCATCAATAAAATGAACAAACCCTTCATCAAGTCCTAGTATCTTTCTCCAAAGTCTGAATCCATTATGTCCCCACTCTTTAACTAAGATCACAGCCTCAAAAAACTCCAAATGTCAGGATCTTGCCCTTCTACAATGGTTTCACTCCCTCCCCTGTAAAACATGTGCTTTTCGTGAATAAAGTTCCCCCATGGTTATTATCACATTGAATAAGCTCATGCCTGCAATTACATTAACATGCACAATTTAAGGAAACTTGCCAAAGTTTTTCGACTGAAATTCTGGTACCAGATGTGTGATGTAAGTGCGATGTCACAACAACACACTCTGCAATGGACAATGCAATAACAGCAATAAATCAACACAATGAATTGTTCACCCAGTTCGGTCTAACTACCTACGTCTGGGGGCTACCAAGCCAGGGATGAATTTCACTATCAGTAGAATTAATTTACAGACTCAACAACCCAGTTGACAATCCACTAAACTTAATCTCTACTTAATGAACCTTCTACCTAAGAGACCACTTAAGTATGAGAACACTACTCAATCCCTAAATCACTTCAGTGATATAATTCAAAGATCACACCCTTTGAAAAACACAACTTGATTCTGCTTCACAGCTCTGATCAAGAACAACTCAAAACAACAATACCAATTCACACTCGAATGGTTTACAAACACGAAGACTTAATCGACTCTCAGTCTTTAGCTCTCTTTCTTCGTTACTTTTCCTTCAGGATTGATGCGCATTATATAGCTATTTGACTTGGGCTTGGACCTGCTACAAAATTTGACCTGATTTGTTGTTTAAAACTGAATCTTTAAAACAGATTTTCTCTCTCAAAATATTCTTAAATCTCAGTCTTTAAACCTCCCTGCAAATCTGCATCAAATTTTTATGCAACAGAAAATATCTATCCCAAGATATCTGCATCCAATGAGACTAACAGCTCTCCCAATATCCAGCTAAAATGCAAACCCTAACAACATCACTAAACCTGATGTTATTACTCTTCTGCAGACCTAATGTCATGACATCGCATGTGACATCAGATTTCACAACTTCAACAAACTAAACACTTAACATAAACCAATGTTAAGACTCAATGTTAAGACATCACCCATATGACATCAACATTGAACAACTTTGTTTTACCAAAATTCTAGCCAATCCAAGAAACAACAATCTCCCCCTTTGGCTAATTTTGGCTAAAACAATCCCTGCATCAGAGACTTCAGCAGCGAAAAAAATTTGTATAATACTCATAGCAACACTTCTTCAAACAACTTCAAAATGCTTTCAGCATGCTGCACACACACACCAATACTCTGCTACATACTTCAGCACTAACTAGTAGCAGCTGCACAGACTTCAACCACTAATCAGCAATATAGGTCAAGCTCCCCCTCAAAGCAAGAATCAGCATACCAGTAACAATCAGCATACCAGTAACTAACTGTACAACAACTCTCCCCCTCAATATCTGTATAACAGCATCACACTAGCTACACTCCTTAGTATTGCACTAACTCTTGGCTAACTCTCCCCCTTTTTAGCCACAATTGGACAAACCTCAACAAGTAAGTCCTACTCACTACAGTTAGTCCTAAACAAGCTCTCATTGTCAGTCTAAAGTCAACAAACAAGACAAGATAAATCATAGAACAAAAACAAAAATAGTGCATAAATAGGCACAATATTCAAATTACATATCAGGCACTTCAAGTACAGAAGCAAAAAAATAAAACTAAACTACTATCAAGAAAAGGCAGCAGGGAAACTAGTCTTCATCAGGGCTGGCCCCATCTTCACCATCAGTGCTAGGACCACCTTCTTCAGAACCTGGTTCTTCAATATCATCATCATTTTGGTTAGCATTGACTGCTTCATCTTCTTTTTCTGCCAATCTCAGAGTCATGAGAAGCTTTTCAAATTTCTGCTTTCTTTCAGTATCACTCTGATGACTTCATCCAACTCCCTGCAAGCCTCCTCCAATTCTGAAATCAACCCAGTTTTGGCAGGTGGCTATTGTGATGTTGAAGCTGATGTCTTGACAATGTCAGGGACATGCTTCCCTTCAAACAGCTTATAGTGGATTGACAATGCAGATTCTCTCTTACACACCACATCAGATTGATGAAGAATCTCAGGATGTTGTGACAGGATGATCCCACAAATGAGAGAAGGAAAGGCAATAGGCATCTTCACTGCATTTGTAGCAGCATGCTTGATAGTCTGATAATATATATAAGCCCCATAGTCAAACAACCTCTTTGTCCCAACAGCATAAATGAATTTTCCCAATCCAGCAGAGATAGTTGTCTTGTGATTGGTAGGGACCCAATTAGCTGCTCCTATTCTGTGCAGAATATCATATTTGACACTTAACAAACTAGCAGACAATTTTCCTTTCAGAGGCCAGACTTTCACTTGCCCTGCTGTGATTTCCTTGCACACAACATTGTCTGTTTATTCTAACTCTCTATACTCCAGCTCATCCCTTCCAAGGTAAGTGTTAATTACCTCAGGAGAAAAGTTTACACATTGACCTCTCACATAAACTTTCCTAAAATCCATATTTCTGTTGTCATTAATAGCCATAGGAATGTTGACAATAAATTCCTTGACTAATCCATCATAGCACTTGGACAGACCAGACACAGTCTTCATTAACCCAGCGAATCTAATCAATTCAATAACTTCCTTAAGATCCAAGGCATCTCCTCTAAGTTCTCTCTCCAGTGCTAGTCTCCTCTGGCAGACAAATTTCCACATGGATGCACTGCTAGTATAGTGGAATAAAATATTGTCAACAAGGATGTTTGGGATCTTATCAGCAATTCTTTTTAATATAGACCTTCTCACAGGTGTGATGTCTTGAACATCATCATCAAATTCAGATTCTGAATCCTCGCTCACCTTTCTCTTTTTGGATTTCACAGCCACTTTTCTCCATGACTTGGTTGGACCAACCACAGATTCCTTTTTCTTCTTGCCTTCAGCTGACATTTTAGGAGAGGTTTCCACATTCTTTCCTTTCCTTGTCTTCAATCTATTGGCAATCCCAGGAACTGCATTACCAATAACTTCATTATCAGATAAGTCACCAACATCCACCACATCAGTATTCTTCTTCCCTTTGGGACTAGGAGTAGCATCCCTAGCAGGTGATGTTTCAACATCATGTCCAACATCAACTTCATCTTCAGCATGAGTATCCCTTTCCCTTTCTGCTTCAGCTTCACCTTCATCTTCAATCTCAGCATCTTCAATGACTGGAACAGCTAATCTATGAAGATTTGTCTCAGAAGTCTCAACGTCACCCTCTTCTCTAACAGATTCAGCAGGCCTTTGACTCAGAGGTCTAGATATTCCCTTCACAGGGATCCCTTTCTTAAATATTTTTGTGACAATCTGATCAATGCTCTTGTCCACATCTACCCTTTCTTCAACAGCTTGAGGAAGAGGGGTGCTAGTCCTAGGAGTAGGGTTAACTCCAAACAACACGCTAGTGACAAAGGCCCTACTTTCGCTATCATCAAATTTACTCCTCGCAGATTGATTAGACGTATTACCTTTTGATGGTCTCTTGGGTTGATACTTCTCAGGTCTTGTCTTTACAAAATCAGGAACCAACATGGAGATGGGTTCAACATTCAAAGCTTCTTCTGCAGAGTAATCTTCTGTAGAAACCCTAGCTTTATCTCGCGATGAACTTTGTGAGGCAGATTTCTTTGATGGAGAAGACATCTGGTTTGACATGGTTCCCTTTAGGCAGTATGAGTTCTGAGACAGATGATTCTTCTTGTTAAAGGAGACGAACAGTCGGGAGATATGATCTTTGATGACACGTGATGTTGCTACAATAGAGAATGATGGTCTAAGGTATGGAGCCTGATTTTGTGTATCTCTTAAAGACCAATCAATGAGTTTCTCCCTCCAAATTAACTTTCCTATTCACATTAAGAGTAATTAACCCTAATTGACCTTTCAGCAGACTTTCACACTTGTTATCATAATCTGATGTTACAACATCAATCTTAACATCACCAGATAACCTGTCCACTTGAGGTACCCATTGATAGCAGTTATCTCTGGATCTTATTCCCTTCATCACTACCTCATTCTGCTCATTTGTCACCACACACTCATCTTTGGTGTAGCTGACTTTATAACCATCATCACAGAGCTGACTTATGCTAATTAGATTAGCACTCAACCCTTTGACAAGAAGTACATTGTCAAGTTCAGGTCCACCAAGACACTTAACTTTTCCAACACCTTTCACCACCCCTTTTTCTCCATTTCCAAAGGTAACATCAATTGAGGAGCAAGAATTGACTTCTACTAATTGGTTTTTGAATCCAGTCATGTGCTTTGAACAGCCATTGTCAAAGCACCAACCATCCTTAGCAGAGTGTCTATCTAAAAAGTGAGCCAATAGACACTTAACCTCTTCTTTAGGAACCCACTGCTTAACAACCTTGGGCCTGTTATCCTTCTGTCTGGGTTGAGGGTTAGACTTGGGATAACCATGTAGCTTGAAACAAGAAAACTGCATGTGTCCAAATCTGCCACAGTAAAAACACCTAACTCTGTCTTCTCTGAAGTGGTTAAACCTTCTGCCACTTTGATGACACTGTTGTGGCTGCCACCCATAATGTTGTCTTCTTCTCTCATGGTTTGACTGTCTTCTATGCTGTCTTTTTGGCTGTCTTCTGTGGTGATGAGGCTTCCTTCTTCCATAATAATAAGGCACAATATTATTATATCCATAGCCATGCATGTTTCCCTGATGTTGAGACATCTGATGAAATATGTTCTGTTTGAACCTAGAGGCCTGCATGCTCTTATGATATTGTGGAGGCATATACTGCCTAGCTCCATGTGCCTTCCTTTGATGAGGACCATGAGCATGCCTCTTCCCAACATTTTGAGGTTGTGGATGAGTAACCTGCTTAGGTTTAGGATCCTGTCTCTTTGTGTGATGCTGAGGTATTGTTTAAGACATCTCCTTCTTGGTTCCTGAAGTGCTTGCTTCAGCAGATACCTTTTCTTCAACCACAAATCCTATGCCTGACTTATCTCCAGCAACCTTTTCTGTCTGAAGGATCTTATCAAGAGTGTCTGTACCATTGTTTAGCATCCTAACAGTTTTGGTCATATGATCAAGATGAGCTTTGACCAATAAGACTTCATTTTCCAAATCAGCTTTAGCAGTCTCAAGCTGAATAATCTGTTTCTTCTGTTTTTCACTTTCTTGACAGATTTCTGCACTCTTCAGACATAACTCATGATAGGAGGCTACTAACTCCTCAAAAGTTAGTTCCTCATCACTTGAATCACCATCAGAAACAACTGTTCCAGTTAAAGCTTTGACATGTTTGGCTGACTCTCCTTCACTTTCACTGTCAGAGTCTGACCACGAAACTGTCATGCCTTTATTCTGCTTCTTCAGGAATATGGGAAATTCTTTCTTAACATGTCCATAACCTTCACACTCACAGCATTGAACACCCTTGTCTTGAGCAGTCTTCTCTTCATCCTTCTCCTTAGACTTGCTGATGTCAGAAGCGATGTTCTTGACATTAGGCTTGAAGTTCTTGTTCATTCTTTTGAACACCTTGTTGAACTGCCTTCCCAACATAACAATGGCCTGAGATAGCTCCTCCTGAGAATCATCCTCTTTCCCTTTCTTGGCTTCATCAGAACTGGAAACCAAGGCTATACTCTTTGGCTTCTTTTCAGGTTCTTCCTCATTCAACCCGAGCTCAAAAGTTTGAAGAGATCCAATGAGCTCATCAACCCTCATCTGGCTGATGTCTTGTGCTTCTTCAATGGCAGTCACCTTCATCTTGTACCTCTTAGGAAGGGACCTAAGGATTTTCCTTACAAGCTTTTCTTCTGACATCTTTTCTCCAAGGGCACTGGATGCATTGGCCAGCTCAAGAACACTCATGTGGAAGTCATGGATAGTCTCATCTTCTTTCATCTTCAGACTCTCAAACATAGATGTTAGAATCTGAAGTCTTGACATCTTAACTTTAGATGATCCTTCATGAGTAGTCTTCAAGATGTCCCAAGCTTCCTTTGCAACTTCACAGGTATTGATCAACCTGAATATGTTCTTATCAACTCCATTAAAAATAGCATTTAGGGCTTTAGAGTTACCAAGGGCAAGCTCATCTTCTTCCTTCGTCCATTCTTCTTCAGGCTTCAGTTTTGAGGTGCCCTCTTTATCTTTCCCAGCATCATCTTTCTCAAACACAACAGGTGCTTTCCAATCTTTTATGATAGCCTTCCAAGCCCTGCTGTCCAAGGATTTAAAAGAGGTAATCATCCTTGGCTTCCAATAATCATAATTAGAGCCATCCAAAATAGGGGGTCTGTTGACAAATCCTCCAACTTCTTTGTCCATCTTTACACCAGAAAGTAACTTCCCTAGATCTCACCCAGAGACAGACAGGATGCCTGCTCTGATACCAATTGAAATTCTGGTACCAGATGTGTGATGTTAAGTGCGATGTCACAACAACACACTCTGCAATGGACAATGCAATAACAGCAATAAATCAACACAATGAATTGTTCACCCAGTTCGGTCTAACTACCTACGCCAGGGGGCTACCAAGCCAGGGATGAATTTCACTATCAGTAGAATTAATTTACAGACTCAACAACCCAGTTGACAATCCACTAAACTTAATCTCTACTTAATGAACCTTCTACCTAAGAGACCACTTAAGTATGAGAACACTACTCAATCCCTAAATCACTTCAGTGATATAATTCAAAGATCACACCCTTTGAAAAACACAACTTGATTCTGCTTCACAGCTCTGATCAAGAACAACTCAAAACAACAATACCAATTCACACTCGAATGGTTTACAAACACGAAGACTCAATCGACTCTCAGTCTTTAGCTCTCTTTCTTCGTTACTTTTCCTTCAGGATTGATGCGCATTATATAGCTATTTGACTTGGGCTTGGACCTGCTACAAAATCTGACCTGATTTGTTGTTTAAAACTGAATCTTCAAAACAGATTTTCTCTCTCAAAATCTTCTTAAATCTCAGTCTTTAAACCTCCCTACAAATCTGCATCAAATCTCTATGCAACAAAAAATATCTATCCCAAGATATCCGCATCCAATGAGACTAACAGCTCTCCCAATATCCAGCTAAAATGCAAACCCTAACAACATCACTAAATCTGATGTTATTACTCTTCTGCAGACCTGATGTCATGACATCGCATGTGACATCAGATTTCACAACTTCAACAAACTAAACACTTAACATAAACCAATGTTAAGACTCAATGTTAAGACATCACCCATATGACATCAACATTGAACAACTTTGTTTTACCAAAATTCTAGCCAATCCAAGAAACAACACCGACAAAGTGAAAACATAACTTAACTTTGAAAATGAAACTAACCAAAGTTTACCCAGAAATTGACACATTATGTTTGGGACCACTGAAAATAACACAAAATTAATAGAATCGTACCTTTTTAATACCACTAATGCAGCAATAGAATACAAAAGCGCAGTCAACAAATGTCAACGAGATGTCAGAAGAACTTTCCTTTTTTAAACTGAGATTCAACAATGAATCAAAGTGAAAAACATGAAAGGTATTTTTTTCTAGGGTGTGAAACAAAGAAGAAATGCACAATTTTAAATTCTAGGGTTTTTGTTCTTTGAGATACCTTTAAAGTGTTAGATTTTCATAAGGGGTAATTTGGTCATTATCCTTACTATTTACACTTGTGGAAATGATTTAAAATGAAAATTGCATACTTGTCAATGACATATCAACTTTTAAGTTGATTGCTTTTAAAGAGGGGGGAATAGAGAGGAATCTTGAAAGGTTAGGGGGGAATCCAAACTTTTTTTAATAGGGGGATTTTTTAAAAATGACCCAAATTATAGGGGAAAAGAGGTATTAATTCTTAAAATAAAATTAGAGTAAAAAAGGGTATTTTAGTAAATAAAGGAATAAGTGAGTGCATGGCGGGATTTATTAATTGAAGAGGATTAGGTTTCTAATAAAAAGGAGCTAGTAAAGAGTTTTTGAGTTAGTATGTGAAAATTGAATTTGGAAAAGAAGAGGCTAGGAGGACAAGGGCTTGGGAAAAACCTTCATTGTTAGAGCTTGAATGTGCTTTTGCTGGAAATCCAAGGTAAATGGGGGATTACTCTGAATATTGTGTGGAATGCATGATTAGGTATAGGGAAGTCCTTAATCCCATTAGGTTTTCCCCTAATTTTTCCCATTTGATAAATGATCGATGAATTTGAATTGATTTTTGTGATAACATGAATTATGTGTTGTATTATGTGAATTTCGTGTACTGATTTACCATGGAGATTGTGTGTTCTTGTTAGTGAAGATGGTATGAGTGGGTGTTTATATGTGTGTTGTGATTTTGTTGAACAAAACATATAAAAACTATGATTAATAGAAGAAAATGCATATTAATTGATGGATAAATGATGTATTGATGTAAGATATTGTTTTCCCTAATATCGTTGATCGATTTGAGGGTTAAGAAGGGAAAATCGTAGTTTTGAATAGAACTCCATGTCAAAAGTGCACTTTATGCCTTATAGTTTAGTGTGACGAGCGTCACCCTCATGACGACCATGTCATCACAGCCTTTGGAGGCACTAACGGGTAGACCGTCATGGTCCCTAGGCCCAATTTTATGAGATGAGCGTCATAAGAATGACATGTGAGGTGGAATCGAGTTATCGATTCTGGTTTTTGAAGTCGTGTTGTGATTAGGCTATAGTTTGGCCACTGTTTGGAGGTATTTTGGCGTTGTTTATTATTTATTGTAGAATTAATCGATTGTTGTGTATTGAGAATGAAGCTGTGCATAATTGTGGTATTGCATGGTGATAATTTTGGTGATATTGCATGTTGTTGAAAATCATGCATCATGGTATATGGACTTCAGTCCAATTTTTGTGTGCTCTGGTCCGATGGTGTGGATTCAAGAGCGAGTAGCTAGTTCCATATGGGAATCAGTGAAGTGTTACGAAAGGTGTTAGTAGCGAGCTAGTGTGCTCTAGTTCTAAGGAAGGAATTCATGAACTAAATAGACATGTGTTATCCATAACGGTTCCGCGTGCATGTAGAGTCGTGGTGTTGAGTACATTGCATCCATTGTTGCATATTTAATTGAATGATTATGTTGATATTGGTGGTTGAGAATGCTTATGTGGTTAATGTGAATGAATCGTGTTGAAATTATGTGAATGAGATATGTGATTGTTGGTGTTTAATTAGGTTGCCCTTGCATACTTTTGTAGCGTTATATATTTAGAGCGTATTCTCACCCATTTTTTATTTGTGTGGTGATGTTCTCCTTCTTAGGGTACATACGAGCAGGTAAATGAGTAGCTACTAGAAGCTGAAGGATGGCGTTATGACTATTCTTCTTGTCATTTTTATGCAATAATTAGATTCTGTTGTTCTGATATGTAACACTGGATGGGAAAACGTTATGTTTTATTATCTATTATTATTTTTGATATTGATGATGCAAGCATTAGCCTTGTACTTGTTATGTTATGGGTTATTGATGTTGAAGGCATTCTGCCGTAACCAATTTTTATGTTTAAAAGAAAGTATTATGAGACTTAATCATTTGTTAAGTTATCTTATTTAAGTTGTTTTCCGCTGCAATGAGCCTATGTAAAGGCGAGCATCTGATGTCAGGTGTTTAAGTCAATACATGTCTTATCTAACCTATGTTACAGAGCAAGTTTATGTTGCGTTTGCGTGACACCCCATGTGTATAGTTGTTTTAAATCCGTATTATTTTGCGTTGGAACTGTTTGGGTGTTACAGCTTTGGCACAAGAGCATAGCCCATATTCATATGGAACATTTAAAAAAAAATTATTCAAACATGATCTTGTTATTGGTTTACCAAATATAAAGTTTACCAAAGATATATTATGTGATGCATGTCAAAAGGGAAAGAAAACTAAAACAACTTTCATGCCAAAGATTTTGGTAACAATATCAAGGCCACTTTAATTGATTCACATGGGCTTGTTTGGTCCATCAAGGATGAGAAGCTTTAGAGGTAATGTATATGTTTTAGTTATTGTCAATGATTTTTCTAGATATTCTTGGACACTATTTTTAGTGCAGAAAATCGACGCTTTCAACACATTCAAGAAATACACAATGCAAGTACAAAAGAAAAAATCCATGAAGATTACATCAATTATATGTAACCATGGTGGAGAATTCTAGAATGCATCATTTGAAGCGTTTTGTGAGGAATACAACATCTCTCATTATTTTTCAGCACCAAGAACTCCTCAACAAAATGGAGTATTTTAAAGGAAGAATCGATCCCTAGTTGAACATGCAAGAACCATGCTAAATGACTCTAATCTACCAAAGTATTTTTGGGAAAAGGCGGTAAGCAGGACATGTTATGTAAGCAATCGGGTAATCATAAGACCAATCTTGAGAAAGACTCAATATGAACACTTCATAGGGAGAAAGCCAAACATCTATCACTTTCATATTTTTGGATGTAAATGATTTGTCCTCAACAATGACAAATACAATCTCAGTAAGTTCGAAGAGAAATCTGATGAAGGTATTTTTCTTGGTTACTGTAATACCCTGTAAATTATTTTCCACTCGGGATAATATTATTTTGATCAACTGGATTCCGGTTTACTCTGAGAATTTATTGGATAAAATAATTAGAGTAAACTGACGAACTCAGAACTGATCAGATTAATATTATTTAACTCTGAGGTTTTTATTAATTGGTGCATTTGAGATAATTCGAACAATTAGTAGTATTACTAATTAATGAGTTTCTCTATATCTTTTCCTTTTCCCTCATTTGGCCAAAGTTAGTAACATTGGAGAGAGAAAATAGAGAGAAGGAAGAAGAAAGGAAAGGAAAAGGGAGAAAAGAAGAGAAAAGAAATCCAAGACTTCAAGAGCAAGAATCATCAACCCATCTTTACCAATTTACCTCAGCTTCTTCATCATCATCTTCTAATCCAGGTGGATTCTAGATAGAAGCCTTATTGTAGAATTTCTTGAGGGTTTTAGAGTTAGGTTAGGTTTTGAGGAAAAATGAGTTTTTTTTCAAAATCAAAGAATCTAACGGTTAAATTGTGTTATAAATCGTGTGGTATGATCAATATATGTATAGAAGCACCCATTGATATTTGTTATGATGTTTGGTGGTGATTAGAATGAGTTTGAAATGAAATGGGTTTTGAAAATGTTAGAGTTTTTGTGAGAAATCATGTTTTATGAAGTTGTTGGATAAACCATGATAGAAACATGATAATATACCTCTATTGGTTGTTTGAGTATGTATTTGGAGGGTGGAAAGTTGCTGTAAAAAGGAATTATTTTTCTGCATAACGCAAAGCGCGCTTAGCGCGGGTATGCCCGCTTAGCGCGGTCTGGAGAATTTTCGCCTCCATCAGGCCGAGAGCAGCGCACTTAGCGCGGGGTAGGGCCCGCTTAGCGCGACCTGGAACAAAAGAAAAACTATTTTCTTTTCTAAATTTCATAACTTTTGACACGTTTATCCGTTTTAAATGTTCTTGGTACCGATAGAAAGCTGTGGAAATAATCTATAAGATGAATGTGAAAATTGTCGACTTAATAGCCCGATTAAATAATCGGGGGAACCCAAAAGTGGTATAGCTTATGTTTGAATTATTACATGTATTTCTAATGTGAAATTGTGATATGCTTTGCCTAATATTGATGTTGAACATGATTGAGAGTAATGCATGTTAAAATATGAAATAGGTAGAGTGAGGAATATTACCATAAACTGTGTTGGAACCTAGTAACGGCTAGGAAAGTGGTGAATAACATAACGACGACGCTCGTGCAAGAGTGGCCGAGGCGTGCATCTATTACCTAATGGTATAGAAAGCGTTACACTAGTATGGATCATGTTAAATTGTGTTAAATGTAGAAAGGAAAAAGAGGTCTTAAGGCTAATATGGTCGGGTGATTATTGAATACAATCTCATTAGTGTATATGATCACGTAATCGTAACCATCACCCTTGAGAGGCCATCATGAGTCTCGAGCTCCTCTGAATGCAGACATTACTACTTGTCAGGTTTGATTCCCAATGTTATAGTACGATGGAACCTACGGGTAGAGACTTGTGATGGCATGAGAGGCCATGAGAAGTGACGAATTAAGGTGATAATGCGTCCCTTAATTCCGAATCCATTTGTATGCCAAGTAACTACAAGGATCCATAACTTGGGTCATCTTCTAGACTTAGAAGCGGACGGGAAGAGGGGATGCCTTGGTAAGGTTATCGATTAGTGATAGATTGTGAGTTGGCAAAACTTAAGAACATGGATCCATATAGTGTGTGTGAGTACTCAAAGTCATCCCCCTTCCCTTTTGACTTGAGTTAGGCTTATTAGAACCTTGTAAAGCCGATAGGATGTATAAGATAGGGAACTCACTGAGATTGATGTATCTCACCCCATGTTGTTGTTTACATCACAGGTACTACAGGTTCGGCGAAGGGTAAGGACAAAGTTGTTTGACTTTTCCTTACGGATCGTAGCTTTTATGTGGCAAGGCTTCCATTGTGAGGATTTTGGGATCATTATTTGATCTAGTTCTTAGTATTTATCTTTGGGACATCTTGTATATGTATTATGCCATAGTTTTCTTGTATTAGGTTGTTAGGCATGTATATGTATAATGTGTTTACTAGGGACTTGTATATTTTTAGTACCAAACGTGATATTCATGTATAATATATTCTTTGATGTATGTGTTTATATATGGGTGTTACAGTTGGTATCAGAGCAGGTCGTATCCTCGACCTATCCATAAAATAGTATAAGTATTTTCTTTTCGTTTCATATGCGGCGTGTCACAATTGGTCTTGAGTGTTATATTTATGGTATTGAGCCTGATCAACTTAATCATATCTGTATGACATTCAAGAACATGGCAGATAGGCACAGAAACAACCGTGGTAGACCGAGAACCACTCCAGCAGGGAAAAATCCACCAGGTGACGAGGGGAATGCCCCTTTGTATCAATTCATGCAACAGATGCAGCAACAACAAAATCTGTTTATGCAACAAATGGTATAGCAAATGGCTGGTGGCCTGCATCCTCTAGTGGTTGTTCCTGAAGCTGTAGGGGGAACCTTTAGGGATTTCATTCGTATGAATCTTCTAGAGTTTTAGGGAGGGTTAGATCCGGTAAAGGCTCATGAATGGATATCCGGTATGGAGCATATTTTCTTGATAGTTCAGTGCAGTGAGGAAAATAAGGTGGTCTTCGCTTCTCACTTGTTAAAGGGTTCTGCCATGAGGTGGTGGGAGAGTGCTTAAGCCTTAATGACAATTCAAGAGGTACCGAAGGTATGGGAGCAGTTTAAGATAAATTTTATGGAGAAGTATTTTCCAAGTTCCTTAAGGTCTCAGAAGGAATTCGAGTTTCAACAGTTGAGACAAGGCAACTTGACCGTGGCTTCTTATGCGGAAAAGTTCGAGATTATGGCTGCTTATTCTAGGCAAGCCATGTATGCTCCTGACGAGAGTTGGAAGATCGATCAATTTCTGTTTGTTTTGAGGGCTGAAATTTCACATAGCGTGTCTCAGAGGGAATTCACTAGCTATGCAGAATTGTTAAGGCAGTGTTATGTGGCAGAGCACAGCTTGAAGAAGGTGCAAGCGGAAGGAGACTTGAGTAGGTTGAATCAAGGTGACCATGGAAGATTGAATCAATAAGTTAGACCGAGAGAACAAAGTTTTAAGGGAAAGCAGGTTCAGAATTCCAGGACTAGTGCACCTCCTGTGTGCCATTTTTGTGGAAATAGGCATGGAGGTCGATGTCATTTCGAAGGAGTGGAGTGTCATCGTTGTCATAGAAGGGGTCATTTGGCGAGGGATTGTCCTCAAAATAGAAACCAAATGCAAGAAAAGAATACCGAACGAGTTTACACAATGGATGCAAGGAAAGCAAAGGGTGACAATTCCTTAATTGCTGGTACATGTTTTGTTAATGGAAATCCTTGCTTTGTTTTATTTGATTGTGTAGCAACGCACTCCTTTATATCGATGCAATGTATGAAGTGACTAGGGTTGCAAGCTATTCTGTTGTCTCCACCCATGGTGGTTACTACTGCCATGGATGAGATAGTGGAAACACCTCTAATGTGTGAAAATTGTGTTTTATCTGTGAATGGAAGAGTTTTCCAGATTGATCTTATTTGTTTGCCGCTAAAGAAAGTGGATGTTATTCTGGGAATGGATTGGCTTTCTGCTAATTCGGTATTTATCGGTTGTAAGGAGAAGCTAATCATTATTCCGTCCGTGGAGGCTACTCCGAGGGATGTGTTGACTACCATTTTGGAAGGTACTGTTGGAATGATAAATTTCTTGTTTGAGAAGGAAAAGTCTGTTCTTTTGGTTCTTACTAAGGAAGAGAGTAACAACCTTCAGGTGTTGAGTATTCCGGTAGTTGGTGAATTTCCCCAAGTTTTTCCCGAGGATATCACTTCTCTTCCTCCGGTGCGGGAAGTGGAATTCTCTATTGACCTGATACCGGGAACGGCCCCAATACCCTTTTCTCTGTATCGGATGGCACCACTTGAATTAAGATAATTAAAGGATCAATTGGAAGAGTTGATGGCCAAGCATTTTGTTCGACCAAGTGTTTCGCCCTGGGGAGCTCCAGTGCTGTTGGTAAAGAAGAAGGATGGTGGGATGCGGTTGTGTATTGATTACCGTCAGTTGAATAAGGTCACCATCAAGAATAAATACCCATTGCCAAGGATAGACGACCTATTAGATCAATTGAAAGGAGCCTGTGTGTTCTTGAAGATTGATTTACGGTCGGGTTATCATCAGATTCGTGTGAAGAGTTCAGATGTGCCAAAGACTGCATTTAGAACCCGTTATGGTCATTATGAATTCTTAGTGATGCCCTTCGGTGTGACTAATGCTCCAACAGTTTTTATGGATTATATGAACCGGATATTTCAACCTTACTTGGACCAATTTGTAGTGATCTTTATTGATGAGATTCTTATTTATTCTCGTAATTCTCAAGAGCACGGAGAACACTTAAGAATCATTTTATCGATCTTACAAGAAAGATAACGTTTTGCCAAGCTAAGCAAGTGCGAGTTTTGGATGTCGGAGGTTAATTTCCTTGGTCATGTCATATCTCAGGGAGGAGTAGCGGTTGATCCATTAAAAGTTGAATTAGTGATTAATTGGGAGAGACCGAAGGATGTTTCTGAAGTTAGAAGTTTCTTGGGATTGGCGGGTTATTATAGAAGGTTTATTAAAGGCTTTTCCCAACTGGCTTTACCAATGACGAGACTTACTCGAAAGAATTGTTCGTATGAGTGGGATTCGGCTTGTGAAAGAAGTTTTATGAGTTTGAAGGAAAGATTGACGACCGCCCCTGTTTTGATTATTCCAGATCCTAGCAAGTCGTATGAGGTATTTTGTGACGCATCAAAGATGGGTTTGGGGGGTGTGTTAATGGAAGATGGACATGTGGTGGCTTATGCTTCTCGACAGTTGAAAGTCCATGAAGAGAATTATCCAACGCATGATTTAGAATTGGCGGCAGTTCTGTTTACTTTGAAAGTGTGGCGCCATTATTTGTATGGTCTACGTTTTGAGATGTTCAGCGACCACAAGAGCTTAAAGTATCTTTTTGATCAGAAAGAGTTGAACATGCGTCAAAGGAGGTGGATGGAGTATTTGAAGGATTATGATTTGGAACTAAAATACCATCCGGGTAAAGCGAATAAAGTAGCGGATGCACTGAGTAGGAAAGTGTTGCATAATGCCGAGTTGATAATGTTAGAGTATGCCTTATTGGAAAAGTTTAGGGATCTAAATCTTCAATTTGTTTGGACTCCTAATTGTGTGATTATGGGGAATTTGAATATCAATTCTACTCTTAGGGAGGAAATCCAACAAGGACAAAGGTTAGATGAGACGTTACAAGAAGTGTTGGCTCAACCGGGTTTCGTGCGGACTACCGATGGAATCGTTTTGTTTAACCAAATAATTTGTATTCCGGATGATGTGGTGTTGAAAAGAAGGATTTTGGAAGAAGCGCATAAGGGTACTTTTACTATACATTCTGGTTCTTCGAAGATGTATCAAGATTTAAAGAGGGACTATTGGTGGTCCGGGATGAAAATGGATATTGCGGGGTACGTGTCAGAATGTGCAGTATGCTAACAAGTGACGATTGAACACCAAAGACCGGGTGGCTTGCTACAACCTTTAGAAATTCTGGTATGAAAGTGGGATAGTATTTCTATGGATTTTGCAGTTGGACTACCCCGTACTCAGGGTGTTTATGATTCGATTTGGGTAATTGTGAATCGATTGACGAAATCTGCGCATTTCTTGGCCGTAAAGACTACTTATAAGGCGAGTCATCTTGCAAGGTTGTTCATTTCGAAAATAGTGAGATCGCATGGTATTCCCTCTAGTATTGTTTCAGATAGAGATCCAAAGTTTACTTCACGATTTTGGAGAGCTTTTCAACAAGCTATGGGAACGAAGTTGTGTTTGAGCACGTCGAATCATCCGCAAACGGATGGTCAGACGGAACGGACAATACAAACAATGGAAGATATGTTAAGAGCTTGTGTACTTGAAAGTGGAGGAAATTGGATAGAACTTTTACCATTGATTGAGTTCTCTTATAACAATAGTTATTATACAAGTATTGGTATGACTCCTTACGAGGCATTATATAGAAGGAAGTGTAGGACGCCATTGTGTTGGGCGGAGGTTGGTGAAGACATAATTTTGGGACCCGAGATTATCCAAAAGACTACGGAAAAGATTAGAATAATCCGTGATAAAGTTAAACAAGCCCAAGATCGTCAGAAGAGTTACGCGGATAACCGTAGAAGACCTTTGGAGTTTGATGAGGGGGATCACGTGTTTTTGAAGGTTACTCCGAGATTGAGGTTGAAATGACCGTTTAAGTCGCGGAAGTTGAGTCCGAGATACATGGGACCGTATCAAATTTTAGAAAGAATTGGTGAAGTAGCTTACAGATTAGCCTTACCGCCTTCTCTGTCAGAGATGCACGATGTTTTTCATGTATCTTAGCTTCGAAAGTTTGTTCCAGATCCTCTTCAGCCAATTCTACTTGATACGATTGTGATAGAAGCAAATTTAATGTTTGAGCCTCAACCGAGTCGTTTCACAGGAAGAGAAACTAAGGTGTTAAGGAATAAAGAGATCCCTCTTGTTAAGGTTCAGTGGGATGAGACGCATCCGGGTGATGCAACATGGGAACTGGAATCCGAGATGCGAGAAGTTTATCCTCATCTTTTCAGGTAATTGTTTTAAATTTGTGGGCGAATTTCTATTTAAGGGGGGGGGGGGAGGATGTAATACCCTGTAAATTATTTTCCACTCGGGATAATATTATTATGATCAACTGGGTTCCGGTTTACTCTGAGAATTTATTGGATAAAATAATTAGAGTAAACTGACGAACTCAGAACTGATCAGATTAATATTATTTAACTCTGAGGTTTTTATTAATTGATGCATTTAAGATAATTTGGACAATTAGTAGTATTACTAATTAATGAGTTTATCTATATCTTTTCCTTTTCCCTCATTTGGCCAAAGTTAGTAACATTGGAGAGAGAAAATAGAGAGAAGGAAGAAGAAAGGAAAGGAAAAGGGAGAAAAGAAGAGAAAAGAAATCCAAGACTTCAAGAGCAAGAATCATCAACCCTTCTTCACCAATTCACCTCAGCTTCTTCATCATCATCTTCTAATCCAGGTGGGTTCTAGATAGAAACCCTATTGTAGAATTTCTTGAGGGTTTTAGAGTTAGGTTAGGTTTTGAGGAAAAATAAGTTTTTTTTTTCAAAATCAAAGAATCTAACGGTTGAATTGTGTTATAAATCGTGTGGTATGATCAATATATGTATAGAAGCACCCATTGATATTTGTTATGATGTTTGGTGTTGATTGGAATGAGTTTGAAATGAAATGGGTTTTGAAAATGTTAGAGTTTTTGTGAGAAATCATGTTTTATGAAGTTGTTGGATAAACCATGATAGAAACATGATAATATACCTCTATTGGTTGTTTGAGTATGTATTTGGAGGGTGGAAAGTTGCTGTAAAAATGAATTATTTTTCTGCATAACGCAGAGCGCGCTTAGCGCGGTTATGCGCTTTGCGCGGTCTGGAGAATTTTTGCCTCCATCAGGCCGAGAGCAGCGCGCTTAGCGCGGGGAGGGGCCCGCTTAGCGCAACCTGGAATAAAAGAAAAACTATTTTCTTTTCTAAAATTCATAACTTTTGACTCGTTTATCCGTTTTAAATGTTCTTGGTACCGATAGAAAGCTGTGGAAATAATCTATAAGATGAATGTGAAAATTGTCGACTTAATAACCCGATTAAATAATCGGAGGGAACCCGAAATTGGTATAGCTTATGTTTGAATTATTACATGTATTTTTAATGTGAAATTGTGATATGCTTTGCCTAATATTGATGTTGAACATGATTGAGAGTAATGCATGTTAAAATATGAAATAGGTAGAGTGAGGAATATTACCATAAACTGTGTTGGAACCTAGTAACGGCTAGGAAAGTGGTGAATAACATAACGACGACGTTCGTGCAAGAGAGGCCGAGGTGTGCATCTATTACCGAATGGTATAGAAAGTGTTACACTAGTATGGATTATGTTAAATTGTGTTAAATGTAGAAAGACAAAAGAGGTCTTAAGGCTAATATGGTCGGGTGATTGTTGAATACAATCTCATTAGTGTATATGATCACGTAATCGTAACCATCGCCCTTGAGAGGCATTCATGAGTCTCGAGCTCCTCTGAATGCAAGCATTACTACTTGGCAGGTTTGATTCTCAATGTTATATTACGATGGAACCTACGGGTAGAGACTTGTGATGGCATGAGAGGCCATGAGAAGTGACGAATTAAGGTGATAATGCGTCCCTTAATTCCGAATCCATTCGTATGCCAAGTAACTACAAGGATCCATGACTCGGGTCGTCTTCTAGACGTAGAAGCAGACGGGAAGAGGGGATGCCTTGGTAAGGTTATCGATTAGTGATAGATTGTGAGTTAATAAGACTCAAGAACATGGATCCATATAGTGTGTGTGAGTACTCAAAGTCATCCCCTTCCCTTTTGACTTGAGTTAGGCTTATTAGAACCTTGTAAAGCCGAGGGGACGTATAAGATAGGGAACTCACTGAGATTGATGTATCTCACCCCATGTTGTTGTTTACATCACAGGTACTACAGGTTCGGGGAAGGGTAAGGACAAAGTTGTTTGACTTTTCCTTACGGATCGTAGCTTTTGTGTGGCAAGGCTTCCGTTGTGAGGATTTTGGGATCATTATTTGATATAGTTCTTAGTATTTATCTTTGGGACATCTTGTATATGTATTATGCCATAGTTTTCTTGTATTAGGTTGTTGGACATGTATATGTATAATGTGTTTACTAGGGACTTGTATATTTTCAGTACCAAACGTAATATTCATGTATAATATATGCTTTGATGTATGTATTTATATATGGGCATTACAGTTACTCTCTCTATAGTAAGGCTTATTGTGTTTATAATAAAAGAACTTTAAATGTTGTAGAATATATGCATGCATCCTTTGATGAATCTAACCCACATAAGGAGGATAAAGTTGTTTGTGATGATGATGATGATATTTTAGAAATACCTATGGAAGATATTGCCAAAGATGATAATGTTGAATAATCGGAACACAAAGTGGAAATCATCCAACAAGAGAATAATCAAAGTGATCTTCCTCAAGAATGGAGAGCCCATTGTGATCAACCAATTGACAACATCTTTGGTGACATTAGAAAAGGAGTATTAACAAGGCTAAATCTCAAGGATGCTTCCTTGAACAGGGCATTTGTTTCTCAAATAGAACCTTCAAAGATTAATAAAGCCTTAGAAGATGACCAACGGATACTTGCCATGCAAGAAGAATTAAACTAATTTGAAAGAAACAAAGTTTAGAAATTATTCCTATACCTAATGATAAGCACATAATTGGCACTAAATGGGTGTTTAAGAATAAACTTGATGAGAATGGTATAAATTTTTTTTAAAAAAAAGGCAAGATTGGTGGCCCAAAGATACAATCAAGAAGAAGGAATCAACTTTGAAGAAACATTAATTCCAGTTGCAAGGTTAGAAGCCATTCAATTATTAATCGCTTATGATTGATCATTATATTTTCAATTATTCCAAATGGATATCAAGAGTGCCTTCTTGATTGGAAAAATTAATGAAGAAGTCTATGCCATACAATCTCCCAATTTTGAAGACTTCAAGAATCCTTCACATGTCTACAAGTTGAGAAAGGCTCTTTATGGCTTGAAGCAAGCACCAAGAGCTTGGTATGATAGACTTAGCAACTTTATTTGTGAAAGAGGATTTGAAAAAAGTAAGGTTTAAACTACATTATTCATTAAGAAAATTAAAAATCATACCTTATTAGTTCTAATCTACGTTGATGACATCATATTCGGATCAACAAATAAATACCTATGTGAAGAATTCTCAATGATGATGTAAGCAGAATTCGAGATGTCCATGATGGTTAAGTTGAACTATTTTTTTGGAATACAAATTAAGAAATCAAAGAATGGCATCTTTATCAACCAATCCAAGTGCTGTAAGGAACTTTTAAAGATATTTGATATGGGTGATTGCAAGGAGATTTCCACTCCAATGGGATCAAACACCTATGTTGATCAAGACAAATTTGGTGTTCCTATTGATACAACAAAGTATCGAGGTATGACTGACTTTTTACTTTATTTGACGGTAAGTCGTTCTGACATAATGCTTAGTGTTTGTCTTTGTGCATGATTTCAAGAAAATGCAAAAGAGTCTCGTCTTGCCTCCATAAAAAGGATCATGAAGTACCTCAAGGGAACAAAAATGATGGGCTATGGTATCCTTAAGGTAGTGTATATGATTTTTACTACTACAATTTTAATCTACAATAACATCATATTAATAACACTTTTTCATAAAGTGCTATTAAAAGTTTCTCATAGATACCTATAACAGCGCTTTTGTTTCGGACACTATTATAGAGTTGCTTAAAAAATAATAAAAAAATATATATAATCCTGCAATAACACTTTTTGAGCCAAGGCAGTTTTAGAGGCACTGTTATAATAGCGCTTTTTAACCGAATGTTATTTTAGAGGCACTGTTATAATAGCGCTTTTTAACCGAACGTTATTTTAGAGGCACTATTATATTAGCGCTTTTTATATAACGCTATTATAGTACTTTTTAGGAAATTATAAAAAGAAGGGTTAAATATGTATAAGGTTCCTACAAATATCCCAACTTTCAGGTTTGATCCCTCCAAAGTTTTCCTTCAGACAATGGTCCTCTGAAAGTTTTTCGTCCCTAACTTTAGTCTCTCCCGTTAGTTTTCATTAAAGGTGGCTTATGTGGCATGCCATGTGGAAAATTTTTGATGACGTGACTTACATGTGGAAATACCAACGTGGCAAAAAATGCTGACATGTATGCCACGTGTCATTTGTTTCAATTTTAATTTTTTTTATATTAAAATCATATTTAAACCCAGAAATGGTAGCTAATCTGCAACTACGTCCTAGCTAATTCCTAGCTAATCCATAGCTAATTTAAACACACCATTCTAATAATTTGTAGCTAATTCATAGCTAAGCCCTAGCTAATTTAAACACACAATTATATTAGTAATACACACAACTCATTGATTCTCCTTTTTTATTCCATAAAATGTTTTATCAATGATCAAAACGTGACATTGAAGATTGAAAATCACAACTAAAGTTTTATCCAAAAATTTCAGAAGAACTCAAATCAAATCCAAATAAAATCACAAATAAGAATTCTTAAAACTAGTAATGGTGACAATTCCTATGATATAATTTAACAATGAAAATATATGCTCAAAATTATTAAACAATGTTATTTCCGTTCTCCAATCTATGCCCAATTTTGCACGGGATTTTGGTCTTTATTAAATCCTCCAATCCATGCTCAATTTTGCAAAGCATGCCCACTCTTGTCTACAAGAACATAAACAAAGCACATAATAATCCAACCATTCAAACTAATTTCATAACATAGTATAATTCAAACCACTAACAAAATTCAACAAGAGCTAGACTTTCATGTAATTAACAATAGGAACATTGTATCACATAGAGTGATTGTCCTAATACAAAAGTGTCTTTAGAAGAATAGATTAAAAGACATACCAGAGCCAGAGCATATTGTATCACATAATTGCTAACAGCTGCTCCTTCTGGCTATAAAATGCATAGTATAGCATTCAATCAATTTATATCATCTAAAAGAAAATACTCAAAAAAAAGAAAAGAAAATGACAATACAAAAAAATATATAAACCAAATTGATGTGTACAATATTGATCAGATTATAAACAACATACAAAGGTGTTAAATAAAATTATCATTTTGCATTCCTTCCTCAGTTCCTACCTAATCAATTTATTTCCTTACAGTACCTAAAACATAAAGTTATATGAGTCATACTCCTACCAGTAACAGATGAAATTTTGAATTGAAAGAGTTCAAATTAAATCCATAGATTTAGATCACTAAATGATTTTAACTTTTTTTTATAATTAAATGGGCATGAAAGTAACCAACTATGTTCAACCCTTTAGGAGAAAAATATTCATTTATCTATCTCACAAAAAATAGTAATTAGAAGGGAAAATCTAAAATCTAAAACAAATAAAAACTGAATAAACTAATAAACCAAGAAGAAATTAAGATCAACCCAATTGATTAATTTGTATGTTAATTAAGAAAGTGTATGTTTTTATAAATTATTTGACCGATTAATAGTTTGGGGATAAATTATAAACCCTAGGGGAACGAGAAAGAGATGTACCAGAATTAAAGAGATCTCCAATTGAAGAAGAAGAGGGATTGAGAATGGAAGAGAGGGACGACATACCGTTGACGGATGTAGGGTGTTTGAAGGAGTGGAGAACGAGTACTGAAGAATTGAAGAGGAGAATAAGATTTTTGGTGTTTACCTAAAAGAAACTAACGAGAGGATATAAGAGAGTTTGGAAAATACGTGTCAAATGTTTCAATTAAAATTCACACGTAAGAAAGCTTCTGACGTGACTTTGTTTTATAAGGAAAAAAAATATTTTGCAACATTTTTGACGTGGCAAAATAATAATACACGCATGACATGCAACATAAATCACTGTCAGTGGAAACTAACGGAAGAGACTAAATTTAGAGACGGAAAATTTTATGAAACCATTATTTAAAGAAAAATTTTCGAAAAACTAAACTTGAAAGTTGATATATTTATAAGAACTAAAAATTTATTTAACCCTAAAAAGAAACGTAGATGTTTTCAATTTACCCCGAAATTATCTTACTGTTACTCGCACACAAGTAAACTCTCTCTCTTCCTCACAAACTTTCATATCACCCTTGGGAAATCTCTTGTCTAGCATGAACCCTTCATGGAGGGGAATTTCAATTTAGGTCTCGATTTTTCCCCGTCCACATCAAACGATGCCATTCCCAAACCAGGTTCAACCATAGTCTCCTTTTGATCCTTTCTCTCTCAATTCTTCCATCCCTTTTCATCTATCATCACTGTCACCACCCCTTCCGACCTCGAACAGATCCTGGCAAAATACCCGAGCTTTAATCCATTTTAAACTAGCTAAAAAGAAGCTTGCCTCTGAATCTAGGATTTTGGAGAAAACAAATCACGATTCTTCTTTGAAATCAAGCCACTATGCCACACCTCGACAGAAAGAAATTAGCCATCACACAATGAGATTTTTTGTGACATCCTTCATCAGTCACTTCAAGCCCTCATGCAGTTCTTGAATCATGGTATGTTCTTAGTCTCGTAATTTGTAATCTAAGATTATTTTAGGACTTTTTAAGTTTAACGAAAATTTAGGATTTTGATACAATGCTAGCTACTTTGTTCTTCAATGACTTATTAATTCCTAATTTATTATTCTAGGTTAGGTTGTGATTATGTTTTCCTGTTCCTCTCTCCTTGTTAAAGATTATATGCACACCACATGTTTGTTAATTTGCTGGTTTTTTTATCTTTCTCACCGGTTTGGAAGCATAGTTAATGTTGATGAACTTGATGAATATGCTAGTATGAGAAAGGTTTAATGTTGAATGTCATACTTGTTTCTATTACACCGATTTAAGGTACTGTTATTCTTTATTTGTGGTTGTATGTTTTGCAAGATTGGATAATATTTTGTTAAGCAATAAGTGGATATTAGTAGGATTTATTTCAACATGAACAATGTTTAGTATTTTCTTATATATTGTGTTGTTATATGTGTAGTTGGAAGAAGGTCAAGTGAAAACGCAGCCAAGATTTTAAGAAGAGAAAGATGCCAAGGCTTCTTTTATGAGTAGGATTTAGAGCTTACCAAACTCATTTTGGTTTCTTTAAAAAATGAAATTCTAGGGTATCTTTCTGCATCTCCTTACCTCCAACAAAGACACTCTTTTAGCGAGAGAGATGTGAGCCAACTTCAATTAACTGGTCTAGTTAGTGTTATACTTTATTATTCTAGTTTCCCATTCTATTTTAGTATGCTACTTAAGTAAGGTTTTACTATAACTATTCTGGTTTTTCATACATAGATTTATTGGAACATAATGTGTTAGACTTTCTCCACATGAGTTTCTTATCAACATTTGTTGTAACATGAAAATTCCAGCTTATATCGCTTCCAGTAATATGGCGTAAACTCATAATAATTTGAAGTTTGCTAGCAGGGCGAGATAGAAATATACACGTCAAACAATAAGGTCGACTAAAACTATTAATCATATATACAATATACAATTTCATGCCTATATGTATATACTTGAGATTTCTTATTTGTGGTGTAACTATTTGCTGCAGATCATTAATGAAAAGTGTCTAATTGAGAAATAACTAAGAGAAATTTATGTTCTAAAACTAGAACTTGATCAACAAAAGAAGGGAATGCTAGCTGGTGTTAGTCACGAGTAGATTATGACCTTAAAGCAAAAGGTTTCAAATTCTTCTATTGTTCATTTCATGCTCTGATTGTTAAGCAGGTTTTTAGCTTCTTATTTTAATTTGTCAATCATCAAATACTTTTTTAAATTGTTACATGTACTTCATGTTGAATTGTAGTGTGGGATGACATAATTTTTGGATAATAATGAAATATGTATTGGTCATTTTTTGCATATTGAAACTAAACCTCTCGAGCATCTTTCCCTCAACAGGTATGTATTCTATCATGTGAGCTTACAGGTAATTGTAGAGACATCAAATATGTGACCTTTTGATTCAAATAGGAGAAGGAATCAAATCTTTTTTTAGCCATTGTGTATGATTTGTCATAATACGTTAAATCTCTGACTCTTTGACTCTTTCTATCTGTGTTAAATCTCTCTATTTGTGACTCTTTCTTTCATCTTTGTTCTATAAGTTAAATCTCTTTCCCCTATGCATGTTCTGTTTTTAGGGTTTTCATTTTTGTGCTGAATTTAAGAATTGTTTGTTCTTAAGATTGCTTCAGGACTGATTCTTTGAAAATTTTTAACTGAATATGAATTTCAATTTAGGTTTATTGAATATCCGAAACCGTTTCAATGCATGAGAAAGTAGGCACAACTGAAGATGGATCCTAATAAATTGTTTAACTTTTAGAGAACTACATTTCATTTGGAGAAATATATAATCTTTGTAACATTCCTTAGCCATATACAACCTATGTTTCTGAAATGTGTAGGGTCCTCCGACTTGATAAATAATTATTTTCAAATATCCTAGATATATGCTGTTATAATGGAAAGAAAGTATTAGACAAACTTGAAGATGTAATCATGTAATATCTGCATTTTTTTCCTTTAGTGGAGTCACTCACATGAGGTAAAAGTAGTTATGTTACTCCCTAGATTCAAGTTGAACATGGCATGAATGTACAGGTTACTCATTTTAGAATTATACAATTTAATTATTTTTTATTATGAAACAACTAAATATCTCATATTTTAAAGGAAAAAGTCTATTGGAGGTGAGCAATTGGAGTCAGGCATCACATTTATATTTGAAAGCTATAATATGATTTTAATTTGAAGGTTAATAAAGCAGCTTTTGATGGTGATATGTATTAGCTAAGAAATTTGATTCGAGTTGAGTTGATCCTAAGACAACAAATTATGATCAAAGATCACCTTTGGTAAAGAGTTTGAAACTTTTCTACTATGATGTTTTATTATCAATCAATGTCTTCTTTGTCATCAATGATTAATAAACTATGTCAATTACAAAAATTTTAGAAATCCTTGTCTAATACAAACCTTTGAAGTTTTTCAAATAGTATGTTGCAGAAAGCAAAAGAGATGATATAAAGCTATCGCATTTCTTCTTGTGAAGGTGTAAACATCAACATTAAAGGTTAAACTTAAATTTGAGGTAATGCAATGTGGTATTTTCATGAAATGATTTGCATTATCACATTTATTTATAAATTTGTTTATAATGGCGGCCATCCCATGTGCTTTTAATCTGGATCCGCCACTGCCAATGAGAAGAGTATATTGTGTTGTAGGATAGTTTATGAAAGTGTAAAGTGGGTTAAGCCACTAGAATACTATTACTAGCAGTGAGATTTCATGATACAACTCATTATTGTTATACATACAAATTTAGAAGAAATGGAATATTGTTTCCTTTATAAATAAACGTAATACTTCTCTCATCTTTGCTTTTATTAAAGTGATATTTAATATTTATTTACTTAGACTAGTTTTAAAGACTGTATTAGTCCTTGTGCATATATTTTTTATTTTTATATTAGAAATTATTCCAATGTGAGGACCGAAAAAGTGAACCGAGAAAATGGAAATGATTTTTCCTTGTACCTTTTGATGGGATTCTTAAGAGCATCTTCAACTGTGAACCCATTTTTAGGTTTTTTGTGGGATCTATTAAGCCACGTCAGCTTGAAGCAACTCAATTATTTTTTTACTTCAATGGTGCAACTTTGAAGAACTTATATTGGGTCCCACAACTTTATTTTATATATTAATATTTTATTCATATTAAATTTGATATAAAATAAATAAAACTCAAATTAAATTTATAATTTAAAATGATAATTAAAATAATCTCAAATACATTATATATATTTGGGTAGAAAATGGTGGAACTTGAGGTCTAGAAAAAATAGCTGTTGGAGTTATTTTGAATTTTATTATTATTTTATTTGATTAACTTTTTTATATATTATTATTTTATTATAAAACAGCGTTGCATATATTTACTACGTTGGTCAGGTGGAATTATGCATAAAGGTAAAAGTCTTACTTTAATGTTTGCCAAGGTGGCAAACCAACTACAAGAACCTCCGCCGGAGGTGGTCTAACATAAGGCTTTTAAAAGTTTTTTGTCTTAAGTGGATTAAAATTTTCTAAAGGAAATATAATAAACTTTTCCTCAATCATTGCATGCATACATGATTCATGTTTTTAGAATTAGTATGCCTTGATAAGTTACCTAACTGTGTTGATTTGATATCTTGTACACATGTGTTTTTAATAATAAAAATAAATGTTTTAAGTCCTAAAAAATATGAGTGAAAAAAATACATGTTTAGGCCATGAATTCTTATTGATGTTAGAAAGATAGTCATGTCAACTTATGTCCTGTACTTTGAAAGTGTTCATGCCAATCCTAACTTCTCCAACTACCACGAAGAAAATGGCTCATGTTGAGTTTTTCTTTTGCAATATTTTGTGTGTGTGTGTGTGCGCGCGCGTGTTTGTGTGTTTGTTTTTCTACTTAAAAACCAAGATGTAATTGAAAAATCCTTTTTTCCTTCCTCTACATTTCAAATAGGTCATCAAGGATAGAAGCTGTACTTGGAAGATATACCTTAGTATAGAAATGGGATTAGCTTATCTTAATGAAGAATCAACATTAAAAAGATTATATTGATCCATTGTGGCAACTCATATATTATTTGACAAGGATCTGAATGCCTGGGGATTATTCATATTGTTTGAACTATAATAATATTAGCTAGTCTTTGCCATTTTCTTTTTGCACATGTACATACTAAGTTAGTTATTATCAACTAGCACTAGGTTGTCTTGTCTATCGCTTTGTGGAATTAGTATTTTCATTTTCATGTAGTACAAATAACTTTAATTTTTTATAATCATATCAATAGTTTCAATTTAAGTAGTTAAATAAATAAATGTGAGTGCATTCTTTTATGCTTTACAATGGCTTCATCCCATGCATCAAAAGTAGACTCATATGTAGGTTGATAAATTGGTCTTTTAACTAGTCTTTGTTGTTTACATTTTGAGAAAAAGGATGTGATCTTTTTGTAAGATAAAAATAAAATAAAATAAAGGCCTTTAATCATAGTGTTCTAAGAAAGCATTTCATGAAGAAAAAAATGATATTAAACATAGGGCCTAAAATAGCGCTTTTTATAAAAGTGGTATTAAGTCCAGTACACAAACACATGTATTAATGCAAACTATGACAGCGCTTTAAATAGGAGTGCTATTAAAGTTCATACATTTAATAGCGCTTTAAAAGTGTTATAATAGGTACCATACCTATAATAGCAGGGGTTTTAATAGCACGTTTAAGCGCTATTAAATGCAAAAAAAAAAACGCTATTAAAGATGATTTTTGGCATAGTGTTTGGTTGGTTATTCCGACTCAGATTATGCAGTTTGTAAGACTGATAGAAAAATAAAAAATGGAACTTGCCACATCTTAAGAAATGCTCTAGTTTCATGGTCATGTAAGAAGCAAGTATGTGTCACTCTAAGTACAGTTGAAGCGGAATATATTGTAGTCGGAAGTTGTTATGTTATAAGTACCAAATTATGTTAAATATGTGTGTAGTTTTGTGGCACTTAATGACTTGTTTAATTTGAATTTCTTAGATAAACCTCAACTTTTGTGTATATATTGTGTAGTTTGATCATTTGCAACTTATTTGGTAGGTATGCATGCATTGGTGGAGCTTTGAGCATCAAAGTACATGAGATTTGCTTCTAAATGCAATTTTTGAAGTTCATGAGCGGGCTAAGCATGGTCCTAGCGCGTCTAGAGAAGTGAAGGTAGTGGTGAAAGCACAAATTTCGCACTAAGCACGAAGTCCATCGCGCTAAGCGCGATTTAAAGCAGTTTGAGCTTTAGTTTCCTAACCGCGCTAAGCGGGCTCTGATGGGGCTTAGCGCGATTCCACTTTTTAGCTGATGCTATTTATACTTTTTCACTAAATATTTTGTATAACTTTTCATTCCAACTTAGAACTCAACCATTTTTCATATTCTCTTGGCACAACAACACAAGAAACCCATTTTTGGGATAGAGGAGCTTTGAAAACAACAAGAGAGGGTGCACCTTGAAGATCCTGATCTGAATTCACTTATATCGACGGGACACTGCGATGGATGCTTGTTCATCTTTATTCTTCTCTTTGTATTTAGATACCATGGGTAGCTAAATCCCTTTCTTCTTGGGATTGGATGTAAGTTTACTATTAAAGTATGTATTTTTGTTGATCATTGTGTTGTGTACAATCTATTTCATGAATCTATATCGATGTTATCCTTGTTTATTTGTTTTACATTTTGATTTGAACCGTGATTGAGAAATACTCTTTAAATCTCGATATAGGATAATCATCTGTTAGATTCTAAATGTTAGACATAGATTTAGATCTAACATTTACCATGGGTATTGAATCTTAATGCTCTGTATTATTTAATAGAGTGAGAGATCATTGATTAAACAATAAGGTAGAACTCACGACACCGGCTAGACATAGCGGTGTTGATGAGCGATATGTGATGATATTGATGAATGTTTAGATTGTGCATAACTGATTGGTAGATTTACATATTTGATCGGTGGATGAAATACAATCCTGACAAGTTCTCTCCTCTCTCCAAAAACTTTATTCATTTATTCATGCGTTTTACATGCCGCATCTTTAAACTTTCAAGCACCCTCAGAAAAACAAGCTTAAAAACGTAGAAACTATTGAATGGAATTTGATATCACACCAATCCCTATGAATACGATAAAACATATACGCACTTTTGATTGCTACTTTACTGCAGCAACATTGTGCTCAAATATTAGGGTTTAAACAACAACTTTGTGATTGTGGCGTGAACCTTTGATACATTCCCTTAAAATGTGACAACACAAATTCTATCAGCATAACCAAAAATCTAGTAATGCATTCAAGAACAAAACATATAGACATACGCCATTATTTTCTACATGATATGCATTCAAGAACAAAACATATAGACATACGCCATTATTTTCTACATGATCATGTGCTTAAAGGCCATGTAAAAATTACTTTCCTGGATACACATAACCAATTGGAGAACATTTTTACAAATCCGCCTGCTAAAGAACCATTATTTAAGATATGAAGGGTTCTTAGAATTTTGGATAGACATGATGTTTAAGCAATCACAAAATCTCTACATAAAAATGTCAAGATATGATTCTTGTTCTTCTTATGATTAAATGGTTAATTCACAATTCCATTTGTATATTAACAAGATTAATAATCTTTCATGTATTCTCTTTTATGTTAATATGTGTGTTATGTGTTACTATACCACGTGTATGTGTTTTGTTATATATTATGCCAGTGAAAATCTGAAATTTTTAAAATATCTAAGTGTTGCATATGTTAATCGATTATCCCTATATATAATAATCAATTAACTTCCTCTTTATTTCACCAATTTTGGAATTGAAGGTAGGGTTTATAGATTACCCCTTTAGGTATATCGATTAACTAATGCACGGGATCTTTTTATATAAAAGTTATTCACTTTTTGTGGTCCAATCATCATTCTTCTCTCTCCACACTATAAAAGCCAAAAGATTATCATTTGTGGTATAACCCTAGCCGCCCCTAATGTTCATAATTTCTATCCCTCTATATCAAAAAGAGACCATAAAAAAGGCTCCACTTTTCAACCTTCATCTTCTCCAAAGTTTGGTCTTCTAAAAACTTCATTAAAGGTTCAATTTTTTCTCTTCATCAACATTATGTCTTCTTCAAGGAAAGGATAGGAATAAGGTTCATCCTTAAAAACAAGGTCACCCATGGATTTAAATAAGCTTCTAATAACAAACCAACAAAAGGAAAGATTTTAAAAGTACTTCTACCACAAGAGCATTACTCCTCCAAAATATGGTAATCTTCCAACTTTTCCTGTAAAATGCTTTGATTTTCCTAGACTGCTCAGAGTTCAAAATATATATAATTTTGTTTCTAACCATGGTGAAGTCTATTATCCTTATTTAGTGAAAGATTTTTACTATAAGTTGGTTGTTGAAAATGACACTATCACTTCTTCTGTTAAAGGGGTACCCATTTCACTAATAGTGCAATAATTGGGACAGTGTCTAAAAGTTCCTTTTGAGGGTGTTGAGATAAAAGGCTATCATATTGCTCAATTAAAAGGTTGTAATAAAAGAAAATTTTATTATGGTATATCAAGGGTATTTAAAGTGGACTTTAATTAAAAGAGAGCAAAAACTTCTTCAAAGTCTCAAGTAAAGCATTATTTTACTGCTAGAAATATTCCATAAATATTCCCATTTATGAAAGGATGTTGCATTACTTTTTAGCGTATTTCTTGGTACCTAAAAGCTCAAACTATGCCTAAATTACTAACACGAAGATGCAATTGTTATATGCTATCAAAAATGAGATGCAGGTGAACTGGGCCTATGTGATAATGCATCACATGGCATTACATGATGAAGATTATACTAGTCTTCCTTATGATTCAACCCAGACAAAAATTTTCAAAAAATGCAAGGTTAATCTGTCAAATGAAATGTTTGTTGATGAGTGAAACTTCTTATGATATTCTCAATAGGAAAATAGGAGTACTCTTTAATAAATTTATGAAAATAATTAAGATGCTATGCATCAAATCCAAGAGTTGAACCATCTACTCCCCCTCCTTCTCAACCTATAGATGTTGCTCCATCATACTAAGATGTTATTGATGTTATGAATCAAGGACTTGCAAGGATTGATGAAGGATTTGAAAATATCCTCTCGTGTTCTGGGTAAGAAGTTTCAAATCTCATAAAAATACATTGCCAAGCTATTGAATCATGATAGATCTAGGAAGCGTTACTTCCACATGCTCTCTAAATGGGAGAAAACGAATGAAGTGGTTGCTACTATCTTCAAGGAAGGAACAAGTGAAAATGCCAAGAATGTCAAACTAAAGATGAGGATTTGGGCTAAGATTCTCATGGGGTGCGTTCACCACCGTCCATCTGGAAGCTGAGCTGACAACATCAACTCTGACCAGAAATACATGTTGTATTATCTGGAAAAAGAAGTTAAGATGAATCTTCCTGCAATATTGTTCAAATATCGGAGGGAGATGGTCAATGATTCCAGAGACAAAGGTCCAAAACCCAAGAAGTGGATTCCCCTGTGTAGGTTGATTTCTGATATATTAGTTGAGAGTAAGCTCGTGGAAGAGCTGGAGAAGATGAATTTTTGTGAAGATCTCAACAATGATGTGGGCAATCCCTTCAATGGAAAGAATCTGAAGAACATGCTCATAATTGCAGAATGTGTGGACCCTGAAGTATTAAACAGGTAATCTATTTCTACCAGAAGGGTAGAGATTGAAGATGACCCATATTTGAATAAGTTAGACCCCCCAGATGTTCTGATGGACTACATAAGAAGCTTCTTGGAGGATAGAATTGACCCAATGGTGGACATTCACAACCTCTCGTTGGCCCCTTCATAAGGACCTCGTAAGATCAAGAGAAGGTCAAAGAAGTATGGAGAAGGACCTTCCATGCCTCCTCCTCCATCTCCAGCTAAGCAGACGAAGAAGTCTTAGACCTTTAGAAGGATTTTGAGGTCTGGAGATGATGCTAAAGGATCTAGAGAATAGAATAAGGATGGTGAAAAGGAATCAACTGAATTTTCTCCTAACCAAAATCCAAGTAAGTCCTCTAATGTAGAGACTTCTACTTTTTCTAATTATGTTAATGTTAATTCTTCATCAATTCTTTTCCCAAACTTCTTTATGCCCATTCAAAACCAATTGTTTTTATCCGAAACCAAACCCACAAAAGAACCTGAAAGAACAAAAGAAACTGAAACCACAAAAGAATCTAGCCAACAACAACCTTCATCTCCACCCCCACATTCATATGAACACACTCAATCTGAACATCCAAACACTTCTGAAACCTCACCCATGAACACCTCACCTCCTCCCCGTGATCGAATTAATTCACCTATCATTGACAAATTTTATGATGACATAAAACATGGAACCCATGTTTCTTCAGATGATTCCTGTATTGAAAAATAATTTTGCTCTAATGAGAACCCATATGTAGTTCATCTCTCTTCATCCACCTCTGACTCTGAAACTAGTACGCATTTTGTACACAATAAAGAATTTAGAACCCCCTCTAACGAAGAATTTCTTAGAACCAATATCTCAAAAAATACCCCTATAACACCTTCTTTTGATGAAGCTTTCACTAAAATAAAATCAAAAGTTGTTGAAAGTTTACACTTTATGAGGAAGGCTATCACAAATTGTGCCAACCCTATTGAAAGCGATGCATTATGGAATATAGAGACTGGTCAGTGTACTACTCCAAATTTCTCAAAGATATTTCTTATAAGGTAGTGCTGAAAATTTTATCATCAAGATTCTTTGATGTGATGAATCCAACTCTGGAGATTAAGAAGTATGTTGATGCATCCATAGCAAGATCTAAGATTTTGGCTCATCCAGCACCAGAACCAATTCTAACTCAGGGAGAATCCGAGTCAACTTCTTAGACTGAAGTTGGAACTCCTTCTGAACAAAACTTAGCTCATCATGATGAAGTTGGAGAAACGTATGGGATTTCTACTTCTAAACCCTCTGCTTCTGAGACAATTCCCTCTGTAATTCTAAAGACCTTGGAAGAGATGAAAAAGAAAAACGAGGAAGTTAGGACCTGGCTAGATCGTCATGATGATGTTAGAACAAGATTTGTTCATGACATATTTTCCTTGGGGTTTGATGATAACAAAGTATTAAAAGAACAATGGTTTATTTGATGTGTGTTACATGTGTTCAGGTTCTAATACTTGTAAATATTATAGTCAAAATCTGTTTTACATTAGCACACTTGGGAGTTCCTGAATTGCTAGCTTCTGGTGGCAGAATATGAAGAACACTTGCTAAGTGATGTCTGACATAGACTCTGAAGCTGAAGGTCTAAGCATCAGAAGAAGCAACATAATTATCTCTACACTTATTGAATGCAAATTGGCTTCTAGTACCATTTAGAGTTGGTGATAAAGCTTAAGTTGTCCGTACTGCAGAAATTAAGTTGTATTGTCAATCAGTTTGTCAGCTAGAGTCTACATATTACAAGGCTCAAGAAAGGCTAGCATGCTTTAAGGACATCTACTCTCAACAGCTCTAATAGTACAGGATCTCTTGAAGACTCAAAGGTTAAACATGTTACACATTGGATCAAGATCTTCTGGTGTATCTAACTTCAACGTCTCTTGTACTATGAAGCAAAAGCAAAGACTCTTGATCAAGTTACCTCTTTAACGACTAGTTTATGGAAAGGCTATATATATGGCTGAAGGTTCAAACTGAATCTTTAACAAGGATTATCCGGAAGAAGGAGTAACAAGATCATCAATTATCAACACCATTGTATATGCAGATTTTCTGTTGTTTGTTGTAATTGTAGAAGCCTTAAGATTTCTTACACATTGAATATCTGAGAAATCTTAAGTGATTTAGGTCTTTGTTATTATGATTTCCTATACCTCTGATACTAGTATACAGTACACCTTGTTCTCTATTCTGCTGAACTTGTTTAGCAGTTTAGATCAAAGTCTCTTGCTATGTGTTTGAGCAAAAGTCTTAAGTCATTGGGACTTAAGCAAGGAAGTCTCGACCCAAGATGCTTGAGCCATGTAAGTCTCTTGCTATGTGCTTAAGCAATGCAATTCTTAATCAACTAGGTTAATTGAGTAGAAGTCTTAAGTCATTGAGACTTAAGCAAGGAATTTCGAGTCAAGATGCTTGAGCCATGTAAGTCTCTTGTTATGTGCTTGAGTTGTGAAAGTCTTAATCAAGTGGATTGATTGAGCAGGAAAGTCTTAGGCTGCGGTTCAAGCAGAAAAGTCTCGGCCAGAGTGGCTTGGAGCAGAAGTCTCAGCCAAAGACACTAGAAGCAGAAGTCTCGGCCAAAGTGGCATGAAGCAAAATTCTCAGCTAGAGTGGCTTGGAGTAGAAGTCTTGGGTCAGAGGGACTTTAACAGAAGTCTTGTGCTGAGGGCCTAAGCAAGGAAGTCTTGGGTTCGTGGAACCTAAGCAAGAAGTCTCAAGTGAGGAGCTTGAGCAATAAGTCTTGGACCTTGGGTCTATGCAAATGTAAAAGTCTTATGCAGAATGAATAAACGATTGTAATCATGATTTGATTATAGTGAAAATCTCTTATGAAGCAAGGGGACTGGACTACTCTCAGTTTGGGAGGAACCAGTATAAATCTAAGATTCAAAATATGTTATTTTCCATCCTTTCTAGACTCCCACCCACAACATGAATCTTGTTTTCTCCTTTTTTTTACCAGCTTCTAAGTTTTTTTTACTCTAATAGTCTGTTACTTTGTCTTTCAATGTATAAAAAGTTTAATTTCGTTTTATCTTATTATTTTTTATTGATGACAAAAGGGGAGAAACAAATATGATAGGCTTAATTGCAACTTTGGTTCCCCTATTTTACTTATTTTTGGGTTTTGATCCCCCATTTTAAAAACTACATTTTTGATCCCTTTTTTAAGTTTTTGTGTTGGATTTTAGTCCCCAAAAAGGGACCAAAATCCAACACAAAACTTTAAAAATGGACTAAAATTGTGGTTTTTAAAATACAGGGACCAAAACCCAAAAAATACAAAATAGAGGGACCAAAATTGCAATTAAGCCAATATGACTTTGATACATCTTTATCCCATGATAAATCCAAAACATGCTATATTCTTATGCTGTAATTTTTTTGGGAGATTTATTAACCAGAAAATCAGATATGTGTTTTTAAGTTTATCAACTAGGCAATCAGATTTCCTATTGATAATAACCAAGCACTGAAACACTTATGATAACAAGGTGAACGTTTATTATCATGTTGATTATTTTTTCTGGAATGTCAAAAATTTGGTAGTCTCAATCTCAAGGGGAGCTTATAAACCTCACTCTGAAGAAGCTGAGAATAATTTTGACAGTGTAAAACTCAGTGAAGCTTACAAACCTAATTATGATGTTTTAAAAATTTGATTATTCAAGTAAAAACTGATCATCAAAATACGTGATTTGTCATCATAAAAAAGGAGAATATTATTGGAACAAGTTTGGTTTTGCAACTCTCCTTGAGTTTTGATGATAACAAAACATACTATGTATAGAGAATAATTTTTGTACTTTAAGTACTTTTTTAAGTGCACAAATCAAATAAAACCAATTATGACTCTGAAGAAGTCAACTCTGGACAAACTAGACTCTGAACATTAGACGCACTCTGAACTAAAGGAAGAAACAAAGGCATATTTTAAATGAAATTCAATCATCTGGATTACGAAGTCAACATTTCTGTAAGAATATATCCGTAATGACTCTAATAAAGAACCTGATAATTCAAGCCTCTAAAATCTTAGGTCATTAAAATCTATAGACTCTGAAGTCTCATTTTCATCAGATTCTGAAGTCTCAAGTCATTGAAATCTATAGACTCTGAAGTCTCATTTTCATCAGATTCTTAAGACAGACTCTTAACTCTATTCAAGCTTTATCAACATAGATACAAAACCTCTGACTAGAAGTTAATGACTGAAAGAAGAATATGTGGAAAGAGTACAATCAGCACAAAATCAAATATCCTTTTCACTACCCTAAAAATCAAGAAAAAAGATTGTACTATTGTACCAACGTGGTTCCTTTCATCTCATCCTCTCACCCACTATATGCTGCAAGCACCACTCTACTGTTGTATGATCAAGTGCCTTCGTACAATTGTGATATTGAGGATATTCCAATTCCATCCTCCAACGGATTTATTCATATCTATATAAAGAGGTCTTGGAAGTTTGAAAAAGATATAGGAGAAAGTAAAAAAAAGACGTGTTTCACGCTAAGAAATATATCACGTTCATACTCTTAAAACATTTTCTTGAATATATCTCTTAAGTGTAATCTCTATTTTTAATTTGTGTATCTGTTTATTTTAGAAGCAACTTTGTAAATACAATCTTGTATTCTTATCCTTTGGTTAAATACATTGAGAGACTAGGTTATAGTCAGGATTTTCAAGAACTCTTTACCAGGTTCTCTTTGAGTTTGTAATCATCCCTTTGATTAGTGGATTAAGTCCTTATTAAGAAGGCAAAATCACTCTGGCGGGGGTACTGGACATAGCTTAGTTAATAATGAACCATGAAAAAAATGTATGTGTCTTTTTTCTTTGTTGAATCTTTGTTGTTGGTGTTCTTGGGCAACAAATTTTTTTTAATCTAGAAACCCAATTCAAACCCCCTTTCTTGTGTGTCTTAAACCTTTAGTGATTATGTTTAGGTTCGATAAGAATCTATTGTGACAAACGATACCAATTAACAAATTCTTGATTGAGAAATAGAGTTTCTTGATGAACAATGAAATAGTTAGGTTAACACAGACACAAAGAGAGAGAGAGAGAGAGAGAGAGAGAGAGAGAGAGAGAGAGAGAGAGAGAGAGAGAGAGAAATAGAGAGAGAGAGAGAGAGAGAGAGAGAGAAAGAGAGAGAGACAGAGAGATAGAGAAGGAAGGAGAGAGAAAGAAAGAGAGAGAGAGAGAGAGAGAAAGAGAGAGAGAGAGAGAGAGAGAGAGAGAGAGAGAGAGAGAGAGAGAGAGAAGGAGAATAGGATTTGGGCAAACTGTTTTTCTATTCACTACCCAATTAGGATAAAAATCATTACAAGTGAATAAAAACAATTGGTCTCTCTCAACAACCAGAGAGATCTAGCCTATTTATAGGCTACTAAGTTAACTTAAATAACAAGATAACCTAAACAATTAGATCCATAACACAAGGCCCGATTCGACATTACATACTAGAACTAACTTCGACTACAACATGTAACACTTCGACATCAACATGTGAACCAACTTTGACTTCATACTTGTCTCCTGTCGAAACATGAAAGCTTTCCCTGCTGACAACATCCCAGTCGACAACACTAGAGTTCGAACCAATATCTCACAAATATCCACCTTGGAACAAACTATACATTAATAGGGAATAAACTAGCTTTCATCATGCAGCTTTATCAACTGCATATAGTGGAAAAACTTACAACTTGGCAATATCTTGGTGATCATATCAACAACATTGTCATCAGTCGAAACCTTCAGCACTTGGACTTCTACACGCTCGATTATCTCTTTGATGAAGTGCATCCTTACATCGATGTGCTTCGTTCGCTCATGATAGGCTGAGTTCTTCGATAGGTGTATTGCACTTTGACTATCACATTTAACAGTGATAACTCGACCTTGAAGTTTCAGCTCTTTTGCAAAACCTTTAAGCCATAATGCTTCTTTCATAGCTTCAATGAGGGCAATGTATTCTGCTTTAGTGGTTGATAATGAAACAACCTTATGAAGTGTCGTTTTTCAACTGATCGTCGTGACGAACATAGTGAACACATATCCAGAAATAGATTTTCTGGAATCCATACAACCTGCATAATCAGAGTCGACATATTCTTCGATTTCGACTTTGCAATCTTCACCACAGGCTTCACCATAAATCAAGACTCTTCTCAGAGACCCATTTATGTACCTGAGAATCCACTTCAAAGCTTGCTAGTGCGCCTTTCTAGGATTGGGCATATACCTGCTTACAAGGCTCACTCCATACGCTATGTCTGGCCTCGTACAGACCATAACATACATCAAAGAACCTACTATATTAGCATATGGAATTCTACTCATATAGATTCCTTCAACTTTAGTAATCGGACTTTGAGTAGTACTAAGCTTAAACTGAGGATTTGTCGGAGTTACAACAGGCTTTGAATTCGACATACTAAACTTGTTGAGAATCTTCCATAGGTATGTCTCTTGAGATAAGCATAATTTCAACTGCTTTCGATCTCTCCGGATGTCAATCCCAAAAATCTTTGTGGAAACTCCCAGGTCTTTCATTTTGAACTCCTTACTGAGTTCAACATTCACCTCCATTACATCCTCGACACTGTTGCTATCTATGAGGATATCATCCACATAAAGCAACAAAATAACAAGTGAGCTTCCAGGTCAAAATTTGAAGTAAACACAGTAATCGAACTGGCTCCTAGTGAAACTAATGTGTGCCATGAACTTGTCGAATCTCCTGTTCCACTGTTGATGAGATTGTTTCAGGCCATACAAAGACCTATTCAGCTTGCACACATAATCTTCCTTATCCTTTTCTGCATACCCTTCAGGTCACCGCACCAGTTTATTGTGACAAATGATACCAATTAACAAAATCTTGATTGAAAAATAGATTTTCTTGATGAACAATGAAACAATTAGGTTAACAAAGAGAGAGAGAGAGATAGATAGATAGATAGATAGATAGAGAGAGAGAGAGAGAGAGAGAGAGAGAGAGAGAGAGAGAGAGAGAGAAATAAAGAGAATAGGATTTGGCCAAACTATTTTTCTATTCACTTGCTCAATTAGGGTACAAATGATTACGAGTGAATAACAATAATTGGCATCTCTCAACAACCTGAGAGATCTAGCCTATTTATAGGCTACTAAGTTAACTTAAATAACAAGCTAACCTAAACAATTGGATCCATAACACAAGACCCAATTCGACATTACATTTCGACATTACATACTAGAAATAACTTCGACTACAACATGTAACACTTCGACATCAGCATGTGAACTAGCTTCTACTTCATGCTTGTCTCCTATCGAAACATGAAAGCTTTCCCTGCTGAAAACATCCCAGTCGACAACACTAGAGTTCAATCCAATATCTCACATAATCAATGTTTGATTATGCTATATGTTCGATAAGAACCAGTGTTTAATTATGTTATAGGTTCGATAAGAACTAGTGTATCATTATGTTATAGGCACTACAAGAAAATCACATTTTAGCATAAAAAATATAGCGTCGACCCCGACACCGACGCTGGTAGCGTTACTGACGTGTCTCCAAAGGCCGATGCTAATAGTGTGAAGCATTTCTTTTTTTTTAATTAACTCTTTAGCAGTAGCGTCGACTAAAACCGACGCTATTAACATGTGATTAAATTTTTATTTTAAGTAATTATTTTATTTTAATTAATAGAAGCGGATCACTAAGAAAATTTCTTTTTTTTTTGGTTGCGCCGGTTAGAGCCGACGCTAATTTTAGCGGAAAAAAAATTCATTTCCCCCCTTAAATTTTGTTTGCCTCCATTTTTTACTTGTATTAAAAAATTATTTATTTATAATAGTAGCGGCGACCACAGCCGATACTATTTTTGGTACGAAAAAATTTCCTTCCCCCCTTAATTTTGTTTACCTCCTTTTTTTATTATAATAAAAAATAATTATTTATTTATAACAGTTGCGACGGCCCATGGCCGACGCTAATATGCTGTTTGCCTTTTTTTTTTTAATATTTTAATTAATTATTTATATTTTATGAATTTTTTATTAATCAACATTATATATATTTTGTATTAATCAAAATTATATATATTTTTAATTAATCAAAATTTTATATATTTTTAATTAATCGAAATTATATATTAAAAAATTAATAAACTAATAAATTAAATTCAAAATTATATCAAATTTAAAAATTTAAATTAATAATAATGTTTTTATAAATTAAATCTATTAGTTTTATTTAATTAAAACTATAAGTTTTTGTTTTAGAAACTATCACTCACGAACAAAAAGAAAAAAAATTGAACCCTAAATTCACTCTCAGTCACTCTCAGTTATCGTCTCCAACTCTCAGTCACTCTCGCTGCATTCACTCAACCATTCAACAACTCGCTGCATTCAACAACTCTCAGTCAACCATCGTTGTTGTGTAGAGGTATGAACAACCGTTCAATTTGTTTTTGTGCAGTGAAAACAACTGTTCAATTCGTCATTTCAATTCAATCTTCATTAGTTTCGTCTCCAACAAATCGCTTATTAATTTCGTTTTTGTGCAGAGAAAACAACTATTCAATTCAATCAACCGTTCGTTAATCTCTCAATCTCCATTGTTGTTGTGTAGAGGTATGAACAACCATTCTATTCGTCATTTCAATTCTTTTTGCGATTCTCCGTTTTGATTTGTTGTTTCGATTTGTCTTTTCGGTTTGTATTTTCGTTCGTCTTTTTGATTTATTTTTGCGATTTGCCGTTTCAAGTTGTTGACGTGTTTCGCTTTAAGCTTCATTCTTTTTTTGTTGATTAGTAGAAAATGATGTGAAATGACAATGAGAATTGTGAAATTGTGATGTTTAAGTAAGGCATGAACTGAATTGAATTTGATTATGTGAATTTGTGATGTTCACTCTTTTAACTTTTGGCTAGAAAAATTATATATAGTGTTATTGTTGTTTCTCTCCATTAAATAAAGTTCATCACCCTGTTAAATTTTAGTTGCAATTGTTCACAGAATAGAACATTGAGAATATAACCCTAATTTCTCATTTCTCAATCACTCGTTTTCTCCTATTTGCTCAGGCTTTGACAGTGATTTCTCAGAAGCAGAAGGCTGCATTGAGGGAAGTTTACAAGAACAATAAGTAATTCATTTTATTTTGAGTTTTCCTTTGTGTTTATGATCTTTAATTAGGTTTACTATTTGATTTAACGAGATCTCTAATTAGGTTCAGAACAATTTCAATAAATCATGTTGCGATATAGTACTTGTTTCCTGCTGTTTTTTAAAGGGTTCATTATTTATACTTGTTGTGAAACAGTGTGGTTGGTGCTTTTATGATTGAAGAGTGATGATGAATTTATAGAGTTTGAGTTCTAACCGTTTCGGGCAATGCTTGGGCAGTGATGTTAACAGAGTTATGCTCTAAAGAAATATACCGAACAAGCATTCTGTTCTGAACTATCTAACTAGCTACTTCATGATCTGCTTTCTATTAAACTCATCATAGTCTTCTATTTAAAATGGCCCTTTATTGTGTATAGGTAAATGTTGCCGCAGAAGTTATATATGATCTTGTGGACCCTACGGCTAATTTAATATTTGGAGCAGTAATAGATCCATCACTCAGTGGTCAAGTAAGTAAAACAATCTAAACCTCTTAAATGTTATTTCTATATGACCTCATTTGGCAACATTACGCTGGTCAAGACTAAGAGTGCTAAGAAACACAAGATATACTGCAATATTCCTGGATACAGATGTTCTAAATTCTTTAGTCGTATTCTCTAATTCTGTTGTGTTACTTATGTCAAAGAAATCTGGCTTCTGGCCAAAACCTGTCATACTCGTCCTATATTTTAATCAAACAATTTACACCCTTATTTGTTCGAAAAAATTGCATCACCTCTCATTAGGTTTGTTTAAATTACATAGACGCACCTCCGCTATTGTTACAGAATAGAAGGGAGGTGTTTGAAATTGAAGAAAAGCCAATGTTTTATATAGATTAGAGGTCAGGTATGTGTTATTTAAGTATATCTTTGGAGAGGTGATTGCGATGTTCCTTTTCTTTTATGTTACTGACATCTAGGGCCAGGGTTGAATACTTACTAAACTACCATGCCCCATGCCCCATTCAATAATGCATTACTTAATATAATTAAATATATCACACGAGAAATGAAATTGATGTAGTCATCCATCGTTTTACTTTTTTGCAGAAAGCTCGCATTCAGATTTGGCTTTTTGAACAAAAGGATTTGAGGATTAAAGGAAGAATCATTGTGAGTTTTAGTTTCAAGCCTTGTTTTTTTATGTTGTATCTTCTTTAGTGTATAGATTGAAAATTGCTGAATGTTTTAGTCAAATATCTAAATTGAGGGTTATGTGATTTTTGAAATTTGTAAGGGAAAGTTATCTGAATTTTTTAGTTTATGTAGAATTTTGTTCAAACACTTGTGAAATTGATATTGGTTGTCGTTTGAGGAAGATGCGATCTAAATGCAAATTATAATCGTATAGAATTCTAGGTTGCACTGTGTTCATGTGCCAAAAAATCATTCAGTGAATATGCGGTCGTAAAGAATTATAGGTTTTGAATTACGGTCGGAGTGTGGTTTCCTAAACATAGAAGTCAATTGAACAAATGAAGATTAGAAACTTATATTTGTTTTTTATGTAGAGAATGGATCGAAGTTGGATATATGATAGAGTAAACTCCGATAGGTATGGTTTGAAAGATGAATTTATTAGTGGAGTTGACGAGTTTGTCAATAAAGCGATGAATCGACCTCAGTTTTTAAACGAAGGAGGGATAAGGTGTCCTTGTGTAAATTGAGTCTGCATTCTCTTGAAAACGCCTAATGAGGTCAAACACCACTTGTACAAATACGGTTTTTTGTCCAACTATTATACATGGACTGATCATGGAGAAGAGAATCAGAATGTAGATCTTGATGGTCATTCTAGTAGTGGCGGGAATGCTGGTGGGGATAATCTAGGTGATGAAGAACAATTTGATGCAATGAATGAAATGGTCTCTGATGTTTTCAGGCCATTTGTTAATGTCTCAAATGTGAATGTTAATATGGAAAATGAAACAATTAGTGAGGGTGAGGTACCAAATGAAAAAGCTCAACGATTTTATGATGAATTAATCTCTGCAAACCAACCCATTTATGAGGGAGCTTCTGAATCCAGACTATCTATTTCAGTTAAGTTGTTGGCTGCCATGTCTAGTTGGCATGTTCCTCAAAAGGCCATGGATTTTTTCTCTCAAATGCTCGTTGATGTTTGTCCAACTAAAGAATGCTTACCTGGAAACTATTACCAAGTGAAGAAGTTGGTGTCTAAGTTAGGATTGGAAGTTGAGAAAATTGATTGTTGTGTGAATGGATGCTTATTATATTTTAAAGAAGATAAGACCTTAACTCAGTGCAGAGTTTGTGGAGCTCCTATGTATGTTCCTCGAAAGTGTGGAATGGGAAAATACAAAGATGTGGCAGTGAAGAGAATGTTCTATTTTCCAATCATTCCTAGGTTACAACGACTTTATGCTTCAAAGGAATCTGCAACTCAGATGAGATGGCATCGTGAGAACACCAGTAATCTAAATGTTTTGCATCACCCATCTGATGGAAAAGCTTGGAAACACTTCGATGAAGTTTATCCCGATTATGCTAGTGATCCAAGAAATGTAAGATTAGGTTTATGTACTGATGGGTTTACTCCTTACATTCAAGCCTCTAGTTCTCCATATTCATGTTGGCCAATAATAATCACACCATACAATCTCCCTCCCGAAATATGCATGACCAAACCATACATGTTTTTGACTTGTCTTGTACCTGGACCGTACAACCCGAAAGTTAAAATAAATGTCTACTTGCAACCTTTGATTGATGATTTGCAGCGCTTGTGGAAAGATGGCATTGTGACATATGATATCTCTATGCAGCAGAATTTTGTTATGAGAGCGCATTTAATGTGGACAATTAATGATTTTCTAGCATATGGTATGTTGTCTGGATGGGGGACAAAAGGTAAATTAGCATGCCCTTATTGCATGGACAATACAGATTCTTTCACCTTACAATTTGGTGGAAAAGGTTGTTGGTTTGATTGTCATCGTAGGTTTTTACCAATGGATCATCCTTTCAGAAAAAGTAAAAAGAGATTTACAAAAAGCAAGATTGGGAAAAAAAGACCACCACCAATGTTTACCGGCCATGATGTTTGGGAAGCTATTCGTGATTTTCCAAAAGTCACAGACAGTGTCTGGGCCACCAAATTTCCAGGGTATGGGAAACAACATAATTGGAACAAAAGAAGTATATTTTGGGATCTTCCATACTGGAAGGACAACTTGTTAAGGCACAACCTTGATGTGATGCATATAGAGAATAATGTATTTGATAGTGTGTTTTACACTGTCATGAATGATCCTACAAAAACAAAGGACAATGAGAAGGCAAGATTGGATTTACCTCTTAACTGTTTACGTGGGGATTTAGAGATGCACCCTCTACCTAATGGAAAGATGGCTAAGCCAAAGGCAAAATTTTCATTGACACCCGAAGAGGCAAAGTTAGTCTGTAGATGGATTACAGAACTAAAAATGCCAGATGGTTATTCCTCGAATCTTTCTAGGTGTGCTGATGCTACCAAGGGTAGGATGAAGGGGATGTAAAACCATGACTGTCATGTATTCATGGAGTGTTTTCTTCCAATTACTTTTCGTTCCTTGCCTCTTGAGATATGGAAGCCGCTAACTGAGTTGAGTCATTTTTTTAAAGACTTGTGTTGTAATACATTGAAGTTGGAAGACCTTGTTAGGGTAGAACAAAACATTCCCATCATCATATGCAAGCTAGAAAGAATTTTTCCACCAGGTTTCTTTGACTCGATGGAACATCTCCCAATTCACCTACCTGCTGAAGTAATCCTTGGTGGTCCTGTACATTATCGTTGGATGTATCCATTTGAAAGGTAATTGATGTTCAATTTTTGTAGATTAATTAAATGAAAATACATTTTTTAATCGTTTCATGTGTAGATTGATGGGAGACTACAAGCGTTCGGTGAAAAATAAAGCCAGGGTTGAAGGTTCAATATGCACTGCCTACTTGCACAGTGAAACTACTCATTTTTTGTCTCACTATTTCAAGACCGTTAGTTTGTTGCCAAGTACAAGTTTAAGGAACGATCCTCAATCAGATCATGAGAATTCCCAACCAACACTTTCAGTTTTTAGTAAATGTGGTCGTCCTAGTGGAAATGCTCGACTCTATTGGTTGATTGATAAGGAATAGAAGTCTGCTCATGTGCATGTCCTAATCAATTGTGACGAGGTTAAACCGTATCTCGAGTAAGCACATTTTTGTAAGACAACTGCGTTGTTCTCAACCAATTTTTATAAATACACTCATCAATTTTATGATCAATGTCAGATTGTTCATGCAATATCATTCTATCAATGAGGAAGATGCTTTCGGTCTTATACACGAGCAGTTTCCTGTATTGGCTAAAGAACTATGTTAGTATATTTCTCACAATTTATATTATGTGGTTGACAATAAACTATCTCTAAGGTTAGATATATATTTTTAGGTGAATGATGAGAGAAATGGAACGACTAGTCCATATCCGAAGGCCTGAGCTCTCGGCCCTAATCCGGAGGCAACATCATGGAACATATATTTTGTTAATGGGTACAAGTTTCACACTCAAGAATGGAGTCATGGTAAAAAGACTACTAATTGTGGGGGTACATGTTAAAGGTGTTACAAATGGAGGAAAAAAATGATTTTTATGGCATCATCCAACGTATCCTTCAATTGGAATACCATGGCTTTAGAAACAAGATTTCCCTATTTTATTGTGATTGGTTTGATCCTACAAATAATACTGGCACAAAAGTTAATATTGAGTACAACATTGTTGACATTAAGATGAATAAGCGATATCGTCAGTATGACCCGTTAATTCTTGCACAAGAAGCAAAACAAGTGTATTATGTCCCATATCCAGAAATGTGTAGGAATATGCGTGGATGGTGTGCAGCAATCACCACAAAACCAAGGGGTTATGTCGAGATAGACAACATCGGGGATGCAATTCCTTATCAATCCGATGAAATGTTACCAGTTGTTCCTATTACAGAAGTTGAAGAAATACATGGTTTAGCTGATGGAGGGTTAATTGACGAGGTCGAGCCAATAACAATGACAACTGACCCAATGACTCAAGATTGAGAGAACATTTTATCTTGTTTTAATTATAGACCTTTATGCACTTTTTTTTTTCTCAAAGAACTAGTTGGTTATCGAAAGAATGAGCCTATTTCATATGTATTAGAAATTCTCATAATTTTCTTTGGTCTCAATGTTAACAATTCTACCATCTATTTCCGTTGCATTGTTTTCTTAATTTTGTTCAACGAAAAATATATTCCTTGAAATTTTATATTTATACTAACCCTTTGAGTTCCACTTATGCCTCTAATAAGAAACATTTTCATGGAATCAAGATTAATAAGTGGTCTATGGATAAATTGAGTGGTAGAATTTTCCTAACCTAAATTATTTGATAAAGTACCAATAGAAAGACAAGATATAACCCCTATCAAAGTATGTTGTTTCTTCTTGGGCTGATATTTCAAATCATTGATCTTCTATGCATGTTTAGAATATTAGAAAATGCTTTGGTAAGAAGCATGGCTGTCTTTAGTCCCCTCTGCTCTTGTACCTCTAATTTTAAAAAAAAATGCAAAAATATATAAACTTAGCTGTCTATATGAAATGAAAGTGACCATGAAAAAACTCACGTTTTGTGCATTCTCTCAAACACGAAACTGTTTCTCTGAGAAAATGATGTAAGGAATAGAATGTGTTAGCATGATTCTATTTTTAATGCATAACTTTTTTCATGTTTCATTTGACTCTTAAGAAATTTATGACGTGTTCCAACTTCTTATCTTGTTGTTACTAAGTGTTGTGCATATTGTTACTCAATGTTGGCAGCTTTGATACATATTTTATTGAAATGACTGGACAAAACGGAAAGAGAAAAGCACCATCGAGCACATCTAAGTAAGATGACTAAACCTTTTCTCCTATTTGGTTTTTTTGTCCTAATCAATTAATAATGTTTGGATTTAGACTTATTTTTTTGATGGTTTCTTTGTAAAAAAGAGGTGTTGACAGGTTATGCCGTCAATGACAGATTCCACATGGGACTCTTGCTATAAACAACTCTCGTAAGGTCCATAGCAAACCTGGTTCAACGAACCCACCACCACCTACTCAGAGAAACCCACCACCACCTACTAAGAGAAACCCACCACTGCCTACTCAGCCTCCACCATTGATTCAAACAAATCAAACACCATCACATACTCAACCTCCACCACCTACTCAGCCTTCACCACCTACTCAGCCTCCACCACCTACTCCACCTTCGCCACTTACTCAACCTCCAACACTAATTCTGACAAACCCAACACCACCACCTACTCAGCCTCAACCGACAAACCCGACTTCTGAGGAGTTCATATTCATTCCTACTCCAGGATATACTCAGCCTCAGCCGCAAAGTCCTCCCCATCACACCACAGACAAGGAAGTGCAGAGGGACCAAACAGTTTCTAATGAGGAACAACAACACGACGGTGGGCAAAAACCGAGATCCATATTGTGGAAACAACTAATACGTAAGTAAATAATTTTCTCTTTTGGATACCAATGTGTCATTCATAAATAATTTTCTATGTAGTGAAATTATTACTAGTTAGACACACTTTTTGTTTTTGAAAAATATTTGCTTATTATGAGTTTATCTTGTTATAATTCCTAGCTGGGGCATACATATATAGTACATGCATAATATTGAACACTTACTACGTCCTAAATTTCAACATGGCTAGGAAACTGATGAATATTGGTAACCAAATCTTAATTCTTTGATTGATAATGATGTAAACTTATATCATAAACAAGTATGGATGTGTATTTTGATTCCAAATTCATTTATGCTCTTTGCTGATTAATCTCATTTTATGTGTAACTTTCTTCTCTATTTTCTCTGTTAATATAAATCTTGTGTAACTTTCTTCTGGTTTTATGTGTAACTTTCTTATCTGGTTTTATGTGTAACTTGCATGACTAAAGATATTTGATGTCATGTTGATACACTTTCCAATTATCTTCTTTTAATCTGAATCACTTACCAATTATCTTCTTTAATGCACTAATTGTTTAATGCACTAATTGTTTATATGTAGGTTAAGTCCAGCTGATCTTGTTGTCGCAATGGTTCGAAAAGTTATTGAAAAGAATTATCGAGGAACCTTCGTTAATTATGGCGAGCTTAAACGCGACGGAAGAGGCGACATGAGAAAGGAATGGTTCAACGAGTTTAAAGTAAGACATGGCATTTCTTTTTTAGTAGTTTGATGATGATGTATATAGTTGAGTTTTATTTATTATTTGTATATTTTTTCAGAGGCTGGTATGTTGGGACCGTTGTGATGATGCAAATATGGAAGAATTGTTTCATCAGAAATATGGAAAACGACTGTCTGATATACAACGAAAGGCTAGAGAAAAGGGGCGGAAGCTGGGTTGGATGAGTGTAGATACATGGACGTATCTTCTAGACAAGTGGAAGACAGATGAATTCAAAGTTGTATCCCAACAAAATAAGATTAATCGATCATCCAAGAAAGGTGGGTCAGTCCATACAACAGGTCGCAGAGCTCACCATGATGTTGCACTTGAATTGGTATATATATACTTTGTAATTACAATGCGTTAATATAATTATATCTGATATACATTGTGACCATATATACTGCCTCTAATGATAGGCTAAAAAACTCAATCGACCCGCACATCCAGATGAGATTTTTATTGCCACCCATAAAAAGAAGAATGGGGAGTGGGTTGACGCTCGTGCAGCGGCAACACATGTAAGTTAACATTTTATTATTCAGAATTAGATTGAGTACTATTATTATTCCACCCAAATTTGCATATGCTTCAGATGTAAAGTCTTGAGTATACGGTTTACTTAGTACTTAGAGTCTCAAATTTGCATTGTCAATATATAGGGATTTCAATAATTAGGGATGTGAAATATGAAGGTGTTTATGAATGGGTGAACTAGGCATTGTCGAATAGTACTAATATAGACACTGTACATGTGAAAAGGTAGTTGCAAATTATTCATATATGTATGTCATAGATGATTTTAAGGTTCTTGTTGTCTGTGTTTGTGTCAAGAATAGCTCTGTCTCTGTTGTTCACATACCCTAGTTAGTTTCACCATAATTATTCCAAAATCCTTCTATCACAAAACATAATAACTACAAGTTGTACTGCAATCATGGCCTTAACTCATTGGCCTTAATTCCAAAATCCTTCTAATATTTTTGTTTTGAATGTTATTTTCATTGGTTTTGGAACTGATTTTAGATAGCATTTGAGTAGGGAGGGACATCTTCAAATTCAGAATTACATAAATGGTAACTGCATAGGGTGGGTTTTTAAGACAAAATCCAAAATTTTGTGATATTGTGAAATTGATAGAATGTTAATTGCAACCAAGACACCGTTACCTTAATTCTATGTCTTTTATTTCTGTTTTATTCTGACTTATCTATGTTATTGTTTACAATGGTAGTCCATATGTGAGTACATTTTCGGCGTGCTGGACAGTTTCAGTAGGAATGTTTCTTTGTAGGGTGGCTTTATTTGTGAAATTTAATATATTTGGTGTCTTAGTTTTGTATATTGGATTGTGGCAAAATGAAATGTTTAGAATACGCAATCGAGTCTGTGTGAAAGTTTGTCTTGTAAAATGCATATAGTATGAAAGTTGTATTTTTGGAAATAAACCGAGTCTCTTCGTGGATATAGCTAATTTTCCTATCTTTGATAAATAATTGAATATGAAGAAAAAAAGCAACAACTGTTAAATCTAATTTGCGAAAACTACTATGTAAATCTAGCGTTTATCGTGGCTGTTGCACGGTGCTCCAACTGTGGCTTAGGAATTTTAGGAATTGTAGGAATCTTGGGTACATCAGGGATTGGGATACCTAAGTTTGGAACTGCTGGCAATTGTGGTTCTGTTGGTAATGTAGGTAGTGTTGGAAGAGTAGGAAGTGTTGACAGAGTGGGTATTGGTAGATTTGACAATCCATCTTTGGAAACTTGATGTATGTTTTGAAGGTTACGAGCTCCTTCAACATTTGTCATTGAAGAAAATGTTATAAACTCATGATACATATTTTTAATTCATATACCTACGTTTCTTAGCCAGATACATCTACTGTGAATTATTTTCATGTGAATATTTTACCGTTATCCAACTAGAATTGAACTCGGTCATTTAAAATTACAAAGTCAGACTCTTATCACTGAACTATATGTTTCATGGACACGTGAACTTTCAAGTTTAAAATTTGTCAGTATTTTTCGCTATGATAATGTTATAATTTCCAGCATGCTAATTTAAGCATCCTAATTTCTAAATAATGTGTACAGGAAAAATTCTGCAGTAGTTTGACATAAGTTGGTGTTGAAGTGGAAGGATCAACAAGAATACAAATTTGGAAAGAAGCTGCAGGGGGTAAAACATGGGGGCGGTGTTATGGAACTGGACAATTGGCACGTAACATAAGATATGGAGTAAAATTCTTGACACAGGTATCAATTACAAACCCACATAGAGAAGCAGATAACCAGGCCATTGAGGCTGCCAGAGCCGAAGCTGCTGCTGCACGTGAAAAGGCTGCACGAGCTAATGCGCGGACATATGAATTGGCAAAGAAATTTGATGAATTGTCAAAGAAATTTGATATGCTGCATTCTCTTCAGGCGGGTTCTTCTAGTGCTCCCGCGAGTGGTCATCCTAATTATAACGATTCGGTACGTTCTATTTTTCTCTCAGGTTGTTAGGTTTTTTTTGAATGGATTTGCGATATCTTAAGTTTCGAAGAAAATAGGTCACCTATTATTCTAAATGATGGAAAAATTAAAGTGGCCATTGAGATAGGATAATACACAGTGTAAGTATTTTTGGATAGGATATGGTGTTTGTTGACAGTGTACACATTTTAGTTTTTGAGCACATTTTGCTAGAATTACAAGATGTAAGATTCACTTAATTTCACTTGCGGAAAAGTTCCTAGAACTGCGTATGCTTTTAGTAGTAGTTTTGTACATTCGAAGCTTTTGTTCGTTTATTACCAGAATATTGTTTTGAATTTACTCTATAGGTAGTAGCTGCTAACATTGAGTGCAGTACTTTTGTTCTGTAATTGTTAGTTACTAGTTTTTTTATATGAACTCCACTGACCAATGGGTAATGATAATAATGAGTAGATGCATAACTATAAATTTTCCTTTAATCATTAGATTTTAAATTGTTCATGAAAAGTTGAAAACATTGTTTGGTTGTGTTCATATTGCTCACAACCGTTTCTGTTTGAAATTTTTAAACAATTGGGATCACACTACCTCCAGCAGCTGCTCTACCAGTGTCTCCTTTTTTTCAATCTGGAGTAGGGCTAAATGGATTTGGATTTTGGTGTTGTCCTTGATCAATCTCACTTTCTGGATTTGTGGCATTTATTCTCTTGATTTAGTATTAGCTAAATAGACCTTTTACTAGTTTCATTTCAATCGAGTGTTGTGCTTTAAAGTATAGTCAGGTACTAGTACTACTAGTAACATTTTAAACCATACGGTAGTTTTCAAAATAAAGGCTTTTCCCGATAATTATGTATGGTCAAGGTCACAAGTACAACTCCCAACACGTAATAAGATTGATTAATGACATTTCATTAGTGATGACCATGTGAATTTAATGAAGATTGTAGGACAAAATTCTTCAGTTAAGTCACATGACTAGGTCTTGTTGAAGAAGGTAGCTAAGCATAATTAACCAATCCTTGATTAAAAGTTACCGTGTGCCTGTGCTATCTGCCAAAGAAACAACTCGTACTATAGTTCAACTCAAAGCATAGGCTAGTATATGTGATGGCCCTATAGAGCTTAGAAATTATAAGCTCAATTAATTTTTTAAGCCGAGACTCTACCACATATGCTGCTACTATTTGATACATAATTTCTATTTATGAGCAGTCATTTATTGCTTTATTGAAACAGACAAAAGTACATGCTCTTCTAAATTGATACTTATATTTTTGTAGCAGGAGCATAATATTGAAGCATACATGGATTTTATAGAGTAGAGAATGGTCCCTGAAACTTAGGATTTAACAATACATTGTAATTGTATTGATTATGCAAATGTCATTTGTGTTAGCTTAGTTTTAGTTTTTGTTAGCTATATGTTTATTTTAATCCTCAACATTTTCTTGGTACTATCATTATGTGTCTGACTATTTATTTTGAATCTTTATGTGTCTGACTCGTGACTATTTATTTTGGATGTTGCAGGAGGAGGAGGATTATGAAGATGATGATGAGGAAGTTGATGTTGGTTATCATGATTAGTATGTAGATCGTTTAGGAGATTATCAGTATTTTGGAACTCATTAGTATTTTGATGTTGGTGTATTTTGATGTTGGTGTATTTTGGAACTCATTAGTATTTTGAGGTTGGTGTATTGAGATTATGTATTTTTAAGTAAATTTGTTTTGGATCACCTGAATTGTGGATTGATGAATCTTTTTTGAAATGCCATTGGTCTGTTGGAGTTATGAGCTACGAAGTTTGCTATGATTCCATGCATTAAGTTTGATAATTGGAAAAACTCTGTTGGATTGAATTAATAATAAACAGGTTTTGATCAGAACAGGTTACAGTCAACCAAATCATGTTTCTAAGAGTCATTGTGGGTTGTTTGAGTGGTTCACTGCTCCAGTCAATTGTATAAAGCGGAGGTGACTTTCCCGCTCTTTGTAATTGGGTTCTAGCACCACTTGTGCTTTTTAATATGTCATTGCCTATTAAAAAAAAAACAAATCAAAACTCTGACGATTAAATCCAGTAGTGTCGGCCACGACACCGACGCTACTATAATATAATCTGCTGACTAAATCTACTAGTGGCGGCCAAGAGGCCGACGCTACTGTAATATATTATGCTGTCTAAATCTACTAGTGGCGGCCACGTGGCCGGCGCTATAATAAAATAATCTGCTGTCTAAATCTACTAGTGGCGGCCACAAGGCCGACACTACTGTAATATAATATGCTGTCTAAATCTACTAGTGGCGGCCACGTGGCCGACGCTATAATAAAATGACCTGCTGTCTAAATCTACTAGTGGCGGCCACGAGGCTGACGCTAATATAAAATAAACTGCTGGCTAAATCTTGTAGTGCGGTCAACTGGCCGACGCTAGATATTGACGTGGACAAAACCTTGATGACAGCCAACTTAATCAAAAAATGACACCTGGCATTCCTTAGCGTAGGGTAAAACCGCTGCTAACTCAGTAATTAACTGCGTGGTTAGGGTCAGCAATTAGTGATGCTTTAGCATAAACGAAAGCCGACGCTACACTAGTGTCACGCAAAAGCCGACGCTAAATGTAACTAACTTTCAGCTTTGTAAAGTCCGCCCGACCCCCACACTAAGCCGACGCTAACCCCTTGTAGCGTCGGTTTTTGTGTTGTTAGCTAGGGCTTTTGGCCGACGCTAACTCTGTGTTTTCTTGTAGTATGATCGATAAGAACTAGTGTTTGATTATGTTATAGGGTCAATAAGAACCATTGTTCAATTATGTATAAGTTCGATAAGAACGGGTGTTTGACTATGTTAAGGTTTGAAAGAGCCAATGTTTTATCCCTATTTAACAATGTTATTAGGTTCAAAAGAATCAATGTTAGCCTTAATTGGCATTGTTGAACTGTGGTTTATAGGTTCAGATGGAAGATTTCATATGTTTGAAGCATCATGCATCATGTATTTTGGTTCAGTGTTAGGACTTCAGTTCAGTGTTATAGGACTTCAGTAAAATAACTCTAAGTCCAATGATGGTACCATAAGCATTGGAGTAGAGGACAAGTGCATTTCATAAGCATTTATCTATATGTTATATGTATCTATGTGAACTGTGAATTGATGTTATATGCTTATTGTACAATGTTAAATGATGTCATGCTCATTGTAAAATGTTAAATGATGTTATCTGTATTATGTAAAATATGAATTGATGTTATATGTATATTGTGATATGTTAACCAATATCGTGTGTGTGTATGGTGAAAGATTATGTGATGTTATAAGTATAATGTGAATGCTAGTTAATTGTATAAGATGACATGAGAATTGTACATCGCATATTTATGCTACCCTTAATATATGTATATATCATTGTTGATTTGTAGAATGTATTCTCACCTCTGTTATTTTTATGTTTCCCCGTGTGAACCCATGTGCAAAATATTCTCAGGTTTGGACTCCGGAGTAGTTGTTGCGTATTGTTATGAAAGATGGAGTAGAAGGCCACTTTGATTTCTTCTCTTTAGAGTTATATTTTGCTGAATTCTTGAATTGACTAGTTAAATTAAATTAGAATAAAAGCTCTGATATTGAGGTTCATATTATTTCAATGAATATTTTTCAATATTTTCTATTATGTTAGATCCAAATTCATACGATATCGTTATGTTTAAAATTCAAGTATTAATCATGAATAAAAATTCATATATTTTGTTTGATGTGACACCCTTTATCTCATTTTTTATATTCTACCATATTTATCATATGATATATGAGAGAGAGAAAAATTATTGTAAATCTAAGGGGTACACGATCCACTTAGGCCCATTTCAAATGTGAAGATAATAATGTGTTAAGCTTTAAATATGATGTTTTTTTTTTTAAATCATAGTAACTGGTCTTACAACCGACTAATCCAAAAGAGATTAATTTCACTGTTCATTATCGAGGGTCCTGTTTAAAGCCAGAGCAAAGTTACGTATGGACTGATTCATACAAAAGTTGATTGCACTTAGTAGATTTCGAACCTGAAATCTTGAGAGGAGCACACTCTCAAGACCAGACCACCGTATTTCTGCAAGAAAAATAATAGACAGTCATAGATGAATTACAAGAAGTATTTAGTAATTTATTTGTTGCATAAAACCAACAATAAATAAATGTTTAATAACTTATAAATTCAAATATCCAGACACCGACTTAGCAATAGAGGTTTATTGAATTTTTCCATCCAATAATTGAGTTAAAGCTTCAAAGCCAGGAAATCGACAAATAAAACATCTGATAACTTAGTATCTACCATGCAAGTTTGGTATTTACTTTTGTACGATCATATTCATTCACTAATTCTATTTTATCATTAATTCTTAGACAAACTCTTTGAACAAGTTAGCAAAAAAAAGAACACATCTTGCAACTCACAATTTCTTTTTTGTTTACTTTTTTCCTAAACAAGTTTAAGAAAAAGAGTAAAGATATATATTTTTAAATCATTTTATATATGCTCCTTTTGTCTTCTTCATCTATAATATATTTAATTTGATGCAAATTTATACTATAAAACTTTATTACACTTATTTAGTATATTTTTATATTTTATATCTAAATTAAATTTTAAATTAAAAATACATTAATTTTAAAATTGTTTTAATAAAATGTAAATTTTACAAGTTTACTAATCGAGTTTACATCTCAAGCTCATCATAGTAAAATTTACTTAAAAACTCAAGTAGTTTTTTATGGTTCAAAATTCAATACACTTTTTAAGATCAAAACACTAGTCAAACCAAATAACCTAGTAGAGAATATTAATAGATAGAGACATAGGTGTATTATAGTCCTAGCTATGTAATGTAACAAAACATAAAAAATAAATAAATAATTAGCATATGCAACTATGCAAGAACAGATGCTTTAAAGCTAGGAAAAGAAGATACCAAAACCTTCCCACCAATTAGACACAAAGAACCCAAAATTTTCCATTTCCCAAAACTCAAGTACTCTCATCCTTACAACATAATAAAACTCACAAATTACCCTACATGGGTTGATTTTAATTTTTGTCACATCCTTAATCTCCATGCCTTCCCCCCAAAACATTCACCAACAAGACCATCATGATCAAGCTCATCCTGATCAAGCTCATCATAGAAAACCCAAAAAAAGAATAGTAACTCACCAAAATGGAAACACAAATTTCTTTATTTGGCTAGCCGCAATACTATGCACAATAATAGCCATAGGAGTTGTAATTGGAGGAGTTGTAGTGTTTGTTGGTTACATAGTTATTCATCCAAGGGTTCCTACAATAAGCATATCAAATGCTCATTTAGATCTTTTCAGAAATGATATTGCTGGTCTTCTACAAACACAGATAAGTATAAGAGTGATGGCACAAAATGGAAACTTTAAGGCACATGCAACATTTTCAAACATAAAATTCAAACTTAGCTATCAAGGACAAGGTATAGCATATATGGTTGCCGACACTTTTGATGTTCCTAAGAATAATTCAAGGTTTTTGGATTATGTTGTTCAATCTTCTTCTATTCCTTTGACTCCTGATCAAATGGAAGTTGTTGATGAGTCATGGAAGAGAAACATTGTTGGGTTTGATTTGAAAGGTGCTGCTAGAACTCAATGGAGAATTGGACCTTTTGGTTCTTTAAAATTTGGGTGTAAACTTGAGTGTCCACTAAGATTTCATCCTTTGAATGGTAGTTATATTGCTTCACGTTGCACTTCTCAATCCAAATGATTATTATTTCTTTCTTTCCATTTTGTTTAGACTATGTTAATGTTGTTATGTATACACAAAATTGAACATCGGTATATGTTGCTCTATGTTCTTCCCTCATGCCAATTTAGTCAAGAGTTTTATTTTATTATTAGTAGAAATCAAACTCAATATATCAAGAGTTTACAATACTCATAGACATTGTACATTGCATCAACCACTTATGTTAGATTTCATTGATCAAGAATTAGTTATTTAGTATTATCAAGTAAATTGGTTTATAAATTAATAAAAAAAATATATTCTTTTAGAATTCTTTGATAGATTAAATTTAAAAATTGAAAGTATTAATGTGAAAAAAAAATTGAATTTAGGATTTGTTTTTTTGTTGTAAATTTGTTAATATTAAGGATTTAATTGTCTAATGGGTATATTTTGAAGGAACAAAATTGGTGATTGTTTGTGTGTAATAGAATTAAGCTCTGAGATTCTTTGCTTTTGTAGGAGATATTTCAATCATGCTTGATGACATAACATTATTATGTTCATAAAGACACTCTTTTTAGGAGGCTTATGGCTTAAAGATAGAGAGCAATATAATAATATATATGTGGTTTCTTTTCATTCAAGAGCATTTAAATAAAATAATAAATAATTTTTTTGTTTATTGTAATTTTAATCGATTTGAAAAATTAATCTCTATAATTTTTTATAAGATTTTCAAATCATATAAAAATTCTTTTTTTTTTTTAAATTATATTTCGGTGCTTTGTAACTAGTTAATATCAAACAACAATAGGAAAATTTTACAAATTCAAAGAAATCAAAGTTTTTGTCAAGAAAATAAAATAATTATTGGCATGGAATACTAATATAGTACGAAATTTTAATCAATTTTTTTTTGTTGAATAGTGTTTTCGGAGTAAATTAGGAAATGTTTTGTTGATTGTAGTTTTCTTGGTTGGCTTGGAAAGGCTCATTCCTCCAAAGCTAAGCAAGCTCAAAAAGGGAAAAATGTTGTCAAAACCATTAACACTACCACCACACCACCAAAGATAGGGATTGAATTGAACTAAGTGGAAGACGCTAGAAAAACCAATCATATGATATTATCACCTTTACTGTTTAATGCCACGGACTGTGATTTGCTGCAGTCAGTAGACCCTGCATTCACACAGTCAGACATTTCTGATCATCTGATCATGATCTAGTGGTTCTGATTTAAGCATGAATTATAAAATAAAATACAAACTAATTTATGTGAACTGTGTGATTAAGATCAAACTGTTATGGATTTTTTGACTGTGTGATTGTGGAAAAATATTGACTGCAGAGGATTAATTTCCACCTTTCGATCATCGTTTGTTGCTCAAGCCTTGTGATTTGGACGTTTCATAATGAGAATGATGATTGCATTTAAGGGTAAAATAAGATTCATATAATCTATAAAAACAACTTAAATCGTGTAACTAAAAGATTTTGTCTATGTTTTATTCGAGCTAAAATTTCATGTGATGAAAATTTAATGAAAAAAGAGGTGCAATATGGTCTCAACATTTTAAATTAGTTTTAGTTTCATCTATATTTGTAATTGAGTTTCATTTGGGTTAGTATGTAAATCGAAAGTTAATTATATTTTGTAATATATTCTAAAAAATTAGTTAAAGATTTCTCTCTCTCTCTCTCTCTCTCTCTCTCTCTCTCTCGTCTTCTTCTTCTTGTGCAACAATGGAGGTTCAATGTTAACTCCAACAATTGGTATCAGAGTCGGGGTTTATATTCACAGAGAAACACGAGTGTAGTGAAGTGTGTGATTTATTTCGTTCCTCAAATTCACGTTGAATTGAAGATTGAAATCAAAGAGAATCACATATCTTGATTCTTAGGGTTTGGGAAACATGAGTGTTGGTGAGAATTGGGTGATTTGAACAAGAAAGTAGATGAATGAAGGAAACAGTAGCTTGAATACAAAGACTTCAGTATTCGACGAAAAGAATTGAAATCATTGGTCGATTTAGATGCATGTGTTGTTGCCACTTAAGATGTTCTTGATCTCGTCAATGACGCTTATACGTCGGTTGTAGGAAATGCAACAAAAGCGCGAAGAAATACGCAACGTGAAATCTTGTGGAGATTACATCTCCGAAGTGATTGTGGTAATGAATGAGATGAAGTCTTGTGGAGAGACGCTCTCCGAACAAGTAATCATTGAAAAGGTACTAAGATCACATACTCCTCAGTTTGATTACATAACTGTAGCCATATAACACTTTAAAAACACCATCGCCATGAGAATTGAAGAGCTTTAAAGTAGTTTAGAGGCACAAGGTTGCGTTTGACTGAAAGAAATTATGAAAGGGAGACAGAACAAGCTCTGAAAGCTTCTTTTGTCAAGAAGAACCAGAAACAAGCATGGCTAGAGAACAAGAAAAGGAATGGTGGTGTTATCCAGAAGTTAAAACTCTCTAATTCAAAAGAGAAGAAACATAAGAATGTTAAGAAGTGAAATGAGAAGTTTGATAAGAGAAAGGTTTAGTGCTACAGTTGCAACAAGTTTGACCATTTTACAGTTGATTACTAGTCAAACAAGGTTAAAAAATTGAGAATGATGATTGTATCAAAGGGTAAAATAAGATTTATTTAATCTACGAAAACAACTTAAATCGTGTAACTAAAAGTTTTTGTCTAAGTTTTATTCGAGCTAAAATTTCATGTGATGAGAATTTAATGAAAAGGAGGTGCAATATGGTCTCAACTATTAATAGTTTTTTTAATAATACAAGTGATGTAGTTAGTTAACACGAGTTTGTAATCAGTTATAAGTATCAAAATTAGGGGTGTATGTGGGCCAGATTGGGTTGGGTTTGGTCGAATCCAATACCCAATTCATATATGACACTCAGGTTTAGGTGAAGTAAAATAACCACTCGGCTGGTTTGGACAAACCCACTAATTTCGGGTTAAGTTGAGTTGTATAGTAGGTTGTCCAAATAATTTTTTTATGTTATTAATATTATATAACTAAATGATGAGTCATCATATTTTTTCATAAAAAATATTTAACATTCTTATCTTTTAAAAAAATTATATAACTTATTTTTACTATCTTTTAGCATCATCAAATAGTAAATGATATCATTAACTAATAAAAATTATCATAAAATACTAGCAACATACTAAAATTGCATGACATAAAATATATTAACATCAAAATAACAAAAAAGTAAAACATTCAAAATTAGCTAAAGTCATGGTTCATTAAACTAGTAAATGTCAAGTGACTAAAATTGCAACAACTAAGTTAATATTCATCAAAATCATTAAAATTGTAATAATAAATGTTTGATTAGTGGGTGTTTACCGTCGAAATTTGTAAACAACCGCTAGTCCTCCAAAGTTATTAAATCTTTGGTCACTTACAGGATCAACTAGATTGATCCTAGGGTATGTGTTGTTATTTAGTTTATGTGTTTATTGATTATGAACATTTAGACAATGTTCTTCAAATATTCTTCAAAGTTGTTAAGGGAATGTTGTGATTTCTTTTAAGTGAGTACAGAAATGTAGATTGCAAAAGGTAAATTGCTTGAAGATAAATGACACGTAATAAATGTCAAAACTAGCTTTAAATAAATTGCAAGTAAAGGTAAATGAGTGGAATTTTAATGAATTTGATTACAAGGAATGGTATTCAAACATACATTTTCTCTCAAGAGTATTCTTTTCTCACACACAGGTACTAGAAGTAAAGTTTAGGGGTTTTGTACAATTGTTGAACACCCCTATTCTAAATGCCAAGTGTTCTATTTATACTAAATCGAAAATAATCGTCATCTAACGGTCTTCTCACCAGAAAACACCACGTCTTTAGTCTGCATGTGTTTCATCGCTTCAAAGCTCTCCACGTGTCTTGAGAAATGGATAAAGCCAAAAAGTAGTTATCAGCCTTATTGGAATTACATCTGTCGAATGCTTCTCCAGACTAAACTAAAAATACTTTTAAGTCTTAAACCATAGCACCCTCTATGTAAAGATATCTTCGACTAGATCTTCAATATTTCAGTATCGAAAATAATGTATTCTCTCTCAAAGTAATTCTTCAAATTCCAGCAGCCCATTTCAAATCTTCACATTCGTCGAAACGACCTTGCCACTGTTTGTTGTCGAAATCATCATGTTCTTCTTCAGAACATGGCCTTGGAACCTCATAACTTACTTCCAATATTAATGAGTGTCAAAATCTCAGCCAACAAATTTCCCCTAAAAAATGTCATTTTCGATTATAAAGAGAAAAAGACATTTTTTGAAGCTTTTTCGAAACTACTACACCTTTACTGCTGTGAAGTCATTGTCATCATGACCACACCGCTTCAGAAGTCTAATCAAGATGTGCAGAAACCCAAAAAGTAATCATCACACCCCTATTTCCTAGGCACGTGTCCCGCGATCTTAACCACTACTCATAATGGCCTGAAATGAAACGTCCCACTTTTCCACTATAAATACTCTATTTCATTTTTTTTTTTACTTTTTTACTCTTTTGATCTTTCTTCTCTCTCCAAAGCTTAAGAACAACTGTTCATCTTTTCACAAGCACACTTAACAAACTAAATTTTCTTTCAACTTCAATCATCAATTGCATCCAAGAAAACACTAGTTCTTCCTAAGGATGCTAAGAAACAGCGAGTTCTTCGTCTTATTCACACAATCTTTGGCCCTCAAGTTGTAGGTAATCAACAATATGTTCCAGAACCTCCTCTTGAGGAAGAAAAAAGGCGAATTTATCAATCCCAGGTGCTTATTCGTATTCCAGTTTCTGGAAAAATATATGCTCTTACTGGTCCTTTACCAGATGTTGACACAGATGCTGTGAAACTTAGAGAATTCTTCCCAACCTATCATAGGTATAAACCCATAGCAAGTAGGAGAAAATCTAAAACTGCTACTGAAATCAAAACTCCTGAACCACATAAGGGGACTGATACCCAGGCAACGTCTTCGACCGTGCCTGAAGAAAATACCATTAACTTAGATTATATGAGCAATGCTCTTAGAGCATTTTGCTCTTGCCCCTTGTCAAAAGACCTTAAGAACTATCTGTCTTGGTTGGCGAAGATAGAAAAGAAGAAAACTGAGTTTTGGAAAGAAATGGAAATTTTCGACATGATCCAACTGTCGAAATATGGTCCCGGTTACTACCAAACCATGTTGCTCACTTCCTTATATTTCTGGGACAACAAACATAACAACTTCCATTTCCCTTGTGGAATGCTAACCCCCACTCTCTTTGACATAGCTGTTATTACTGGCCTTCGACCCATAGAAGAGTCTTTTGATCCAAACCTAATGACAAAAGACATTATTAACTTCGACGGAAATCGATCCACTTTCACCAATTACATTTCTGACCATCATAAGAAAGACACTGAAGAAGTATCTGACGAAGAACATATTGCTTTCCTAGCTCTCTGGTTATCTCGCTTCGTTTTCTGCTCGAGGTATTTAAAGGTAGCGAAAAAGTCTCTGGCTATGGCTAACCAACTTCATGTTGGTCGAAAACTCTGCCTCAGCCAAATGATCCTGGATTGCCTATATGAATCCTTAGGAGAAAGCGTGGAACTTCTAAAAAATATCTAAATTGGGTCAAACTTAAATTTAGCTGGTCCATTGTGGTTACTTCAGCTATGGCTTAATGCCACCTTCAAACCCTCATTGTCGACTCGCAACACAATCAATGAAGAAAGTGATGAAATCAAGAACAGACGAGTCAAAGAGACACGCCTTGTCCATGTGACTCCTAGTGACGAAGGCTTAAATCTTCAGAAGACCTTTACTGAGTATTTAATGATGTATGCCAAGCGCTACCATTTTACTTGTTACATCGCCAAAAGGACTCATGGCCCAAATTAGTTCACTCGAAAGTTCCCTCCTATGTCAAAGGACCAAGAAGCAGAATCCACAGCCATATGAGATGCCTTCTTCACACCCAAACTAATTGTATCCAGACTTCAAACCTCCAAAAATCAAATAGTCCTTCTCAGTTACCAACCAAACCTTGTCTTTTACAATTTGGAATTAACCAGATCGTACCCAAGCCCCTTTTCTCAAGGAAAAATAAAGGCATCCTTTACAACATGCATCATACAGAAGCTGAATGCATCGAAGAAACAACTCGTTACTCTGGCAATACTCAAATTACTCCTATTCCTTTCACACCATCCTATTTTTGTTCAAAAGAATATGAAACTTGGTGGAAGCAATACTATCTTACAGAAATGTTCGACGTTAATTCTTTCAATTAACATTTAACGTCTGCTTTTGCTCTTATACAGGACAAAACCAAGAAAGGTACTTCGACTCAAATCAAGGAAATTCAAAGATTTCAAAAATACTTTGAAACTTCCTATCGACTTGATGACCTTAGTCGAACCATCTGTGAAGCAACAATCACTTTAAAAAAAATTTATGCAAAAACTCCCAGATTTAAAACTACCTTCATATGCTAAACCTGAACAAAGGTATGAGTTAGATTTTAACTTATATCCTCCAAAGTTCCATCGACTGCCAACAGCTGATTTTGGTGTGGCTTTTCGTCCTCCGTTTCCTGACTGGTTCTTCTATGGGAACTTTGTGAATATCCTTCGAGAAGACTCTAAAAAACTAACGAAATGGGTGGTTCCAACTAAGCATACTTTGGACAGTTTCAATGGACATCATCATATTGGCATAGAGGATGTTCAAGTACTCTCTCCCATACTTGAATATGTGGTATAGAAGGATTTCTTTTTAGTTTACTTTCTTTTCTAATAGTTTTCTTGACATCTCTTCTGTTTGTGGCATTTTTTTTTACTTATACTTTCTAGCTGTCGAACGAAAGAAACCAGCCAAAGCTTCAGCAAAGAAAACTGCTAGTCTAGCCAAGGATGAAGGCGATGATGAAGAAACTATTAAGGCATCAACAATAAAGGTACACTTTGTGATCTTCTTATTTTAGATTAATATATCATCCTCATATGTTAACGTCTATGTTATTCTCCAGGTTAATCGAAAACCACCTCCTACTCCCAAGAAGCGTAAGGTTAAAGAACCTCAAGTCCAAATAAACTTACATTTAAGAAGTCTTTCGACATATCTATTTGTACGAATAAACTTACATTTAATAATTCTTTCGACTTCCTGCTTGATCTTTGACAAAATCTTTGGTGCAAATCTTCTTGGAGTTTGCTTGATTGGTTTCCTTCCAGGTTTGATGGACAACTTTAGTTTGACCAACTACCTACTCAATTCCATCATTTCAATGTAATCCCAAGCAAAGCAGTCCTTATACTATTTCAAAAGCTAGATCACTTCGACCTTGAGTTCTGGGCCAAGGTTAGCACTTATGTATGTTGGCCTTTTTCCTATACCTTCTTGTAGCATGCGATTTTTTGTCGGTGACGCGACCACCTTACCGCAATGGTTGGAATTGGGTGCTACTTTCTGATTTCTTATTTATCCTATAAAGCTGGAAAGGAAAGGGAAGATATCTAAAAATAACCTTGCACGCAAATGTTTTCTTTAACAAATGTTAAGAGATTGGGGATCGGGGTCAGGTTATACAAAGGGAAGTTATTAACACCCAATGTATATATGGTTATCCATAGACCTTTTATTATATGTTTCTCTGTTGATTTAAGTATTTTCTGGTGTTTATCTGCTGTTGTTTGGGAAAGTTTCTCCTTTGGGAGTGTTGAGAGAGTGTTTTTGTGGTTTTTGGGAAGGTACTGGACCTAAAGTTTTTGATTTGTATGCTCGCTAAGATTTCACAATCTTATGCCTACGTATTCCCGTAAAGAAATCTGGGAAATCAGAGAAATCGTAGTTCCTCCTATTCTATGGGAGGAAATGTAGGTGATATCTTGTTCAAAGCCCAAGATTGAAGCGGTCAGAGTATTTGTGTCTTATTTAAAGCCCAAGATTGAAGTTAAAAGGGTGACTGAGAGAAAATTTGTCATCTCTAAAGGGAGAAAATCTCACCTATTCATCACAAAATGTTGGGTACTTGATTATGAAGGAAAATTACTTTAACTGGGATATGAGAATCCAGTAATGCCATAATTTCCTTTGCAAGGGTGATGTCATGAAGGAAGAAAACTTTAACTCAGTGTAGAGCAATGCCACTTTTTCCTTATGAATCTTTCATGCTAAGAGAGGGACATTGACTTGGATGTATAGAATCCAGAGGCTTTCCACTTACAGCAGTTAGATGAAAGATGATTTTTAGCTAGGATAAGGGAAGGACTCCAGCTTGGATTTTAAATCAACAAGTGTGCCACTTACAACAATTATCTGGGAAAAGGATTTTGATTGTTTGTCTTGATGTGATGTATAGAGGAAATGTCCTCCTACAGAGTGGACTCATGGTCTCATCTGAGGGGATGTTGATTTTTGTTGTGCCTTGATCAAAGCCCAAGGTTGAAGCTAAAAGGTTGACTCAACTAGGGGAGTTTTATATCTGTCTTGTACAAAGCCCAAGATTGAGGCTGAAAAGAGATTGACTCCATTGAGGAGGATTTTATCTGTCTTGTACAAAGCCTAAGATTGAGGCTGACTGACTCCATTGAGGAAGGTTTTATTTGTCTTGTACAAAGCCCAAGATTGAGGCTGACTGACTCCACTGGGGGAAATTCTTATATGAAGCCTAAGAGGAGGCTATCTCTTGCTGAGGATTATTGAAATCCAAGAGCATGTCCAAATTTTATTGGGGAAAACCAAGGGTTTTACTCTTGCTGAGAATCAGAGAAGAGTTGGAGTATCATATGCCATGAGGTTTTGATACTGTTGGGGATTTGGTGATAAGTTGACCCTAGTTGGGGATTTTTAAGGTGAATGTTTAAACCTTGTTGGGGGTCTAAGAGTTTAAAAGTTGAGTTTGAAAACCTATGGAGGTTTTAACTCTGCTAGAGTCTGGTGTATTGGTAGAATGATCAGGGTTTTTTCCTATGCTTTTAGGAAACATGAGGGTCTCTGTGAGATCCAAGAGGAGATGAGACTTTCCAAGTCTACTTATATGAAGCCCAAGAGGAGGCTGAGACTGTCCAAATCTCTCTAGAAGTGGTAGACTCTAGTGTAGAGAGAGATCTTTGTATGATGCCCAAGAGGAGGCTTAGGGTTTAAAGGATGAAGATCAACCCTGGAATGGTCTGATGTTTTGGAATTCTGGACTCTCCTGAGGATTGAACTAGTAGAGATGACTAATTTCTATCCTATACCTGTAGAAGGCCTTTGGGTCCTTGTACTAAGCCCAAGAGGAGGCTGAGGAACTTCTAAGAAGCATGTTGGTCCTTGTACTAAGCCCAAGAGGAGGCTGGGGGATGCCTTTAGGAAGCCTGTGGGTCCTTGTACTAAGCCCAAGAGGAGGCTGGGGAACTTCTAGGAAGCCTGTGGGTCCAAACCTCAGAAAAGTTCAAGAAAGGTTTCATTGGGAATTAATCCTTTCTTTGCTGAACAGTTCCAAGGTTTGAAGAAATTCAAAAGAGGTTTCACCGGGAATTAGTCCTCTCTGGGGAAATGAATTTCTTGTTCAAAATATAATTTCAAAGTTTGACAGTCTTGAGAAAAGTTTCACCGGGAATAATGCCTTTCTCTGTTCCATATTGTATAAGCCCAAGAGGAGGCAAGACTGTATAGGGGGTTTCCTATGGGGGAACTAGTTTTGACTATGTTGAAAAGTAACCTCTGGTTTGACCTACACCTAGACCTAACTCCTGGGGAAACTCTAAGCAAGATATGCACAAGTATATATACAGACAATTATATTAACACATATATATATATATATATATATATATATATATATATATATAAACAAATATGCATTGAAAAAGATGTGGGGACTTACCTTCTGAGAAGAAGCCCCAAGCATAATGTGATATGTTGTATTTACTAGAACTGTATTCCCTCTTTTAGGGTTTCAAGAAATTGAAAAAAGTTTTGAAAACACATTGAATTTGAATTTTAATTAAGAGAAAGTTGTTGTAAAAGAAAGATTTGTTTGGGGGCTTATAGCACAAGGAGAGGCCCAGATGACTTATTTGATAACATTGATCGCACTGTAATACCGACAGACATTGTGGGACTTATACTACAATCGAGGACCAAAATTGTTTTTGTACAAAAAGGGTTGGGTCTTACACTCTATTAGAGGTCCAAAAGTGTTTGTAAAGAAAATAATGGGGTTTATACTAAAGGAGAGGCCCAGAAGAAAAACAGCGATCACACCGTTATTTTTGAAACCGTATCGGGATTTATACAATGACTGAAGCCCAAAATTTTGTATTTACAAATGGGATGGGTCTTACACACTACAAGGGGGCCCAAAATGATTTTGAAAAGAGGCTTGAAAAATTATAATTAAGGGAAACCCTAATTTTAATTAAAAATATAATTTTCAAAGGAAATTAAATATAAAATATCAAATATATTTAAAAATAAGTGGTAAGCTTTGAAAAATATTTTGAAAAATCATGTTTAATCACATGAAAGCTTGAAATCCAATTAGTTTTGAAAAATCAAGGTGAGAATTTCATTTAAAAATGTTAAAAAACAATAAAAAATGAAATTATTTACAAAAATTCAAAATATATTAAATAAATAATATAAATTTAATTTTTTTTATAGAATAAAATAATTTAACATTTTTGTGACTTTTTAAAAAAAGAACCAATAAAAAATGATAAAAAATGTGATAGAAATTAATTTTGAGATTAATTAAGAAAATCATGAAAAATAGGAAAAATAGCAAAAATGAGAGGGAACCAAAAAATGGTCTGGGTGGGTGTTGAACCCACGCCCTCCAGCCAAGCACACATGCGCTACTACCATTGGGGTGGTGATACATCCGTGTATCAAAACCACCCCATGAATACATAAGGGTGGCCTTATTTTCAGGCCAGGCCAAGGCAAAAATCAAGTTTTGGCGGATTTGCAAGAAGGACCATATCTCCCTCATTTCTCCATGAAATTGGATGAAATTTAGATGAATCCTACCTAGAATTTCACGAGGAATCCAATGGTAGTTTCAGAATTTTCTAAAGATGCCTACATTTTAAAACCCGATAGTGGTTTCAAAATAGGCCAAAATTTGCAAGTTCTATGCTATCTCTTCATACAAGCATCAATAGCATGGTAAATTGGTTCAAACACAACACATATTATATGTATGGCATGTTCATGATCAATGGACATCAAAGCAATGCATATTTTAAAGAGTTCAAGTTGTTATGCACTTAGCTCTTGAATCTCCTTGTACTATCTTGCAAAATGCTTGTGCCAGAAGTAATATATTAATGCCTTGGACACTCTTGATAGATCCCTTAGAAGCTTTTAGAATGATCATAACCAGCTGGAAACCCCAGGAACAAGAACTGGCTCTTTCTTGCAAAAGTGACAAAAGTGACCAAAATAGTAACTCACTCAAATGGTGTTACAGTTAAGGGAAACTTATTGGGACAATTTGAGGATGATATTTGGAGATTATTTGAAGTGTTATTTGGTTTTGAAAGTGACTGAATCAAGACATGGCTTGAAAAATGCAGAAAAGTCAAAATTTGAGGTTTTGGTGGTTGACTTTCTGATTTTGCTGTTGTACAATGAGAATGAAGGTTTGAACACCTCCAATAGATGGTTTATGATGAGTTTGGATAGTTATTTGAGTGGTTTTTGCTCTGATTTCAAGAATCCCCAAATTGCTCCATTGTAACTTGAAATTGAAGTAAGAGAGGGAGAGTGAGAAAACAAGGCTTTGGTATTGTTTTGGTGTTGTTTGAAACATTAGAAATGACCTCTATTTATAGCAGAGGAAGTTTGTTTTTGAAGGAATAGTGATTGGCAACTGGTTCACTCTATTATCCAATGGATATGCCCATGTATCACTTTCTTAAATGCCACGGTACCAAGTCTTCTCTTAGCCATTGACTTGAGTTAGTCTTGGTAGCTTTAGGTCTTCTGAATTTTGAGACAATCTTGACTCAATTGGATTGATATGGCTTGGTTCATGACATCTCTATGTTCCACATCATTGCCAAATGATAAAGTTGAAGTTTTGGATTTGAAACTTGAATGATCACATGCCAAAAGATTGGATTCTTGACTCAATGGTCCAAGTTTGAAAATATCAAGTGATTCATCAAGATTGTAAGATGACAAAATTTGAAATGGAAATCGCGTAGAACAAGAAATGCACCAAATCTGCCTTGAAAACTAGTTTGAGCAAGGCATGTTGTAAGGTCAATAACTCCATGCTCAAGTTGAATTAATGGGAGTTCTTGTACTCTTTGGAAAGCTTGTATATCCTACTTTAACTTTTATGTCCAACTTTGGTCTTGAAATATTTGGATTATAATTAAAAATGGCCTTAAAGTTAGTGAAAAAGTGAAACAGATTCTGACTTGAAAATTTCACTAAGTGTTGGAAAAGTGGTCATTTTCATGTTTTTTGTGATTTTGATCAATCCATGAGGATTTGGAATCTGATGTAGTTGACAATTTTGAAGTATGTAATGAGAGCTTTCATTTGAGCTTTGGATGGAAGAAAAAGGCCTTGTGGTTTGTGAAATTCTGGCACAGATATCAGATGTCCTACACAGATGTTGAGACACTGATATCCAACACAATGAACAAGATAACACAAAATAGTAGTGTAGAAAGTAAAAACATAGTGATATGTTTACCCAATTCGGATCAACAATCCTACTCTGAGGGCTACCAAGCCAGGGACGAAACCAATATACGATAGTATCAATTCACAGATCATACAATTACCGAATAATCTGCTCACTTAATCACTACCCTTCCTATGACTTCTACCTAAGACTCACCTAGGTATGAGGCCCTCCTCAAATCCCTCTGCAACCACAACCCGTGATTGGTATCTTTCCACACAAGTAACAAACCGAAAGTCACACTTTCAAAAACACACAACTCTCAATACTTCAAAGCTTATGAGAATTGACACACAAGAAACTCAATGTTAAAAGCTTATGAGTAACTGACAGAACTTACAACACAAAAAACCAGTCCTTATACAGTTATCAGAATGATACCAGTTAGGCTCACAAAATACAATCGAAAACCCTAACAAAACACAAGTAAGTTCCACACCTAAACTAGGTTTACATCAGTCAATATATAGCATTTAATCTGGACTGAATTGGGCTTCAAAAATGCAGCAAATAGACTGCTCACAAATCTGCAAAATAACCTCCAACAAAATAGGTCTTCAATCCAAAGTTTCCTAATATGTCTCCATAATTAGAAACAACTGAAAATCCGTAAAAACCAACATATAACCACAATCCAAAAATGCTTTGAATGCCACATAGGATAACCAAATATTCACAGAATATTTAGTAACAATTCACAGCAACAGAATCTGCTTTAAAAACTGAATCCAAACACGATGTCCTATAAGCAGGTATGGGACATCTTCATTCGACATGTTGAATGCAGCAAATTAGAACTTCATGTTTCAACTTCTTGCTGCTAGAATAGTTTTAGCAAAATAAATGCCAACCACAAAATCACAGAAATAACAATCTCCCCCTTTGGCTTATTTTGGCTAAAACTACACACAAAAAAAACTTGTAAAGAAGCACAAAAAAACATCCATATCAGGCAGCACAGCAAAAAAAAATCCAGCATAGCAGCACTCCCCTTCAGCTGCATACAACACACAGCACAGCAAATAACACATCATAGCAGCATAGCAAAATTCCCCCTCAACAGCAGCAAAATTCCACAATCTCCCCCTCAACTACTGCAGCAGCACAAGCATACAAGCACCCCCACACAAACATACTACTCCCCCTTTTTAGCCATAAATATGACAAAGGCAAGTAGAACAAGTCAAAGTAAAAATAAACCAGAACACAAGTTACAAACTTCAGCATTTTCCCTTCATTCACACACTGCACTACCAGAACCTCCTTTACTCTTTCCAATCTGGTAGCCAGAAGGAACAATAATTGCTATAGTTTTTCATGAATGCAAACCCCAAGTCTGCTCCTCAGGTTTTCAAACTGAACTGCATCCAGAGCCTTGGTAAATATGTCAGCAAGCTGATTTTCTGAACTCACATGCTCAAGAGTTATGACTTTGTCCTCCACAAGTTCTCTGATGAAGTGATGCCTGATATCGATGTGCTTAGTCCTGCTATGTTGAATGGGATTTTTGGAAATATTAATAGCGCTCAGGTTGTCACAAAACAATGTCATGACATCTTGTGTGACATTATACTCAGATAACATCTGCTTCATCCATACCAGTTGAGCACAACTACTTCCAGCCGCTATGTACTCAGCTTCAGCAGTAGAAAGCGATACAAAATTTTGCTTCTTACTAAACTAGGAAATAAGATTATTTCCCAAAAATAAACATCCTCCAGAGGTACTCTTCCTATCATCAGCACTTCCAGCCCAATCAGCATCACAGTAACCTATTAAAATGGGACTTGAGTCATGGGAGTAAAGCAATCCATAATCACAAGTACCACTCACATACTTAAGAATTCTCTTCACTTGATTGATGTGACTGACCTTGGGTTCTGCTTGATATCTTGCACACACACCAACAGCAAATGTTATGTCTGGCCTAATTGCTGTAAGATATAGCAGACTGCCAATCATACTTCTATACAAACTTTGTTCAACATACACTCCCTTTTCATCTTTGGATAACTTCAAGTGAGTAGGAGCAGGAGTCCTCTTATGCTTGGCATTAGCCAGTCCAAACTTCTTCACAATGTTCCTCGCATATTTGCTCTGACAAATAAAAATGGAATCTTCCATCTGCTTGACTTGTAATCCAAGGAAGTAGGTCAATTCACCTACCAAGCTCATCTCAAATTCAGATTGCATTTGGTTGACAAAATGTTGGACCATTTCATCCGATATCCCACCAAACACAATATCATCTACATAAATCTGAGCAATCATTAGTTTCCCATCCTTCTCCTTGACAAAAAGCATTTTATCAATGCCACCCTTCCTGTATCCATGGTTGACTAAGAACTCAGTCAGTCTTTCATACCAAGCTCGTGGAGCTTGTTTCAGCCCATACAAAGCCTTCTTCAGCTTGAAAACATGATCAGGAAAAGCTGGATCCACAAAACCTTTAGGCTGCTCAACATAGACTTCCTCATTAAGATAGCCATTCAGAAAGGCACTCTTGACATCCATTTGAAACAATCTGAATTTCAACAAACATGCCACTCCTAGCAGCAATCTGATGGATTCCAATCGAGCCACATAAGCAAATGTTTCATCGAAGTCTACTCCTTCAATCTGTGTGTATCCTTGAGCAACTAATCTGGCTTTGTTCCTGGTAACAACTCCTTGTTCATCAGACTTATTCTTATAAACCCATTTTGTTCCAATCATATTTGTTCCTGCTGGTCGTGGTACCAGTTCCCAGACTTCATTCCTCTTGAATTGACAAAGTTCATCTTGCATAGCACTTATCCAGAACTCATCTGTCAATGCTTCTTTGACATTCTTTGGTTCAACCTTTGAAACAAAGCATGCATTTGATACAGTCTCCCTCGTTCTGGTTCTAACACCTTCATTCAGATCTCCAATAATCAATTCCTTAGGGTGATCCTTCTGAATCCTTATAGAGGGTCCCCTGTTTGCATCCTCTACCTCTTCATTCTCAGGTCTAGTGTTGTTTTCTTGAGCACTATCTTCTACAGACTCAATGTCTTGGGAGATTTCATTGTTCATGGGCAGACATGCTCCAACATCATCTGGGACATCTTCATCTTTACCAGAGTCATCAACCACCACATTTATGGATTCCATCATCACCTTAGTTCTGGAATTAAATACCCTATATGCTTTACTGTTTGTAGAGTATCCCAAAAATATTCCTTCCTCACTCTTAGGATCCATCTTTCGCCTCTGCTCACGATCCGCCAAGATATAGCACTTACTCCCAAACACATGGAAATACTTCACATTTGGCTTTCTACCTTTCCATAGCTCATAAATAGTGACAGAAGTACCTGATCTGATAGTCACCCTATTGTGTATATAGCAAGCAGTATTCATGGCTTCAGCCCAAAAATGATATGGAAGCTTTTTGGCATGAATCATGACTCTTGCATACTCTTGTATAGTCCTGTTCTTGCATTCCACCACACCATTCTGCTGAGGAGTGATCGGTGATGAGAATTCATGAGTGATTCCCTCAGATAAACAGAACTCTTCAAACCTGCTATTTTCGAATTCTTTCCCATGGTCACTTCTGATTCAAACAACACCACAATCCTTTTCCCGTTGAATCCTTTGACATAACTCTTTGAAGGATGCAAATACTTCAGACTTTTCTCTGATAAAACTTATCCAAGTGAATCTGGAGTAGTCATCTACGACAACATAGGCATACTTCTTCCCACCAAGACTTTCAACCTGCATAGGTCCCATTAAGTCCATGTGAAGAAGTTCCAGAACTCTAGAAGTTATGGTAAGATGTTGAAGCCTCTTGTGTGACACCCTTGTTTGCTTCCCAACTTGACATTCACCACATATTTTATCCTCATCAATCTTCATCTTGGGAATACCTCTAACAGCTTCACTTGACATAACTTTCTTCATCTCTTTCAGGTGTAAGTGACCCAATTTCTGATGCCACAGTTTGGTTTCATCTTCCTTTGACATCAAACAAGTAGACAGACTTTCAGGTTCTTGAGGATTCCACAGATAGCAGTTATCCTTAGACCTGGTTCCCTTCATAACAACTTCATCTTTCACATTGGTTACAAGACATTCAGATTTGGTGAAATTTACTTTGAGACCTACATCACACAGTTGGCTTATACTGATTAAATTTGCGGTCAGCCCTTTGACAAATAGAACACGATCCAGATTTGGTTGTCCTGTGTAGTCCAGCTTTCCAACACCTTTTATTTCACCCTTTGATCCATCCCCAAAGGTGACATAATTGGTGGAGTGAGGCTTGATATCTGACAAGAATTTCTTCACACCAGTCATGTGTCTTGAACAACCACTGTCAAAGTACCAATCTTCTCTTGCAGATGCTCTAAGAGAGGTATGTGCTATGAGACCAGCCACCATTTGTCTAGGAATCCATCTTCTCTTCACTTTACCCCAACTCTGTCCTTTATTTTGTTGCTGAGCAGTTTTGGGATAGCTGTGCAGCTTGTAGCAAAAGGAATTTAAGTGACCAATCTTTCCACAGAATGGCATCTCCATGGTTTATACTTTGATCTACAAACTCTTTTCTGATGCTTCATCTGATGTTGAAACATGTGATTTGACATCCCCTCTTCTTGCTTTATTTTCTGAGGAACAAACTTCAATACAGACTTCTTGTAAGTCTCTGCTTGATTGTTAAAACCAAGGCCTTGCACATTTCCAGCATCTTTCCCAGTCTGAAGAATCTCATCCAGCTGTGTGGTGCCATTGTTCAGCATTCTTATAGACTTTGTCATATTGTCAAGTTTTGACTTTTTCCATTCAACCTCCTCTTTCAGATCAGCAATGGTTGATAGATGTTCTTCCTTCTCAGCTTCTAGTTGAGCTATCAGAACCTTCTGTTCTAATATTATCTGGCATCTTTCTTCATTCTTGATACACAACTCTGAGAACCCTGTGAAGACTTCTTCCTTAGTGAGTTCTCCAATATAGGATTCTTTGTCAGAGTCAGACTCACAAGTAGTTTCTCCATCAGCCTTACAGATCCCAGTCAAAGCTGTCACCAATTTTGCTGATTCTTCTTCAAGATCACTCTCAGACTCTCCTTCTGACCAAGACACTGATAAGCCCTTCTTCTGCCTTTTGAGATATGCGGGACACTCAGTCTTTATGTGCCCATATCCCTCACATTCAAAACACTGAACTCTCTTCCCTTGATTGGAGTCTTCTTCAGTTCTGGATCTTCTGCCTCCATCCTGGTTTTTACTGATGTCGAGTGACTTGTTCTGAGCATTTCTTCTCGACTTCCAGTCAATCCTTTTCAACACTTTGTTAAATTATTTTCCAAGCAATACCAGATCTTTAGACACCCCTTCATCTTTGACCATGTCACCTTCATCTTCTGAGTCACCAGCATTTGACACAAAAGCTATGCTCTTCTTCTTCTCAGACTTTTCACTGATCCCTAATTCAAATGTTTGAAGAGATCCCACCAGTTCATCCACTTTCATCTTGTCTATATCCCGAGCTTCCTCTATAGCAGTCACTTTCATGTCAAATCTCTTAGGTAGAGATCTGAGGATTTTTCTGACCAGTTTGCTGCCAGACATCTTTTCACCTAGGGCACTAGAGGCATTAGCTATCTCAATAATGTTCATGTGAAAATCATGAATGCTCTCATCCTCTTTCATCTTCAAACTCTCAAACTTGCTAGTGAGAAGCTGAAGTTTTGACATCTTCACCTTTGAGGTCCCTTCACGAGCCACCTTCAAGACCTCCCACGCCTCTTTTGCAATGGTGCAATGTTCAATCAACCTGAAGATATTGTTGTTGACTCCATTAAACAATGCATTCGTGGCTTTGGAATTTCCCACAGACCCTTTGTAATCTACATCATCCCAGTCTTCCTCTTCCTTCACAACATCAGTAGGGGTACCTTTTTCATCTTTAACCTTTGGGGGCTCCCATCCTTTTATAATAGCTTTCCATGCTTGATCATCCATGGATTTGATGAATGCTATCATCCTTGGTTTCCAATAGTCATAGTTGGAACCATCAAGCAGAGGTGGTTTGTTCAAAAATCCTTCATCCTTGTCCATTGTACCAGAAAGTACCTTCCCTGAATCTCACCCAGAACCAAACAAGGGTGCAAGCTCTTGATGCCAATTGAAATTCTGGCACAGATATCAGATGTCCTACACAGATGTTGAGACACTGATATCCAACACAATGAACAAGATAACACAAAATAGTAGTGCAGAAAGTAAAAACACAGTGATATGTTTACCCAGTTCGGATCAACAATCCTACTCTGGGGGCTACCAAGCCAGGGACGAAACCAATATACGATAGTATCAATTCACAGATCATACAATTACCGAATAATATGCTCACTTAATCACTACCCTTCCTATGACTTCTACCTAAGACTCACCTAGGTATGAGGCCCTCCTCAAATCCCTCTGCAACCACAACCCGTGATTGGTATCTTTCCACACAAGTAACAAACCGAAAGTCACACTTTCAAAAACACACAATTCTCAATACTTCAAAGCTTATGAGAATTGACACACAAGAAACTCAATGCTTAAAAGCTTATGAGTAACTGACAGAACTTACAACACAAAAAACCAGTCCTTATACTGTTATCAGAATGATACCAGTTAGGCTCACAAAATACAATCGAAAACCCTAACAAAACACAAGTAAGTTCCACACCTAAACTAGGTTTACACCAGTCAATATATAGCATTTAATCTGGACTGAATTGGGCTTAAAAAACGCAGCAAATAGACTGCTCACAAATCTGCAAAATAACCTCCAACAAAATAGGTCTTCAATCCAAAGTTTCCTAATATGTCTCCATAATTAGAAACAGCTGAAAATCCGTAAAAACCAACATATAACCACAATCCAAAAATGCTTTGAATGCCACATAGGATAACCAAATTTTCACAGAATATTTAGTAACAATTCACAGCAACAGAATCTGCTTTAAAAACTGAATCCAAACACGATGTCCTATGAGCAGGTATGGGACATCTTCATTCGACATGTTGAATGCAGCAAATTAGAACTTCATGTTTCAACTTCTTGCTGCTAGAATAGTTTTAGCAAAATAAATGCCAACCACAAAATCACAGAAATAACAGTTTGGAAGTTGTGACCTTGCAAAGTTAGTACCAAATCACTTTTCTTCCATAACTTAGAAAATTTTAAGTTTCTTACGGTTTCCCCTTTTGCAAGTAACCCCAATTTTCTTGATTTTTCTTGATGGATGATGATCCAAACCATGAATTAACATTGTTTTTGACTTAGGGAAGCCATGATTGTCAAGAAAATTCAAAAAGTCAAACTTGATTTTTGGCGCAGTTGACTTTTTGTCAGATGGACTCCAAACTTTGTGATCCTCTATGAAATCAAGTCCTTGATGAAAGCGCCTTTATTTTGACAAAGTTTTGGTAAAACACATTGATGATAAAGATGAATAAATATGGACTGAACAGAGATGTTGAAGAAGATGTTATGACATCTTGAAGTACTGCACTGATTTGGCAAGTGTCAATCTGTAACAAATCAGCCAAGAAATAATGCGCATGGATCAAGGATTGAAGACTGAAGCCCAAGGAAGCAGAAGCCTATAAATAGACGACTTAGACCTAGGTTTTGATATGCCTTAGTACGCCTGTTATAACCTTGTTTTTTTCTTACGTAAGAAACAAGGGTTTATGGTTTTGAAAGTCGTTGGTTTCTAGGTTGTAAGTCTCCATTTGTATCAGTTGATACACTGTAGTCGATATAGGTGTCACACATATCCATAAGCCTTGAGGTATTAGATTATGTATTGTTCTTGGATGAAGCTTTTAAGTAAATCCGAGCTAGCTTGTTTGTCAAGTATGTTTGACAGATTTCTGTATTGATAGGGATGATGTAGAAATCACAATTGGTGATTAAGGGAAGTGAGTGGGGTATCTCATAGCAGGGTTGTAAACGTTTGAGTTTAGCCTTGGTAAAGATGTTCATGGGGTAGATGTTAGGGATAAAGTTGTAAACGGGGGAGTTTAGCTTTGTAACAGTCTACAAATAGTGAAGTCTTCTTCCTGGATTGGTATCCCCCAGATGTAGGTGAGTTGCACCGAACTGGTTTAACAATTACTGTGTTCTTTATCATTCTGCAGATTTACGTTTTCTGTTAGGGTTCATGATAAACATATTGGATCAGATGTCGTGACATCTGTGAGTATGCAGTTTTGATATTCAAGGTATCAGTCTACTGTTGCGTCTCCTAGTTTAAATGATTATGCAGCACAATGTCTTGACATGTGCTAGGATATCTGTTGTCTGCATAGGCCAGAATTTCAATTGGTATCAGAGCAGACATCCTGTCTGGTTCTGGATGAGATCTTTGGGAGATACTTTCTGGCATTTTAAACAAGGAGGAGTTTAAAGATCATATCAATCAACTCAGACATACTCAAGGGTATTAATGGATGAGATGGATGTTTTGGATCGAAGGGAGCAACCCGGAGGTTATTCATGTTGCTGAGGAGATTCTACAACAACTACAGGAGAAGTGGCTAATTGTCTTGTTGGTGGGTCTTATAAGATGTTGTGACATCTTATTAGGGCAAGCAGGATCTGTTCCTTGGTTGTTCCGCTGCATGTATTTCTGATGGAAGAGCTATAGAATTATGGGATTCTGGAGTTGTTACTGAAGACAGTTGGTGGAAGGTCTCAATCATTGGCCTCTTTATATATGAAGTTATTTGCATTCTTTTATTCCAAAGTCGGGAGCGATGGAGTAAAGGGAGTTGTGGTTAGATATCTAGTATGGTGACTTGGTACTTGGAAGCTTGGTTTCTTAGTGCAGTTTGGAGTCAGTTGAAGAGGAGAGGAATTGAGTTAAAGTTTATCAGGTTCTTGCTCTAGGAGTTTGATAAATGTTTGGTCGGCTAGGTTGTCAAAGATACTTGAGAATTCTCTAAAGTCCACTCATAAAGGCATCTATGTCGTGTATCTGGAGTCTTCTAGTTACTCTTCTAACTAGAAGGTGTTTCTTTGAAACACGATCTGAAGAAAGTGGAGGTGATTTATTTTCACCATCCAAAAACTGCAAGGAAGGATTCATCTCTCTTGACCCTAAGAGTGGATCCAATCTGATTGAAGAGTTTTTGAGGTAAGTAAGATTTGTTCAGAGAAAGTCTTATTTACTTGAGTCAAGGGTGGGCAGCCTTGGTATCTCAACATTGTCCTTGAAGAAGATACTTGAAAAAAGGATTGAATACTTTATAAGTGTTCATGACATGATCTGGTGGAGCTCAACTGCAGTAGTGAAGAAGGGTTATTGGACAAGGATTTAAGATCAATTGCTATTTATGGAATCCACAAGTATTTAATTGATTATCCTTGAGATTCAAGATTGTTGATGTTCAACAAGATGTTGGAACATCTCATCAACAGAGTTTATGCAGAATCATGGGAGGGGTACTGCATACGCTTTAGCATCTGTTTTAATCATGGGTGTTGACCTAAGAAGTGGCTTCATTCGTGTGTGACAGAAGCATGTGTTCTCTGGAGAGTTTCCTGGCAAGAAACTAGTCTGGACCTTGATGCTATTGAAGATGAAGATGAAGACATCATAATCTTGATGATTACAGCTTGGATCAGTTTATTTTTGATCTAGGTGTTTTGGAGCATGGTCTGCTCTGGTTGTGAAGGTCGAGGATAAGTGGCAGTTATCTCTGGCTTTCTATTGACGACTCTACTAAGGGAAGTGGCATTCTTTGGTATGGCTATGGGGTAGTCTTGGACTACTTATTTTATGAAGATTCAGATGTGGCAGGTTTGAAGTCTTTGGAGTTTCAATGCAGGATGGAGGTTGTCTACTCAAACTTGGTTGTTGAATCAAGTCTATGAGAGCATGGAACTCTTGTTCTGCAAAGGGAGAAGGTTCTTCTAAGTGGCAGAAGGAGGAGCTGAATTCAACAGTTGGATGTCATATCAAAATGGTCTGACATCTAGCTTAACATCAAAAGTCTAAGATGGTGTTGTGGCACATCATCTTAAGATAAGGTGATCTACAGGAGAATGGAAGTTATGGATTCTTCAAAAAGGTCTATCTCATGCAGTTTGTGGGAGCTGTGGATGGGAAGATGTTACATGACTAAGAGGCTTGGTGGATCCAAGATGTCTTGCTATAGGGCAAGTAGTTCATATGACTTAAAGATCTAATTTCAGTAGTGGATCAGTGTATCTTGTGGGAGTTCTGAATATGAGTGAGGTCAATCAAAAGGTGGCATTTGATTGGTTTCACAATGTGCGTTCAAGCAGGATGCTTGAAACTGATTGCTCTTTTGTAGAAGAGTAGTTAGTTGAAATTGTTGAAGGTTCTAGTTCTCTGGGAGCTTGTGGCAGAAGTTATGGGTTGAGGATGGAAGCATACCTTCTTTGGTGGATGGGAGTTTATTTCTCTCTGGGTTTCTGAAGTTTTCTTTGTTCAAGCTGGTGGCTCAGTGTTGTTTGAAGATCTTCAGTGTGGATTACTATGCTGATAGTAAGTCCAGTGGTGTAGCATATCAAGAACCATGGTGTGTGGTGTCTGTGATGTGTGGAAGATGTCCTAACTGATGTTAGAACATCTTTGGGTTGTTAATCCTTGGTAAAGGATTTCAGGTTCTGTGATAAACTGGTTACTTGCATCGTGCCTAAGAAGTATCTACAATGTCATATGGGAGAATGATGGAGTTGAAGAACTGTCTTGGAAGATTGATGTAAGTGTTTACAAAGACTGAAGTGGATCACGAGTTGATTGCTTGGAAGTCTGTTTCCTGAATGCTTTTGGAAGTGGAGATTCACCAAAAATCAGAAGTATTCCAAGTTATCATACGGGAGAATGATAAGGAATGACTGTCTTAGATTGCGGGGTGTCTATATCTATTGCTGGATGGGTAAGGTCAGTGGAAAATATTGCATAAGGGGATGGTGCCTCTGGGAGCAAGTTATACTAGTAGTGGATCAGTTTAGCAGCTGTGAAGTTCTGGAGCATGCATACGATAGCTGACATCGTTATAACAAACTAAGGGGCCCTATTCATCTCTTTGAGGAATGTGAAGCATTCTGATTCAATTGGTTTGTGCCTCAAGTAGCTGGAGGTCTATACATGAGAATTCAAGAGGAGTTTGTGTGGTGTGTAGATGGTTGCAGGATGAGGGGGATCAATGGGACTTTGATCTCAAGCTAAGAGTTTGTTATGGTTGGTATACACTTCCTCACGGGTATCATGATGGTGATCACGTGTGAGTGATTATTGTTTCTTGTCAGAGGAAACAATAAGAGAGTTGATGATTACGTTCAGCAGGTGTGTTGAATAGAGAGTTCGCTCTTGAAGACAAGAAGATGCGTCTTATGTTTTCCAGTCATTAGCTTGGGTGTTATGCGGAGGAGCACCAGTTACCTTAGTCAGGGGGAGAGGCCTCTTGATCTAAGATGAATTTCCAGTTTGCGTTTGTGCATCAAGCAAACTGAGATGTCAAGGAGGATGGCTTGACATTATTGTTATAGTTCCAGTTTGTATTTGTGCGTCAAGCAATCTGAGATGTCAAGGAGGATGGCTTGACATTATTGTTGTAGTTCCAGTTTGCATTTGTGCGTCAAGCAAACTGAGATGTCAAGGAGGATGTCTTGACATTTTGTATTGTTGCAAGTTGTGGGAAACTTGGCAGTGCATGCTAAATGGCTCTTATTGGATGCTTAAGAATCATTGATTAAGTCTGGAGGAATTATTTTTCTCTGCAGGCTGTAATCACAAAATTGTGAAGTTATTCATCAATACAGAAGTTTTCTTGAGGGACAATGTCTGACATGATGTTAGAATATTGTTAAGGACATGCTTTGTGAGTAATTGGTCTTTTGGACGGTGAATATTGCATTATACGCGTGGTAAACACGTTCATCGTTACTTGCATTATTGTTGGGCGGTTTTCTTGAAGAAGAAACAGTCAAAGCTTTCTTAGCCGGTACGCATTGGATTTTGGTGATGTTAAAACCTTAAAGTAATAACCGCATTGAAGCTTCAATAAATCGTTACTTTCGAAGGAAAGTTCTTGGTTATTTAAGGGTGTTCTTGGGGCAGTTCGTTTCAGTATTGGGATATTCTTTGTGGTATGGTTAAAATGTCTTTTGTTCGAGTCTGGAAAAATGTTGGTTGGGTATGGGAATGTCTTGGTTTCTTTTGCCAATTTCTGGCTAAAAAGGGGGAGTATAGGTCACTAATGCGGGGATACATGGGTTGTTCTTACAGTTGTTACAGTTGTTCTACAAGGATGATAGACAAGATGTTATAACATCCTGTCTGAGTGTAAGTTTCCTTTGTGTCATGTGACATGAGTTAAGAATCAAGTTGTGTCCTGTGACCCGAGTTACATGCCTCAAATACTCAGATTCATGAAGACTACAATTGATCTCTGAAGGGGGAGTGTGGGTGAAAAGAATGTTCTTGTACTGACTTCTTTAGAAGTTTCTATTGCCTGGACATTTGTCCAATTCGCTTATCCTGGTTTACTACTTTTCTCAAGGGTGGCAGTACCGTCCCAATGGTTAAGGGGGATTCAGAGTTATCTTCTTCCTCATGTACACCAACTTAGTTTCGGGTTGCACAATATTCCATTCATATCCACCACTCAGGGTGAAGAGATGTTCAAAGTGTTTTAGCCAAAATTTGTCAAAAGGGGGAGATTGAAAGCACCTTTGTTTTGACAAAGTTTTGGTATAACACATTGATGATAAAGATGAATAAATCTGGACTGAACAGAGACGTTGAAGAAGATGTTATGACATCTTGAAGTACTGCACTGATTTGGCAAGTGTCAATCTATAACAAATCAGCCAAGAAATAATGCCCATGGATCAAGGATTGAAGACTGAAGCCCAAGGAAGCAGAAGCCTATAAATATATGACTTAGACCTAGGTTTTGATATGCCTTAGTACGCCTGTTGTAACCTTGTTTTTTTCTTGCGTAAGAAACAAGGGTTTAGGGTTTTGAAAGTCGTTGGCTTTCTAGGTTGTAAGTCTCCCTTTGTATCAGTTGATACACTGTGGTAGATATAGGTGTCACACATATCCATAAGCCTTGAGGTATTGGATTGTGTATTGTTCTTGGATGAAGATTTTAAGCAAATCTGAGTTAGCTTGTTTGTCAAGTATGCTTGACAAATTTATGTATTGATAGGGATGATGTAGAAATCACAGTTGGTGATTAAGGGAAGTGAGTGGGGTATCTCATATCAGGGTTGTAAACGTTTGAGTTTAGCCTTGGTAAAGATGTTCATGGGGTAGATGTTAGGGATAAAGTTGTAAACGGGGGAGTTTAGCTTTGTAACAGTCTACAGATAGTGAAGTCTTCTTCCTGGATTGGTATCCCCCAGATGTAGGTGAGTTGCACTGAACTGGGTTAACAATTACTGTGTTCTTTATCATTCTGCAGATTTACGTTTTCTGTTAGGGTTCATGATAAACATGTTGGATCAGATGTCGTGACATCTGTGAGTATGCAGTTCTGATATTTAAGGTATCAGTCTGCTGTTGCGGCTTCTAGTTTAAATGATTATGCAGCACAATGTCTTGACATGTGCTAGGACATCTGCTGTCTGCATAGGCCAGAATTTCACTTGACCTAATTCAAACCTAATGGATGGGTTCCATAGGTGTTATAGAGTGTCTTGAATCATGTCCCAAAGTTTGGGAACATTTCTTGGTCAAAACTCAAAGATACAGTTGACTTTTCATCAGGAAACCCTAATTGGTCCAAATGATTTTGAATCTTTGTACTGCTTATGTACCAAGTGTTTTGGGTCAATCCAATCTTGTAAATGGATCTATATGATGTATTAGAGGTCTTCAAAACACTTCTTGAGGTCTTGGCTCATGTCTTGCTCCAAAAGTCAACTTAGGGGTGAATTAGGTCAAGAAACCCTAATTTCTGATTTTTGATGAATGCATCCCCTGAGGCTATTTTGACTTGATGATTGGACTCATAAGGTCCCTTTGAACTCCTTGAGTTATGTTTTGAAGTATTGGCTCCTGCCGAGATGAAAATTTTCATCTGGAGGCCTTAGTCGACCAAAACCCTAATTTGGTGATACTGGCGATCTTGAGGCTTGATCCACTTGAAATGTTGCAACCTTGTGCTTAATTCTTGATGTGGGAGACCTCTTGATCCATTATGGGTGTTTGAGAGGTTATACAAATTGAAGATCATGTCAATTCTTGATTGATCCTTTGTCTGAGTTCTCTGAGAGGGCTAAAACCCTAATTCTTGGTTGTAGTGAATGCTCAACAATCCTTGAGAAGATTGATGAGGTATGACGGTACATCTATATTATGGTGATGATTTGCATAATGATGGGAAATCTTGTGGTCAAAATTTGGAGTATGACACTTCTCCTAAATCAATTTTTTCCAAAGGATCCTGCGCTAGCATCTTTATGTTGTGTGACAGCAGGTCCCTTTCGAATCCCTAAGGATGTCCGTCATAAATGACGTCGAGCCTTTAGCCTTGCACTTCTTGTTTATCCTTATCTGGTGAATCTGGTTCAAAGTCTATGTCAGGCCCCTTAAGGTGCTCATCATCTTCTTTGGCTTTGACAACTATGTATTTAACTTCGGCCTCTAAGGCCGCTTTTAATTTGTTTTCGGCTACGTGAGCCGAAATCCTTTCCATTGTCTTGGATTCAGGCATATCCATGAAATTCATCTCCCCAGCCAATTGGATGGATGTATGATGTCCCTTCAAACATGAGGTCCTCACCTACAAGCTCACTATCCCATTGAAACCCATAAGTTATGTGTAAGCAAAAGGAATAATATGCTGCATCCGTAGGGTCGAATGCAAAATCTGCAGGTCGACAAGGGGCAATATTTGTTAAGTTCCTGTCGAAATTTCGTATATCCACATGGTTTACTTCATCTAAGAAGTAACTTTAATATGCCTCGATGTTCTCCACCATGCCGTCATTTCGCCATATGGTAATCCTCTGATTCATCGAAGATGGTACCGCTCTGTCGCATTGAGAATCGGAGACCATAGCTATTGAGTTAGCTAGGCTTCACAAATCTTAAGAAATCAACATCGATCTTTAATTTATCCAAGGGAAGGGATAAAGAAAGAATAACCCATAAACATGCAATGCAAAAAAAAAAAAAATAATAAAGAGATATAAGGTTCAGGGGTTGGTTATACTAAAGGAATGTATTAGCACCCTAAGTATCTATAGTATCCTATAGGAACCTGTTGTTGTATTTGTGTTATGTTAAAAGTTGTTTGCTATGGGATTGACTGGGAAGATGAGAAGAGAAATGTTTTTTATTGTTTTTTTTTGTGTTTGGAAAGACACAAAGTCTTGTGCCTACGTAGAAATGAAGGATCAAAGCCTCGTAGTTCGGGGTATAAATTGAAAAGGGTGTGTTATGTATATTTTAATGAATAAAAGACAAGTTGTCCTCTTAAGGAGAATACTCAACTTATCCATCACTAATATGTGGAAGATGGATGTTTGCTTCACATTGAGAGAAAGGCTCCAACTTGGATATATAATCAACAAGTATGCCACATACCTCTCTCAAGTGGAAAAGAATCAATCATCTTTCTCACAATGTCATAAGGTAAGAGAATTATATCTCAACTAAGGATGGCTAATGTCTAATATTTTTAGAAAGGTTTTAAATTGAAAACCCATAGTGGCAAAAGATTTGAATTGAAGTTTATGTCTTTTAGTCTTTGGGAAAGAGTTTTGAATATGCTTAAGATGCCTTTGGAGCATTTGTTAAGAAAAGAGTTAAAAAGATCAATGACCTAAAGTCAAGGTTTTTATTGAAAGTGGTTTTGAGTTTAAGAAAGGGGAAACCCTAATTTGAGTTGTCTAAGTTATAAATAACCTAAGGGAAAGTTCCTAAGGGATAGCAAGTTTAATTAACATGAGAGATATGTAGAAGAAGATGTAAAGATGCATATGCAAATGACATTAAGTCAACAATGAGTCCCTCCCTTGGATTTAGGCAACACGGTACAATTATATACAATTATTCAATCAAGAACGTAAACATGAAGTATATTAACAAATATGGATAAACATTGATCAACAAATATGTACAAATAAAACACTTGGTCATGGTATGCAACATTCATGTGAATAAGGAGCATGGGCACATTATTTACAAGGTATGCTTCAACAAGATAAGTTAAGGACCAAGTCATAACTTAAATCAAAGCAAGATTATTATGAACCATCTAAGAGAAACATGGTACAACAATTAACAACATGTATACACCAAGACAAGCATCAACACATGGATAAAGATTAGGGCATGGTTTCATCACATTTTTATGTCAAGAAACAAGTTCTAAACACATGGATAACTTGAAACAAAACATGAACAATAATCAATCATCTAAAGCATTCAAATTAAGACAAAGATGACATTGAGAACAAGCATGGATAAGTCATGGATCTAGCATTAAAGATAATCAAGGCATGAACAACATATGAACAAAAAGATCCTAATTTATCAACATGAATAACAACCATGACACTTTAACATTTTTTAAAGGAACATGATCACACATGAACATTGCCATGAATATTTAACTAAGGCATAACAAAATTCAAGACAATATCAAAGATAAACACAAGTCCTCATAAATAAATGCAAGAAGAAATGAGAAATATTTTTTAGGGTTTTTAATTAAAAGAAATGATTAATAAACATATATTTTTTATTTTAATTAATATGTTAAAATAAAATAAAATTAAGACTTTGATGAAAATAAAATATTTTTTGTGTTTTTGAAAATATTATAGGTGATAAAATAAAAGGGAAGAAAAAAAGAATAAACAATTAAACATGAATTAAAAGAAAATAGAAGGAAAATGAAATAGAAAATGAAAAAGGGAAAATAAGGTCTAAAAAAAGAAGGAAATGCTGCCAAGGGGTCTTGAACCCACGTCCTAAGGGTGGCAGCCTAAAACCTCAACCATCTGGCCATGCACTGCATTGTGACTAAAGGACGCGCGCGGTGAATAAAATATGATGCTTCATGGTAAAATGTAGAAAAATAAAATGGCGAAAAGGTCTGGGGCGAGGGGGATTCGAACCCCAAACCCTTCGCTTCACCCAAACACACTCAAAACCAGCTCATGACTTCTGGGGCGCAATGCCAATTCAAGTAATAATATCCAAACAATAAATAATATATTAAACTTAATGTTTAAAAATGGATTTCGCGCCACCCAACCTTCTTCTTCCTCACGAGCATCACCACCATTGTAGGATCCCTTCAAAACTCTAACTCTCTCATTTCTCAACCAAAATTGAAAAATATAAACATCAAATTTGATCAGAATTGAACAAGGAATCCAATGGTGCCAATTAATTTCATTTATTTTAACTCTAATGCACACAATAATTCAAACAACAGTAAGAACCTTAAAATTAAAAGTCAATATGAAATTCCAAACATCACTGATCAAGATCAATTGGCACAAGGGTATCGATCACTGCATTATGGCAATTAATTTGGCAGCTTAAATGAAAGAAAATGATGCACAAATCATGGAGTTTTAGAAGTGAAAAGCTTAACTATTGGAGTAAGTCCAATGATCCTTTAAATGAAATTTTAGAGGATGAATGATGATGCAATTGGCTCCACTGAACCTCTTGGAAGCTGTTGCAATGCTTAGTTTGCTTCAAAACCCCTCTAATTCCTCAACTCGAATCCTCTTGCAAGTGTCAAAATGGGATTTTTATTTCTGGTTTAGAGGTGTTACAAATGGTATGTGATGATCTGGATAGATTCTATGAAGTTTGTGTGAGGTATTTGAAAGGTTAGAATGAAGGGAGATGGCCAGAACAGAGAGTTGTGGAGTTTTTGGCTTCTTGGTCAACAATACGACCAATGGAGGGTTGACTTTTTGATTGGGATGATTTCTGGTGTTGTGATGAGTTTGGACAATTTATATGGATGATTTATGGTGTGTTGGAGTGATTGGTTTGAGTGTTTGATGATTGTATAGAGTTTTGGAAGGTTTTGTGATTTTGGTGCAAAGTGAGGAACAAGAAGAAACTTTAATGTATTTTTGCTGCTATGCCGATATTGTGGAATGATTCTTGGCTCAATGTTGTTTTTTTGCATATAGTATGAGGTGGTATTTATAGTGAAAACAATATGATGCAAGTTGCCAAGGTTTGGAGGGATTGGATCATGAACCAATGGACAAAAGTGCTTTTGCATAAAGTTGGTTTCAAGTACAATTGAGCCATGCTTTCTAGGGTGACTTACTAGTTGACTTCCTGTGTCTTTTCTAGATCACACAAGTTTCTTCTGATGTATAAGTCAGCTCTTATAGCTTCTTGGACAAGCAAGGGTTAAAAATCACTATTCAAGTATTATCCATAATGTAAATGAAAATGGCACATATGATTACGACTTTCTTTAATGAATGGGGATCAATTGTGCAGAAATTTGGTATCCTTGGCAAGATTTCATGGAGAGGAACAAGTTCCTAGTAGATCACATGCTCAGAAAATGCTTGGAGGATGGGCAAAAGATTCTTCAAACTCATGTGAAAATCTTTTGTGCAATTCTGTCTTGGTTCAAAATTGCCTTACCATGGTCACTTTGCAAATTCATAACTTCATGCTCAAGCAAGATAATCTCATGTTCTTAGTACCATTGGAAATATGAGATCACATAATACAAATTTGAGGTTAATCACTTAGAAAGAATCACTTTGGATCATTGAGATAATTGGCCAACAAAATTGGACTTTTCACTGATTTATACTTAGAAAAATTTCTAAGTTTTTGACATTTTCACATCTTGAAAAACCTCAACTTTGAACAATCATATCTTCCAATTGGTAAATACTTTTGAGTCCATTATTTCACCAAATTGAAGCGTGTTATACTATATTTAAAATGAGTCCTCAAGTGTTTTCATTAGATGCTTGAGGAAGAAGTTATGGTCTTGGAAAGTAGGGCATTTGATCACACAATTTTGTAACTTAAAAGATTTCTTTGATTTTTTTGATTAGTCATGATCAAATTCACCTATTTTTATGATCCTTGACTTGTGGAGTCCATGTTTGACAAAAAATATCAAAAGTCAAACCTTGACTTTGATGAACAGTTGATTTTTTTCCAATTGAACTTGATTTATTCAATTGCCAATGGATCAATCTCTTTGAATCAATCCAACCATATGAATGGGATAAGATGATTTCCTTGAGATTCTTGAATCATGTATTAAGGTGTAGGATCATGCCTTGCTTAAAAAGTCAACTCAGGGTTGAATTAGGTCAAAACCCTAGTTTGGTGCATCAGATGACTTGGGGCTTGATGAAATGATATTGATGGAATCTTGAACTTGATTTTTGATGTAAGGAGACCTTTGTTCATGTTGAGAGGTTGAGGATCACATTACTCCTTAATTGGACAACTTCTTGAACTCTTAGTTCCAAAAACCCTATCTTGCAGTCAAAGTAAACCAAAGCACATACTCTTGTAATCTCAATGGGTTAGCAATGCATAAGAACACACACATGAGATGATTGATGTCATGTTAAAAATGATGAAAATGAGGTGGAATCTTAGGGTTAAAAATTAGGGTGTGACAGATGCCCCTATTTAAGTTTCTTCTATCCGGTGATATAGAGATTGAAATCTTTGTCTCGATGAGATAGGAGAGAATTAAATATAAACATGCACAAATTTTGGCTCTAAGATACGACAAAAATGCTCATGATTTGATATGATACGAAATGCAAGACAAAGATCCTGTGGGGAATAATGCCACCGGAGAAAAGTGTATTGGGGAATGAGACTGCAACTCCATTGGGTAAAGATTGACAACTTCAATGGGGAAGAGACTACCAATTGGCAAAGACAATAAATCTCCCCACGCCTCGGGTCACAAGTCCCAAACGGGTCTCAATTTTTCTTTAATAAAGCCTGGCACTTGAAAAGGGTAACAATAAACTTCCTCATGCTTCGGGTCACAAGCCACAAACGGGTCTAAGTTTCTTCTTATCAAGGTCATTCAATTGAAAAGGATAATAATAAACCTCCCCACGCTTCGGGTCACAAGCCACGAACGGGTTTTAGTTTCTTCTTTAATCAAGTCTTTCACTTGAAAAGGGTAAAAATAAACTTCCCCACGCTTCGGGTCATAAGTCACGAATGGGTCTCAGTTTTTTTCTTATCAAGGTCTTTCACTTAAAAAAGATAACAATAAACTTCCCCACGCTTCGGGTAACAAGCCACGATCGGGTCTCATTTTCTTCCTGAAAAGTGTAATAATAAACTTCCCCACGCTTCGGGTCACAAGCCACGAACGAGTCTCAGTTTCTTCATGAAAAAAAGGGTAATAATAAACTTCCCCATGCTTTGGGTCACAAGCCACGAATGGGTCTTAGTTTCTTCTTATCAAGTCTTCCACTTAAACTGGTTAACAATAAACTCTTGAGGAAGTAATCACTTGTGGGAAAGTATCTTCACAGGGGATTAGGAATTTCACTGGAGATTTATAACTTCACTGGGGATCTTCAAGGAGATGCGGGCCGGTTAACTCATAAAACAGATTTCTCAAATAAAGAGAAAGGTCATATATATCTTCATCACACTTCTCCGACGGGACTTCCGAGGAAATGCCATTTGATAGAAACAAATTTGAATAGTGAGCTCATTGGGGAGCATTGCTAACTGTAGTTTAAAATTGTATTGGAATACATAGAATTCTGGTACCAGGATATCTCAAATAAAGAGAAAAACGCTTGTAAAAATCTTCAACAAACTTCTCTGACGGGACTCCGGAGAGATGCCATTTAATGAAGGTAAAGCTGATAATCTTTGATAATTCCATCGGGGATAGACAAACTGTCCTGAAGAGACTGCCATTTGCCATCCAAAAGAGAACTCGAGAATAAAACAAGTTACTCAAATAAAGAGGCCGCCACTTGTTGTTAGGTATAAATTTCAAGAGAGGGTTACAACAACACTGTTGGGGAATAAAAGTTGTCTTCAATGGGGATTTGCAAATAGAATCTTCATGGGCAGACAAAGTGCAAAATAAATACACTCTCAATCTAGGTCTAGCAGCCTAGAGAGATTTGAAATCATAAAGGTCAGGGACCAAAGTTTAGTCCAGGAATGAGCTGGAGAGAACAGTCAAATAAGACTCTATCCAATGAGGAATGAACTCGACTGGGGTTTTATCCTATCCAAATGTGGAAAGGAATAGCTAAAGCAATATCGTCCACGAGGAATGAACTCAGTGGGGAATTAGAAATGATATACAATTCCTGCTTAAGGTTGACAACTCTATTGAGAGAGATGAAAAACAAAGTCACTTGGGGATAAACACAGCCAAAGTGAGTAATGTAAACAACACCACGAAAAATGTGAAATGAACATGTATCATGTATATGTGTATGAATGTATGTCATGTTATGTTTATGCTGACAAAAAAGACGAAGAAGATAAACTGGAGATGAAATAAACATCTCAGTCGGATACTCAGCCACTCTTAACAAGATGAAGACATCACAGGGGATGAATTGAAAGCCACATTTGGAACAAAGTCCTGCTTCAAGGCTCCAATCTCTCTGGGGAGAGGAAGATACTTCACTTGGGGATAACCCAAAATAATCTTCTATCATCAAAAATCTACTGAAGGAAAACAAAATGAATTCCTCTTCATGGGGAGAAAAGATCCATTGGGGGAAGGATCATCTATAATAGAGAAACTTGGATCAAGATGTAGCTGGAATGACAAGTTCGAGACTTCATAAGGGATAAAATAAATATCCACTTCTTTGGAGAGGTATGAATCAAAGTCGTTGTTGGGGATGCCAGAGCTGAGACTTCATGGGGATGAAATAAACATCCACTTTGCTGGGAAACCTAAGTCAGAGTCATAGCGGAAGATGCCAGAGCTGAGACTTCATGGGGATAAAATAAATATCCACTTCACTGGGGAAGATTGGAGTTGAAGGAACCGACTGGGGAAATCCTGTCGTCAGACATGCCACAATCGCCTGAAGTAAAGACTTACTGGGGATATGTATATTATAAAACAACATTGCTCTGCATTTCAAAGTCTACCATTCTTAGAGAAACTGTTGATGCCCTTTTCGTGTTCATAAATCAAAGTAAAAACACACGCACACAAATTTTTAAAAGCAAGGGTAAAACATTTCAACTTTGTCTCAAAAGATGCTATCAAAAATAGAAAAGACATTTTGCAAGATAAAAATAAAGATAAGAATTGCAAACAAATGGATAAGGCCTAAATTTCGTCAATTGAAGGGTAGTCAACAAATGGCGTGACTCCATGGATCATTAAAAATTTTGGAAAATGGTAAATAATAAAAAGGTTACATAAAAAAATGACAACTATTCTCCCTAATAATCTTAAGTTCCAAAATGCTCTTGAGCTTCTGAAGACTTGGCTTAAGAAATCTTTGATGATAGTAGTCGCCTTAGACAATCTAGTCCGATTTGATGCTGTTACTAGCCACGATCCCTAACTTTTGCCTAGATTTCCTTTTCAGGTTTTCAATCTACTGGGATAATATTTTTCTGTTTTGTCTCTAATTTTTGCCTGGACCACCCTTTCGGGTTTTTAGGCCACCGAGACGCCCATTTTTACCTAAGTCGCCCTCTCGGGTTTCCAACTTAGCGAGCTGTTCTTTTCATTTTTTTAGGCATGGTATTTCTTGGTTGCATCAATATTCACAGGACAAGTGATCTTCCTTCCATCCATATTTGCAAGAATCAATGCATCGCCAAAGAAGGTTTTCTTTACAACGTATGGGCCATCATAGTTATGAGTCCACTTGCCCCTAGAATCAGTGATGAAAGACTGGATTTTCTTGAGCACAAGGTCACCTTCTCTGAATTCACGAGGTCGAACCTTCTTATCAAAAGCCTTTTTATCCTTTTTTGGTACAACTGACCATGGCATAAAGCCGTCATTCTCTTTTCTTCAATTAAGTTCAATTAGTCATATCTGCTTTGAGACTATTCAGCCTCAGATAGCTTAGCCTCTATCAGAACTCCCATCAAAGGAATCTCATCTTCTACGGGGAGCACTGCTTCCATGCTATACACAATAGAAAATGGGGTTGCCTCCGTCGACGTGTGAACTAAAGTGCGGTACCCATGCAAAGCAAATGGGAGCATCTCTTGCCAATCTTTGTAAGTGACAACCATTTTTGAATGATCTTCTTGATATTTTTATTAGCAGCCTTGACAACACCATTCATCTTTGGTCTATACGGGGACGAGTTTTGATGTTCAATCTTGAACTCCCCACACATCTCTTTCATCATTTTATTGTTCAAGTTTGACCCATTATCAGTGATGATTTTATTTGGGACCCCATAGCGGCAAATAAGCTGATTCTTGATAAATCTGACGACCACTTGTCTGGTGACGTTTGCATACGACGCAAATTCTACCCACTTGGTGAAATAATCAATGGCTACTAGAATGAAGCAATGTCTATTTGAGGCTTTGGGTTCTATCATTCCAATCATATCAATTCCCCACATAGAGAAAGGCCAAGGAGAAGAGATAACATTAAGAAAAGTTGGTGGTACATGGATCTTGTTTGCATATATCTGACATTTGTGGCATCTTTTAGCAAATCTGCAACAATCAGACTCCATTGTCATCCAATATTAGCCTGCTCTCAGAAGTTTGTTTGCCATTGCATGTCCATTGGCATGAGAGCCAAAGGATCCTTCTTGAGTTTCAGTCATTAACATGTTTGCTTCTCGTTTGTCTACACACCGTAGCAAGACCATGTCAAAGTTTCTCTTATACAACACATCATTGTTCAAAAAGAAATTACCATCCAATCTTCTCAATGTCTTCTTATCTTTGTTTGATGCCCCATGTGGGTATTCCTATCTTCGAAGAAAGCATTCAATGTCATAGTACCAAGGCTTATCATCATTGACCTCTTCTACTGCAAATACATGTGCGGGTCTTTTAAGGAGCATAAGATCAATCTTAGGAATGTCATTCCAACGGTTCACCACAATCATAGAAGCTAATGTTGCCAAAGCATTCGCCATTCGGTTCTCGTCACGAGGAACATGATGAAACTCGGATTTGTTAAAGAAATGGAGCAATCTTCTCGCATAATATCTGTAAGGAATCAATCCATCTTGACGAGTTTCCCACTCTCCCTTGATTTGGTTGATCACTAAGGCAGATTCTCCATACACATCCAAATTCTTGATTCTCAGGTCAATTTCCTCCTCAAGGCCCATGATGCACGCTTCGTATTCAGCCATGTTGTTTGTACAGGTGAAGGTTAACCTTGCAGTAAAGGGGATATGAGATCCATGAGGTGTCACAATAATTTCCCCCAATCCCTTTGCCATAGGCATTGACAGCTCCATCGAAGATTAAACCCCATTGGGATTCTGGCTTAGGCCCTTCATCTGGAAACGACTCTTCACAATCTTTCATTTTCAGGTACATCACGTCTTCATCGGGGAAGTCATCTTGGACAGATTGATGATCTTCAATCGGGTGATGATCCAAGTGGTCAGCTAGAACACTCCCCTTTATAGCCTTTTGAGTGTGGTATTTGATATCGTATTATGACAATAACATTTACCAACGGGCCATCCTTCCAGTCAAGGCAGGCTTCTCAAAGATATACTTGATTGGGTCTATCTTAGAAATCAACCAATTAGTATGGTTCAACATGTACTGACGAAGAAGTCGAGCAGCCCAAGCTAAAGCACTATAGGTCTTTTCAAGTGGTATATTGTGTGCTCCTTCTTTCTTGTTTCATCTTGTTGACCGAGTACACAACCCATGGAGTCTTCCAAGATATAGTCAAATACACGATCAAGGGTCTTCCTTCAATGGGAGGGATCAAAATTGGAGGCTCAAGGAGGTATTATTTGATGCTGTAAAATGCCTTCTGACATTCCTCTGTCTAAACACAACCTTGATCTTTTCTGAGGAGTTTGAAGATCGGCCCACAGGTAGCAGTCATATGCGATATGAATCGTGAGATATAATTTAGGCGTCCAAGAAACCCTCTGACTTGCTTTTCAGTTGTTGGAGGTGGCATTTCTTGAATGGCTTTAACTTTGTCAAGATCGATCTCAATTCCTCTTTAGCTAACAATGAAACCTAGGAGCTTTCCTAAGCGGGCACCAAATGTATACTTGTTCGGGTTCAAACGAAGTTGATATTTCCTCAACCGTTGGAATAACTTCAAAAAATATTCCACATGTTCTTCTTCAGTCTTGTACTTAGCAATCATGTCGTCCACATAAACTTCAATGTCTTTATGCATCATATCATGGAAAAGAGTAGTCATAGCCCTTTGATATGCTGCGCCAACATTTTTCAGACCAAAATGCATCACTCTATAGCAAAAAGTGCCCTAAGGTGTGATAAACGAAGTCTTCTCCATATCTTCAGGTGCCATCCTGATTTGGTTATAACCTGAGAAACCATCCATGAAAGAAAATACCTAGAATTTAGCAGTGCTATCGACCAACATATCAATATGCGGCAAAAGGAAATCATCTTTCGGATTGTCCTTGTTTAAATCTCTATAATCCATACACATACAAACTTTTCCATCTTTATTTGGAACGAGAACAATATTGGATAACCATTCAGGATACTTTGATGTGACGAGAAACCCTGCATCAATTTTTTTCTGCACCTGTCTTTAATCTTGAGGGTCATGTTTGGACGAGTTCTTCTTAGCTTTTGATTGACCAGCGGACACTCAGCTTCAAAGGAAACCTATGCTCCACAATATCTATGTCTAACCCAGACATATCTTCATAAGACCAAGCGAACACATCAAGATACTCTTTAAGTAGCTCAATCCTTCTTTCTTTGATGGCGGGAATGAGAAATGCCCCAATCTTTACCTCCTTTCGGTCCTCTTCTGTACCCAAGTTGATTACCTCTACTGGATATTTGTGAGGATGAATGGTTTTTTCCTCATGCTCAAGTAATTTATAGATCTCATCAGGAATCCCTTCTTTATCTTCCTCTTCTGCCTCAAACACAGGAAACTCAAAATTGGGAGATAGCATTGGGTCATTATTTTTAATGGTTTGTTCGTGCATTAATCTGCACATGCGATTTATGCTTTATTTTAGAATCAATGAAAAGTGAGTGTGTGCAAACATGAAAGTGATTATGTGATATATTTTTGGTTATTTAGGATTACCATTTTCCAGAAAAAAGTAAAAAGTAAAAACAATAAGATGGAACATAAAATGGCAATTTTATTGATGATAGAAAATTTTGAAACAAAAGACCTAACAAAAATACACCTTTGCCTTGGGCAGAACAAAGGTAATTATTAAGATAAAGCCCATACACCTACTCATTCGCCTTGGGCTGAGCGAAGAGTTTAAAACATAACAAAGAAAAATACTTAGATAAATGAACAAAGGTAGGGACATCAACAGCACTCCAATTTTGGCATACTGCTCCATGCACAATAATGCCTGGAAAATCTTCTTCAGATTCATCATCAATGACGGCATCGACTTCAGGCGTATTAATGAACCCTCCCTTGCGGAACACTTCTTGAATTGGTCTGATAATCCCATCTTCAACAGCAGCTTTAGTGGAAATAGCAGAGAAACCAAGACCTTATATATTCTTGTTTTCTGGCAGCATTAAAACTTGCTCCCATCCATCATTGGAGCCACTCTCCACAGCATGTTGAGTATATTTTAAAGATGAAATGGAAATCCCACTCTTTTTGGCGCTACTGCCAACAATCGAAATAGCTTGGAACTGGGTTCCAATTGCTTCATCTTTATCTATATAGGAGAAAGAGGAGGGGTGGCTCACCTCCAAGGCCTGCTCCCCACACAACGTTACCAGTTTTCCTTCTCGGATAAACTTGAGCTTTTGATGGAGCGTTGATGTGACTGCCCCAACTTCATGAATCCATGGTTAACCTAACAGACAGCTGTAAACCGCACGGATATCCATTACTTGGAAGGTGATTTGAAAGTGTGAGGCCCAATAGTCATTGGAAAATCTACCTCTCCAATAACGGTCTTTCTTAATCCATCAAAAGCTTTGAAAATAATTCCACTTGGCCTCATGGGAACCCCCTGATACGACAATCTGGATAAAGTTGTTTTGGGCATCACATTCAATGACGATCCAGTGTCAACCAGCACACTGGATAGCGCATGATTCATACAGTTCATTGAAATGTGCAAAGCCAAATTGTGATTCCTCCCATCCTCTAGGAGCTCTTCTTCATAGAATCCCAAATTGTTGCAAGAAGTAATGTTACCAACAATTCCACTGAATTGATCAATAGTCACGTCATAATCAACATAATCTTGCTCGAGAACTTTTTGCAGAGCCTCTATATGCGCTTTTGAACTCATCAATAACTGCAACACTGAAATCTTGGATGGCGTCTGTAAAAGTTGGTCAACGATCTTGTACTCACTCTTTTTAATCAGCTTTAATACCTCATCAGAATCAGAAGTGAGACCAGTCCCACTGAAATGTCCCACAGTAGAATCATTCATAGGTGGTTATTCAAAGGAAATCTAAGCCCTCTTTCGAGGGGTCGTGGAGAATACACGGTCACTTCTAGTAACCCTACTTACATCAGGTATATTAACAACAGAGGGAAAAACAGGTGAGGGTACCTCCTTTCCATATTCCAGCATAGTCGCATTGTACTTATACAGAACTACCTTATTAGAGATGTAGGGAGTTGGGCCTCGTATGTTGATAATTAGAGGAGTCACTGAAGAATTTCTACTATCATAGGTAATCTCTACACGCTCCAGTTAATTGAAATGTGGTACTACGACAAATGCCTCATCCTCATCCATAACATCGGGATTTCTATCATAAGTAATGGTAATGGCCCTTCGATCTAACAGATCCCGAATATCACACCTCACAAGACGACAACCTCACAGATTCACGGAACAGATTCGACAGGCCGCATAGTTGTGACGTTCATGGTTGAAAAAGGCAAGTCTTGTCAGGCTGCCATGTATACTCACCAATGACTCTTGGATAATCTGATATCGAAAACAACGTATTTCCCTGGGCATCCATGGACCATGTTGATCTGAGGGATATTCTGAGGATAATCTTTATTTCTGTAGCAATTGATGATTCCTCTATCCATTAGATCTTGAAGGCTATTTATCACCAATCGACACACTGGTATCGGATTTCTGGAATACACCCTACAAGCAGCCTAGTCATGTGGTTGCAAACGACCACGTCTGACCATCCTTTCATGCATTCGAACCAAGTTATCATTCAATAACAACACATCATAAATCTTAAATTCACCGGGACAACCATACACCATATTTACATTGGTTGTTCCATGTTGAGGTAGATGATTCACTTGAACATTTGGGTTAGTGTCCTTGAAAGACAAAATTCCACACTTGATTAGTCTTTAGACGCCTACCTTCAGCCCATAGCAATTCTCGATATCATGGTCTGGGGTTCCTTGATGATACAGGCAGAAGTGGTATGCTTTATACCAAAAAGGAAGATCTTTGGGAACAGCTGGCAAGGACATGGTCTGAATGTGGCCTTTTTGAAGTAAGAATGGGAACAATTATGTGTAGGTCATTGGTATTGGATCAAAATTCGGCCTCATTTGAACACGATTCTGGTTGTCGAATTGTGGTCGAGCCTGCTGAAAAGGTTGTTGATGTTGTTGCTGTTGATGTTGATGTTGAATTAGTTGTTGTTGAACCTATTGTTGTTGTGGTTGATATTGTTGTGGCCGAAAACGCTGTTGTGTGAACTGCGGCTGATAGGCTGGAGTATTGATAACTAGATAAACAACTGCAACATGTTGCTGCTGGTATCTTCTTCTAGACCTATCGTGATGCACGACACCCATCTCCTGTTCCTTCTTCTTTGTAAAGCTACTTCCATGCTTCTTCAAATGACTAGAAGTACCCTCTTCTTTGGCCAATATGCCTTCATGGACCCCCTCTTCCAGGCGCATCCCCATGTTTACCATTTCAATAAAATCACTAGGAGCACTAACAATCATTCTTTCATAGAAAAATGAACTCAAAGTCTTCAAAAAGATCTTAGTCATTTCTTTCTCCTTCATAAGTGGGAAGATTTGAGCAGCCACCTCGTGCCACCATTGCACATACTCTTTGAAACTCTCTTTGTCTTTCTAAGTCATAGTTTTCAATTGATCTTTATCTGGTGCCATATCAACATTGTATTTATACTGCCTAATACAAGCCTCACCAAGATCATTGAAACTACGAATCTTCGCACTGTCTAAACCCATGTACCATTTGAGGGCGGCACCGGGTATACTGTCTTGAAAGTAGTGGATTAGCAATTGATGATTATCTATATGAGTAGACATCTTTCGAGCATACATGATCAAATGGTTTTGAGGATAGGAATTTCCTTTATACTTTTCAAAATCCGGTACTTTGAGCTTAGGTAGAATTTTGACGTTGGGAACCAAACAAAGGTCTGAAGCATTCTTACAAAACAAGTCCTTCCCTCGGAAAGCCTTGATCTCCTTCTTCATTTCTAGAAATTGATCTTGAAACTCATCTAGCTTTTCATCCAATCCCATACTTTCACTTGGAGCGGTATGGAATACAGGCTCTTCATTATAAGGATTAACATGTACCATGGGAGCTGGCACAGACATTACAGCGGTAACGACCGGAGCTTCAGTAGCTTGGGGGTGATACCCTGCTGGCATAAAGTGAAGAGGCATGTCCCAAGGGAAACCGGGAGGCATCAGATATTGAGTATCATTAACTGGCGCCACAGAGATGACTGCGGAGACGATTTTAGAAATCAGGGTCCTTTGAGTAGTTTCTTGAGAATTAAGCGACTGATTCTGAGCAACCTCGATATCTTCCATCATGTTGGTGAGTCTTTCCAAGATGTCTTTTAGAGTGGTGACCTCTTCTCTCAGTTCTCTGTTTTCCTGCTCAAGATGTTCCATCCTTCTTTTCTGACCTGCTCGAGTGTTGTAGCGATGATTCAACTTGTCTATTGGAGAGAACAGATAGGGGTAATGACCTAAAATGCAAGAAAATGCAAAGCTAAATGATGCATGCAAATGCAAAATGAAATTTCAAGGAACTTAATAGTTATATCACAAACATCATAAAATGGTTGACACTTTTAAATAACTGAAAAACAACTCATTTCATTAATGAACATTGAAGGATTACAATTGGAATACAACTTTCAAAAGTCCTAACAAAGCAGAAAATACAGGAAATGGAACATAGAAACCCTAAGAAACCCCATGAGAAGATCCAACCCCCATTCTTGTACCTTCCTAGTAAGCTTCTTGATCTGCTCCTTCATCTCAACCTTCTCAAGTATGAGCTTGTCGACAACCAACTTCAACGCAACTGATGACACATGAGTGTCTGAACTTTGAACAACAGGAACTGATAGAGTGCTAGAGGAAAATAAATCCTTTTGCACCTTCCTCTTCTTAGCAAAATCTTCTTCACCCTTTTGCTTCAAAAGCTTCTGAAGTTCTGTATTCTCGTTGTTGACAACTTGGTATTTGTTTTTCTAAGCGTCTTTTTCTCACTGCACTTTGGTCAAGGTGATCATAAGCTTTTCTACATCGCTCATGAATATCAAGGTAGGCTTCTTAGCATATGTAGGTAGAGGTTCTTGACGGGGATAAGGCATCTTCAGCTTGATGGCCCTATCTTGCACCCATTGGAGATAAGGATCCAAAGAGACACAATCAGGTTTCCCTAACATTACTCTCTCTTTTCTGTGAACATGACGCCAAGCATGCACGATCTTTTCCTTAAGCATTGTGTTGTCCTCACATTTTTGAAGAAAATACCCTCAAAATGGATGGTATTTGGTTTGTCCTTCATAGGATAGCCAAGCTGACGACGAGCTAAGATTGGATTGTAATTGATGCCTCCTTTTGTACCAAGAAGAGGTACATTAGAAAACTCACCACATCTATCAAAAGTCGCACGGATATCCATTACTTGGAAGGTGATTTGAAAAGTGTGAGGCCCAATAGTCATAGGCAAATCTACCTCTCCAATAACAGTCTTTCTTGATCCATCGAAAGCTTTGACGATAATTCCACTTGGTCTCATGGGAATCCCCTGATATGACAATCTGGATAAAGTTGTTTTGGGCATCACATTCAATGACGATCCAGTGTCAACCAGCACACTAGATAGCGCATCATTCATACAGTTTATTGAAATGTGCAAAGCCAAATTGTGATTCCTCCCCTCCTCTCTTCACAGAATCCCAAATTGTTGCAAGAAGTAATGTTACCCACAATTCCACTAAATTGATCAATAGTCACGTCATAATCAACGTAAGCTTACTCGAGAACTTTTTGCAGAGCCTCTATATGCGCTTTTGAACTCATCAATAATTTCAACACGAATATCTTGGATGGCGTGTGTAAAAGTTAGTCAACGATCTTGTACTCACTCTTTTTAACCATCTTTAATACCTCATCAGAATCAGAAGTGACACCAGTTCCACTAAACTGTCCCACAGTAGAATCATTCACAGGTGGTTATTCAAAGGAAATCTCAGCCCTCTTTAGAGGTGTCGTGGAGAATACACGGACACTTCTAGTAACCCTTCTTACATCAGCTATATTAATAACAGAGGGCAAAACAAGTAAGGGTACCTCCTTTCCATCTTCCAGCATAGTTGCATTGTACTTGTACGGAACTGCCTTATCAGAGATATAGGGAGTTGGGCCTGGTATGTTGATAATCAAAGGAGTCACTGAAGATTTTTTACTATCATAGGTAATCTCTACACGCTCCAATTAATTAAAATGTGGTACTACGACAAATTCCTAATCCCCATCCATAGCATCGGGATTTCTATCATAAGTAATGGTAATGGCCCTTCGATCCAACAGATCCTGAATATCACGCCTCACAAGACGACAACCTAGGGATTCATGGAACAGATTCGACAGGCCGTATAGTTGTGATGTTCATGGTTTAAAAAGGCAAGTCTTGTCAGGCTGCCATGCATACTCACCAATAACTCTTAGATAAATCTGACATCGAAAACAGCGTATTTCCTTGGGCATCCATGGACCATGTTGATATGAGGGATATTCTGAGGATAATCTTTGTTTCTGTAGCACTTGATGATTCATTTATCCATTAGATCTTGAAGGCTATTTATCACCAATCGACACCCTCGTCTCGGATTTCTGGAACACACCCTACAAGTCGTGTAGTCATGTGGTTGAAAATGACCACGTCTGACCATCCCTTCATGCATTCGGACCAAGTTATCATTCAAAAACAACACATCATAAATCTTGAATTCACCAGGACGACCATACACCATATTTACATTGGTTGTTCTATGTTGAGGTAGATGATTCACTTGAACGTTTGGGTTAGTGTCCTTGAAGGACAAAATCCCACACTTGATTAGTCTTTGGACGCCTGCCTTCAGCCTATACCAATTCTCGATATCATGGCCTGGGGTTCCTTAATGATACAGGTAGAATTGGTCTGCTTTATACCAAAAAGGGAGATCTTTAGGAACAGCTGGCAAATACATGGTCTGAATGTGGCCTTTCTTTAGTAAGACTGGGAACAATTATGCGTAGGACATTGGTATTGGATCAAAATTCGGCCTCCTTTGAACACGATTCTGGTTGTCGTACTGTGGTCGAGCCTGTTGAAAAGGTTGTTGATGTTACTGATGTTAATGTTGCTGATGTTGATGTTGATGTTGAATTGGTTGTTGTTGAACTTTTTGTTGTTGTGGTTGATATTGTTGTGGCCGAACACGTTGTTGTGTGAATTGCGGCTGGTAGGTTGGAGTATTGATAACCGGAGAAACAACTGCAACATGCTGCTGTTGGTATCTTCTTCTAGACCTGTCATGATGAATGACACCCACCTCCTGTTCCTTCTTCTTTGTAAATCTACTTCCATGCTTCTTCAAGTTATTAGAAGCACCCCCTTCTTTGGCTAATATGCCTTCACGGACCCCCTCTTCCAGGCGCATCCCCATGTTTTCCATTTCAATAAAATCACTAGGAGCACTAGCAATCATTCTTTCATAGAAAAACGAACTCAAAGTCTTCAAAAAGATCTTAGTCATTTCTTTCTCCTCCATAGGTGGGCAGATTTGAGCAGCCACCTCGCGCCACCGTTGCGCATACTCTTTGAAACTCTCTTTGTCTTTCTGAATCATAGTTCTCAATTGATCTCTATCTGGTGCCATATCAATATTGTATTTATACTGCCTAATACAAGCCTCACCAAGATCATTGAAAGTATGAATCTTCGCACTGTCTAAACCCATGTACCATTTGAGGGCGGCACCGGTTAAACTATCTTGAAAGTAATGGATTAGCAACTGGTGATTATCTGTATGAGTAGACATCTTTCGAGCATACATGATCAAATGGATTTGAGGACAAGAATTTCCTTTATACTTCTCAAAATCCAGTACTTTGAGCTTAGGTAAAATTTTGACGTTGGGAACCAAACTAAGGTCTGAAGCGTTCTTACCAAACAAATCCTTCCCTCGCAAGACCTTGATCTCCTTCTTTATTTCTAGAAATTGATCATGAAACTCATCTAGCATTTCATCCACTCCCACACTTTCACTTGTGTCATACCCTAAATTTTGACCATAAGATTTTCCATCATTGTGCAAACAATCACCACAATATTGATGTACCTTCATGCCTCATCAATCCTCTCAAAGATTGTTGAGTATCCACCTCAATCAAGAAGTAAGGGTTTTGGGCTTTCTCAAAGCACTCAGGCAAAGGATCAATCAAGAGTTGACATGATATTCAAATTTTCAAGTCTCTCAAACATCCATAAAGGATCAATAGGTCTCCCACATCAAGAATCAAACCCAAGAATGCAACATTTTAAGCTGATCAAGCCTCAAAATCACCAGTGTCACCAAATTAGGGTTTTGATCGAACAAGGCCTCCAGTGATAAATTTTCATCTGGGCATGGGCCCATACCTCAAAACATGGTCCAAGAAGCTCAAAGGGACCTTATGGATCCAATCTTGAGTTCAAAATAGCCTCAGGGGATGCATTCATAAAAAATCAGGAATTAGGGTTTCTTGACCTAATTCACCCCTAAGTTGACTTTTGGGGCAAGGCACGACCCAAGACCTCAAGAAATGTTTTGAAGACCTCAAATATATTATATTGATCCTCCCACAAGTTTAAATTGACACAAAGAACTTGGTTCATGAGCAATACAAAGATTCAAATTCATCTGGACCACAAACTAGGGTTTCTGAGTAAAAGTCAACCATATCTTTGACTTTTGACCAAGAAATGGTCTCAAACCTTGGGAAATAATTCAAGACACTCTAAAACACCTATGGAATCCATCCATTAGGTTTGATTTAGCCCAAGAACTTGATTTCATAAAGGATCACAAAGTTTGAAATACAACTGATAAAAAGTCAAATGTACCCAAAACCAAGTTTGACTTTTGAGATTTTTTGACAAACATGACTTCTTCAAGTCAAAAACAATGTTATCTCATGGTTTGGATCATCATCCATCAAGAAAAATCAAGAAAAGTAAGGTTACTTGCAAAAGGGGCAACCTTAAGAAACTTGAAATTTCACTAAGTTATGGAAAAAGGATGATTTTTACCCAACTTTGCAAGACCATAACTTTTGATCCAAGCAACCTTTTTCTTCCATCCAAAGCTTAAATGAAACTCTCATTACATGCTACAAGATTGTCAACTACACCATATTCCAAATCTTCATGGATTTTGAGTTATGGATTGATCAAAATCACAAAAATTAAGAAATGGACCTTTTCTAGATACATAGAAAAATTTGAGGCAGAATCTGTCTCATGTTTTGTCCAACTTTGGAGGCATTTTCCATCATGATCCAAGATGAATCAAGACCAAAGCTAAGCATCAAAGTTGAAGTATAATATGCGGGTTTTCCAAAAAGTACAAGAACTCATTCTAATTTAACTTGAGCAAGAAATTACAAGCCTTGCGACATGACATAAAATTTTGGATTTCCAAGACAACATTGGTGCATAATTTGTGCCACACGATTTTCTCCTTCAAATTTTGTCACTTTTCCAACTTTGTCATTTTCCAAAAACACAAAACTCTTGATGACTCACTTGTTACTTGATCAAAGAGGCAAGAATTCAGCCTAGCATGTGATGATCCATCATTACAAAATGCCTTCAAAGTCAAATTTGGCAATGTTACATTAATGCAATTAAGTGAGGTGTCATGAACCAAGCCATATCAATCCAAACTAGTCAAGATTCAGTCCAAAGCTCTGAGTGTTCAAACATGCAGAAATTGAATTGAGTCAAGCTAGAGGAGACTTGGCACTTTGGAACATCCAAGTCAATGACTACCTAGCTACTCACTATGATCAGCCTCAATTCACTATTCCTTGCAAAAAAAACTTCCTCTACTATAAATAGAGGTCATTTGTAACTGATCAACACACACCAAAACATCAGAATACATGTTTTCCATCATTTCCTTCTTGAACCTCAAAAATCCATTTTCAAAGAAGTGAGAATCGTGTTTTGAAATAGAGAGCAATTAAGCTCAAACCAATGGTTCTAACACCTCACATACATCATATATGAATGATCTAAACCCTTGAACAACATCTGTAACACCAAATTCATCAAGTTCATACCCCACCCCAAAGCCATATGTAGTTGGAGTTGTGCCCACCAATTCAGAGGTTTTCAATCCATTCCAAGATTCTCAACACACTCACTAGGGTCCATTGAAGCTGCCCAGATCATTCAAACACAACTTCAACACCTACAACTGAGGATTCAAATTCCTCTTGCAGAGGTAAGCCTGAACCTCTCAAACTCTATGATCCATGCATCATAAATGTGTTTTCAAGTTACAAACATGTTTCTACACTTGTGTTGAGTGTTTCCCCTCAATCAACTGCTTTGTCGCTATCGTGTATAGAATTTAATAGCGTTCTTGCAAAAATTAGGGTTCATCTGTTCTTCACATGATTTCTCACTCCACACTTAAAAGAAATGCAATTAATTGGTATCATTGAAATCCTTGTTAAAAACGAGCAACTTTCATGTTTACAAAAGTCATTTTCATTACGTATTGAGTGTGATATGTGAGCCTTTGTAAATCATCCATGGCGGGCACGAGCGAGGAAGAAGAAGGAGCCGTTGGCGCCCTTTTTCAAAATTTTGAATTTTTAAATATTTTTAATTTTTTCAATTATTTTTAAAAACTCATTTCTCTCTCATTTTTAATCTTTTTCAAATTATTTTTTAAACATAAATCATTAATATATTTTAATATTTAATTCCACAAAAAAATAAATTATTTTTTTTATATTTAATATATTTTTGAATTTTTCGAAGAATTTCTTTTTAATTGTTTTAAAATATTTTTAAATAAATTTTTTTTTTCAAAACCACTTGAATTTCAAACCATCATATGAATTAAAACATCTATTTTAAAACATTTTTCAAAGTTCACAACATGTTTTTGAATATATTTGATATTTTATATCATTTTTTATTTAATTTTTCTTTGAAAAATTGTATTTTTAATTAAAATTAGGGTTTTCCCTTAATTATAAATTTTCAAACTTCGTTTGAAACACTTTTGGGTCTCTAATTGAGTGTAAGACCCAACCTCTTTTGTAAATAAATAATTCCTGGGTCTCTGTCAAAGTATAAGTCCCGATGCGATTTTCAAAATAACGGCGCATTCATTATTTTTCATCTGGGCCTCTCCTAGAGTATAAGACCCATTTTTCTTTCTTTACAAACACTTTTGGGCCTCTAATAGAGTGTAAGACCCAACCCCTTTGCATACAAATAAATTTTTGGCCTCTGCTATAGTATAAGTCCCACAACGTCTTTCAGTATCGCAGTGCGATCACTGTTTTCAAATCAAGTCACCTGGGCCTCTCCTTGAGTATAAGCCCCAACCTTTTGTACATAAACTTGGTTTTAAACAACAAACAACCTCCATTTTCCTCTCCTTGAGTTGTAAGCCCCATACCTCTGTTTTCAAAATCATCTGTCTGGTTTAAACTGGTACTAAGAGGAGCATTATTTCCGGTGAAACTGCTCTTAGACCACTTGGGCCTCTCTTTGAGTTATAAGCCCCAAACATTCATTTCTTTTAAACACATTTCTCTTTTAATTCAAATTCAAATTCAAATTTTTCTCAAAAGCTTTCTTCAATTTCTTAAAACCCTAATCATACAGCTGTAGTCAATATAATCAATCACAATACACTTGGGCCTCTTTTCAGAGTATAAGACCCAATAACTTTTCAATTCAATGCATAATTGTTTATATACCTATTAATTCACTTATTTGTATATACTTGTGTATATATGTCTATAGTTTCCCCAGCAGTTAGGTCTACACTTAGGTCAAACCAGAGGTTACTTCTAACATAGTCAATAACTAGTTCCCTCATAGAAAGCTTCCCTCAATACAGTCTGCCTCCTCTTGGGCTTTATTCAATATGGAACAGAGAAAGACATTATTCCCGGTGAAACTTTTCTCAAGACTGTCAAAACTCAGAAACATATAAAATAAATTCATTTTCCCAAAGAGGATTAATTCCCTGTGAAACCTCTTTTGAATTTCTTAAAACCTTAGAACTATTCAAGAAAAAAAGGATTATTCCCGGTGAAACCTTTCTTGAACTTTTCTTAGGCTTGGACCCACAGGCTTCTTAGAAGCATCCTTAGCCTCCTCTTGGGCTTAGCACAAGGACCACCAGGCTTCTTAAAAGTTCCTTAGCCTCCTCTTGGGATTAGTATAAGGACCCAAAGGCTTCCTAAAAGCATAGGATATAATTTAGTCATCTATATTAGTTCAATCCTCAGAAGAGTCAAAACTTCAGAATACCCAATCATTCAAGGGTTGATGTTTATCCCTTAAACCAACAGCCTTCTCTTGGGCATCATACAATGACCTTTCTCCAACCAGAGTCTACATCTACTTAAGAGACTTGGACAGTCTCAGCCTCCTCTTGGGCTTCATTCAAATAGACTTGGAAAGTCTCACTCTCACAGTCTCCTCTTGGAATTAACACACGGACCCAAAGGCTCCCTATAAGCATAGGATAGATCCTGAGCATCTTCACTAATACACCAGTCTCCAGAAGAGTTAAAACCTCTAAGGTTTTCAAACACTTTTAAACTCCTCTGACCCCCAACAAGGCTTAACTTTCACCTTGAAAATCCCAGCCAGGGTCAATTTACCATCAACAAATCCTCAACAGAATCAGAGTCTCATGGCATTTGGCAATTCAACTCTTCCCTGATTCCCCATCAAGAATTATTTTCCCTTTGAATTCCCCAATACAGCTTAGATCTTCTCCAAGATTTCAATAAATCCTCAGCAAGAGACAGCCTCCTCTTAGGCTTCATATAAGAATTTCCCCAGTCAACCTCAATCTTGGGCTTTGTACAAGACAGATATAATACTCCCCAGAGGAGTCATTTTCTTTCAGCTTCAACTTTGGGCTTTGAACAAGGCACACAAAAACAACATCCCCTCAGATGAGACCATGAGTTCTCTCTGTAGGAAGATACCTCTTCTATACATCACATATCAAAACAAACAATCAAAACATTTTTCCCAGATAAATTGCTATAAGTGGCACACTTGTTGATTCAGAATCCAAGCTGGAGTCCCTCCTTTATCATGGTAAAAATTCCTCTTTCATATAACAACTATAAGTGGCAAGCCTCTGGATTCCATGCATCCAAGCCAATGTCCCTCTCTTAGCATGAAATATTCATAAAGGAAAAGTGGCATTGCTCTACACTGAGTTAAATCTTCTTCCGTCATGACATTTCTCTTATAAAGGAAATTATGGCATTGTTGGATTTCCATATCCTAGTTAAAGTAAGTTCCCATATAACTAATTACCTGGCATTTTGTGATGAATAGGTGAGATATCTCCCTATAGAGATGACAAATTCTCTCTCCCAGTAGCTCCAATCTTGGGCTTTGAACAAGACACAAACACCCTGATAGCTTTAATCTTGGGCTTTAAACAAGACACAAATACTCCGTTAGCTTCAATCTTGGACTTTGAACAAGACACCTAAATTTTCCTCTCATAGAATAGGAGGGACTACAATCGCTCTGATTTCCATGGATCTCTTTATGGGAATACGTAGGCAAAAGATTGCAAAATCTTAGCGAGCACACAAATCCAAAATCTTAGGTCTAGTACCTTCCCAAATACAATAGAAAAGCAAAAAAAAAAAAACAAAAAAAAAACATTCTCTTAACCCTCTCAAAGAAGAAACTTTCCCAATCCATAGCAGACAAACACAAGAAAGCATTTCAAACAACAGAAATACATGCAAAAGAAGGTTCCTATAGATTACTATAGATACTCTGGGTGTTAATAGCTTCCCTTTGTATAACCAAACCCCGTTCCCCGATCTCTTAGCATTTGTTAAAGAAAACACTTGCGTGCAGGGTTTGTTTAAGATATCTCCCCATTCCTTTTAAGCTTCATAGGATAAAAACAGAAATCAGAAAGTAGCACCAAATACGCGGTAGGTGGTCGCGTCACCAATAAACCGAAGCTACAACTTAGAGCGGTATGGAACACAGGCTCTTCATTATAAGGATTAACATGTACCACGGGAGGTGGCAAAGACATTACAGCGATAACGGTCGGAGCTTCAGTACTTGGGGAGATACCCTGCTGGCATAAAGTGAGGAGGCATGCCCCAAGGGAAACCGGGAGACATCAGATATTGAGGATCATTGATTGGCGCACTACTACAAAGCACGCATTCAACAACGCCATGGCCACCACGGTTTTTCAATACACCGTGGTGACATATCTTAATTAAGGCGCTACCATATTTATTTTGTTTTTTGATTAAAAATGATTTGTATATAACAGCGGTTACAGAACCAGCCGTTGTGATACAATCAAACTTTCTTCGGTTCGAACCTCAGCGTCATAAAATATTTTATTCCTTTAACGTTAAGGCGCAAATAAAAGGGTTATCACTACAGTTCTTCTGGTTAACCATAGCGATATATTTATAATAAATAAAGACTTATCTTTACGGTTGGTATTGTTAACCGTTTTGAAATAGTTTACCCATATATAAGCGAATTAACTTTCACTTATTGACAGTAGCGTTGTTGCCTTAGCAGTGAAACCCTATAACCCATTTTTTCTCTTCGTTTTCACCATTAGCCGTGAATCTTGTGCTTCATACATTAAGGTATTCTTCTTCTTCTTCCATCTATTGTTAGATATTTCCCGTTATCTCGTTTGTTGCATGTTGTTTTTGTTGATTGTTCTCATTTTTCAGATTCGTTTTGACTACCTAAACAAAGACCATACTTTGGAAATTTAATATTGTTTGTGTAGTTATGGGAAAAAGTATAAGAAGCATAAAGCTATGATGGAAACTTCATCTACCTTATACTTTTTTTCATAGCTTCACGAACAAGATGTTAGTAAATAAAGAAATAACAGTGTCAGCAAACTTCATCTAGTTTTAGAAACAATGGAAAGAAATATAAGAAGTATGAAGCGTTTATGTAAGCTTCTTCCTCCTTGTATTTCTTTTTCATTGCTTCCCAAACTAGATGAACATCATAATTGATTCCTGTTCCGCGATTAGTTTCAGTAAAAGGTGCGTTATTCCTATTCCTCTCTTTACTCTTCACTGGATTATGGTTTTAGGGTTTGGTTTCAACTGAGGATGCTCATTTTTGAAGTTTGTTGTGTTTCCTTACAGGTTAAGGGGATGATACATGGTGATGATGCTGGTGGTAGCAAGCGTATTCTATGAGTTTATAATATCTGGATCTGGTATAGAATGTTGTTTGAGTTTATTATATTTTATGTAGATTGTTTTGTTTCACTAACCCTCACTTAAAATACATTCATTTAATTTGACATAGATACTTATAATCTGCAAATTAAGTTATATTTGAAAACCATCTTATATGAATCAATGTTTTCGAATTGCATCCCTCTCATCGTTCATCTCACGTTGTTTAATATATATATATTATGGTATAATGATCTGGCTCCTTAGATGCATCGCTATCTTCCATTATAGTTAAATTTCATTAACAACAAATTATTAGTTAATCTGCCTCTCCATCAACACTTATAATCGTAAAAGTTCAGATTATAAAAATTATGATGATAAGTGATGATGATGAGGCAGATTATCCAATGTCTTGTTCTTATGGAAATTTAACTATAATCGAAGATAGCGATATATCGAAGGAGTCAGATCAATAAACCACAATATATATGTAAAACAGCGTGAAATGCACGATGAGACGAATGCAATCAGAAACATTTGTTTATTTAAGTTGGTTTTTAAGAATAGTTTAATTTGCAGATTATAGACTTCTTCATAAAATTGAATCCATGTATATTTCTTTAGTGAGGTGTTTGGAAAACAAGCAATCTACATTTAATATAATAAACTCAGGGTACTTACAACAACATTTATTTATTGTAACCGAGATCAAAGATAATAAAATAAACTCTGGGAACTTTCAACAACAGTTATCTATTGTAACCGAGATCATAGATAATTTATGTTTTACATAATTTGCTGCTGATGGGTTTCGAACCCAGTACCTAAGTGTATGTATCAAACCAGTTTATTATCATAACTATTGTGATATATGGCACGCGTCCTACCTTTCAATAACGGTTTCCAGACCATTGTAGAAACAACGAACTTACAACAACACTCTACTTAACAACGGTATATCAGGCGTGATGGTACCCCTTTTCAAACCGTTGTGAAAGGGGTTTTCTGTAGTAGTGGAGCCACAAAAATGGGTGCGGAGATGATTTCATAAATCACGGTCCTTTGAGCAGTTTCTTGAGAATTAGGCGACTGCTTCTGAACAGCCTCGATATCTTCCATCATGTTGGTGAGTCTTTCCAAGATGTCTTTTAGAGTGGTGACTTCTTCTCTCAGTTCTCTGTTTTCCTGCTCAAGATGTTCCATCCTTCTTTTCTGACCTGCTCGGGTGTTGTAGTGATGATTAAGCTTGTCTATTGGAGAGAACAGATAGGGGTAAGGACCTAGAATGCAAGAAAATGCAATGCTAAATGATGCATGCAAATGCAAAATGAGTTTTGAAGGAACTTAATAGTTATATCACAAATATCATAAAATGGGTGACACTTTTAAATAACTGAAAAACAACTCATTTCATTAATGAACTTTGAAGGATTACAAATGGAATACAACTTTCAAGTCCTTACAAAGCGGAAAATATAGGAAATGGAACATAGAAACCCTAAGCAACCCCATGGGAAGATCCAACCCCCTCATTGCAGCTTCCTAGTAAGCTTCTTTATCTGCTCCTTCATATCAACCTTCTCAAGTATGAGCGTGTCGACAACTAACTTCCACGCAACTGATGACAGATGAGTGTCTGAACTTTGAACAACAAGAACTGATGGAATGCCAGAGGAAAATAAATCTTCTTGCACCTTCCTCTTCTTAGCAAAGTCTTCTTCACCCTTCTGCTTCAAAAGCTTCTGAAGTTCTGTATTTTCGTTGTTGACAGCTTGGTATTTATTTTTCCAAGCGTCTCTTTCTCACTGCACTTTGGTCAAGGTGATCTTAAGTTTTTCTGCGTCGCTCATGAAGATCTAGGTAGGCTCTCTAGCAGCTATAGGTAGAGGTTCTTGACGGGGATAAGGCATCTTCAGCTTGATGGCCCAATCTTGCACCCATTGGAGATAAGGATCCAAAGAGACACAATCAGGTTTCCCTAACACTGCTCGCTTTTTTATGTGAACATGACACCAAGGGTGCACGATCTTTTCCTTAAGCACTGTGTTTTCCTCACATTCTTTGAAGAAAAGACCCTCCAAATGGATGGTATTTGGTGTGTCCTTCATAGGATAGCCAAGATGACGACTGGATAATATTGGATTGTAATTGATGCCTCATTTTGTACCAAGAAGAGGTACATTAGAAAACTCACCACATCTATCAATAATCGCCACTCCCTCATAAGCATAATTATACCACTCAATATCTGAATGAGTGAGAGATATAATCTTCTGCGACCACAACAAACCATACTTGAGATCCCAAAAGGCAACAGACCGAGGCAAGTGAGAAATAAACCACTTGTAAAGTAATGGCGCACAACAGGTAATCATCCTTCCACCATAAGAATTCCTGAGATGAATCGAATGGTAGGCATCTTTAAGCAAGGTAGGAACTGGATTTCCAATCAAGAAAACTTTGATAGCATTAATGTCAACAAAGTTGTCAACCTTAGGGAAGAGGAATAGTCCATAGATAAGCAAGGCAAGAAGAGACTCAAAGGTATCCATACTCTTCATGTCAGCAAAATACTGAGCTTGATCCATCAAAAACTTAGCGGGCAACCCAAGAACTCATCCCTTAGTAGTCATGTGAGCTTTGATCTCTAACATCCTTAAGTGAGTAGCTTCTGCAATGCCATGAGGCTTAGGGGTCTCCTCCAAACCTAAGAATGGATCTTGATTAGAGATAGGTAAACCAAGTAAGCAAGAATACTCCACCAATGTACGCATGAGCTGACAATTTGAGAATGTGAAGCAATGATACAAGGGATCATAGAACTGCACCAAGGTAGCAAGAATTCCATCCACCATATTAAGCTTCAAGAGGGATAAGAGTCTTCCATAGTTGTTCTTAAAAACTAATGGATCTGCAACCAATCCTCCAATCTTCCTCAAATCTTCCAGCTTAGGACTTTTAAAAGTGTACTTTTGTGTTCTTCTTCTTTCAAAATCCATGGTAGAACCTATGATGTTTGCAAAAATAACCCTAATTTCCTTGAAAAAGGTGGTTAGAAAAATGTGCATGAATACATGGATGGATGAATGCACAAACACACATATACATATATACAAACATGTGGGGTTTGACATCACGAGCATGGAGCCATGGTCTAACCATCCCAAAGGGTATGTACTAAGGGTTTTATGCACCTGCAAGACAAGGTTCTAACAAGTTCCCAAAGTCATTGATCCATCTTTCGGATATTACTAGCACACCGATTACTCGGGAATCAATAATATTCTCAAGAGAATCTCGTATGAGTGTAGTATCTTGTATCAACTATTTCAGGTTTACCCCCTCATAATCACCGCACTACATCCTAAAAGGCCAAGTGGGGTAAAGGGATACTAAGGTCCTCAGCTTCTCGAGCTTATAGGTCGAAAGTAGAAAATGTTTTTATGATTGTTCGTTTAACAAATACCACCCTCAAGAGGGCCCCCACTGAGCTGGGGATCTCCAGTTAGCTTTTTCGGGATTACTCCCTCAAAGCCTCTTTGACTATACCACCCTTCCTAACTTATTTGTATTCTCAAGTCTGGGTTAGAACTTATCTCACCACAATTGGATCACCCAAAGATCCCAAACACATAGCAAACAAATGTATACAAATACACAAATAAAACAAATCAACAAGATAGGTTTAACCCTCTTAGGGATTTCCCCAGTGAAGTCGCCATTTGTGTCGCAGTGAGAATCGGAGACCATAGCTATTAAGTTAGCTAGGCTACACAAATCTTAAGATATCACCCACGATCTTTAATTTATCCAAGGGAAGGGGTAAAGAAAGAATAACCTATAAACATGCAATGCAAAACAATGCAATAAAGAGATATAAGGTTGGGGTTGGTTATACTAAGGTAAAGTATTAACACCGTAAGTATCTATAGTATCCTATAGGAACCTCTTGTTGTATTTGTGTTATGTTAAAAGTTGTTTGCTATAGGATTGATTGAGAGGATGAGAAGAGAAATGTTTTTAATTGCTTTTTTGTGTTTGGCAAGACACAAAGTCTTGTGCCTACGTACCAATGAAGGATCAAAACTTCGTAGTTCGGAGTACAAATTGAAAAGGGTTTGTTATGTGGATTTTAATGAAGAAGAGACAAGTTGTCATCTTCAGGAAAATACTCAAATTATCCACCACAAACATGTGGAAGATGGATTTTTGCTTCACATTGAGAGAAGGGCTCCAACTTAGATATATAATCAACAAGTATGCCACATACCTCTCTCAAGTGGAAAAGAATCAATCATCTTTCTCACAATGTTATGGGGTAGGAGAATTATATCTCAACTAAAGATGGCTAATGTCTAATCTATTTGAAAAAGTTTTAAATTGAAATGCCAAAGTGGCAAATGGTTTGAATTGAAGTTTATGTCTTTTAGTCAATGGGAAAGAGTTTTGAATATGCTTAAGATGTCTTTAGAGCATTTGTTAAGAAAAGATTTGAAAATATCAATGACCTAAAGTCAAGGTTTTTATTGAAAGTGGTTTTGAGTTTAAGAAAGAGGAAATCCTAATTTGAGTTGTCTAAGTTGTAAATAACCTAAGGGAAACTTCCTAAGGGATAGCAAGTTTAATTAACATGAGAGATATGTACAAGAAGATGTAAAGATGCATATGCAAATGACATTAAGTCAACAATGAGTCCTTCCCTTGGATTTCGGCAACATGGTACAATTATATACAATCATTCAATCAAGAAGGTAAACGTGAAGTATATTAACAAATATAGATAAACATTGTTCAACAAGTATGTACAAACAAAACACTTGGTTATAGTATGCAACATTCATGTGAATAAGGAACATGGGCACATTATTTACAAGGCATGCTTCAACAAGAGAAGTTAAGGACCAAGTTATGACTTAAATCAAAGCAAGGTCATTATGAACCATCTAAGACAAACATGGTACAACAATTCATTGCATGTATACACCAAGACAAGCATCAACCCAAGGATAAAGATTAGGGCATGGTTTCATCAAATTTTTAGGTCAAGAAACAAGTTCTAAACACATGGATAACTTCAAACATAACATGAACAATAATCAATCATCTAAAGCATTCAAAGCAAGACAAAGATGGCATTGAGAATAATCATGGATAAGTCATGGATCAAGCATCAAAGATAATCAAGGCATGAACAACATATGAACACAAAGATCATAAGTTATCAACATGAACAACAACCATGACACTTTAACATTTTTTAAAGGAACATGATCACACATGAACATTAACATGAATATTTAACTAAGGCATAACAAAATTCAAGACAATGTCAAAGATAAACACAAGCCCTCATAAATAAATGCAAAAAGAAATGAGAAATATTTTTTTAGGGTTTTTAATTAAAAGAAATGATTAATAAACATATATTTTTTATTTTTAAATAATATGTTAAAATAAAATAAAATCAAGACTTTGATGAAAATAAAATATTTTTTGTGTTTTTGAAAATATTATAGGTGATAAAATAAAAGGGAAGAAAAAAAGAATAAACAATTGAACTTGAATTAAAAGAAAATAGAAGGAAAATGAAATAGAAAATGAAAAAGGGAAAATAAGTGCTAAAAAAAGAAGGAAATGCTGCCAAGGGGTCTTGAACCCACGTCCTAAGGGTGGCAGCCTAAAACCTTAACCACTGGCCATGCACTGCATTATGACTAAAGGACACGCGTAGTGAATAAAATATGATGCTTCAAGGTAAAATGCAGAAAAATAAAATAGAAAAAAGGTCTGGGGCGAGGGGGATTTGAACCCCAGACCATTCGCTTCACACAAACACACTGAAAACCAGCTCGTGACTGCTGGGGCACAATGCCAATTCAAGTAATAATATCCAAACAATAAATAATATATTAAACTTAATGTTTAAAAATGGATTTCGCGCCACCCAACCTTCTTCTTACTCACAAGCATCACCATCATTGTAGGATCCCTTCAAAACTCTAACTCTCTCATTTCTCAACCAAATTGAAAAATGTAAACATCAAACTTGCTCAGAATTGAACAAGGAATCCAATGGTGTCAATTAGTTTTATTTATTTTAACTCTAATGCACACAATTATTCAAATAACAGTAAGAATCCTAAAAGTAAAAGTCAATATGAAATTCCAAACATCACTGATCAAGATCAATTGGCACAAGGGTATTGATCACAACATTATGGCAATTAATTTGGCAACTTAAATGAATAAAAATGATGCACAAATCATGGAGTTTCAGAAGTGAAAACTTACCTATTGGATTAAGTCCAATGCCCCTTCAAATAAACTTTCAGATGATGAATAATGATACACTTGGCTCCACTGAACCTCTAGGAAGCTGTTGCAATGCATAGTTTGCTTCAAACCCCCTCCAATTCCTTAGCTCGAATCCTCTTGCAAGCTGTTACAGATGATATGTGATGATCTGGATAGCTTCTATGAATTTTGGGTGAGGTGTTTGAAAGGTTAGAATGAAGGGAGATGACCAGAATAGAGAGTTGTGAAGTTTTGGCTCCTTGGTAAACAATATGACCAATGGAGGGTTGAGTTTTTGATTGGGATGATTTCTGGTGTTGTGATGAGTTTGGACAATTTATATGGATGATTTATGGTATGTTGGAGTGATTATTTTGAGTGTTTGGTGACTTTATAGAGTTTATGAAGGTTTTATGATTTTCGTGCAAAGTAAAGAACAATATGAAACTTCAATGTATTCTTGCTGCTATGCTGAGATTGTGGGATGATTCTTGGCTCAATGTTGTTGTTTTACATATGGTATAAGGTGGTATTTATAGTGAAAACAATCTGATGCAAGTTGCCAAGGTTTGGAGGGAATTGAATCATGAACCAATGGACAAAAGTGCTTTTACATAAAGTTGGTTTCAAGTACAATTGAGCCATGCTTTCTAGGGTGGCTTGCTAGTTGACTTCCTTATGCATTTTCCAGATCACACAAGTTTCTTCTGAAGTATAAGTTAGCTCGCATAGCTTCTGGGACAAGCAAGGATCAAAAAGAACTTTTCAAGTATGATCTATAATGTAAATGAACATGGCACATTGGATTAAGGCTTTCTTCAATGAATGAGGATCAATTGTGCAAAAATTTGGTATCCTGGGCAAGATTTCATGGAGAAGAACAAGTTCCAAGTAAATCACATGCTCAGAAAATGCTTGGAAGATGGGCAAAAGATTCTTCAAACTCGTGTGAAAATCATTTGTGCAATTATGTCTTGGTTCAAAAATGTCTTACCATGGTCACTTTACAAATTCATAATTTCATGCTCAAGCAAGATAATCCCGTGTTCTTGGTACCATTGGAAATATGAGATCACGTAATACAACTTTTATGTTAATCACTTGGAAATAATCACTTTGGATCATTGAGATAATTGGCCAACAAAATTGGATTTTTCACTGATTTATACTTAAAAAAATTTCTAAGTTTTTGACATTTTCACATCTTGAAAAACCTCAACTTTGAACAATCATATCTTCCAGTTGGTAAATGATTTTGAGTCCATTCTTTCACCAAATTGAATTGTGTTATACCATCTTTAAAATGAGTCTTCAAGTGTTTTCAATGGATGCTTGAGGAAGAATTTATGGTCTTGGAAAGTATGGTATTTGATCACACAATTTTGTAACTTAGAAAAATTTCAAAAACCCTAATTTTCACAAATCATGATCTTTGAAAGATTTCTTTGATTTTCTTGATTAGTTATGAGCAAATTCGCCTATTTTTATGATCCTTGACTTGTGGAGTCCATGTTTGACCAAAAATCTCAAAGTCAAACCTTGACTTTGATGAACAGTTGAGTTTTTTCCAATTGAACTTGATTTCTTCAATTGCCAATGGATCAAGCTCCTTGAATCAATCCAACCATATGGATGGGCTAATATGATTTCATTGAGATCCTTGAATCATGTCTTGAGGTGTAGGATTATCCCTTGCTCAAAAAGTCAACTCGGGGTTGAATTAGGTCAAAACCCTAGTTTGGTGAATCAGATGACTTGGGGCTTGATGAAATGATATTAATGGAATCTTGCCATTGATTATTGATGTAAGGAGACCTTTGATAATGTTGAGAGGTTGAGGATCACATTACTCCTTGATTGGCTAACCTCTTGAACTCTTAGTTCCAAAACCCTAGTTTGCAGTGAAAGTAAACCAAAGCACATACTCTTGTAATCTCAATAGGTTAGCAATGCATAAGAACACACACATGAGATGATTGATGTCATGTTAAAAATTATGAAAATGAGGTGGAATGTTAGGGTTAAAAATTATAGTGTGACACCCTCCAATACCATGGATCAAGACACGGCCCAACAGCAGATTATAGTTAGCTTACGACTCGACAATCATAAACATCGCCGGTCTAGTAATTGTTCCAACAATTAACTCCAACCGAATCACACCAAAAGTGCATCCAATCTTTCCTTCATAGTTTTACAAGACCATATTGTAGGGCTTAAGGTCGGTGTCAAACTTTCCCACTTTTTGTAACATAAAGTACGACATCAGATTAACTGCCGCTCCACCGTCCACATGAATCTTTCTAACTACCACATTTTCAACCTTTCCTCTAATAAAAAGGGACTTAAGGTGACTCCTCATAGCTTCATCTAGCCTCTCGAAGAAGGCATTTTGCTCTTCAACACAGCCATTATTCATAACATAATAACAAACTGGTCTATGCCTGGCCATTTTGACCTCCATCACATCTTTAGGTTCTTCGACCTTAGTAATCTAGTCGTACTCTCTAGGTAACACAGAAACCACGTTGCAGGTTATGTCTAACAAAGATTCTGATTCTATATCTTCGAATTTGTCAGTTAACATGTCCTCATCATCTGCTATCAACCTTGACTTTCTCTTGAGTTCCTCCTGTTGATTGGGAAATAGCTTCCTTCCCACAAGTTTCTTTTCTTCAACTCCATTTTTCGCTAAAGGCTGATTAGTACTCAATTCATCCATCACCTTTTCGTTGGCCTCCCTCTCAGCTTTTCTCCTCCTTTGTTGTCTTCGCCATTGCGACCTCGACATAGGATTCTCCCCCTTGTATTTTTCAGATTTGTAGGCTTGTTGCTTTGATACTTGGAACTCTTTCATATAAGCCATCGAAGGGCCTCTTCCTACCTCAAAGCTTTGCCACTTTTCCTAACCTTTTTCCCTTTTTTCAGCAGGACTTACCCATTTTCCTTTGGGTGCATCAGCAGTTGGCTTAAAGGTACCAGGCCAATTTGGTTGAAGGCTTGGGTCTCCTTGCTCCATTCTTCGAGGGACCCCCCCTCTTATCAAAGATGAAATGACTGCGAGTGTCACTCCTGTTCCCTCTCCAACTAGCTATTCGAACTTTTTCGAGGTTTTCTGCAGCCTTCTTGTCAAACACTGAACTGCACCTGGGGCACAACATATACTCAAATTTCTTCCTCTAGCAACGATGGAGGAATTCCACTAAGGTTTCATCAGCCTTAGGGTAGTCCACCCCCATTTCTTGGTCGCTTTGAGGAGCAGTCTCTTCGTCAGCTTGCCTTTCACCGCTTACTTCGGCCATGTGGACTTCTAGGTTGGCGCCATAATTGATCTTCAGCTTCTCAAACTTAACCCTAAGACCCTCAGTAGCCTCTTTCATGTCTTTGATTTTAAGGCCCTTAGTGACCTCAATGTTCTCCTTACCCTTAAGGCGTTCAGTAGCCTCAGTCTTCTCTTCGACCTTAAGACCTTCTGTAGCCTTACTCATGTCCTCGACCATAAGGCCTTCAGTAGCCTTAGTCTCGTCCATCTATTTCTTGAAACCTTCAGTAGTTTCGACCATCTTATTGATTTTGTTGCAGCTTTCATATGCCCTGACTATGTTAATAATGGCCGGCTCAGTATAATGGGTGTCTCCCACCTGAAGGGGGTCTAAGTCGATCTTCATTTGAGACTTCGTCCTGTCTCCAAATTTCATCCTTCCATCCTTGATAGCATATTACACCAAATCCCTGAAAAGGAAACATTATGAGGTTTTATGGCCAAGAAAATTGTAATATTTACAAAAGCCTTGTTTCTTTCGTTGTCCTAACGAAGGCATTTTAGCACCAGAAGGCACTATCATTTGGCCATCTTTGACTAATAAGTCAAAAATCTCGTCACATTTAGTGACGTCAAAAGTGTATGTCCTCTTAGGGAACTTATCATTCTTTTCTGGTTTGACGGGATTTTTCCCATTCGAAGGTGCAAGAATCTTGAAATAATAAGGTGGCCATTGCTTTAATTCATCCAAGTCAATTTTGTTCTTGTCGAAATCTAAAGGGTCACTATACACTTCTTGATCAGCTCCCGCTATGTCAACATACGCTACTCTTTCTCTCCTATTGTTCTCAGTTGTTCTGACTTTTTCAGTTTTCATACGTTCTACCTGTCGAACCATATCGGCCAACTGGGCCATATCCCTCAAATACTGGGCGTCTAACTTCTTTCTGATGGAATAGTCTAACCCGCTAGCGACCATTTGGACCAATTCATGTTCAGGCACTTGTGTAAAAAACCTCGCCTTTAGCAGACAGACCCTATTGCGATAGTCGTCGATTGACTCAGAAAAATTATGCTTAATGCTAGCCAACTCTTTAAGACTGATCTACGACTGCCCCATGTAAAACTGCTCATGGAACAATCTTTCTAAACGAGTCCAATCATGGATCGAAATCGCAGGGAGTTTAGTGAACCATGTGAAAACGTTTTTTGTGTGCGAACTAGGGAAGTACTTAATTCTTAAGTTTGTGTCACCTACAAGATCCCATGCTTCAGTCAGATATCTTGCCACATGTTCGACAGTTGACTCACTAGTATCTCCTAAAAACTTTGTAAATTTTGGGACTTACAATCCCCTAGGCAAAGGAGTTTGCAGGATATAATCAGACAATAGGGAAATATAATTTGGCCTATGAATGCCAACATTTACCCCATTTCGTGCTATAATCCTTTTGACCATGGCAACCAAATTTTTATCCCTAGTCATACCATCATTTCAAACTTGATGTACGACTTTGTCAACATTTTGATTCCTATTAACTATCACCACCTTTGGTTCCTGTTCCCTTGGAACTGGTTGTTCAACCCTAACTCCCTGATCAACCACATCAACACGGGGTATGTTTCACTGGACTTGGTTAATTGTATGGTCTTCTTCAAGGATTACCCCCTGGTTTTCGACTATCACATCCCTTCGAATTTGTTGAGGAGCTTGTGGAACTCCAAAAAATATCTGCAATTATAGTCATCTGCGTTGCCAATTTCTGATTCATTTGGGTGGTGTTTTGAATCAAAGGATTAAATATGGTGCCCATCTGCTGGGGCAGCATATGGACCATATCATGGTTACTTTTGTCCATTTGCTGTCTCAACACCACCACAAAATTCATAGTAAAATTGGGCATTTGGGTAGAGAATCCCATCCCTGGGGGTGGGTTATTTCGACCCATATTATTTACGGCAGAACCAAACCCCTGCACTGGCGAAAACGTATTCACCACTGGGCAGTCGAATGTTGCAGTTGTATTATGTAAATTAGACATCATTGAAGTTGGCATACCATATGGCTGTTCTCGACCATTTAAGGGTATTGTGAATCCAGACACAAAAGGTCTGAACGAACTAGTGCCCACTGGAGGAGGGATCATAGGTTGACCATGCGTCCTCACTAGGGACAAGATAGGTCCACTATAAGAATTTAACGGTACATCCATCGTACTTGCTGTGGATGGACTACTTCAGACAAAGATGTTGTGGCTGTAGTTTCCCCCGTCGAAGGAGGGGGTGATTTGTTATTTCTTGGCGAATTTGTCACTGTTACACGCACACGTCTCCTTCTTGGTGTCACTTTGTTATTAGTGGTTACTTTACCACTTCTTAATCTCATACAACGAAGTCTAAAGAAAACAAAAAATGAAGAGCTTTCTAAATATTTCTACAAATTCTAACTAAAAACACCAGTCCCAGCAGGTGTGCCAATATTTTTACCGTCGAAAATGGTAAACAACCGCTAATCCTCCAAAGTTATTAAATCTTTGGTCACTTACGTGATCGACTAGATTGATCCCAGGACATGTGTTGTTATTTAGTTTTTGGGTTTATTGATTATGAACATTGAGAAACGGATAAGGCCAAAAAGTAGTTATCAGCCTTATTGGAATTATATTTGTCGAATGCTTCTCCAGACTAAACTAAAAATACTTCTAAGTCCTAAACCATAGTGCCCTCTATGTAAATATTTCTTCGACTAGATCTTCAATATTTCCCCGTCAAAAATAACGTATTCTCTCTCAAAGTAATTCTTCAAATTCCCGCAGCCCATTTCAAATCTTCACATTCGTCAAAACATCCTTGCCACTGTTTGTTGTCGAAATAATCATGTTCTTCTTCAGAATATGGCCTTGGAACCTCATAACTTACTACCAACATTAATGAGTGTCGAAATCCCAGCCAACAGCGGGTCAGTGGTTTTTTGGGTTGGGTCCGACTTTACCCGATCTTAATGGGTTTTTAGTTTTTAAACTCATATCCATCAAATTACTCTACCCAACCCACTTTTTTGGATTTTTTGGGTGGGTTTGACCGGGTTTTGTGGGTTGACCCAACCCATGTATACCCCTAATCAAAATAAGTAAAATATGTTGAAGAAAAGTGATTTTGGCGTTGGTGTAACTGATTAAGCAATCATAATATCTGGTTGCCACTATTAGTTAACCTTTTGGTTTTTAGCAGCTGTAATCAGTTATAGATTTTGTATAACCGGTTACAGGTCCAAAAATTTTGTTTTTCTATTATTTGGTTTATGTAACTTGTGTCAAAATCCTCTTGTATTATTTGTATAAATGCCTTGGAGGCACCCTCGTCAATAATATTGTTTAATGATAATTTGCACCCTCTCCCTCCCCCTTCTCTATCTATCTATCTATCTATCTATCTATTTCTCTCTGTCTCAAAATTTCTCTCTCCCTCTCCTAACTCAATTTCTCCATTATTCAGTAATCTTGTAGTTCCAAGTTCTAACATTTGGCATCAAGAACCTGGTTTTGATCCACAATAACCTAATGTGCTACATGAATTATGTCTTAAATGAAACAATCCTTGCAAACCTACCCATCATTAATGTGAATAATTACGACAAATGGAGCAAACAAATGAAGGTGTTCTTTGGCTACCAAAATGTTCTAGAAGTGATCAAGAGCAAAGTGAGTTCTCTTGTCGAAGCTGCAATAGATGCACATCGATTAATGCATAATGAAGATAAGAAGAAAGATTTCAAGGCACTAATTTTGATCCATCAATGTGTGGAAGGTGACAACTTTAAGAAAGTTGATGATTGTAAATCGTCAAAGCAGGCATGGGAAATCTTAGAGAAGGGATACACAGGGGATGACAAGGCAAATGTTGTGAGGTTACAAACTCACAAGCGTCAACTTGAATTGATTTAAATGGAGGATAAGGAGATCATCAATGATTTCACAATAATAATCACTCGATTAGTGAATCAAGTGAAGGCATGTGGAGAAATAGTCATAAACCAGATTGTTGTCACGATAATCTTGTGTACTTTAACGCCAAGATTTGACAACATGGTTGTAGTGATTGAGGAATCGAGGATCTTGTGACGATGAGCAAAGAGAAGTTACAAAGCTCTCTTGAGGCTCATAAGAAAATGATGGAGGAGAAAAATATGATAAGGCAAAGGAGGACATCGCTTTGCAAGCTCGTTTCAACGAGAAAGACAAGAGACTGAAAGGAAAATGGCATATAAAGAGTAAAGGGAATTTTCATAATTATGGTTTAAGAGAGTCCCAAATTTCCAAGAATTTGAATTGTCATAGGGGTGAGAGCAGTTGCAACAAAAATGGTGGTCAAGGAAACTTTAGAGGTGAAAGGAAAAGGATTGACAAAAGAAAGGTGCAATGTTTTAATTGTCAACAATTCACTCATTTTGCAAAATAGTGTAATGCAAACAAAAAGGAATCTCTAGGAGATGAAGCCAAAGTTGCAAGACAAGAGTTTGATGATGAGAATACACTCTTGTTCATGATCACAGAAGGGGATGTAGTAGTAACAGGTTGCAGGACAACAACATCATTTTTGAAAGAGTTGCAGAAACATGCTGTAACCGGTTACGTAAAAGCAATAACTAGTTACATAAAGAAGAAAATGTCATAATGAGTATGCAAAGATTAGTTAAGTGCAACAACGAATGGTATTTGGAATCCGGGTATTCTACTCATATGACAGGAAGGAAAAACTGGTTTGTTAAAATCAATTGTTCTATGCAGAATAAAGTAAAGTTCATGGATGACACCACTCTAACGACCGATGGGATCAGTGGTGTTTTGATCATGAGAAGGGATGGTGGAAATTCATTAATTAAATATGTATTGTACATTCCAGGAATAATATGTAACCTTATAAGTAATGTCCATTTTCTTGAGAAGGATTACAACACTAATACAAAATATACCTTTTATAACACTAAATTACAACAATCTGACGGTTAACCGTGGTAATCTCTCATTTTTGGATGCGCTTTGTTTTTTATATTTACTAAAATACATTGTATTACAGTCAAACCATTTATTCGTGATTATACATTCATAGAGTGATAGGGTTCGAATTTCAACTCCAACAATTTTCTACTTTTTTTGTTAAATTAAAACACTTATCACCATGGTTGTTAATGTCAATCATTGTGAAAGGAATTACATTTCATCACGATTTTTGAATAAGATCGTGGTGAAACTGTTTACCCATATATAAGAGAATGATCTCCCGCTTCTTGACAATATCGCCGTATCTTTCATGGCAAAACCCTAGCATACATTTTCTCTCTTCTTCTTCGTCATTAGCTTTCCTATTCTATAGTATAGCCTCAATCTTGTTCTTCATACATAAAGGTATTCTTCTTCTTCCTAATTATTCTCTTCTTTTTGTGTATGTTGTTGTTATGTCTCACATGATTTTCTTCTTGTTCGAGAGTTTATGTGTTTTTTGTTATTGTATGTTGTTGTATGTTTCACATGATTTTCATATTATTTACTTCGGTTTCACATGTTTTGTTGTTGGTTTGGATATGCTTTAGGTTTAGGTTTTGAAAAAGAGTTTCTCTTCCCTACGATCACTTTGACAACATCTAAACCTATCCTACTTGTCATACCCTAATTTTTACCCCTAAGATTCCACCTATCATATCATTTGCATTTCAACCAAGATTATAAGCATGGCATCCTCCTAACCTTTACCTCTTTGAGTTTACCTTTGTGGGAGATCACCAAGCACCCTTTGTGTTTCTTTTTGCCTCTATTTCTTGTTTACATTCTAACCTTGCTAACCCTATTCAAAATACAAAAAAAATGTGTTGTTTCCTCTTCTTATTGTACAAGGTAGGAACTTGCAATCAAAGGATCAAGATGGATTTGTAAATTAGGGTTTGGATTCTCAAAGTCAAAGTTTGGTCAACAAGTGGTTCACAATAGCTTTTACTTCAACGCATGGCCTATAATCTTAGGTCATATTCATGTCAAGCTTCATTCAACATCATTTGATCAAGAAAAGTTCAAGTTTGATGCATGATTTCAAAGTTGATTCAAGTATGGTTCATGTGTTTATTTCCATGCCATCTTCATCCAATTCTCAAAGATTATTCAAAAGACAATCAAGATTCTTCATTTGATACTCAAGTGTTCATCATGGGGCCTTTGGATAAATGGAAATGGCAAGAAATCTCAAGTTGGCACATGTTTTGTTCGCCTAAAGTCAAGTATGGCATGTCACTTGGTCCAAACACCACAACTCTCTCATTTCTCAACATTTTTGGAATCTACCTTAAGCCAACTGTCACATTTGAACTCCTCTACAACTTTGTTTCAAGGGTCAAACATCAATTCAACCTATAAGTCCATCAATTTTGGCATTTTCCAAGTTGCCCATGTGTGCACAAATGTATGCCCAAGACCTGGTCGACCTAATGCCTGACCTGAAATTTCAGGCCATGACCACAACTTTGATTCAGTTCCATTTTCAACTCAAGCATCCTTTTGATGTGATTATTTTTTCATTTAATTCTTTGCAATGAAAGGAACATTTGGCACAATCAAAATTCAAAAACGCATGAGTGGATTTCATTTGGCCTACCTTCAAACATGGTACCTTGAGCTCTGCTTCTTGGTTAGCTTCAGGTCACAAATTTCATGCCAAATCTCAATTTGGGACCACCTGCACATGTGTGAACTTTTTGTACAACCAAAACACGTGGAATGGAGTGCAAAACGACCAAGTTTCATGCCTGAATCACATTTTTCATCACTCACGTCACACAGATTAAAAATCAACAAATTTCAAATCCACACGTATTTCAGATCCATTTCACATGTGTGAGCTCAGTAACACTTTTCCTATAAATAGAGGAAGCATTCGCCTTCATTTGCAAGCTTTGAAAGCTAAAGAAACTCTGCAATTATTTGAACCCGATACCTCAAAAAACCAGCTAACCATTTCTTTGATTCAAGCTCTTTTAGCTTCATTTCTTCGCCCAAAATCACTCACCGACCTCCACTGAAGCTAACTGAAGCATTGTCGTCGCTTGAAACCTCTTACAACCTTCAACTCAATTCCACCATTGTTGACCTTTGAAGCTTCAACTGAAAAGGTAGTTACGAGTAAAATATCTGAGCAAACAAGTTACTAGTGTGTTCATCTTGATTCACTGATTAAAAGCCCTAAACTACCTTGAATTTATTCTTTGAATTAGTTATTTAATTTTAATTTGAAGAACTACGGTTCTTCGTGTTCTTAAGAAAATTCTCTCTGCTCTGAGCTAATCAATGACTCTGATGCAGAGAGACATGAACGATGAAGTGTTGCGCACTTGAATCCATGCTTGAATCTGGCTAAAAACACGAGTTTACGATTTTGAAAAATCAAGCTGAAGGTTGAAGATGAAGTTGTTCACGCGCGTTGGTGGGAAAATTCAAATTTTGGCCAATCCCAGCTTGACATGCAGCTAGTTGTTGCACATTTTATTTTTGTTTTTGTTTTCATTCATTTTATTTTCTTTTTATTTTTTGATTTAATTTAAATAGCTCCTTTATTATTTTTTACTCCAATTTTTTTTTCAATAAATCATAAAAAATATTTTCTAACACATATATCTTTTGCACAATTTTAAAAATCATTTTGCATTTAATTGATTTTTCTTTCATTTTTCATTTAATTTTCATTTTGTATTTTATTTTTAGTCATTTTGAAATATTTTTGCATCCAACTTTTGAGATCCATTTACTTGCAATATTCTTGCCTTCTCATAATTTTCTCAACCATTTATTTTATGTTTTTATCCTTCTTTTAAATTTTCCTTTTACTTTCCATTTTAAATCATTTTAAATCCTTTTTTATTTTGGTTTTGATCAAATTTTGGAATGTCTTGATATTGTCTCTTGATGATTGCTTGGTTGAACATAGTCCTTGATTAATGATCCTTTGGTTGATTCAACCTTCTTTGCTTCAAACATGTTCATGAATGATCATCTGATCATCTTTGACACTTTGTATCAGAGATAGGTTAACCCTGGTTTGATCATGCTTTGAGCCATTTACTTGTTGATAGATGATCCATATGTGATTGCTTGAGTCTTCACTTCATCTCCTTTTCCATCTTCTTCTTCTTTTGGTTTTTGTTTTGACTTTTGTGTTATATTGTTTTAGGAGAATGATTTTTATCATTTCTCTAACATGCATGACACATAAATTTTTATTTACTGGCCTCATATAGGTGTGACTTCTACATAAGTCCACTTACGATTGTTTAATATAGTGCTAAATTCTCCCGATTCGGTTGAATTCTCATTAACACTAACATTGACATTTTAATTTTGCTATCATCTAACATTTATTTTTATGCTCTTTATATTTATGTCATTTACTTTTATGTCATTTACACTCATTGTCATTTACATTCTTGTTTTTATTTTATGCCTTTTATTGCTTTCTTATATCAAAATAACAAAAACACTATAAAATGGATAAAACCGTAAAAAAACTTTAATCTAATATTATGGACTTTGTGTTGCTATCCCTTGCTTGAGGTTTATTTTGGAATTTGGACCTTAGGACTTAGTTCGTTCCCTTTGCTTTCAGTGGCATCTGAGGCTTAGTGATTCATTTGAGACTTAGTGATTCCTTTGGACCCTCTGATTTTCAATGCAAGACGTGGATTTTCTTTGTGGCTTTGTGACTTAGTTGTCCATTTGGATATTTTGATATTCATCTGCTCATGTGGTTGTTTATCCTGTGGCTCAATCCAAAGGGAAAAGAATGCTTGTTTTGACAATGTCAAATGCTTACCCCTTCTTGTGGTTAGTACACTTACACACACAAAGGCTTCCTCTTGGGCTACCTTACAATAAAACCCTTTCATTTCATGTCTTTTATTTTTTTCTTAGGATAGTATCTTCATCTCCTTCCCACTTCTTCAATTTTCAAAACTTCTCCCTATTTAAAAAACTTTTTGTTTTCAAACTTCGCACCTTTTTCTTAACCTTGAGTTTGTCAAGTGATCTTGAAAATCCTTTTCTTAATACCTCCTAAAACACTTAAGTATATTCAAAGTCTTTTCAAATCTCTAAAAAAGGATAAACCTCATCAAACTTCTTTTTGTGCCTTTGTGCATGTTCTTTTCATTAAGAGCCTTTTTTCTAAATATTAGATAGTAATCTATTCTTGTAGTGATGCAAACCATTATACGTCTACAATATGCTGAGAAATGACTGGTATTTTTCACTTGAATGTTGAGATGTGCTTGTGAGAAAGTCCAAGTAAAAGTTCTCCATATCAAGATGATTCAAATGCTCATTTCTTCATACTTGTGGGTAGTAAGTTATGTTTTCCACTCGAATACGACAACATAACTTTTCATTTAAAATCAATCAACAAACAACCCATCTTTTTTATAAACACAGATTTGCAAGTGGTTCATATGGAGTACCATAGATGTGAAGGGTGCTAATATCTTCCCCTTGCATAACCAACCTCCGTATCCAGATTCTTTCTTTTTGTTTTACTCTTGTGGGTTTTGTTCGACCTTTTCCTTTTTTTTCCCTTTGGAAACAATAAAGTTTAGTGGCGACTCTTTCTTTTCGAGTTAAGTTAATCAATAACTTAATCTCAATAATTTTTCTCGCCACGACACTACTCTCAGATCTCATATCATTCTCTTAACATGAATATTGGGAGAAAACTTGTCCATGAGATTGAGGATTCAAATGAGGTTATTGATATGTTGGAGTTATGGTTGAACAAAGCCAAGGAAACTGAAGTTGTTATGGATCACATGAAGGTTGTTGAATCGTCTAGTGGAACAGGCTATAAGAAGATTCTTATCAAGAATCTTAACCTTGAAAAGATAAGGAAGGTAGAGGCTATTATGAAGGACCTAATGAATTTGGATGCAACTGATTCTGAATCAGATGAAGATGAATACCTTGATAATTGCATGAATTCAACTACGCGTGAAGATTGAAGACCTTGTTATGTTTCACATTTTAACATGTTGATAATTTTTTGTTGGATTATAATGTACTGCTAGTTAACCTTTGTTGGATCACATGTTAACCTTGTATATTGATAAATTTTTGTTGGATTATAATGTAATGCTAGTTAACCTTTTGTTAGATTACAATGTACTACTAGTTTATGTTAACGTATTGTTTTTTCATGGTGTTTGTAGGATTACAATTGATTTGTGTTGCTATGAAGAAAAAATTCAAGAGAGGATGAATCTGAAGTGAAAGATGCAAACTTGTGTGATAGACCTAAAATGACATCCATTCAAATTTAACAGAAGTTTGCAACTTTATCCTTAGTTTCATCCTACTTTCATTTTACAAGTCTGCATGGGTGTGGTTCACATGATGGTTTGTCTTAATTTTCCACGAATTTTTTCAATTAAAGGTATGTATGTTGTTGATAAATGTTTTTGCATGTTGTTGATATTGTAGCTAGCAAGTGGTTATGGTTCTTTACTTATCACTGATGCAGCTAGTTGTGTGAACATATCTGAAAGAGTTATGAACCTGTGGTCGCAGTGGAAATATTATATGAGTCTTTCATATAATATTACCATAGTAAACACATGTTTTCTACTCTCCCTTGTACTTTATCCTTTTCGTAGCTTCCTGAAACAATGAGTTATCAAGTTCTCCTAATCTTTGTTAATTAATTGATGTTTTTATTGATAAATATTGATAGTGAGTTTGTTATATCATATGTGATTGCTTGTTTCACTAACCCCTAATTGAACTTGCATTCATTTAAACAGATTTTTGAGATGATAATTAGAAAAATTAAATTATTCTTGAAAATCAACTTAGACCATCCAATGTTTATCGAATTGCATGCATCTTGTAATTCATTATTTCCTCTTTAGCCTATAGAATTTGATTCAATGTCACAAATTCTTCAAAACAATGATGATAAATGGATGCCAATCTGAGTCTTTTACACAAAATTTGATGTTTGTATAGAAGAAAAAAAAAGGAGAAAATCAAATTTTGTGTGAAAGACTTAGAAGACATCCTTTCATCATCATTACTTTGAAGAATTTGTGATTGAATTAAATTATATTTGTTAATGAGGAAATAATGTATTAAAAGATGCATGTGATTCGTAAAAAATTAGACCGTTTAAGTTTTGTTTCAAGAATAATTAAATTTTTCTGATTATTATCTCAAAAATCTATTCGAATGGTTGTATATGGTTAATGAGGGGCAGGGAAAAACAAGTAATCCCATATTTTATAATAAACTCTTACACATACCACCACGGTTAGAACATATAACTGTGGTGAAATGTTAAAATGGAAGAATGGTGTTACTGGGATTCGAACTCAGGACTTATAAATTATTTCACAACAGTTGTTTTCTTTACCCATTGCTATAAGATGCACGCTACCTAACTTATAACCACTATCACTTGTCTGTTGTGGAAACCAACATACATACAATCACACACCACTTAATAATGATCGTGAAACCGTCATTATACATGTTTCACAGTCGTCATTATATGTGTTTTCCGTACTAGTGCAAGATTCACAAGGAAAACAAGCGGCTACACGATATAGATGCAAACAAGGTTTTGGTCCTTAAAGCTTCTATGGCTCCCAATAGAACCTTCAAGGTTAAGCTAAAGGTTATAGAGTATAGATGACTTGCTACAGTAGCGAATCAAGAAGAGTTGATATGGCATTATCGTCTTGGGCATCTCAATTTCTGAGATCTCAAGGACTTGCAAAAGAAAAGAATGGTAACGAGGATGCCATTGATCAACATACCGACTTAAATTTGTGAAGAATGTGTGCAAGTGAAGCAACATAAGGGTGAATTCAGCAATGATGCAGGGGGTAAAACCAAGAATCACCTTGAGGTGGTGTATTCGGATGTATGTGGATCGATGTAAGTAGATTCCATTTGTGGAAATAGATATTTTGTCACATTCATCAATCATCATGGTAGAAAGCTATAGACATACCTAATCAAGAGAAAGGAAGAGGTATTCGAAGTGTTTAAGAATTTCAAGTCCATGGTTGAGAGTCAAGGCGGTCACAAGCTCAAAATTATCAAAACTGATGGTGGAGGAGAATATATCTCAAAAGAATTTGAGAGGTTTTGTGATCAAGAAGGGATAATACATGAGGTTGTACCGCCTTATACACCACATTAAAATGGTGTTTCCGAAAAGAAGAATTGGTCGATCATGAACATGGTAAGAAGCTTGTTAAAGGGGAAGAACTTATCGAAAGAGTTATGAGGAGAAACAATATTCGTTGTTGCCTATTTGTTGAATAGGTGTCTAACAAATAAGCTTGAGAAGGTAACACCGGAGGAGCATGGCCAAGATTCAAACCAAATTTGAACCATTTGAGGGTTTTTGGTTTCGTAGTGTATCGACATTATTTCGAGACAACATAGAAAGAAGCTAGATGATAAGGGAGAAATGATGATACTTGTAGGGTATCACTCCACTAGTTGTTACAAGTTGTTTGTTTCATCAAACAAGAGAGTTATGATCAGGTGAGATGTCATTTTTGAAAAGATAAAGCAATTGCAGTCGTCTGTAACTGGTTACGTAAAAGCTATAAATGGTTACAACTTTGAAAATTCAGATTCTACAGAAATTTAAGAAAATGTGAGAAGATCAACAAGGCAAAGAGGTTTTCCTCAAAGACTCCAAGATTGTGAGCTGTTTCGAGACAACGAAGTCAATGTTGATGGTGATTTCATACATTTTACACTTATGGCTTAATTCAAACCCGTTAAAAGGAAGAGGCTTTAAGTGATCTAAAATGGATTTGTGCTATGAAGGAGGAGCTGGAATTTATTGAGAAGAACAATACTTGGGAGTTGGTTTATCTACCGGACAAGAAGAAGTTAATTGGTGTGAAATGGGTGTTTAAAGTGAAGGCAAATCCCAAGGGTTAAATAATCAAGCATAAGGCTCGATTGGTTGCAAATGGATTCTTGGAAAGAAAAGGCATAGACTTTGAATAGGTATTAACATCAGTTGCTAGGACTATAACCATAAGGCTAGTTGTTGGTATTGCAAATAACAACAATTGGTCCATCTATCAAATGGACGTCAAATCTGCATTTTTGAATTGACCACTTGAAGAAGAGGTGTACATAAAATAACCCCTAGTTTTGTTATGAGAAACCAAGTTTCAAAGTTATACAAGTCGAAGAAAGCGTTATACGATTTGAAGCAAGCTTAAAGATATTTGAACAAAAGGATGGATGGTTTCCTAAAGGAGCCTGGCTTCAAGAAATGTGTATCTAAGCATGGTGTGTATGTTAGGATGGATACAAGTGAAAGAGTGGTTATACTTTGTCTATATGTAGACAACTTGTTGATAACGGGAAGTAACAAAAATAAATTTCTAAGTTCAAGAGTGAGCTTATGAAAGAGTTTGAGATGATCGACCCTGGCCTCATAAAATACTTCCTTGGCATTGAGTTCCACATGTCCAAAAGAGGACTGCTCATGCACCAAAGAAGATATGCGCTTGAGATATTGAAGAAGTTTTAAATGGAACATTGTAATGCTTCCATTACTCTAGATAAAACGAGGCTACAGTCGTCGAAGAGTGAGGATGAGCAAGATATCGATCCAACTCAGTATAAGAGGTCGATTGGATCCTTGCGTTACTTGTGCAACACACGATCAGACTTGGTGTTTAATGTCAATATTATGAGTAGATTCATGGAGAGACCAAAGGTGTATCACTTGGAAACAATAAAGAGGATCCTAAGATACATCAAAGGATCGATTGGATGCAAAATTATCTTTCCCGCAAAGGACATGAATTTGCATAGTTTTACTAATTCTAATTGGTGCGAAGATAAAGATGATTGGAAGTCTACAGCTGGATGCATCTTTATGTTCGTCGAAACACCAATCTCATGGTGTTTGAAGAAGGAACCGATAGTTATACTCTCGTCTTGTAAGGCCGAGTACATTTTCGTTTTGTTATGTGCGTGCTAAACCATGTGGCTGATGAATCTATTGAAGGAGCTAGGCAGCAATGATGGTGTTGTTGTTACACTCCTAGTTGATAACGTTTTCGCGATTAATATTGTTAAGAAACCAATTGCACATGGGAGGAGAAAGCACATTGAGATGAGGTTTCACTACTTAAGAGAACTTATTAGTGAAGGAAGGTTTAGATTGGACATTCTAGAAGTGAAGAACAAGTTGTTGATTTGTTGACCAAGGGAGTCACAATTGAAGAGTTCAAAAGGTAGAATATGAGCCTGCGCATGTAAGACTTGGAGCACTTGAATTTAAGGTGGTGTTTTAAGAGTTTTTTAGTAATTCAAGTGTTGTAGCTGGTTAACACATGTGTGTAGTCAGTTACAGGTGTCAAAATAAATCAAATAAGTTGAAGAAAAGTGATTATGGAGTTGGTGTAACCGATTACGCATTCGTAGTAACCGGTTACTACTGTGAGTTAATTTTTGGGTTTTTAGCAGCTGTAATCAGTTATATGTTTTATGTAATCGATTACAAGTCCGAGAATTTTGTTTTTTTGTTATTTGACTTATGTAAGTTATCTTGTATTATTTGTATAAATGCCTTGGAGGCACTCATATCAATAATAGTGATTAATGATAATTACGACCTTTAATTTCTCTCTCTAAATTTCTCTCTCCTTCTTCGCACTCAATTTCTTCATTATTCACTAATATTGTGATTCTAAGTTCTAACATCAACATGACCTTAGTGTGTGGATTATGCAATTTTCATATTGAAACCTTGAATAACATTTTCATTAAATGTGCATTTGTAGTGAGCATTTGAAAGGTGATAACATAAAGGTTTAGTATTCTAAGGCTCTAAGGTCAACGAGCGATATTTGGTCGATGACGGTGTTAGTATGTCATCCTAATTTAAAAATACCTCCATCTGAGCATCGATACATGATACACTGAATCTGAAACACGATGAAATTCAATGATTTGAAAACTAGTGTGAAGAGCAAGGTGGTAACATTTTGGCATTAATTAAGATTAATTTAATTGGTTAAACACTTGGTTAATCAATTAGGAATATATTTTACTCTAGTTAATCAATTAAAGGTTTCCTCTAATCGATTAAGCACATCTGTAATGCCTCTTAAATTATTAAATAAGTTGTTAATTTATTAGATGATGTCGAAACTCAAACTTTTTTAATTTTTGTTGATTAATTGATTATCACCTAGAATTAATCGATTAAATCATTAAAAAGGCTCATAAACCGTTTTTTTTTTTTTTTTTGTCATATTTGCTTTTGTCTGATGGAGGTTTCTCCTCATTTCATAATTCACCCGTTTTTCTAAATAGAATCAATTATACTATTATTTATACTCTCATTACTAGAAAATTCGCTTTTAGTGATTGAATTAGTGACTGAAAAATTTCGGTCACTCTAGTGACCGAATTAACCACCAAAATTAGTCATCATGTTAATAAAATTTCAAAAATCACTAAATAAAATTAACCACCGAATCAGCGACTGATATTTTGTAACTATAATTTTCAGTCTCAAATAATCGTTTTTATATAAAATCATTCATAAAAAAATTCAGTAACCGAAATTTCAGTCACTATTTTTTTTTTCCTCTATTAAGTTGCTTCCCTCCCAATTTTCTCTTTTTATTTATTTTTTTAATTTTTTATCAAAATTTTACATTTTTATTGTTTTAACAAATAAAACATATACTTATATAAATAATTAACTCATACAAATTTATTAATTTAGATAAAATATAATTTTAATGACAATTAGTGTAAGAATCTTTTTAAATAATATTTAAAAGTTCTATTTCATTAATAATATATACATTTCAAATATAAATTATACAACAAAAACCAAATGACTTAGTGGACACTAGAAAGTCTCATAAAGAAAAGTGTATTGGTTTGATTCCTGCTAGAAACAAAACTTTTGTTTTATTTTAATCGGTCACTGAACGCGAATTTTTTAGTAGTGTCTCTTTCATTTTAAAAACCTTTTTTTTTTTTACTAGAGTGACCTTAATTCTAAAAGATTAAAAAGTTCCTTATGAGAGTTGTGTTATAATAGTGTTGTGCTATAATTTGTTTGAATCGAGAGTGTGATTTTCTTGTGTAATATTTTTGTAAAATGTTTGAAGGTTTCAAGCTAAACTTGAAAAAAAACTTGGGTGAAAGCTCTTGAGTTAAGTATGTTTAAAAGTTCTGATTTTTGTTAGAAGGTTTGTGAGTTGATCCTATGCAAAAACTCAATTTGTAGTTGAAGATTACTTTGGGCTGATCATGTAAAAGCTTAAGTTATAGTTGAATATTGTATCGGCTAATTTTAGTTGATTTTAGCAGAAATCTCAATAGAAAACTCTTGAGAATTAGAGTAGACCAAATGGTTTACGTCAAACCATGCTAAATCTTTGGTGCAATATTTTTATATCTTATCTCCTTTACATTTAGTCTTTTATTTTCTTTCCGCGGTGTTTCTCCCTTCTTTTCATTTTTTTGATGTTATTCCTCTATTTGTTTGTTTATACTAACATAAACACTTTAAAATTTTTTTTCTTATAAAATCATTTTTAAATTTTAAATATCACAATCACATCATCCCCCTATTATGTTTGGAGCCATTTAATCAATATAAGTGTTTAAGTCATCTAACATGTGAATACTCCCCGAAGCTAAATGTAATTTAAAAATAACTTAAGGATCGTAGAATCATGACAAGTCACTTACACACCTGAGTTGGTATGTTTCAAGATAGATTATCTCAGTAAACATTGTTTTGTTCACCATAACATATCTGTCTTGTATTATAAACAGAGAATCCACTTTGTTAATAACAATAATAAAAATAATTAAATTCTTAAATGAACTTATAACAGGAATATGACTTAGTCAATCTGTACATCGTGTATTCCCCTTTAATCATATTATTAATTTTTAAGGCATGCACGTTCGTCTAAGCTTATTATAATCATAAAAGTTATTATTATTGAATTATACTGAAGTTATTCTTGGTATATGGTCATAACCCTAAATATTAGCTAGTCTTAGTAATACTATTCTTGTGCATGTCTTCTTAATCGTAATGTTAACTTACTAAGAATGTTGATTATAGTTTAGGATGAAATGTATGCTCATAACCCTAAATATTAGCTATAGGTGTATTTAGGACTAAACACGATTCATTGTTGGCCCTAGATGTTTTCAAAGTGCTACATCCATTAAAAAATGTTTTAGGCCATACAACAACATTTTTGTGCATTTAACATTGTGTGAGTCGAATGATAAAATCATGTGAGACAACTCACTTTAAAAGAATTGAATTTTGATATGTATGAACCGTTTAAGATCAAGTTGTAACTCCTAAAGATTGACGTAGTGGTGAAGGTTTAAATCTTGAGAGTATACTCTTTTTAAAGTCTTGGCTTTAAATAGGATCTCTACTAATAGACGGTAGGATTGTTCACCTTTAATTAATCGGTCGCAAGACCGAATATTAAGATTTAAAAAAAAATTGTCCTAGAATATTTGAATCAATTTACATGAAAGTTTGAAATGATTCATGCTGTTATTTTTCCTTTTTTTTTTTTTTCATATTCCCTCAACCTAAAGGCATCTCTAAACATAGTATAACATATCCCATCAATCATAGGTCCTTCCCAACACTTATCATAGCTAAAAACTCATAAGAAACGTGTAATAAATCAAGGTTAAGAACATTTTTTTTTCAATAGGCAAATATATTAAAAAGAGCAAAAGATGTGCTCCAATAATACAAAGAAGACAATCACCTTAACCTCCTACAACAAGATAAAGGAGAGGTGTGTCAATCGTGAAAGTTTATGGAAGAAGTAAAGGTACACGATAGACCCGCCCACACCCAGGATCTATGGACAATCAACGATAAAGAATCATTGAAGCTAAAAATAGCCCCCTTAAATTAAATATCATTACGCATTATCCATATACTCCACACCGTGACTAACCAAATCACCCTTATTGAGTTTCTATCATCAACATTCTTCACCTTGTCGCAAACCGAAGGGAAATCGATTAGCTCTTGAATAAAGCCAGAGAACTCGTCACCTATCCAACTCCACACTTTCCCCCAAACTCTCTTAACAATAGAACACTCACAAAACAGATGGAGAAGTGTTTCATCATCACCAAAACAGAAAATGCAAACCATATCTCTAGGATTAGAGAGAATTCCTCTTCTCGCGAGAAGATCTTTTGTTGGGATTCTCTTGATGAGAAGTCTCCAACCGAACACAAGCACTTTCGTCAGAACTTTAAGATTCCACAAACTATCTAAAGCTTGAAGAGTGCATTCATCATACCTTGAATTAAACGTTTCTCGCATATGTTTTGCCAAAAAAGCCCTGACCGAAAAACATTCTTCATCCGCCTTGATCCATTCAAAGTCATCATTAGTTTCCTGCTGCGGAATGTTGGCTGCAATCATGCCCAGAATTTCTTCCCCTAAAATAGCATCCAAACCAGCCAAATTACCTACAATTAGCTGACCGTTCCACTCCCAATCGGTTCCCGACCAACAACCAGCTTCAGTCACTGTCATATTTGGCCTGTCGGCTGACTCGTAAACGGTCGGGTAGGTATCTTTTAGAGCCTGATCCTCCAGCCAGTTAGAGTGCCAAAAAGATGTGTTGGAGCCTGAGCCTGATCCTCACATTTCTCATAAACTATTTCGCTCTTTTACTTGGGTACTTTAGTTCTATAGAGAATCAATGAGAATTTTTTTGTGACACGGATTTCAAGGCCCGAGCCTGCTTTATATACTAGTCCTAAATAACCGTCGACAACAGTCGTTTGTCACATGTTCGACGCATGTCATAATACGTGGATTTTCATCCCCTAAAAATCTTTCATGCGCCTTTAGTGTTCAAACTGCTGACTTCCCAACTATCAATCTAATAACTACCTTAAAAACCTCCTAACTGCCTCCCATTAAGAGCTCCTGACTTACTTCCAAAGGGTTGTTCAGGCATTCTCTTAAATGACTTATACTAAAAATATGTTAAGTTCCCATATCTAATAAACGTATCGAATTCGATGCTAATATCTCTTAGTCGACAATCAATTGTTATTATACTTAGTTATTTTTTGCAAGGTATATACCATCCTTTGTTGAATCCTTCGGCTCAAATTTTTCAGGCTAACACATACCCCCAAAAATTCCGCTTTCGATCATATTAAATGGAAGATAGGTGAAATTTTTAGTAACTTCCCGACACTGTTTACCATAGCTTGTACACATCATGGTTATCATGACCACTTTTCACCATATTGCCACATCACGAACGTACGTCCAAACCCTCATCATTGCTCCGATTTTCTAGAACCATCATGTCCACACGATTAAAACCTTATTAAAGAAAATATTTAAATAAAATTTCTGCAAGAATTTCAAAAGCTAAGTGTTAGTTTTTTCAGTTCCACTTTGTTGGGGGGAAACCGTTAGAACAAGATTTGGTTCTGCATCTATACCTTTGAGCTTTAATGATAACAGTGTAGTATTTTTGTGAGAACAATTTTGGTACCCTAATGGTTTGTTATTGTGTAGCTTTAACATCCAGTTCTGATTCTAAAAACATGCGTGCAATGTCATCAGTTTCTAAACCTTATGTTCCAAAATTCACTTCTGTGCTGATTCACTTCTAAGAAGTTTTTGAAAAGACGCTATGTTGCTGCTGCAATGTTCTCTTCGTTTTTGCTTCTGGATGTGACTCTGACCATCAAGCTTCTGAAGAATGGCAAGCTTCTAAGTTTCTATTCTTAGCTGAAGATTATGAAGATCTCAAGTCAGACGCTGATGCTGTTAAGATTCTGATTGATGATTCTGAAGTTTGTTAAGGTCTCAAGTCAGACGTTAATGCTGTCAAGTTTTTGATTGATGATTTTGAAGATTCTGATTTCATCTTTGTATTTCTTCTTTTCATGCTTCATCATCTTTTCATCAGAAGCTAATGAATCTGAAGATAAGATTAAAGGATATGTGAACAAATAGTACATGGTACAAAACGAAAACATTCCTTCCACTACCTGATTTTATGGGCGAAGTAATGTACTATTCTTCACACCTGATTTTATGGGCGAAGTAATGTACTATCCTTCCACTACCTGATTTTATGGGCGAAGTAATGTACATTCCTTCCTTGTGTATAAGAAGAAATTACCTTGGCAGGTGAACATGATTAGCTATGATTTTCAAGCGAACCAAGATAAAAATCCTTGTGCATTTCTCATCATTCAATTTTTTTATTGTTGGATTTTTGAGTTAGTAAAAAGCTTTTGTTTTTAAAACCCAATTCACCCCCCCACCCCCCTTCTTATGTTTTTCACACCTTCAAAAACTAAAAAAATTTTCTATTATAAATATCCCCTCATTTTTTCATTTACCACTTTCTTATTCTTCTTGTTCACAACCCTAACTTCTCAAACTCCCATACCATTTCCATCTTTATCCTTATTAAATTTCCTAGGACAAAAATGGCTTCTTCTTTTACACCAAGACTTCCAATTCCACTTGCTTCTGAAACTAATGCTCCGACTGTTGTTGGTAAACACAACTACATTCCTGAGCCACCATTGGAGGAGGAGAAAGTGATGATTTGGGCAAGTTTTTCCCTTGTTACCGTAGTCATGAAACCAAAATATTTAAAGATAGAGCTTATGAGTTAGAGTTCATGAGTGCACCTAGGCGTGTTTTCCGTGCTTTTCCTTTCCCAACAATAAGGCCAATATTGAATGGTTAGATAAGGTAGAGAAGAATAAAAGATAATTATGGAGGAAAAAAGAGATTTATGACTTGATTCAATTGTCAAGAATTGGCCTTAAGTGCAATCCTAGCATGCTCATTGCAGCTATCCTTTTCTAGGAAGGTTATACTAATACTTTCCACCTGCACTGCAGAATGGTAACCCCCACCTTGTTTGACATAGTTGCCATAACGGGACTTTGACCCACTAGCAAAACCGTTGACCCTACTTTCCTAACTCGCACCAAACTAGACTTTGATTTAGACCGTTCAAGTTATAAGAGTTTTGTCGAAGACTTCTATGAGATTGACTCTGAAGAAGTTTCTGACCAAGAGCATATTTCTTTCTTAACCTTCTGGTTATCTTACTATGTCTTTGGATCTACCTCTTTGGATGTAGCTAAGAAATTTATAACTTTGTCCACCCAAATTCATGAAGGGGGAAAAATTAATCTCAGCAAGCTAATCTTGAGCTTTCTTTACGACATTCTTGAAGGTACGAGAAAGACACAAGAAAGGGGGGTTTGAATTGTGTATTTACTATTTTAACAACTTTTCGCTTCTTGTCAACATGACACTTTACGTTACATCAGAGTTCGTTGAGAGACTCTGACTTGCGAAGTTATATTCAGACTTGACAATGCTCAGAGCATGAGAACCAATAAGAGTCTGAACGCTATGTACATCATTCAGAACTTACAGAGCGAAAGCTTATCAGAGTTGCAAGGTTCTGACTTGCTTATGTAAGGTTCTAATCCTCAATATAGAAACATAAACAAAGACATTAAGCATAAGAGTAAAGAACACATGATATATCCTGGTTCACCACAAAGGCTAATCCAGTCCACCCTCCTCAGGTGATTTCGCCTTGAACACAAGGTCTTAATCCACTATAATCTATCTCGATTACATATGCACGGGCAACAGCCGATGACTAACCACTTGCACAGCCGCACTATGACTAACATGCAATGAACCATTCAGGGACTCAACTTAATGAATATAACGAACATTGACCTGCAGGTTCCAATCCCGCAAGATCTACTGCTAGGCTTTCACAGCTAGATGTTCAAGGATTCATCGCAATGAATATAACGCTACTGACCCTATTTCAGGCTTTTCCACAATGACATCTCGACATTGTCTTCTCGAGTCTCCGGTCACACTGACCACTCAAGGAATCCTAATTCACCAAGAATTAGTTATACAGGACATTACAAAGATGTTTCTTAACAAGCAGATTACTCTTAAGTTTAATTACAAAGAACACACAAGTGTTCAAGCAAGATGTGAGCAGCAGCTCCTTGCTATTCTAAGAAACTACAAAGATGTATTGTTAATTTGACAGTTGTTGACATCTTGTAGATCTTCTTCTTCTTTGTCTTCTTGGTTGAGCAAGCTTTGAGCAACAACTCCTTGCTTCAGATCTTCAATGTAGAGCTGACGAGAAGGTGGTTGATGACTTGACTGATTTGCAATGTTGTCTTCTTCATCAACAGCTTCTGTACCAATTCATTGTTGTTGTGTTGAATGATGATCTTTGAGCTTCAACAACAATGACCATGTGTAAATGGTGATAGCTTTTGATATTTAAGTGTTACAACAAGAACTCGTCGTTGTTGTTATCTTCACACAATGACTTTGATTAATTCTCCATTCATGGACTGAATCGATACCTTCAGAAGCGTTTACTCCTTTCTTTAAGTAACCCAGTAAAATATAGTCGTTGAAATACTATTGGCTGTTAGAAAAGAGACATTGTGTAATAATTAGTTGTACTGACATATCTCCTTTTTGTTGTGGGAGAAGTGACGGGATATATCTTTCTTGGTCACTGTGTACAGTCGTTCACAACGGTAACATTTGACTTCTAAACTTCAGAGGCTTCTGATGGTAATTTATTGAAGCATAAGTAGAGCCTTCTTAATAGGATATCTCATACGTCAAGTCTTCAGTCTTTTGAAGAAGTCCATTAGGAATCAGTCTTCAGAACTTTAACAATTGTCTTTAAGAACATTATCCTTTACTACTTCAAGTCTTCCGAAACTTTAGAACTCGTCCATTAGGAATCTGTCATCAGAGTCTTCAGCACTTGACCTTTGGAACCGTAATCTTCAGAACACATAAGTCTTCAGAGTCTTTCTGCCCTTGGTCTTCAGAGCCTTCCGCCTTCAGAGCTTCAAGTCATGAGAGTCTTCAGCACTTCGGTTCTCCAGAAGATTATCTTCTTCAGAAGCTTCGCTATCTTCAGAATCTCAACCACTTTCATAGAGCATCCACAAGAGCATTGCAACAGCAATATCAGCATACTTGGATCTGACTGATCATGATCAGATACAGAAGTATTCTTGCTTCTTGCGACTTGTGTCACACATAGTAACTTCGCATATTATCAATTACGCACATCTGGCTGGTGCTTGTTTGATCTGATATCTTCTATGAATATGATCTGCACACAACATACGTTAGAACATAATATTGTTCTTTCACAAATACGTATTGTTATCATCAAAACATAGATTGACTTGTAGAGACAACTCTTGCTCTCACAATCTCCCCCTTTTTTATGATGACAAAACCAAGTATTTTGATTGAACATTTTATACAAGGTAATCACCAAACAAACATATTCAGAGTCTGGAACAACAGCTCCCCCTGAATGTGTTATCCTCAAAGTTTTATCTGTAATCATCTAGAATCTTATATGATCCAAAGATATACAGAATAACAACTTGAGTTGCCAGAACAAAGAATAGAAAAGGATTACTTTTCTATCTTGTCTATAGGAAAACAGAGAGTCTTTAGCATCTAGACTAGTTCATCAGAACTTCCATCTTCAGATCTTCAGAACTCATGTCCTTAGTAGTCGTATCGGAGCTTATAATCTTCAGAGACATCTGAAGCATTTCTACTTTTCAGCAGATTCATTTAAGCACAACAGAACAATTCTTATTTAATAACATAACATCGCTATTCATCAGAGACAGACACTGTCTTTTGAGAAACTCCCCCTGAGTTTCAGACTTTGTGAAGATTTTGGATTTTGCAATTGAATCTTCTAGGTAGTCTCCCCCTAATTTCCATAAGTCAGATATTGGGATCTTCAGAATCGTAATTCAGGAATATGAGTTTTTAATCACCAATATGGATCATGACTATTTCAGAGTTTGACTTTTGAACACAGGTCTTTATCTCAGAACCTTGTTACTGTCACAACTCAGTGGTTCATCAAAGCTTGATTTTTGATCAGATACCAATTGAAGGTTAATTTTTGTGATCAATCAATGCTTGATTCTGAAACTGGTACACATGTTTTAATCTTAGTCTGATACTGAGTTATACCAGAGTATGTTGTGTCTGATTCCAACTGAAGGAATTCTTTTCATACCACTTGAAGGGTATTTCCTTAGTGTGCTGAGATTGATACCAATGAAGGTATAGAAAACATTTCACAGCTTAGCTCTGGTTGATATTACTGCAGACTGAGTCTGATACCAATCTTTATGTATACTGAGTCTGATTACCATTTGTTGATTTAGTCTGATACCAAATCATTTTCTTCTTAATTGGTTCTTGGTAGACATCAGAACTACTTGTTCTTGGATCTTCAATCCGGATCTTCAGACAGTTCTTGACTTCTGATTTGCACAGTTCTTCTGAATAAGCATCTTGAGATGTAGAATTTGTCTTGACTGCTTTTATAGTTTTCTTTTTCTGATTCTTACGTTCTGAATCTCATATTCTTAGACAGCTTACAGCTTCTGAACCAAGTGAGACAGAGATCAAGATAAACTTTGACTTTCAGACAGTTCTCAACTTCTGAACAGTACTGGGTAGATCTGATTCTGAACACATGTTCACAAAATGTACAACTTCTATCATATGACCAACAGTTCATAAGAACTTCTAACAGAGTTCTTCTTTCTTATCCTGTCTTAGAATGCCTAGTGAACTTGTTTAGAGTTCCTCGGCTCATCAAACACCAAACGTTAGTAGTAACGCATTTTATATGATTGATTACTTGTTTGAGTTGCATTCTTTTCCTTTAAGATCTCTTTCTTTCCAATCAAAATCATATTATATTTCTCCCCCTTTTTGACATCATCAAAAAGTTTTAGAGCATTTGAGCATTTAGTCTTTAAGCATTAGATTGATATGATAGATTCAAAAGATATTATCATTTAAGCATTAAGCATATTTAGGTCAAAATGATAAAGAACAGTGATCAGATAAGGCATTTATCATAGATGGACAATTAGATTGAAACTTCAACACAGAACCATAAAGTAGTTTTAAAACATAAAGCATAGGTTGAGCTTAATCCTAAAAGGCCAAGGTAATCAAAACATAGACCTAATGAGGATAGGTTCCTAAGGAGTAGACTAAAGAGAGCCTAATGATGATGAGGAAGATGAGAACGAGCTTTCAGAACCATTTGTTCTTGAGGTATGCAGCTTTTCTTCTGCTTGAGTAATTGCCAACCTCTTGCTCTTCACAATTTCCTCTGAGATCCATTCATGGAACTCGGTCCAGATATTTCTTATTTCTAAGGGATCTATGCTTGAACTGGAAGCATCTACTAAGCTTTGGATTTGTGTGATGGCATTGCCCTTAAAGGATGTTAATGCATCATTCACCATTTTTGATCTTTTTGATGAAGGTTCTCCATCATCAATACTCTTCTGCTTCTTTTCTCTATTCTTCCATCCTGATAGTTCTTGCAGTACATCAGTAATATTCTTCATGTTAATCCAAATACTGACGTCGTCTTCCTTAGATTGCTACAGATAGTTTCCTATATCTGCTCGATTGTGCTTGGAAAAGTTTGGAAATCCTTCGACAGAAACCCTTGGGGTCAATGTTAATTTCCTAAATGATGTATTATCCAGAGTAAAGTTTTCTCTTTTAAGATTCTCAAACCTGAGAATTTTTCCACCGTATTTAAGCAACTTTCTTGATTCTCCCTCATTAATCAGAATATCGTCAACTACTCCTGATTCCACCAAGATGTCAGAAATAAGTCTTCTATACGGAATATGTCTGTCCTCTGTGACAGAACCTGTTCTGAAGTTTCTTATGGCTTCCTTCAGAAGTTTAAAGAGAATTGCAAGAAGATGCATCTTGATTCCCTTAAGAAGGAGAAATAGGACACATTTTTTAGTGCCGTTGAGTTGGTTTGAGGGAAGATGGTGAAACACACTTCCTTGGAGGATTCTAAACCATACTTGTAGAGAATCCTTTAGATTAGAGAATATTGAGTTCTCTGCATTAGTTACATCATTTTCTTTGAAAATGCTAGCCAGAACCTTAGCCTCTTTTTCCTCGTTTAGTTGGTTCTTAGTGATTCTCACACCGCTGTTGTCATGCATCAGAAGATCTGCAATGGTCTTCTCAGATATGAAGATTTTCCTTCCAAAAACGAAGGAGACAATGAGGGTATTCGGGCTCCCTGACCGAGTATAGTACCCGACTTTGTTGGAACTCGGCAGATGGGATTCGGGCTCCCTGACCGGCCCGGATTGTGAATGATGCTCGTCTAGTTCTCTTCATTATACGACCTTTCCTGCTACCATAGTCTAGTCCGTGCTTACTCTTATCCGACTACACAACCCGACATCAAATATATTTGACATTTATAAGTTTAGTCCAATAAATATTAAATTGATTAAATCCATTCGATTTATCTATCAAATCAATTTAACTGAATGTATCATAAATCAAAATAATGAGGTCTTTATAACATAACTATGGTATGTGTAAAAGATTTAAATTTTAGATCTAATATCAGTCCAAACTGACCGATTATTTATCCCTAGTAAAAATTCAAATAAAATATAAATAGTATTGGTTTGGTTATCTGAATCCCCAAACACCACTGGGAATAAGAATAAATTGTTTGTGACCCTCTATAAGATCTTGATCTAACAATTTGTTTTTAGTAATATTTCCAATTTTGTATGCATTATAAAAGATGAAAAACTCCCCCTCCTAAACTCTCAAATGTCCGCTGTCTTAAGTTAAATTTTTACCTTATAAAAAAAGATTGTTTATATCAATTTCTTTTAATAAAATTCTCCACAAAAGTTCACACTACACAGATTTTTTTTTTTTATTACAGAAACACTACAAAGATTTATACACTATGATCTTATACAAAGATTTATTAAATTGAAACATTAAATGTAAAATCCATGAGTGGATTGATGTTAGCTTAACATCTTAACATATATCCTTTAGTAGTTAACGTGGCAGCTCGAAAACACTTTGTTGCCACCTATACATCATGCACTGTCTTCAAATGTTCAACACTGCAAGTTTCCTTTCATTTCACAGTTATACTTCTTCTTTGTCTCTCTCTCACACACCTCTTTCTCCCTGCATTTCTCTCTTTCCACGCTCTGTAAGTATTTCTACCCTCCAAACCCCTCTTCTTTACTTCCTTTTATAATCGTTTTGCCTTTATATTTTTCAATTTCCAATTTCTTATTGCAATTACGGATCATATTTCAAGTTTATGCATGTTGATGATTTTTTTTAGTGTTTCTTTGCAAATTTTCTGACTTATAGATGGTATTGCAGGATACTGTGATGAATTGCATCCACTAAACATTATGGAAGTTTTGAACATGTAATAATTGAAGAAGATTACACAATTTAGTGAATAATGGAACTAATTTCAGAGCTTTTGGCTAGTGTAATACTCTTGGCGACAAGGGTTTTAGCTATAATTAAGCTGGTATGCTTTTTTCCTATCAGAACTGGATTAATTGTGATTAACACTTGGACAGAGTTGTTTAGGAATGCAATAATATTCAATGTGAACATAATATTGAGATCTATCTCATGGGTGTTTGGGGTTTTCTTCTTACCTGCAAGAGTTGTGAGTTCCATTGAAAGGGAGAGGCAGGTTAGTTTTTATTCTATAATTCATTCTGTCCTGAAATGTTATATGATCAATTGGAGTTACAGACACCAGACACGACACTGAAACATACTAACAGACACTGAAACTGACACAGACACTTGATAATAATTTGAGAGAAAATGGAACAATAACAGACTAGGTTAACCTTTTTTAGGTCAGAAGGATGGATTGATTCTTTGCTAGTTTCTGTTAGTATCCTAACTAACTGTAATTTCTAACTAACAGAAGCCTGCCCGATGGGCTTATCTAATATTATGCAGCTGGAACGAAAAGTACATCGAATGCAGACTGAGATGGAGAGTCTCGAGTGGAATCAGAAGAAACTTCAAGAACAGTTCCAATTGGCTGTCAAAGAATGCAAAATGATGGAGATGTTACTGGCAGAGCTTGAAGAGGAACATGATTTGACCATTGCCAAAATTGAAAACTTAGAGGGAAAGGTAAATAAATATTTAATGTCCATGGTAATTGGGTGGCGTAGCTCAACTGGTAAGTGGTAGTTGAGTTATATGTGTTTAACTTGCTAGCACAGGTTTGATCTCTGGCAGCTGCATTTATTTATATTTATGCATTTCTGATCTTGTTGACAGTTCTTGATCTTGTTGACAGTTGAGGGATCAAATAAACGAAAATCGCCGGCTCAAAGAAAATCAAGGAAAAGGATACTGGAACTCGAAAAATCAAAACATTGATAATGACAGAAAGGTTGATGCCAGCATTACTCCTCCTACCCTGCCACAGAAATCCAGTAATAGCGAAAGTGAAGTTTCCCTTCAGGATCTTCTCTCGCGCAAAGATATTTGGAAAAACGGGAGCAAAGCTAGAACCGAGCTGATGAAACTCTTGAAAACAGGACAAAAATCTGCGCCTGCTAAACCAGAACCGGTCTCAAAGGATGCAGTAGTAGAAGTGCGTGAAGTACTTGATCATCGTCGAGAAGTTGCTATTTCACGATCGGTTTTCAGTGCGATTTTGTCGCTTATTGTAGGAGTGACTGTTTGGGAAGCTGATGATCCTTGCATGCCTCTAGTTATAGCTCTTTTTGCTGTTGTAGGCATGTCTTTGAAGAGTGTGGTGCAGTTTTTCTTCAGTATTAGAAACAAACCTGCTTCTGATGCTGTTGCTCTTTTAAGCTTCAATTGGTTCATTCTTGGTACTTTAACCTACCCTACACTACCAAGGGTGGCACCTATGTTGGCTCCACTAGTGTTGCGTTTTGTAGACCAAGCCATAATCCGATTTGGTCTTTTATCCTTAGTTTGAGATTGTTTTTGTTTTTAGTTTGTGTTTTATTATGTGCAGTATAATGTGAATTATGAGTCTCTTTTTTTGGTGTGTAAGTGTATCATTCATACTGCAGGTAAAATATGAGGAGTGTGTTTAATTTGGTTGTCTGTGGTTGTATATTACGTCTTCTTTTTTTCAAGTTTCCAGCAAGTAAACATGGAAACTATAAGAGATGGTTAATCAGTTTTTCTTTTTTTTTTTCGTCTTCTCCTTTCTCTATTTGTCAGAGTCAGGTAAAAATACGATAAATATGCATTGACATTGTGTTAATAAGTGGTGGTCAACTTAAAAATTGAGCTCAGTTTGTAAGGGCTGAGATAATTTCAATTCAAGTAGTACAGAATTTTCATCTGAATTAGGTTCAATTCAAATTTTAGGACAATCAGATATGGGAATATTGAATAGATTCAAGCTCTGACTTTTTGACCTCTTGCTACAAAGGCAATACATAATTAATGTTTACATAGAATTTTCAAGTAGATAAATGAAATGATAAAATGTGATGCTTAGTAACCACTCGCCAAATGACCGCCTCGCGGCTCTAGTGTCACCAACTCGTCCCATCTATCTATTTTCCCAGTCTTAAAAATATGCTTTTTTTTACTTAGATGACTTGACTTTAAGACATATTTCTACAAATGTCTATCTTGACTTTAAATCAATGATGATGTTAATTTATCCTCAAACACATTCTTTCTCTCTACAAGTTGAATCATCACTCAACAATCTTGATCCTTCAACAGCCTTGATCAAATTCAAACCACATTTAAATTTTGATTTTGTCACCTGCTTCCGTTACATTCACTTTTTCCTGTTTAGGTAGTCTATGAAACCCAAAAATATGGTTTTTCAACCAACTTTGACTGCCTTTGTTTTTTAAGGCCATAAGGTTCTTGTTTCCAAGTTTTGCAACTCATTCAAAGTATAACAGCCTAATTGTATCTTTGAGATGATACAACTACCTTGTTTGAAAGTCTATTTTTGTGAATGGCCATCTCGCGATCAAGTAAAATACTTTGGTATCGGCCTTATATCCCAAAAATTTGAAAGTCCATTCCTGTGAATGGACATCTCGCGATGAAGTAAGATACTTTGGCACCAACCTTATACCCCAAAACTATGTGAATGGACATCTCGCGATGAAGTAAGATACTTTGACACCAACCTTATACCCCAAAACTATCTGGTAACTCAACTCCTAGCACCATACTAGCAACGGTCAAATGCGTTTTTATCTCTAGTCTCTTGCAAACTTGTTAAAGTGCTGTAAAACAACATTCAAGAATCTATCTTGCCTTAGACCTCAAATTACATAGTTTGTTTTTGTCACGAAAGTATCCACTAGCTAATTAAGAATTATCAATAACATTGGAACCATCTAAATATATAACTAACATATTTTAGACCTTTTAGTCATCCACCTTGTGAAATCTTCAATACCCTAATGTTCAACTCTAGTGCAGCGGTCTAGATTATCAAATATTCTTTTTTTGAACATATGTGATAAGAGTAACCCGAGACTATGAACCAACTCTCTTCAGTTTCCAAACTCGACGTCAGTAATACCATTACTTTCATAACTATCCTTATCAGAGACTGTTGGGAATTATGATGTCTTGAAACAAAGTATAAACGGTTTCTTTATAGACAAGAAACACACAAGGGTTAGGGTCAAAGGAAAAAAACAAGAAAAACAACAAGGATTAGTTATAACTGTTATTCTTTACTTTCTCTATAAAACAGATTACAAGTACTCAAGAATAACAAATAACTCTCTCACCCTAATTAAGTTTTGTCATACCACACTTATGATAAGAGGCTAGTATATTATTTATAATAAAACCTAACATACTAAACTAATGGGTTTTTTAACAATTACCCATTACAAGATAACTTAGGGTACAAGCTAACTTAAACAATTGGATCCTTAACACAAGGTCCAATTCGACAACTACATACTAGAACACAATTTGACTACATCATGTAAGTCTTCGACAACAGCATGTGAGAAAACTTCGACGGCATGCTTAACTAGAGTTCGATCCAATATCTCACAAATCTCCACCTTGGATCTAACTCTACCATCAAGAAACAAACTAGCTTTCTCTATGCAGCTTTATCAACTGCATATAGTGAAAAAACTTGCAACTGGGCAACGTCTTGGTGATCATATCAGCAGCATTATGATCTATCTAAACCTTCAACACTTGGACTTCTCCACGCTCGATTACCCCTCTGACAAAATGCAACCTCACATTAATGTGCTTGATTCGCTCACGATAGGCTGAATTCTTTGACAGGTGTATTGCACTTTGACTATCACATTTACAGTGACAACTCGACCTTGAAGTTTCAGCTCCTTTGCAAAACTTTCAAGTCACAATGCCTCCTTCACAGCTTCAGTTAGAGCGATATATTCCGCTTCAGTGGTTGATAAGGAAACAACCTTCTGAAGTGTTGCTTTCCAAATGATTGTTGTCCCAAAAATAGACATATCCTTCGATTTTTGCTTTAGTATCTTCACCCAAGGCTCCACCATAAATTAGGACTCTATTCAGAGACCCATTTATGTACCTTAGAATCCACTTCAATGCTTGCCAGTGAACCTTTCCAGGATTTGCCATGTACCTGCTTACAAGACTTACTGCATATGCTATGTCAGGTCTAGTACAGACCATATCATACATCAAAGAACCCACTATATTAGCATATAGAATGTTATTCATATAAGCTCTTTCGACATCAGTACTGGGACACTGATCTATACTCAACTTGAATTGAGGGTTTGTTAGAGTCATAACAGGATTTGAATTCGACATACCATGCTTTTCGAGAATCCTCCGTAGGTATGCCTATTGAGATAAGAATAATTTTAACTGCTTTCTATCTCTTCTGATGTCAATTCCAAGAATCCTAGACGCAGCTCCCAGATCTTTCATGTCGAACTCCTTATTAAGTTCAGCCTTCACCCTCATTACATCTTCGACATTGTTGCTTACTATTAGAATATCATCCACATAGAGCAACAAAATAACAAATGAATTACCCAGTCGAAATCTGAAGTAAACACAGTGGTCGAACTGACTTCTGATGAAACTTATGCGTGCCATGAACTTGTCGAATCTCCTATTGCACTATCGAGGAGATTGTTTTAGTCCATATAAAGATCTCTTCAGTTTGCACCCATAATATTACTTCCCTCTTTCGACATACCCTTCAGGTTGCCTCATTAGGATTGTTTCTTCCAAATCATCATACAAGAATGCAGGCTTCACATCAATCTGTTCTAGTTCAAGGTCGAACTGTGCCACTATGGCAAGCAACATTCGAATGGATATGTGCTTCACAACAAGAGAGAACACGTCATTAAAGTCGATACCTTCTTTCTGAGTGAAACCCCTAGAGACCAATCTTACCATGTATCTCTTCGACGCCACTCCTTCGATTTCTTCCTTAACTTTGAAAATCCATTTACAGCTGACTAACCTGGCTCCAGTAAGTTTCTTGATCAGTTCCCAGGTGTTGTTTTCATGAAGAGATTTCATTTCATCATCCATGGCCTTCATCCATTCAGTCTCCTTTCGACTCCTCATAACTTTCTTATAGTCTCTAGGTTCTTCATCGAGAACCTCACTTGCAGAGATTATGGCATAAGCTATAAGATCTGCATACCCAAGTCTCTGAGGTGGCTTGATGACTCTCCTCGACATGTCTCTTGCTAGCAGGTAGTTATTATCAGTCTCCTCATCTTATACAACATCTTCTGCTTTTTCTTCGAGTTTATCTAGGATACGCAATTCAGCATCAACATGCTCCACCTCAACAGGAATCTCTCCCTGTTCCAGCTCTTCGTTAGCATCATCAGTTTTCTTAAAGGACATATCTGCTTCATTGAAAACTACATCTCGACTGGTGATACACCTCCTGTGACCTAGCTCTAGGAACCATAACCTATAAGCTTTGACTCTTTCAGGGTATCCCATGAACATCCATTTCAGAGTTCTAGGTTCGACCTTGACTTGCCTAATGTGAGCATAGGCCATGCAGCCAAATACTCTCAGTCTGTTGAGACTAGGTGGATGTCCCGACTAAACTTCTTCTTGTGTCTTCATATCTAACGCAGTCGAAGGACATCTGCTTATCAGATATGTTGTTTTCGAAATAGCCTTAGCCCAAAACACCTTCTTTAACCTAGAACTAGTCAACATGCATCTAACTTTTTCCAAAATAGTTCGATTAAACCTTTCCGCCAAACCATTTTGTTATGGAGTACCTGCAGTAGTTTTGTGCCTTGCAATACCTGAGGCAGCACAAAAGCAGTCGAATGCCTTATTGCAAAATTCAAGGCCATTGTCGGTTCTCAACCTCTTGACCTTTCTGACAGTCTGATTTTCGACCAGAGTCTTCCAACCTTTGAAATTTTCAAAAGTTTCATCCTTAGTCTTCTTGATGAATACCCATAACTTGCTGGAATAATCATTGACTATGGATAGAAAATACCTTGTGTAACAGCCCGATTTTGATATTTCCATTTTCGTGTTGATTGATTCTATTTGGTTGAGTCTTTTATTTAATTTGGGCAATAATTATGTTATTGTGAAATTGGTGTTTTAATCCGATATGTTGGCGTGTTATATTATTTTACCGTTTTTGAGAGTTTTCGGGGGAAATTAGATTGGAGGGTATTTTAGACATTTCATAATTATTGTTAAATGATATATTTTTAAGTGAGAAAATGTATTATTAGATATTTGTGAGATATTTTGGTTAATTAATTATAGAGGAGATATTTTAAGAAAAGTATAAAAAAGAAAGAAAAAGAATAGAAATAGAAAGTTAGAGGTGAGAAAGAGAGAAAAACAGAATTTTGAGAGCAAGAGAGAAAAAGAGAAGAGAAAAAGAAGGAAAGCTACAAATCATCAAGATCAAGCTTCCAAGAATCGAGAAATCGGGTAAGGGTGTGAAACATTGTTATTATAACTTTGTGTATGATTATGTATGAGTTTTGTATGAATGTTTTGGGTGGTTTTTATATGTTTCCGTTTATGCCGTATTGGACGAAATCGATAGAAACCGATGTTTCTACGGTCGGAAAGTCGTATAAATACATGTGTTGGTTGGTTATATGTATGTGAGCTGCTGTTTGAAGTTTCATTAAGTTTGGTTATGTTTCGGTTAGTTTTCGGTATGTTTCCGTTGTTGTTTCCGTTTAGGTCGAATTATAGGAAATTGATAGAAAACGATGTTTTCACGGTTAGAATTCGAAATAAATTACGTAGTTGTATCGAGGAAGGTCAGGTCGTCGTATGTCGTGCTTTTTATTCGATTTGGTGAAGTTTAAAAATTCTGGTTTTTGAAAGGTTGAAATTTAATCGAAAAATCGAACGTCGTAGAAATTTCGTTTATGTGTTCTAAATTGTTCTTATGTATTTGGTGGTTGCGCGTATATGTTTGTTTCGGTGAAAATGTTCGATTTAGTCGAGTTTTCGGGGATTCGGGAAAAGGACAGCAAAGTTGTAATTTGAAAAATCTGGTTTTTTGTGAAAAACAGGGTTAGGGATCGATACATAATCCCAGGGATCGATCCCTACTGTGAAAATTGGGAAAAATGGAATTTTTACTACATCAGGGATCGATACATGCGAGTTAGGGATCGATACATGAGGTCTTTATGTATCGATACATAAAGCCTATGTATCGATACATACTGTGCTGAAACAGAAAATCTGGTTTGTCGGGGAAACTTCGGAAATTCATATCTCTTGAACCGTAAGTCGGTTTTGATCCCCGTTCGAAGCGTTGGGAAGCTAACGAGATGTTCTTTCTAGGGAAAATAGTTTTGGGATCTGAACTTGGTCCAATCGGTACAGTTTTTACGAACCGTTTCGTAGTGTCGGGTGTCCGGTTTATGTTTTTGCGTTAGTTTGAAATATTCATAACTTGTTCGTTGTTTATCGGATTTGAGAGTTCTTTATATCGAATTGAAGGTATTGATATGTACTAATTGATGGTGATAAGAAATTATATTTTTAGCCGACTTTTCACCAACTTTTCCGGTAAACCGTAAATCGAATTGTTTGGTTATTTGTGAAAACGTTCGGTTGCCGTTTGGCACAATTGATGTGAATGTATGTGGATTGTGTGTGATGAATGCATGACTATATTGTGAATATGTATGCATGTCAAAAGTGTCATGAGTCATGTTGTATGTGAAGCATCATGATGTGCATTCTTGCATTGTGGGGTTCTAAGATGAACCCGTTGTAACGTCGTAAGCCTTTTGAGAGGTGGGAGCGATGATTACAAACGATCGTGAGCCTTATACAAAGAGGACCGAAAGCGATCGGATTGTGAGCCTTATACAAAGAGGACCGAAAGCAATCCATAAACATTGTAAGCCTTTTGAGAGGTGGTAGCAATGGGTGAACATCGTATGCCCGACGGGGAGTTACGTTAAGTAACAAGCGATGGTTCCAATAAGTTCTTCAATTGAACTTGAGATGAAATGAGTCGGTACCGCATTACATTTGCATAGAGTCGTGAGTCGGTCTCTATGATTTGCATTGGTCATCTTTGTATATGTGCATTGGTGAATAAACATGAATATATGTGTTTATGTTGAATGATAAGCATTGTGATGACTATGTTTGGTTTTGTATATATATATATATATATATGCCTTGCGATGTATATTGAATGAGATGTGATGAATTGTGATAAGAATTGTATCGTTGTAATGATGCATTGAAGAATGAATATAATATGCATGTTATGTGGAATGGTAGAATGGTGAGGATGTGTTGTGTGTATACTTTGTGTTGAGATATATAATTATATGCAACGTTATTATGATAATATTTCTCACCCTTCTGCTGTTTTATGATGCTCTATGAGGCATTGCAGAGTAGGTATGCTGGAGGTCTTTTTGTGAAGCGTGTCTTCATTCTTTTGGTCGGTTGGCTCTGATATGTAGCACCGGGTAGCTAGGATGTATATTATTCTTTTGTGATACATTTGTATATGTATCTTGTGGATAAATGTTTATGTAAACATGAAGTGTGTTGATGAAGCATACATATGTATATGTATGTATATATATTTTGATGTATTTCAATGTTTGGATATTCCGCTTTAATTCTAAATATTGAGATGTGGGTGTAAGGACAAAGTTCCTCTGTAGCAAGTTACCCCACTGTTGCATATCAATCTTTTGAGCAGGTGTTGTATGTGTTAAATGCGTAATTGATGTGACATGCCTCTTTTATGCCATGCTTTAATTGTACTCTGGCGAATTTTAGAATATGTGCCTAAATGATTTAAATGATTATTTGGGGGTATAGAAAGGGGGTGTTACATTAAGTGGTATCAGAGCCAGAGTTGAGTCAGTTGTGTCTGTCTTGTAGTTGTGTTGGTTGAACTGTTGTTTAACCTTTGTTATTATTTTTGGGGATGATCAGAATATGGCTGGTAGAAACGATAATGCGATGGCTGCTGCTATGGAAGCATTGGCTAGGGCGGTGCAGGGTGCGCCGAATGTAAATGCTAATGAAGAGTTCAGGAAGAATCAACCACCGGTTTTCAAAGGAAGATTTGATCCCGATGGAGCTCAAAATTGGTTGAAAGAGATTGAAAGAATCTTCAGAGTTATGGACTGTGCGGAAGAGAATAAGGTGAGGCTTGGATCTCACATGCTGAGGGAAGAAGCCGATGATTGGTGGGTCGGTATGCGCGAAATTCTTGAGGTGGATAATGAAGAGGTAACTTGGGAATTGTTTCGTACCGAGTTTTTGCTGAAGTATTACCCTGAGAGTGTGAAGGGAAAGAAGGAGATGGAGTTTCTTGAACTGAAACAAGGTAGTATGTCTGTGGTGGACTATACTGCTAAATTTGTGGAGTTGGTTCAATTCCATCCTCATTATGCTGCGATTACTGCTGAGTTCTCAAAGTGTATTAAATATGAGAATGGTTTGCGTCCTGAGATTAAGCAAGCTGTGGGATATCAAAGAATTAGGAGGTTTTCGGATTTGACGGAATGTTGTAGAATCTTCGAGGAAGATAGCAAAGCTCGTTCTACACATTACAAGAGTTTGAACGAGAGGAAGGGAAAGCAACAAGCTAGAAGTGGACCTTATGTGACACCCGCTGATAAGGGTAAATATAAGGGAAACTTTAATAAGAGATCTGGAGGAGGAAGTTCTGGGTTCATTAAATGTTTCAATTGTGGTGGAATGGGTCATAAAGCAACTGAGTGTAGGAAGCCCGTTGGGAAATGTTCTAACTGTGGAGGTATTGGGCATTCTATTGCTGAGTGTAGGAGGAATATGGTGAAGTGTTTTAATTGTGGAGAAGTGGGTCACATTAGTACTAAGTGTACTAAGCCGAAACAAGCTCAAGCGGGCGGAAAGGTGTTTGCATTGGCGGGGACTCAGACCACTAGTGCAGACCGTTTGATTAAAGGTACATGCTTTATTAATAGTACACCTTTAGTTGCTGTTATTGATACGGGAGCGACTCATTCGTTTATTTCTTCGGAGTGCGCGATGCGTTTAAATCTTGCGTTGTCTTTGATGGGTGGTGAGATGGTTATTGAGACTCCTGCTTCAGGGTCGGTAACTACATCTTTGGTGTGTATGAGTTGTCCTTTAACCATGTATGGTAAAGACTTTGTTATGGATTTAGTATGTTTGCCGTTGGAGGGTTTGGACGTAATCTTGGGTATGAACTGGTTGCAATTTAATCGAGTTCATATAGATTGCTATCACAAGTTAGTAAGGTTTCCTTCTTTGGAAGATGATGAATTTGAGAGTTTCCTATCCACTAAAGAGTTGAAGAAACTTTTAGCGGATGAAGCTCAGTTGTTTGGTTTGTTTGCATCATTGTCGGTGGAAAGTAAAGTTTCACTTGATGTGTTCCCAGTGGTGCGGGAATTTCCAGAAGTGTTTCCGGAGGATATTACGGATGTACCGCCGGAAAGAGAAGTTGAATTTTCTATTGATCTAGTTCCGGGTACTAGACCGATTTCGATGGCACCGTATCGTATGTCGGCATCGGAGTTGGTAGAATTGAAAAAGCAATTGAATGACTTGTTGGATAAGAAATTTGTAAGACCAAGTGTTTCTCCTTGGGGTGCTCCGGTATTGTTGGTAAAGAAGAAGGACGGGAGTATGCGATTATGCATTGATTATCGACAATTGAATAAAGTGACAATTAAGAACAAGTATCCGCTTCCAAGGATCGATGATTTGATGGACCAATTGGTTGGTGCGAATGTTTTTAGTAAGATTGATTTGAGATCGGGATATCACCAGATTCGTGTGAAAGGAGAGGATATTCAAAAGACGGCATTTAGGACACGGTATGGTCATTACGAATATTCCGTGATGCCATTCGGGGTTTCTAATGCGCCGGGTGTGTTTATGGAATACATGAATCGTATTTTTCATGAACAGTTGGATCGTTTTGTGGTTGTGTTCATCGATGATATTTTGATTTACTCTAAGTCTCAAGAGGAGCATGAAGAGCATTTGAGAATTGTGTTGCAAATTTTGAAAGAGAAACAATTGTATGCTAAGTTGTCAAAATGTGAATTTTGGTTGTCGGAAGTAAGTTTCCTTGGACATGTTATTTCCGGTAGTGGTATTAGTGTTGATCCATCCAAGATAGATGCGGTGATGCAATGGGAGGCTCCTAGGTCGGTTACGGAGATTCGAAGCTTTTTAGGCTTGGCGGGTTATTATCGGAGGTTTATAGAAGGATTTTCGAAGTTGGCACTTCCTTTAACGCAATTGACTTGTAAAGGAAAGGCGTTCATTTGGGATATTCATTGTGAAGAGAGTTTCAATGAGCTAAAGAGAAGGTTGACAACGACTCCGATCTTGATTTTGCCTAATCCTAATGAACCATTTGTTGTGTATTGTGATGCTTCATTGACAGGTTTAGGTGGTGTTTTGATGCAAGATGGAAAAGTTGTGGCATATGCTTCACGACAATTGAGAGTGCATGAAAAGAATTATCCTACGCATGACTTGGAGTTAGCGGCCGTGGTGTTTGTTTTGAAAATATGGAGGCATTATCTTTATGGTGCGAGATTTGAAGTTTTTAATGATCACAAGAGCTTGAAATATTCATTTGATCAAAAGGAGTTGAACATGAGACAACGAAGATGGTTAGAGCTTTTGAAGGATTTTGATTTTAGTTTGAATTACCATCCGGGTAAGGCGAATGTGGTGGCTGATGCCTTAAGTCGAAAGTTGTTACATATGTCCGCATTAATGATGAAAGAATGGGAACTTTTGGAGGATTTCAGAGATTTGAGTTTGGTTTGTGAAATGACGCCGCGAAGTGTGAGACTTGGTATGTTACATGTTACGAATGATTTTCTTGCAACGGTTAGTGAAAAGCAAAAGTTGGAGTTGAAGTTCGTTGATTTAATGTTGAATGAGAATGAGGATTTCAAGGTTGATAATTTTGGAGTTTTGAGATTCCGTGGTCGTATTTGTATTCCCGACGACGCGGAGTTGAAAAAGATGATATTAGAGGAAGGACACCGAAGTAACTTAAGTATTCATCCGGGAGCAAACAAAATGTATCAAGATTTGAGGAAAATCTTTTGGTGGTCTGGATTAAAGAGGGATGTTGCTCAATTTGTGTATGCATGTTTGACTTGTCAAAAGTCGAAGGTGGAACATCAGAAGCCTAGTGGTTTGTTGCAACCGTTGGATATTCCGGAATGGAAATGGGATAGTATATCGATGGATTTTGTTACGGGATTGCCGAATACGCAAAGAGGTCATAATGCTATTTGGGTGATTGTTGATAGGCTTACTAAATCTGCTCACTTTATTCCAATTGATATTAGTTATCCTTTGGAGAAGTTAGCCGAGATTTATGTTCTGGTGGTAGTGAAATTACATGGAGTTCCTAAGAGTATTGTATCGGATAGAGATCCTAGATTTACATCGAGGTTCTGGGAAAGTTTACAAAAGGCTTTGGGTTCTAAGCTAAGATTGAGTTCGGCTTACCATCCGCAAACAGATGGTCAAACCGAGAGGACGATTCAATCGTTAGAGGATTTGTTACGTGCTTGTGTGCTAGAGCAAGGTGGTGCTTGGGATAGTTATTTAGCGTTGATTGAGTTCACCTATAATAACAGTTTTCATTCGAGTATTGGTATGGCACCATTTGAGGCTTTGTATGGTCGGAGATGTCGAACACCTTTGTGTTGGCATGAAACCGGCGAGAGGACGATAGTTGGACCGGAAATGGTACAACAAACGACGGAGAAAGTGAAGCTTATTCGGGAGAAGATGAAAGCTTCTCAAAGTAGACAAAAGAGCTATCATGACAAGAGAAGGAAAGATCTTGAGTTTCAAGAAGGCGACCATGTGTTTTTGAGAGTTACACCGGTTACGGGTGTGGGTCGTGCCTTGAAGTCGAAGAAGTTGACTTCTCGTTTTATTGGTCCGTATCAGATTATTGCACGTGTTGGCGATGTGGCTTATCGGGTGGCGTTGCCTCCGAACCTTTCGAATTTGCATGACGTATTCCATGTTTCGCAACTTCGGAAATATGTTCCGGATCCGTCACATGTTATTCCTATGGACGAGGTGGAAGTGAGAGATAATCTTACGGTTGAAGTTTTACCGATTAAGATTTTGGATCGCGAAGTTAAGAAGTTAAGAGGTAAAGATATTGCGCTTGTGAAAGTGGCGTGGGGAGGCGCTTCAGAAGGCAATATGACTTGGGAATTGGAAAGTGGGATGCGCGAGTCGTATCCGGAGTTGTTTGAATCAGGTAATATTTTCGAGGACGAAAATTTCTAAAGTGGGGGAGAGTTGTAACAGCCCGATTTTGATATTTCCATTTTCGTGTTGATTGATTCTATTTGGTTGAGTCTTTTATTTAATTTGGGCAATAATTATGTTATTGTGAAATTGGTGTTTTAATCCGATATGTTGGCGTGTTATATTATTTTACCGTTTTTGAGAGTTTTCGGGGGAAATTAGATTGGAGGGTATTTTAGACATTTCATAATTATTGTTAAATGATATATTTTTAAGTGAGAAAATGTATTATTAGATATTTGTGAGATATTTTGGTTAATTAATTATAGAGGAGATATTTTAAGAAAAGTATAAAAAAGAAAGAAAAAGAATAGAAATAGAAAGTTAGAGGTGAGAAAGAGAGAAAAACAGAATTTTGAGAGCAAGAGAGAAAAAGAGAAGAGAAAAAGAAGGAAAGCTACAAATCATCAAGATCAAGCTTCCAAGAATCGAGAAATCGGGTAAGGGTGTGAAACATTGTTATTATAACTTTGTGTATGATTATGTATGAGTTTTGTATGAATGTTTTGGGTGGTTTTTATATGTTTCCGTTTATGCCGTATTGGACGAAATCGATAGAAACCGATGTTTCTACGGTCGGAAAGTCGTATAAATACATGTGTTGGTTGGTTATATGTATGTGAGCTGCTGTTTGAAGTTTCATTAAGTTTGGTTATGTTTCGGTTAGTTTTCGGTATGTTTCCGTTGTTGTTTCCGTTTAGGTCGAATTATAGGAAATTGATAGAAAACGATGTTTTCACGGTTAGAATTCGAAATAAATTACGTAGTTGTATCGAGGAAGGTTAGGTCGTCGTATGTCGTGCTTTTTATTCGATTTGGTGAAGTTTAAAAATTCTGGTTTTTGAAAGGTTGAAATTTAATCGAAAAATCGAACGTCGTAGAAATTTCGTTTATGTGTTCTAAATTGTTCTTATGTATTTGGTGGTTGCGCGTATATGTTTGTTTCGGTGAAAATGTTCGATTTAGTCGAGTTTTCGGGGATTCGGGAAAAGGACAGCAAAGTTGTAATTTGAAAAATCTGGTTTTTTGTGAAAAACAGGGTTAGGGATCGATACATAATCCCAGGGATCGATCCCTACTGTGAAAATTGGGAAAAATGGAATTTTTACTACAGCAGGGATCGATACATGCGAGTTAGGGATCGATACATGAGGTCTTTATGTATCGATACATAAAGCCTATATATCGATACATACTGTGCTGAAACAGAAAATCTGGTTTGTCGGGAAAACTTCGGAAATTCATATCTCTTGAACCGTAAGTCGGTTTTGATCCCCGTTCGAAGCGTTGGGAAGCTAACGAGATGTTCTTTCTAGGGAAAATAGTTTTGGGATCTGAACTTGGTCCAATCGGTACAGTTTTTACGAACCGTTTCGTAGTGTCGGATGTCCGGTTTATGTTTTTGCGTTAGTTTGAAATATTCATAACTTGTTCGTTGTTTATCGGATTTGAGAGTTCTTTATATCGAATTGAAGGTATTGATATGTACTAATTGATGGTGATAAGAAATTATATTTTTAGCCGACTTTTCACCAACTTTTCCGGTAAACCGTAAATCGAATTGTTTGGTTATTTGTGAAAACGTTCGGTTGCCGTTTGGCACAATTGATGTGAATGTATGTGGATTGTGTGTGATGAATGCATGACTATATTGTGAATATGTATGCATGTCAAAAGTGTCATGAGTCATGTTGTATGTGAAGCATCATGATGTGCATTCTTGCATTGTGGGGTTCTAAGATGAACCCGTTGTAACGTCGTAAGCCTTTTGAGAGGTGGGAGCGATGATTACAAACGATCGTGAGCCTTATACAAAGAGGACCGAAAGCGATCGGATTGTGAGCCTTATACAAAGAGGACCGAAAGCAATCCATAAACATTGTAAGCCTTTTGAGAGGTGGTAGCAATGGGTGAACATCGTATGCCCGACGGGGAGTTACGTTAAGTAACAAGCGATGGTTCCAATAAGTTCTTCAATTGAACTTGAGATGAAATGAGTCGGTACCGCATTACATTTGCATAGAGTCGTGAGTCGGTCTCTATGATTTGCATTGGTCATCTTTGTATATGTGCATTGGTGAATAAACATGAATATATGTGTTTATGTTGAATGATAAGCATTGTGATGACTATGTTTGGTTTTGTATATATATATATATATATGCCTTGCGATGTATATTGAATGAGATGTGATGAATTGTGATAAGAATTGTATCGTTGTAATGATGCATTGAAGAATGAATATAATATGCATGTTATGTGGAATGGTAGAATGGTGAGGATGTGTTGTGTGTATACTTTGTGTTGAGATATATAATTATATGCAACGTTATTATGATAATATTTCTCACCCTTCTGCTGTTTTATGATGCTCTATGAGGCATTGCAGAGTAGGTATGCTGGAGGTCTTTTTGTGAAGCGTGTCTTCATTCTTTTGGTCGGTTGGCTCTGATATGTAGCACCGGGTAGCTAGGATGTATATTATTCTTTTGTGATACATTTGTATATGTATCTTGTGGATAAATGTTTATGTAAACATGAAGTGTGTTGATGAAGCATACATATGTATATGTATGTATATATATTTTGATGTATTTCAATGTTTGGATATTCCGCTTTAATTCTAAATATTGAGATGTGGGTGTAAGGACAAAGTTCCTCTGTAGCAAGTTACCCCACTGTTGCATATCAATCTTTTGAGCAGGTGTTGTATGTGTTAAATGCGTAATTGATGTGACATGCCTCTTTTATGCCATGCTTTAATTGTACTCTGGCGAATTTTAGAATATGTGCCTAAATGATTTAAATGATTATTTGGGGGTATAGAAAGGGGGTGTTACACCTTGCTCCTGAATGTGATAGACACCTTGCAGGCCCCCAAAGATCAGCATGAATGTAATCACGGGATCCATGAGTTTTTTGTTTCCCTTTGTTGAACTTCACTCTGCAAGACTTTCCAAGTTCACAGGGTTCACAAAATTTCATCTTTTCGACTTTGTCTCCTCCAAGCATATTTTGTTTCCCCAATTCGACCAGACCCCTTTGACTGACATGGCCCAATCTCATGTGCCAAATTTCTGTCTTCGACAAAGGTTTCATGGATGCAACATTTGTCGAACCACTTACAACTTCAGCCTCAAGGGTATACAAGCCTTGTTTCTTCACGCCTCTCAAGACTTCCCTCGACCCCTTCGTGACCTTAGGATACTTTTCTCTCCATGAAAAACATATCCCTTCTTGTCGAATTCACCAAGAGAAATCAGAGTTCTCTTCAAATCAGGTACATACCTGACTTCAGTCAATAACCTTATTGACTCATCATGTCACAGATCCAATACCTACAATTTTGCAAGCTTTGTTGTTTCCCAGCAACACTGATCCACCATCTTGTTCACATAGCTCCTCAAACAATTCTCTGTTTGGAGTCATGTGCCAAGTTTAACCTGAATCTGTAATCCACTATTTTCTTGAGTCGCTGTTTGAAACCACAAGGAAATCAGATAAGTCGAAGTCATCTTGAACAATGGTTGCGTTGCCATTATCCTTACCTCCATGATCTTTCAGGCGTTCAGGGCACACCTTTCTTGCGTGACCCTCCTTCTTACAATGATAGCATTGAATACCAGATGCCTCGCCACTATAAGACTTCTGCTGACTTTTACCTCTCTTCTTGTCGAACTTACCATCCTTTCGCAAGAACTTTCCCTTAATTGTCAAACCTTCACCAACCGTTGAAGGTTTATGCTCCTTTCGTTCGTTCAAGTCCTTAGAATACAAAGATGATTGAACTTCTTCAAAGCTCAGGGACTCCCTTCCATACATGAGAGTTTCTTTGAAGTGAGCATGTGTTCTGGGCAAAGCACACAACATCAACAGTGCTTAATCTTCACCATCGATCTTCACATCAATATTTTCAAGATCAAGAATCAGCTTGTTGAACATATCTAACTACTCAGCCAACACTTTGTCTTCACTCATCTTGAATCAATACAAAGCTTGCTTCAGGTAGAGTCGATTCACCAGAGATTTGGTCATGTACAAAATTTCAAGTTTCAACCATAACCTCGACGTCGTAGTCTCCTTTGATACCTGTCGAAGAACCTTATCACCAAGGCTCAACAATATTGCGTTTTGGGCTTTCTCTATCATGTCCATCTTTTCTTTTTACATTAACGCAGCGTCCATGGTTGCCTCTCCCTTCAACGCTTCCATACAACCTTGCTTAACCAGTAGGGCTTTCATCTTCAAGCACCACAGACCGAAATCGTTCACTCCGATGAACTTTTCAATCTCATACTTTGTTGAAGGCATTTTCCTCCATACTCACTGCACCAATTTGTTGTGAATTAGGATTCCTTGAAACAAAGTATAAACATTTTCTTTATATACAACAAACACACAAGGGTTAGGGTTAAAGGAAAAAACAAGAAGAACAACAAGGATTGATTATAACTGATATTCTTTACTTTCTCTATAAAACAGATTACAAGTACTCAAGAATAACAAATAACCCTCTCACCCTAATTAGGTTTTGTTAGACCACAGTTATGATGAGAGACTAGTATGTTATTTATAATAAAACCTAACATACTAAACTAATGGGATTTTTAACAATTACCCATTACAAGCTAACTTAGGGTACAAGTGATAAGTGCAAATTGTAGCTATTTTTGTATATTAGTTTTGTTTCACTTATCGATACTTTTTGTTAATATCGTACGAATAAACCCCGCTTTGTTTGTAAATACGTTTACTTTACGTTATAGTGTATATATTGTGTTATTGTGTAAATATCATTGAGTTTAATTGTTTTCCATTTATTTTTGTAGGTATTCAAGCAAGGATATCTTGTCATATTCATAAAGATCATTGAATAAGCTTTCCAACGCTTCTGACCGTGCGTCAATCCGAGTTACGGTTCAAAAGTTATGGTCAAAACAAGGGTTGGTGTGCTGTCAAGTTCGCTTTGCGAACTTTCCAGCGAATGTTCCCAGACTTGAGGCAGTAGAAAAAGGAACCAAAGTTCGCATTGCGAACTTTCCAGTGAATATTCGATTTGCTAATAAAAGTTCAAATTGCAATCTTTTGCAGAATCGCAGAGGCGGTTTAACTGTTCCTGAGGCATAAGGTGCCTAATTTTGATGTTCGCTTTTCGAATAAAAGTTTGCATTGCAAACTTGACAAATTTTGTAATTAATATATAAGTTCATTTCATTCATTTTTAGGTTATGGTTTGGGTATTTTTTGCTCCCACTCCATCAAACATTATTTTTTCATAGGATTAGCTTAGAAAACAACTATAGAGCTTGCACACGGATGATCCGGGATGGATTGAGCGTTGATCGGCGCTGACCAACCAGGAGATTTTTGGTTACTTTCTCTTCTTCTTTGTGTATTCTCCATTTGTTGGGTTTTGTATATGAATTTACTTTGAACTCGTGTATATTTGTCGCCCATGGCGTTGTATAAAATTTGCTATACAAATCTTTATCGGTGATTGTCCTTGATTTATGCTTTATGCTTGGGGTTTGGGTTGTGTTAGAGGTAAACATCGCAAACTTTGATTAGGGAGGATTATCTGTTAGTTTCTGAATGCTAGAGATAGATTTAGAGCTAACAATCTTTATGGGTGTCGAAGCTTAATGCCTCCGTATCTCGAGTCGGGTGCGAGAGTGTCGACGAGGGTAACACGGTTGTTCTCTTAGCTCAGTGTGTCAGAGATGGACACTGTTGTGAGCGATACTGGATGATATTAAGGAGTATTTTAGGTTGAGTATAACTGTTCGGTAGGTTTAAGTTTGTGACGAGTCGATTATGTGCATGCTGGATAAGTTTCTTCTCTTTCTGCTTTTACTTTAACCAATTTAACCCAAACACGTAAACGCGAGACTTGTAGAACGGCAGTTCAATAGCACCTATCTCTGTGGACACGATAAATTCCTGGAAAAATACTTCCAAATCTTTTTGTTGCTTACCGCTTTACCGCTTCAACAGAATGGCACTGTTGCCGGGGAGTGGTTTTGATATTGAATTGCATTGCGATAGTTTCGATGTTTTGGAGCTTTGTACATAATTGTTTATATTGTATATATGCTTGTGTAGATACTTGTTTTGCTTTTATTTTCCATTATGTTTGTTCAAGTGTTGTATACATTTTGTTCCCGTAATATTTGTTCAAGTGTTTGGTTAGGACACTTGCTTTTGGTTTGCGCAGTGAGGCATCACCATGGCATGAAGGGAGGAAGTTACTAGCTAAGCACAGTAACGGCGTCGAGTTTATGACATAAAACAAGCATGTTTTATCGATTTTTGTTTCGTTATTACTTTTTCATTCTAGCTTAGGTAGTGTGGTGAACTTTCATTAAACAATTTGTTTAAACAATTGGATCCTTAACACAAGGCCCAATTCGACAACTACATACTAGAACACAATTCGACTACAGCATGTAGGTCTTTGACAACAACATGCTTAACTAGAGTTCGATCCAATATCTCACGGAGACAATTGCAATTTGAACCAAATCATCATTGTCCTTTCTCTAGGGACATTCCTGTTGAACATGTGACTTCATACACAAGAGGGAGGGGAAGGATTTTAGAGGTTTGAAAATTGTCGATTTAAATCAAAACCATTTTTAAAATTAGAGTTTGAAAATATTTTATCAAAAGCATTTGAATAAGTATGCAGTGGAAAATCAAAGTAGAGAAACTAAGTGAAAATTAAAAAAGATTAGGGAAGATAAATGATACCAGACATTTATAGAGGTTTGGTCTTAAAGAATTGACCTTCTCCTATTCCCAAGAATTGTTGTAGAGAATATCCATTATTTCTTGTGAAATTTTTGAAGGTTAAGCCTATGACCTCTCTTATACAAGGAATTGAAATTTCAGACTCACTTTTAACCAACAACAAACATGTTTGAAGCAATTAGTCTTCTCACCAAACACTGAACAGACTTGAAGCGGTTATACTATTATCACTTAACAGAGACTCTACACAGACTGATAACTTGACTTGAAGCGGTTAGACTTTGCACAGACTGATAACTTGACTTGAAGTGGTTATACGAATAGAGTTTTGAGTTGATTATCCTTCTAATCGAACCACTGTTTTATATAGACTGACCACAAACCGAACCAAAATTATGTATGAGTCTCTTTTTGTGGTGTGTAAGTGTATCACTCATACTGCATGTAAAATATGTGGAGTATATGTAATTTAGTTGTCTTCTTTTTTTCCAGTTTCAAACATGTAAATATGGAAATTGTAAGAAATGCTAGAGATGGATAATTATTTTTTCTTTTCTTTTCCAGTTTTCAGTTCACAATAGTCTTAGTTATTTTGATGTTTGTATGCTCTAAGTGTTAAAATGAGAGAATCTTAAAATAGCAATGATGAAATGTATGACTTTTTATAGGGTTTTTCTAAAATGTCCCAAATGGCATATCTTTCCACCTACATCGAATCGCTAACAAATCCAAAAGTGTAATTTTTCAATTATCTTTACCTCCCTTTAAGTTTAAATTATTTATCATCATACTTTAAGTTGTCATATGTGTTTTTATTTCTTTTCTCTTGCAAACTCATTAAAGTGCTCTAAAACAAGAATCTACCATGCCTTGACTATAGATCTCATAGCTTATTCTTATCATGAAAGTCTTCACTAACTAATGATGAATGATCAATAATATTAGAACCATCTAAATATATAACTCACGTATTTAAGACCCTTTAGTCATCCACCGTGCGAAATCTATAATACCTCATGTTCGACTCTAGTGCAATAACCTAAATTATCAAAGTATTATTTTCTTAGACATATGTGATAAGAGCAACCCGAGTCCATGACTCAACCTTTTTCATTCTCCAAACTCGACACCACCAGTACACCATCACTCTCATAATTATCCTCATTCGAGGCAATTATCATCTGAACAGAATCATCATTGTTATTCTTCTATGGATATTCCCTCATTAAATATTTGGATTTCATACAAGTAAAGCACTTTACCTTTGACTTGTCAAACCTCTTTAATTTTAAAATACCTCTTGGATCATTTCCTCCTCTTGAGATACTCAAGCCTTCACCATTATCGTCTAACTTCAAATCTTTCACCTTTGAAAATATCTTGGATCTCACAATTGTTTGGACTTTACCATAAGTAAGAGTATCTTTCTTATCATAAATAGTTACATTCTTAAAGTGCTCAAAGGATATAAATAATGAGCTTAACAAGAGTAAATTCTTCTTTCCTTCATCGTTAATCTTCACCTTAATATTCCTCAGTTCATCAATGATCTTCTAAAATTTCGTCAATTGCTTCATTATGAATTTTTCTCTCTATCATTCAGAATAAATGGAGTTTTTGTATTATACAAAATTGTGAAACAAAGACTTGTTCATATACATTTATTCAAGCTTTTCCCATGTCAAAGTCACAATCTTATGTCTAGTGACTTCCCTTAGAACTTCATCTCACAAGATAATGACACTCGTGGCCTTATCCACCATCTTATTCTTCTATGCTTGTGTTAAGCATGCAAACAACGGCGTCTCACCCTTCAATGATTGAACAAACTTTTGTTAAGTTAAGATTGCTTTTGGATATTCACTTTTCATAACCTAAAATTGTTGTCTCCAAAAAACTTATTGATATTCCATTTAGAATCCATGGTGCGCACTTGTAAACTTAACCCATTTTCTCCATAGTGGATTGAAATTGCAGTCGTCATCGGTATCATGTTTTCTAATTTGTCAATTTGTGTGTATACGCATCATTTGATTTATCGCATGTTTGTAATTTGTCAATTTACGTGTATGTGCATTATTTGATTTAACATGTTTGTAATTCGTTATTGATCCATTTGTGTCTGTATTGCTTCAGCTATGTTTAGTATTATACCTTTGAGATACTTCTCATTCAATAAATTAGAAGTTGAATCCATGATAAAGTTTTCTTTTTGATCCTAGAAATTTGATTTAAGTCAATGGAGTGAGTGTAGCTTGAATTACAAGTTAAATTACATGAATCAATGTTGTTGTGAAGCTTGATTCGAATCATGTATAGTGTGACTCAAATCATAATCTTCCTTGAAAGTGAGAATGTGTCTATGCCTCATTTGATTCGAATCATGATAGTGTGTTATTCGAATCACCGCACTCTTTGACTCGAATCATGGCATCAATCCTTTACTTTCCAACCTTTGATTCAAGTCATCATTTCTTTAATTCGAATCATTACCTCATAATTTGATAAAATCTTATTGTCTTCTTATTTTCAAGTGTGTATACCCTCTAGCACCATGTCTCATACCTCTTCTTTTTCATGTTTATGCTAATTATGTGTGTGAGACCAAAACTAATGAGAAGTGATACTCTCAATGAATTTATGGTAATACAATCTATTATTACACATTTGTGTATTTCTGTAGCAGAACAAAAAAATCCAGAGATGAGAGTTGATCAGTGAATGTATTGAATTGATCAATCTTTGGATATTTGCCAAGAACCAAGAAATTCATTTTTCCAAGAACCTTAAGAGAATCCAAGTGTGTGTTCTTCATTCATCAACACATATCTCCTTGTTGATACCTAGTTATTAACCTCCTAGAATGTGTTTCCTTTGAGAAATTAGTTATGTGTGTGAGAGATACTTCATATTCTATTCTTCATCTTCAACCTTTGTCAAGAAAGCATTTTTATGGATCTTTAACTCTAAAGATTGAGTGTGAGAATTAACTTAAAGGTACAATAGAGAGTCTAGTGTTTTTCTTTGAAGTTTTGTTGTATGTATCAATGGAAGAATTGTTTCTTAGGCATGGATATTGGATGTGTATTATACTAAATGAGAAAAGAGTTTCTCTATACTCTATTGAAGACTTTGGTGAAACCAGATAAAGGTTATTGCAGAACAAAGTTGAGAGTCGTCCAATCATTCTTGGCTAATGGAAATTTCTCCGACAAGTCCTCATCAGATCTAAGGAAAGGATGCTGCAAAATTGAAGCTTGGAGCAGGTTATTTGGATAGCAAGATTATTGGATCAAGATCGTTGAGGATCTTAAATGTTAGTAGTTGAGTATCTGCATCAACAGAATGAATTGACATTTGAGATCTGTGTGGGCTAAGGCAGTGTGACTATTAGTGTTTAGATTGATGATAGTTCGTTGTATCAAAATACTTGTATATTAACTGTTGAAATAGTGGAAGACGTGATTCTTTTTTCGGTGGTTTTAAAACCATTGAAGAGTGGAGTAGGCATAGAGAGGACGATTGCTAAACCATTATATATATGTATGTACCGTTTCTCTCTCTCCCTATTTCTCTTTAATTTTTTGTATTTGTTATGTAATCGTTGTATCATAGCATCGTTTGTATGTCATATTATTTAGATTTTTATTAGTGGTTTATTGTGTAGGCATAGGTCTATGATGCACCAAACCTATTAAATTATTATCAATTTAATTAAGTTGTGTAAAACGATATCTTTAAGCAAAGTATAAAACGGTTTCTTGATGATAAAGAACCAAACAAGGGTTAACGGAAAACCAAGAAAGAAAACACAAGAAGAAGAAGAAGAAGGAACAACAAGGATTGGGCATATATAAATTCTGTTTACTATTCACTTTCTCATTAAAGTCACAAATGATTACAAGTAAATATCACAATTTTCCACACTCAACAAACTAAGTGTACTAGCCTATTTATAGACTAACTAGGTAACTTGCAGCCCAAGAAACCTAAACAGTTGGATCCTTAACACAAGGCCCAATTCGACAGAATAATTCGACAGTACATACTAGAACAAAACTTCGACTACAGTATGTAACACACAGGCACCAGCATGTGAACAAGCTTCGACTGCATGTTTGCCTTCTGTCGAAACACATGAAAGCTCCTTCTTAGACACAACATGAGTTCGACCCAAATCTCACAAATCTCCACCTTGGATCTAACTCAGCAACAAGAGAATCAACTAGCTTTCATCATGCAGCTTTATCAACTGCATACAGTGGAAGAACTTGCAACTTGGCAACGTCTTGGTGATCATATCAGCAGCATTATCTTTAGTCGAAACCTTCAGCACCTAGACTTCACCACGCTCGATTATCTCTCTGACGAAATGCAGCCTCACATCGATGTGCTTAGTTCACTCATGATAGGCTAAATTCTTTGACAGGTGTATTGCACTTTGACTATCACATTTAATAGTGATACTTCGACCTTGAAGTTTCAGCTCCTTTGCAAAACCTTCAAGCCACAATGCTTTCTTCACAGCTTCAATGAGGGCAATATATTCAGCTTCAGTGGTTGATAAGGCAACAACCTTCTGAAGCGTCGCTTTCCAACTGATTGTTGTGCCAAACATTGTGAAAACATATCCAGAAATAGACTTTCTGGAATCCATACAACCTGCATAATCAGAGTCAACAAATCCTTCGATTTCGACTATGTTATCACCACCACAGGCTCCACCATAAATCAATACTCTATTCAGAGACCTATTTATGTACCTGAGAATCCACTTTACAGCTTGCCAGTGTGCCTTTCCAGGATTGGCCATATACCTGCTTACAAGGCTCACTCCATATGCTATGTCTGACCTCGTACATACCATAGCATACATCAAAGAACCCACTACACTAGCATATGGAATTCAATTCATATAGATTCTTTTAGCTTCAGTACTCGGACTTTGAGTAGTACTAAGCTTAAACTGAGAATTTGTAGGTGTCACAACAGGCTTTCAATTCGACATACCAAACTTGTCGAGAAGCTTCCGTAGGTATGTCTCCTGAGATAAGCACAACTTCGACTGCTTTCTATCTCTCCGGATGTCAATCCCAAGAATCCTGGCTGCAGCTCCCAGATCCTTCATTTCGAACTCCTTACTGAGTTCATCCTTCACCTTCGTTAGTCCTCAACACTGTTGCTAGCTATGAGGATATCATCCACATACAACAGCAACATAACAAGTGAGTTTCCAGGTCAAAATCTGAAGTAAACACAGTGATCAAACTGACTTCTAGTGAAACCAATGTGTGCCATGAACTTGTCGAATCTCCTGTTCCACCGTCGAGGAGATTGTTTCAGGCTATACAAAGACCTATTCAGCTTGCACACATAATCTTCTTTACCCTTTTCTGCATACCCTTCAGGTTGACGCATCAGGATCGTTTCATCTAGATCACCATACAGGAATGTTGTCTTCACATCCATTTGCTCAAGTTCCAAGTCGAACTTTGCCACCATGGCCAATAGCATTCGAATGGATCTATGCTTTACAACAGGTGAGAACACATCATTGAAGTCGACTCCTTCTTTCTGAGTGAACCCCCTAGCAACCAGCCTCGCCTTAAAGCGCTTCGACATCACTCCTTCGATTCCTTCCTTCACCTTGAAAATCCACTTACAACTGACTAACCTGGCTCCTGCAGGTTTCTCAATCAGCTCCCAAGTGTTATTATCATAAAGAGATTTCATCTCGTCATGCATGGCTTTTCGCCATTCAGTCTTGTTTTGACTCCTTATAGTTTCCTTGTAATCTCTAGGTTCTTCGTCAAGTACCTCACTTGCAGAGATTAAGGCAAAAGCTATAAGATATGCATAACCAAGTCTCTGAGGTGGCTTGATGACTCTTCTCGACCTATCTCTTTCCAGTAGGAAGTCATCGACAGTTTCCTCAGCCTCTTCAGCATCTTTCTCTTCGACTTCATCAGGGCTATGCACTTCAGCATCACTATGCTCCACCTCAACAGGCATCTCTACCTATTCCAGCTCCTCTTCAGAGATTTCTGCACTTCGACTAACATCACCAGTTTTCTTGAATGCCATTTCGACTTCATTGAAAACTATATCACGACTTGTGATACATCTTCTGTGACCTAGTTCTAGGCACCACAACCTATAACCCTTGACTCCCTCAGGATATCCAAGGAACATGCATCTCAGAGCTCTAGGTTCGACCTTGTCTTGCCTAATGTGAGCATAGGCTAAACAGCCAAATACTCTCAGTTTGTCGAGATCTGGTGGATGACCCGACCAAACTTCTTCAGGTGTCTTCATTCCCAACGCAGTCGAGGGACATCTATTTATCAGATAAGCTGATGTCGAAACAGCCTCTGCCTAAAACACCTTCTTCAATCCAGCACTAACCAACATGCATCTAACCCTTTCAAGGATTGTTCGATTGAATCTCTCAGCTAATCCATTTTGTTGTGGAGTACCTGCTACAGTCTTATGCCTTGCAATCCCAGACTCAACACAGTAACTGTCGAACGCTTCGTTGCAGAATTCAAGGCCATTGTCGGTTCTCAACCTCTTAACCATTCTGCCAATTTGAGTTTCGACCAGAACCTTCCAACTTTTGAAATTCTCAAAAGTTTCATCCTTCGTCTTCTGAATGAATACCCATAGGTTTCTGGAATAGTCATCAACGATGGATAGAAAATACCTTGCACCTGAGTGTGAAGGATTCCTTGCAGCCCCCCAAAGATCAGCTTGAATGTAATCAAGGGATCCATGTGTTCTTTGCTTGCCTTTGTTAAACTTTGCCCTACAGGATTTACCAAATACACAAGATTCACAAAACTCCAGTTTTTCGACTTTGTCACCTCTTAGCAGGTTCTGTTTTCCCAATTCGACCAGGCCTCTTTCGCTGACATGGCCCAATCTCATATGCCATAATTCTGTCTTCGACACAGGTTTCGTGGATACAACATTTGTTGAACCACTTACAACCTCAGCCTCAAGGGTATACAAGCCTTGGTTTTTCACACCTCTCAAAACTTCCTTCGACCCTTTCATGACTTTCAGGATACCTTGCTCTCCTTTGAAAACATATCCCTTTCTGCCGAATTCACCAAGAGAAATTAAATTCCTCTTAAGATCAGGTACATATCTAACCCCAGTCAATAGTTTTATTGACTCATCATGGAGCTTGAATCTAACAGATTCAATACCTGCAATCTTACAAGCTTTACTGTTCCCCAGCAGCATTGATCCACCATCTTGATCACATAATTCTTCAAATACATTCTTGTTTGGAGTCATATGCTAAGTACATCCAGAATCCATAATCCACTTTTCGCAAGAGTTGCTGCTCAAAACCACAAGGACATCAGATGATTCATAACCATCTTGCACTATAGCTGCATTTCCACTGTCCTTGCCTCCATGATTATTCAGGCGCTCAGGGCACACATTTCTTGTGTGACCCTCCTTCTTACAGTGATAAAATTTGATACTAGACTGTTGAACCCTAATTTTTACCCCTAAGATTTCGCAAATTTCATTTGCATATCATTACCACAAACAAGATCACAATATTATTCTCACTTGTTTCTGTTTATCTAACCTCTAACCAAAATACCAAAATATGTTGCAGTTTGCCCGTTCTTCTCTCTGTGCTTCCGGGGTTTTGCAGGTTTGTCAAAGACAATGAAGTGATTTCAAGTCACATGTGGTTATTCATTCAAGCCCAAATCAGATGGAAGTTTGACCTAATCTTGGTCAAACTATCAAGAGATTTCTTCAAGTACGAGTTATTTGTGCCAGTGGGATATTCCTCAAAGCAGTGACTGTCAAGTTGTTGTGTGGTGATATCCGTCAAATTCATCTGAGATCACCAGTCCAGATTAGGTTCATCTATGGATTTATTTTCCCAGAGATTGATGGATTTTGAAGTGATTCAAAATTTATCATCAGAGATTCAGAGAATTGTTGAAAAAGTTCAAACAGATTCAAATGGTCGTTGTTCAGTTATGGCTTGTTCAGTGGTAGCTATGTTGCACATTGTATCAGAGGCTTGCGAAAAAAAGTCAAGATTGGTTTTGGGCTAAAAGAAGATCCGCTATTCATGATTCATTTTCATTTCCATTCCTTAAACCATTTCTTTTTCTAAACCAATTCTTTTATCCATTTTTACCTATCCAATTTCTATCCATTATTTTCCAAATTACCCATTTCAATTCTCATATAACCAATTATCTAAATTTGTCCAATTATATCCATTTCATATCCACTATCCATTATATATCCATTTATCCAAAATTCCATGACCATTTCTCTTAAACCCATTTTATCCTATATCCATTTTCAAAAACCATATTACCAAAAATCCAATTTATTAGATCCATATCCAATTATCAAAAGTCCATTTCACCTAAATCCATAATTCATATCCAAATTTCATTTCTATCCAAAACCAATATCCTAATATTTCAAATATCCAAATCCATATTACAATATCCATGTCCATTCCAAAATTATAAAAAAAAAATCATCATTGTCTTTTTTTTTTCTTAAGCCCACATCACACTAGCCCATTAACATTATACTAAAAAATTTACAAAAAAAAAAATATCCTTCATGAGTTACCACTCAGCCCACCTTCAAAATCATGTCATGATCATCATACTACTTTACAAGCCTTTTACGTAAAAAAAAACAAAGCCAAAATGTGCTAAGTCCAACAAGCCATGAAAGCCTCCCATCAGTACACATCTTCAAGGCAAAACGCAGAAAAAAAATAGCAAAAACGACTTACACTCCGAAACAGCATCAAACGTGAACATAACGCACTGCAGAAAATGCAAAACGCAAGTCACACGCGTAAACCACCTGCATTAAACGCAGCAGAGCTTCAAACGAAACGGCAGCAACGGATTCAAACGAACGTGTACACAAATCATTCCAAAACGACTTGTAGCTTCATTACAATTCACCTTCCATCTCTCTATAAATAAGCTACAAATTCATTCATTATCTCAAGCTTTCACAGCCCCAAAAACTCTGCCAAATTCACCACTTGAAGCTTTAACCGATTCATCATTTTTTTAACCTCCACCTTCACACATCTACAAAATCAATAAACCTGCAAAAATCAACTCACAATCCACAACACAACAACAACGACACAAGTTCAGAATAGAGGAAAAGAGAATTGCAAGTATTTCTCACCGGAAATTTGAAGGTAATCGGAACTCTTTGACGGTTTCGATTTGATTAATCAGAGCACAATGACACGAAATTGGATGTATATTTGGAATCTACGTTTGATTTCGATCGTTTTCGTCTCCTCCCTGCGTTCCGTCGCTCCACCGTGAGTGAATTTGATTCTCTCTCTTCGCCATGAACAGGGACCGTGCGTGAGTAAAGGGAAGAAGATGATGAATCTACTTTCTGATTCTTCCCTTTTTATTTTTCTTTTTTAATTGTATTTATTATTTTGTTTATTTTAAAAAAGATTCAATTAAAACATTGGGCTTAGCCCGTTAGAAGTTTTTTTACTACACATCACCATCATTCTCTCCTTAAACCTCCCTCTCTATTTTCTTTTTTCTTTTTTCTCTTATAACTTTTCCTTTCTATTTCATATTTTTTTTATATATATAAAATTTCTTCTTAATCTTTTCTTTATTTTAAATTTCGATTTACTAATTATTTGTATTTTGTTTTTTCTAAACATTTTCTTGAAAAATCATTAAAAATAGTCTTGATTTTATTTTCTTGAATTTCTCATTATTGTTGGTTGTGTGGATCATAACATGTTAGATCCATCTTTCTCTTCATCTCTTTTCTTTTTTATCGATGAAAGTCTAATGGATCTCGGAATTCCTTTATTGAATTTTGATCAAGACTAGATCGTTACCATTTTTCTTTTCGTGCAGTATTGCTTTCTGATGACGCTTTACATATCGTTCATCTAGCATGCATTAACACAAAGAGCTATTGACCGGCCTCATTGTAGGGTAATTACTCCGTAAATTACTCGGCGATTGCTTAACATAGCGCAACATTATGTCCCGTATCAGAAAACAAATCAATATTGATTGATCTTTTGTATTTGGTTCAAAATCTATGAAGCTTGTTGTTGTAGAGGCTTTGATTCTATCAATCTTGTAACAAGTCTTCATTAACCTTGGCCTAAGCAATTATTCAATTATTATTGATCACTTACTTTAAAAACTAATCACTAACTTACTAACAATACTATTGTACTAATCATTTACAATTCCTTCTTGCTCCCTATCTCTCTTTTAATTTTATGCCCCATTATTATCATTTCATATCATGTTTATGCTTCCGCAATTTTTCAATTGTCCGTTGGACACATATTTATGCTTATGCCTTTTTTTCTTTGTCCACTTGGACCAAAAAACATTAATAAAGGCCAAAACCTCTAAAAAACTTGTGCTTCTAATCTTGGACTATGGTTACTATCCTTTGCAATGGACATGGAGTTTTGCACCTAGACCTTGGACTTCAATGCTATTCTTGGATCCTTGGACTTAGAACTAGGGCTTTTTCCCTTTTCTTTGGAATTATGGCTTGAAGACCTTGGACTTCAATGCTATTATTGGATCCTTGGACTTAGAACTAGGACCTTCTCCCTTTGCTTTGGAATTATGGTTCAAAGACTTTGGAGCTTACTTGTGTGGTTAGGCTATTCTTATCCTTAGCTTTTACTTTATGCTTTAGGATAGTCACTTCTTCTCCTCCCCATTCTTCAATTTTCAAAACTTTCTCTCTTTTTCAAAACTTTCTTGATTTCAAACTATCACCTCTTTCATGATCAAACCTTGACTTCGTCAAGTGAGTTTACTCTTTTCTTTTCATTTCTTAACAAATGCTAAACTACATAAGCATATTGACACCTTTTCAAAAGCCTTAAAAAACATCAAACTCATCACTCTCTTTTGTGCCCTCGTGCACTTTTTCCTTTAACTTTTTAAGTTTAGACATGATTCATTTCTTTAAGAGAAATTATTCGCTTGGAAATGACGACTTGTCTTTACATTTAAAAACAACCAAAACAAACAAATTTTCATTCTTTGTACCACGAACTACGAGGTTTTGATCCTACATTGCACTCCGTGGGTACGTAGGCATGAGGCGACAAGTCTCTCCAAACACAAAAATCTTAAAAAACAATTTCTCTTCTCATCTCCTCAATCACTTTTCAAGCAAACCATTTTCAGACTAAAAGAGGTAAATATTTCAAAGGGCTCCTATAGAGTACTATAGACGTTTTGGGTGCTAACACCTTCCCATTGCGTAACCAATCCCCCTTACCCGGTTTCTCTTCACTTGTTCTTGTTATAGAGCTTGTGTAGGTTTTGTTCGCTCTTTTTCCTTTCCTTTTTGGATAAAATAAAAGTGCGGTGGCGACTCTTGCTTTTCGAGTTAAGTTAACCAATAGCTTACACTCATGATTTTGGCAGTTACAGAAAAGTGGCGACTCTGCTGGGGAGAAGCTCCCTTGAGGGGTTTAGCCTACTTTGATTTATTCACTGCTTTTGTCTGATTTGCTTGTTACTTGGTTATTCTGTTTGGGAGTTCCTCTGTGTGCGAGATAGGTCCTATACCCGGACCAGAGTGTATTTTGAGATAGGAGGATGGAATAGTCAAGGGAGCTTTAAGGGAGTCGAATCTCGAAAAAGAAAAACTAGAGAATCCATCCGCTCGGTGGTTGCCTCTTTGGAATTACTGATGTCGATTGAGCGATCGTGAAGGCATTACTTTTTCCATAGAAGCCTATAACACTGAGGACTGTAGTAACCCTTAACCCATCCTAGCCATTTTAGGATCGTGGCGCAGAAGCTATGAAGATGCAAATCTGACTTAGCTGTCACGCGATGCCACACTCAGGTTAGATTCTCTTGAGGATAACTACCAACCTCCGAAAAAATCGGTGCGCTGGTGTGTCTGATAGTGGATTGTGGACCCTGGGCACTCTGTTAGAACCGCTGTTTTCTGCAGGTACAATGAAGATAAAACCTTAGTACACACCTTTTGTGGGATTGGTTCTTAACCTTGGCTCCATGCTCATGACTCGGACCTTTGAACCTGTGTGCTTTGAGTGATCTTGTTTGTGGTTGTTGCATCCATGCACTCTTGCATCCATGAGCATACATATGCATTTTTCCAAGTTGCCTCAGAAACTCATTTCAACGGTCTCCTTCTTCAGTTATCTGTTCGCCGTCAAGCTATTTCCTCAACATAACTACGAAACTAGAGCTGCTGTTAGATTGAGAATGGAAAACCAAGAACAAAACAATGCCGAAGTCAGAATGGAAATTGATGAGTTGAAGGAAGGCATGACCAAGCTCACAAAAATGCTGCAAGTTCTAATTGATAGAGGTGAACCATCTCAGAGGACTGTGATTGTTGAAACTTCACCTGCTGCTGTTGACCCTCCACTGACTCAGCAACCAGCTTCTACTTGGCCAGAATTTGGGTTACCTCCGAATTACTCGCCACCCTTTACAACTACTCATGTGTTTGTCTCGCCAGTATCTTCAGCTCCATTGTTCACTGAACCTCAGCCTATTGTGCATTCTGTTGCTCAAGTTATTCCTGAGAATCCTTTCGTGTACCATGCTGCTGGTCCACAATCTGAAAATCAGGGACAACCTGGATACATTGAATAAGTCAGAGAGCAATGGCAAACTCTAGACAAAAGGATAAGAGCCGTGGAAGGAAGTGATGTCTTTAGTGCTGCTGCAATGGACATATGCTTGGTTTTCGACTTGGTTATACCTGCAAAATTCAAAAATTCTAATTTTGAGAAATACTAGGGGCACACCTGTCCCAGAACCCACTTGGAGATGTATTGCCGCAAGATGGCTGCCCATGCCAAAAATGACAAACTGCTCATTCACTATTTCCAAGATAGCTTGAGTGGGGCTTCAATGAAATGGTATATGGGAGTTGAAAAGAACCGTATCCAAAGCTGGAAGGACTTGGGTGATGCTTTCTTAAAGCAATATAAGTACAATCTAGACATGGCACCAGATCGCCGTCAATTGCAGAATATGTCTCAGAAAGAAAAAGAATCCTTTAAGGAGTACGCTTAGCGCTGGAGAGAGCTAGCTGCTCAAGTGGAGCCACCATTGGCTGAAAAAGAATTGACTGGATTGTTCATGGACACTCTTCAGCCACTCTTTTGGGAAAAGATGATAGGTAGTGTATCATCTGGTTTTGCTGACCTAGTCACTTTGGAGAAAGACTAGAAGAAGGTATTAAGAAAGGAAAGATTACCAATGTTGAAGCCTTTAGTGGTGCTAAAAAATATGCTGGGAATTTTCAAAAGAAGAAGGATGGTGATACCCATGTTGTTTTAGTTGAAGGGAAACCTCGTCACAGACAACAATATGTAGCTGCAGTTGCTCCTGTTGTCAATGCTCAACCAGTTCAAGCTCCTCGTCAGCCTGTTAGACAAAATCAGAATCGCAATAGGGTTAACTTTGATCCTATCCCGATGTCCTACACTGAGTTGTATCCATGTCTTGTTCAGAAAGGTTTGATTACAACGAGGGATCTACCTCCTCCTCCAAATCCTCTCCCAGCCGACTATAGGGCTGATCTTCACTGTGAGTTCCATCGAGGTGGGGCAGGCCATAACTTGGAAGGTTGCTATGCATTGAAAGCTAGAGTACAAGAATTGGTGAACTCAAAGATTCTGACTTTTCTTGATGATAATCCCAATGTTGTCAATAATCCCTTGCCAGAGGATGCCAAGTGAAGTTTGAGTCAGTTCAGATGGATCATCTCTTAAAGCCAGTGTTTCAGACAGGATAGCTCATCCTTGTTGCTGATTAGTCACTAGGCCTTGTTTCTTTCTGTTTGCATTTTTCTTTGATTGTATTGACTGTTTGCTTTCGAACTTTATTTGTACTTTCATGGTAGTTTCAATGAAATGAGCATTGCAATGTTTTGATTCAAATTTATATCCTATGTGTGCATCTTTATGCTTTCTTTTTCACAAAACAAAAATATATTTCCTGTTCATTTTCTTTATCAAGCTTTTGTTTATGAAAAGATTGGAGGAAGGATGATGAAAACGAAATACCTAAAATTGCTAAACTGTATGCTTTCAATTAAAACTTGGCTGATGATGCACAAGCATTGTTTCAACTCCCAAACACTGGAGAAATAAGGAAGTTAATCCCTTGTCAACCCCTTTCGAGCCTAGAAGGTGGAGTTTCTTCCTGTACCAAAAGACCCGCAATCTTAACCTGGGGATGGGTAGTTCTCAGTTAATTTGGCTGTGTATTTAAACACAAGAGAATCATTGAAATCACAAGCTTTCCTTCGCACACATCAAAGAAGTGTCGAAGATGTCTTTCAAATCAAAAGCCAATGATGGTTCACCGTAATCATTAAGCCAGGCAGTCACTACCTTTAAAAAAAATGCATAAAAAAATCAAATGAAAAGCCTGCTAAGTCAAAACCTATGAAGGAGACTTAGGCAAAAATTGGGGCATCCCGCTGACTGTAAGCTCAAATGACACAGTTCAGGCAAAAGTTAGGGATAACAAAAGAAAAATTAAAAGGTTACCAAAATCCTCAAAGACAAAACAAGTTGACTGAGGTCCTCATCAAAAACAACAAAATGTTGTAAGGAAGAGTGACTGCCATCTCAAAAATCCTTTGGTCCTTGAGCCATCATCATAACAGTGTTGCAATTCCAAAAATCACTTGGAACCTGAATCCATAGTTTGAACTAACTGATCATAGGACTGAAGATCATCATGGAGAATGGGTTGGGTACAAATAAACTTTGAGCATATATCCTTTGTTTCAAAAAACCGTGAACCAGACCACGTTACAACCTTCAAAAGACCTAATTGAAGCTAGGTTTCTTTTGAAAGCATACTACAGCAAGGTTGCGTAAACTGACTCCTATGTTTGTTTCCAATCATTTGCTTTAATGGCATACCTTTGCTTTCTCTTTCATTTTGAATGTCTAAACCGCCGTGTTTTGACAAGTGATTCATTTGCTTTACATCAATAATATCATTCCAAAAATGATTTTTGATTTCAAAATTGCATGAGCTTTGCATTAAAATTACCATGTTTGTTTGAATAATCCTTTTTGCAGGCAAACTTTCCTCATCAAGAATTTTCAAACAGTTGAGAAACTTGGTCAGTGATCCTATCAGGGGAACATTACCTCCAGATCCTGTTGTGAATCAACTCAAGATTTGTTGCTCAGTGCAAGTTATTCTCAAAATTGGTTAGCCAGAAGATCTCTTTCAAGACACATACTGAGTTTAGCCTTCTCAACAGTCATTTCAAGAACTGAAGCCATGATCAGTTCATCCCCAGCAATATTCAAACTGAAGCCATGATCAGTTTATTCTCAACATCATTTCAAGAATTAAAGCCATGATCAGTTCATTCTTCCCCTACAGCAGTCAAACTGAAGCCATGATCAATTTATCCTCATCAGTCAATCAATCTGGGGCAATATTCTTCAAGAATCCTCAAGATGTCTTTCCTCAAAAGACCATCAACCTGATACAATTCATAAGTGTGACAGAGATGTGTTCAACATCTTCTCTCCAAGCAGAGTGGGCAGTGTTCCCTCTGTTGAGGAATCAGAGTTCCTTTCTTCCCTCACAAAAGAGTCTATCTCAGTTGTCTCTATCATTTGCATTGCATACATGAATCATTCAAATATCATACATAGAAATATTTTCATAGCTCGAAGTGTGTTTCGCGCTCATATGCATTTTTCTGAGGTCGTTGTTGTCAATATCTTACCTTGTGGTCAAAGTCCAACTTACTTGGCGCCTACCAAAAGCATTGCCTGTCTTTTCATTCAGTGCCATTCCTGAATGTTGTCGTTTACCTGTCTTATTTCTTTCCAGTGCCACTCCTGGATATTGTCGTTTCCATGTGCATCTTGTCCTGTTGTTAGATGTTTGTCTTCTTTCATTCCAATACTATTCCTGGATCTTTGTTTTCTTTCCCTCCAGTGCCATTCCTGGATGTCTGTCTCTTTCGATTTCCAGTGCCATTCCTGGATATTTTTATTCCTCTTGTTTCTCCCAGTGCTATTCCTGGAAGTTTTGCCTCTGTTCTGTAATCCCTATCATATTTCTCTTGGATATCTTTCAGTGCCATTCCTGAAAGTTTTATCTGTTCATTCAGTGCCATTCCTGGATGTCTTTCTCACTGTCATTCAGTGCCATTCCTGAATGTAGTGATTTACCTTAACTTTCAGTGATTTCCTGAAAGTTTCATCTGTTCATTCAGTGACATTCCTGGATGATTTTTCTCCTTTACCTTTCAGTGCCATTCCTGAAAGCTCTTTCTCACTATCATTCAATGCCATTCTTGAATGTAGTGATTTACCTTTACCTTTCAGTGCCATTCCTAAAAGTCCTTGCTCACTTTATTCAACACCAATCTTGGATATTGTGAACTCTTTTTATCCAATGCCATTCTTGGATACTTATGATGTATTTTCCAGAACTTTTCTCACTTCATTCAATGCCATTCTTGGATGTTGAAATTTCTTTTGTCCAATGACATTCTTGGACAGCTTTTCCCCAGCTAATTCCAATGCTATTCTTGGATATTTATGATGTTTAACCTTTCCATCCAACGCCATTCTTGGATGTCCCTAGTGAAGTTTTCAAACTGAAACTTGTTTTCATCCAATGCCATTCTTGGATGACACTGATGTTTACTGTTGACTCATTCAATGCCATTCTTGAATGTTGTAGTTCCTTTTATCTAATGCCCTTCTTGGATATCTTATCCCCAATAGAGTGTTTTTTTGCCTCCATCCAATGCTATTCTTGGATGACGCTGCTCTTTTTACCAGAAACTTTCTTGTTGTTGTCCAATACCATTCTTGGACATCTATTGACATACCTTCTGTCTTGTTTGTAGTTTCTATCCAATGCTATTCTTGGATGTCACTACTTGTCTTCCCAGGGTCTTGTCCCTCTCTTTTCAACTATTGATGGATACTTCTTGTCACCTTGACAGATCTCCAGAAATAGCTTGTGTTCCCCAGCGTGTCTTTTCGCGTCTTCTCACTCAATTTACCGTAACTCTCTTGTTTCAAGCTTCCCCGCAGGGTGTTTCATCCTTTGCATTCATATAATTTTGTGGCATCTTATGGCTAAAAATTTGGTTTTCATTATTTAAGTATCTTCAATCTTGTCGAGACGAAGTTTTACCCTTCATATCTCCTGATAGAAGAAACTTAAATAGGGGCAGCTGTTGAACCCTAATTTTTACCCCTAAGATTTCACACATTTCATTTGCATATCATTACCACAAACAAGATCACAATATTATTGTCACTTGCTTCTGTTTATCTAACCTCTAATAAAAATACCAAAATATGTTGCAGTTTGCCTGTTCTTCTCTCTATGCTTCCGGGGCTTTGCAGGTTGGTCAAAGACAATGAAGTGATTTCAAGTCACATGTGGTTATTCATTCAAGCCCAAATCATATGGAAGTTTAACCTAATCTTGGTCAAACTATCAAGAGATTTCTTCAAGTACGAGTTATTTATGCCAGTGGGCTATTCCTCAAAGCAGTGACTGTCAAGTTGTTGTGTGGTGATATCCGTCAAATTCATCTGAGATCACCAGTCCATATTGGGTTCATCTGTGGATTTATTTTCCCAGAGATTGGTGAATTTTAAAGTGATTCAAAATTTATCATCAGAGATTCAGAGAATTGTGGAAAAAGTTCAAACAGATTCAAATGGCCGTTGTTCAGTTATGACTTATTCAGTGGTAGCTATGTTGCACATTGTATCAGAGGCTTGCGAAAAAATGTCAAGATTGGTTTTGGGCTAAAAGAAGATCTGCTATTCATGATCCATTTTCATTTCCATTCCTTAAACCATTTCTTTTTCTAAACCAATTCTTTTATCCATTTTTACCTATCCAATTTCTATCCATTATTTTCCAAATTACCCATTTCAATTCTCAAATAACCAATTATCCAAATTTGTCCAATTATATCCATTTCATATCCACTATCCATTATATACCCATTTATCCAAAATTCCACGACCATTTCTCTTAAACCCATTTTATCCTATATCCATTTTCAAAAACCATATTACCAAAAATCCAATTTATTAGATCCATATCCAATTATCAAAAGTCCATTTCACCTAAATCCATAACTCATATCCAAATTTCATTTCTATCCAAAACCAATATCCTAATATTTCAAATATCCAAATCCATATTACAATATCCATGTCCATTCCAAAATTATAAAAAAAATCATCATTGTCCTTTTTTTTCTTAAGCCCACATCACACTAGCCCATTAACATTATACTAAAAAATTTACAAAAAAAAAATATCCTTCATGAGTTACCACTCAGCCCACCTTCAAAATCATGTCATGATCATCATACTACTTTACAAGCCTTTTACGTAAAAAAAACAAAGCCAAAACGTGCTAAGTCCAAAAAGCCATGAAAGCCTCCCATCAGTACACAACTTCAAGGCAAAACGCAGAAAAAAATAGCAAAAACGACTTACACTCTCAAACTGCATCAAACGTGAACATAACGCACTGCAGAAAATGCAAAACACAAGTCACACGCATAAACCACCTGCATTAAACGCAGCAGAGCTTCAAACGAAACGACATCAACGGATTCAAACGAACGTGTACACAAATCATTCCAAAACGACTTGTAGCTTCATTACAATTCACCTTCCATCTCTCTATAAATAAGCTACAAATTCATTCATTATCTCTAGCTTTCACAGCCCCAAAAACTCTGCCAAATTCACTACTCGAATCTGTAGCGCGAATTTTTGCGTGGTTGCGAAGCACTATCGCTTTGGGGTACTACAGTTTGATTCATTTTTTATCCTGTTAAGCTGATTAAGGAAGGGAAATATATGTCTCCAATTAACCCTGCTTGCATACTGAGTTTAAACAGGTGACGGTTGGTTTACAGATGCTATTAAGATTTTGGGTCTCTCTTAGGTTATTTTGTTAAAAAAATAGAGTGCTTGGACTATTTGTGAGGTAAGATGTTAATGTGTTTAGATTTGATGCTTTTGGGTTGATTTGGTGGAGATACTGGGTTTTGGGTTTTAGATTAGTATGCTCGCTAAGATTTTTTCAATCTTATGCCTACGTATTCCCGTTTAGCGAAACAGGGAAATCAGAGCGATCGTAGTTCTTCCTATTCTATGGGAGGAAAAAAAGGTTGTTTTGGTGTCTTGTCCAAATCCCAAGACGTGAAGCTAAATGTGGTTTATATCTTGTTCAAAGCCCAAGATGTGAAGCTGAAGGATCTATTTGTATCTTGTTCGAAGCCCAAGATGTGAAGCTAAAGGGTTTATTGATGAGAGAGAATTTGTCATCTCTAAAAGGGGATATTTGGTCTGTTTGTCACAACTGTTGGGTGACTGATTATAAAGGAGAATTACTTTAACTGGGATATGTGAATCCAGCAATGCCATAATTTCCTTTATAGGGGATTTTTAACCTGAAGGAGAGGACTTTAACTCAATTTAGAGCAATGCCATATTTCCTTAGGAATTTGTCATGCTAAAAGAGGGACAGTGGCATGGATGTAAATAATCTAGAGGCTTACCGCTTACAGCAATTTAGATGAAGGAAAAGGAGTTGTTGATGTTTGTATACTGTGAGCAAGGCACAGATTTTGATGCTAAAAGGTTGATTAACTCAACCGGGGTTTTCTTATACAAAGCCTAAAAGGAGGCTATTGACCCAACAAGAGGGTGTTTTTATGTGTCTCGTATGAAGCCCGAGAGAGAGGCTAAAAGGGGTTGAGTCAACAAGAGAGTGCTAACAAGTGGCTGACTTAACAAGAGAGTGCTTTTATATGTGTCTTGTACGAAGCCCAAGACGGAGGCTAAAAGGTTTTGACTCCACATGAGGGTTTTTTATAATCAACAAGAGAGTGATTGTGTATCTCGTACGAAGCCCGAGATGGAGGCTGAGAGGGAAGTGACTCAACAAAAGAGTTTTTTATACTCAACAAGAGAGTGGTTTTTATCTCGTACGAAGCCCGAGATGGAGGCTAAATAGGTTTGACCCAACAAGAGAGTCTTTTATACTCAACAAAAGAGTGTGAAAAGGTTAGCTCCGCTGGGGAGAATCATTGTACAAAGCCCAAGAGGAGGCTATTGTGCTGGTGACTGTTTCAGTTTAGTGACAGGTCCAGTATGTTGGATCAAAGAGAAAATCAGTTCTTATAAAGGGGATGATTAAAGGTATTGTTGTGCTTTGGAATTGATCAGAGGATCAGGGTTATTTCCTGTTCTTTAAAGAAATGGAAAATCCAAAGGGTATTGAGATTGTCCATGTCTACTGGTGTTTTGAGAAATCGATTCTCAGGTAGTGAATGATCTTTGTATGATGCCCAAGAGAAGGCTGGTATGTTAAGGGATGAAGGTCAACCCATTAACTGGTCTGACACTTAACTCAGAAAGACAGCTCTAGCAAATTGATGACTAGGTTCTGTTCCTATACCTGTAGAAGTCTCTGGGTCCTTGTACTAAGCCCAAGAGAAGGCATGGGAGCTTTTAAGAAGCCGAAGGGTCCTTGTACAATGCCCAAGAGGAGGCAGGGATGCTTTTAAGAAGCCTGTGGGTCCCCAAACCTTGAGAAGTTCAAGACATGACATTCACCGAGAATAGATCAAGCCAGGAAAGTCTGAGAATTTGGAAGAAACTCAAGAGATTCCATTCACGGAGAAAAGATCATCCCTGGGGAGTAGAGTCTCTTTGACGATTTCTAAGAGTGACAGTCTGAGAAAGGATTCACCGAGAATGCTGCCTTTCACGTCTCCATATTGTTTAACCGCAAGAGGAGGGAAGACTGTGTCTGGTAATCCTATGGGGATCTAGTTTTGTTTGTATTTAAGAGTGACCAACAGGGCTTTACCTAGTGCTAGACGTAGTTGCCGGGGAAAACTCTAAATAACTATACTAGTATTACATAGTTGATATTTGACAAGTATATAAAAGTTTGTGAAAGAAGACTTACAATGAGCAGCCCCACAATACAGTTATATATATATGAAAGCGGATTAAGAAAGCGGGTAAATACTTACTCGGTTGTAGAGCTTCTATGCTGTTTTGTTAGTTTGTTCAACAAAGAAAGCTTTGATAACAATATTATACTCAAAATCAAAGGAGAAAGTGCTTTGAAAAGATTGTTGGCGCTTACAGCTCAAGGAGAGACCCAAGGATTTATCAGCAATTACACTGTTGTTTGAAATTGTACAGGGACTTATACAAGTGACTGACGCCCAAAAAGGTTTTCTGTACAAAGGGATGGGTCTTACACTCTCTCAAGTGACCCAAAGGTGTTTAAAGAAAAAGAATGGGGCTTATAACACGAGGGTAGGCCCAGATGATTTGTTTTTTGAATTGGCGATCGCGCCGAGATTTCTTTAACATACTGGGTCTTATACAATGCATTGAGGCCCAAAAAGTTTTGGTTAAAAAAGGGGTTGGGTCTTACACTCTATTAGAGGCCCAAAGGTTTATTTTTGTACAAGTGGTGGGGCTTACAGCTCAAGGAGAGGCCCAGATGATTTTGCTAAAAAATGGCAACGATCGCGCCGTTGTTTTTGAAAATACAGTGGGACTTATACAATGACTGAGGCCCAAAAAATGGTGTATTTACAATGGGGATGGGTCTTACACTCTAATAGAGGCCCATGAGTGTTTGAAAATGATTTGCGAGGGTGAAAATCAAAGAAACCCTAATTTTGTTTTCCTTTAAAAGTAAATATTTAAAGAAAATTAAATAAAATGATAAAAATACCAAATAAATTTGAATAAACCACTTGTGATTTTTGTTTAAGGTTTGAAAAAATGAGGTTTTAATCACAAGATGAATTAAACTCATTTGGTTTTGATTTTCAAAGTAAATATTCACTTTTAAATGTTTAAAAACAATTAAAAAGGAATTTATTCACAAAAATACTAATTATATTAAATAACTAGTATAAATTTGATTTTTTTTATGGAATAAAATATTTCAACATTTTTGTGATTGTTTGCAAAAAGAACCAATAAAAAATAATTAAAATTGAGAGAGTTATTAATTTTTCAAATCATTAAAAATAATAAGAAAAAAATTAAAAAGTGGAAAAAATAGCAAAAGAGGATATGGGGCGAGGGGGATCGAACCCCATACCTCTTGTGTATAGGGCGCGCGCCTTACCACTAGGGTGGTGATACATCCATTGATTGAAATACAACCACAAATATACAAGGCTTGCCTTGTTTTTGGCATGGCCCTAGGCAAGGCAAGGCAATATTTTGGTTGAAAACGTGAAGGTCATGACTTTCTCATTTCTCCATGGATTGGGACAAAATTTAGGTCTATCCTGCCTTGAATTTCACAAGGAATCCAATGGTGGTGGTGGTTTTTTTTCAGATCATGCTCCTATTGAAAAACCCGATAGTGGTTTTGAAATAGGCCATGATTTGCATTTTCTGTGCCATCTCTTGGTACAAGCATGAATTACATGATAAATTGGTGCAAACACAACACACATAACATGTATAAGAGACGCATGATCAGTGGACATCAAAAGAAAGTATGATTCAAAGAATCCAAGTTGTGATGCTTACCTCTTTTTGGAGCTTTTATGCAATCTGCCAATGGCTTTATTCCAGAAATGATTTGATGCTTTGAACAACCTCAAATGATCCCTTAGAAGCTTTTAGGATGGTTGGAATCAGCTGGAAACCTCAGGAACAAGTTTGAGCTCTTTCTTGCAAAAGTGGCCAAAATAGCAACTCTCTCAAATGGTGTTCCAGATGGGGAGAACCATTTGGGAAAGTTCAAGGATGATATTTGGAGTGTGTTTGAGGTTTTATCTGGTTTGGAAAGTGACTGAATCAAGACATGGCTTGAAAAATGCACAAAAGTCCTATTTTTGAGGTTTTGAGATGTGACTTTGTGATTTTGGTGTTACAGGTCACTTGTAAGAGTTTAGACAGCTTAGATATGACATATTGGATGTGTTTGGATCATGAGCTATGGTGGAATTGCTCTCTAACTCAAAAACTCAGAGTTACCTTGCTAAAGAAGGTATTTTTGCCTAGAGAAAGAGATTTTGAGGAAAGCAAGTGTTGCAGTGCTTTGGTGTACTCAAACTGAACACAATTGAGCTCTATTTATAGTAGAGCAAGTTTGTTTTGGCTACAATAGTGAATGGCAACTGTAGCAGAGGTTTGGCCAATGTTGATCAATGAGAATCCGAGTCTCCTCTAGCCATTGACTAGAGGTTAGGGCACAGGCTGCTGGTTCCCTTGGTCTTGGATAAGTCTTGACTGAATTCAGTTGGAAATGGCTCAGTCCATGCCACCTTGGTTCATCCATTAAATGGTTCAAGCCAAAATTAGAATCTTGTCCCTCTTTTAGGCATTTCTAGGTTTGGCATGCTACTTTTGGTTCCAAAGACTTTGGAGGCTGATGGATCAGTGTTTGTCCCTCCTTGGCCCCCCTTGAGGTGTTCAGATGGATAGATTTACTTGCCCTTTGCAAAATTTGAGCAAATCGAGCAAAACTCCCAAATCTGCCTTGCCATGACAGTTTGCAGCAAGGCATATTGGCATGGCCATATCTCATGGCCCAAGTGGAATTTGATGGAGTTCTTGGCCATTTTGGAAAGCCCTCATATGATACAACAACTGTTTGATCATAATTGGTTTTGATACTTTTTGGATCCAAGTGAAAAATGCCCCTACATTTTGAAAAAAGTAAGACAGATTCTGACTTAGTGAAAATTTCACTAAGTGTTGGAAGAAAGTGACATTTTCACTTTTTGTAATTTTGATCATTCCATAAATTAAAATCCATGAGGAATTGGAATGAGTTGTGTTTGAAGCTTTTGTAGAGGGCCATGAGAGCTACAAATCCAGATTTGAATGGGGAAAAATGGCCTTGTGGTTTAGGAGTTATGATCCTCCAAAGTTGGTACCCTAGCCACATTGTTCCATAACTTAGAAAAATTTCTAAGTTTTTATGGTTACCTCTTTTATAAGTTATCCCACTTTTCTTGATTTTTCTTGATGAATGATGATTCCAATCACACATTAACATCATTTTAGGGTTAAGGAACCATAATTGACCAAAAAATCAAAAAGTCAAACTTTGACTTTTTGGCACAGTTGACTTTTTATCAAATGAATTCCAAACTGTGCGATCCTCTATGAAATCAAGTCCTTGACCTAAATCAAACTTGATGGATTGATTTCATAGGTGTTATAGGGTGTATTGAATCATGTCCTAGGGTTTGGGAGCATGTCCTGGTCAAAACTCAAAGGTACAATTGACTTTTTCCGCGAAACCCTAACTGTGGTTCTGATGAACCTAAAATTGGGAACCAAGCTTCTTGGATCAATACATTGTTACAATTGGATCAAGGTGGTTTATTAGAGACCATCAAATTCTCTCTTGAGGTCTTGGCTTATGATTTGTCCCAAAAGTCAACTTGGGGGGGTGAATTAGGTCAAGAAACCCTAATTCCTGATTTTTGATGAATGCATCCCCTGAGGTCAAAATTAACTTGATGATTGGGTACATGATGTCCCATGGAGCATATTAGGTTATGCTTTGAAGCATTGGCTCATGCCCAGAGGAAAATTTCCATCTGGAGGCCCTGGTCGACCAAACCCTAATTTGGTGACACTGGCGATCTTAAGGCTTAATCCACCTGGAATGTTGCAACATTGTGCTTTATTCTTGCTGTGGGAGTCCTCTTGATCCATTGTGGATGTTTGAGAGGTTAGACAAGTTGAAGATCATGTCATTCCTTGATTGATCCTTTGTCTAAGGCTCAAAGAGGGCTTGAGACCCTAATTATTATTTGTAGTGAGTGCTCACCCATCTTTGGGGAGACTGATGGTTCATCCATATTGTGATGATGATTTGCACAATGATGGGAAATCTTAGTGGTCAAAATTTGGAGTATGACAGATGCCCCTATTTAATCTTCTTGGACCCGAAGGTGTGAATGGCGAAGGTATTCTGGCATTCGGGGTGTAAGAGGATTAAATATCGGAATACCCGAAATTTTGATGGTGGCTATGAATGGTAGTTCACTCATCCATCTTATTTTGTTAAGCAATGATGCTTAGAAAAGGTAAAAACTTCCCCTCGATCCTGGTTTCCTACCAAGGAACTGGTCTCAGTTTCTGATGTAAACTTTCCCTCGATCCTGGTTTCCTACCAAGGAACTGGTCTCAGTTTCTGATGTAAACTTCCCCTCGATCCTAGTTTCTTACCAAGGAACTGGTCTCAATTTCTGATATAAACTTCCCCTCGATCCTGGTTTCCTACCAAGGAAGTGGTCTTAGTTTCTGATATAAACTTCCCCTCGATCCTGGTTTCCTACCAAGGAACTGGTCTTAGTTTCTTTTGTCAATAAACTTTCTTGACAAGGGACACTATGCGTAGCGGTTTTCCTCAAACTTCTCGCCGAATTTTCCTGGAGAGATGCCATTTGATAGAAAAACTTTTGATGTCAGACTTGCTGGGGAACCCATCTGTCTGAATTGTAGAGGGGTACAAACTTCTCTGTTGGAGATGCCATTTGTTGACTCTATCTGGGGAAAACAAGTCTCTTGAGAGACTGCTTCCGCTTGGGTATTTACATCATACTTTTCTCGGGATCTTCTCGGAGAAATTCCATATGATGTGATCCAATTTTGAGGTGCTGATGACCTTTTTGTCAGCGGAGCTTTCGGAGAAAAACTGTTGTATTGTCGAATCTCTGATTAAGAGGCTTTCTCTGGGGATTTTCCTTAATCCGGGAAAGCGGAGATATCATCTTCAATGGCATAGAGTGACATTTACTGAAAGTTTCTCTGGTTTTCTAAGAGGTTCAAGTTATCAAAGTGGTCAAGGGCCAACTCTAATCCAGAAATAAATTGGAGGAGAGAGATTGTTCAGACGCAACATTTCCCAACGAGGAAAGAACTGATAACTCGATTATGAAGACTTTTATCACTAGGGGACAAGACCGACTAGAGTGATAGTGATGCAATATGAATATGAATGTAAATCAATAATTCATGATGCATGTATGTATATGCTGACAAAACTGACACGACATACAGACTAGTAGATGAACACGACTGGATACTCGGCCACAGTGGGAGATAAAAAGTATCGCTGGTTCAAGATAGCAATTCTGCCTTGCTTAGGAGAAGTAGTCCCTGTGGGGGAACAATCGTTGATCGGGCTTAGGAGGTAAGAACTTGGCCGAAGATGTCAGATGGAGTATTCGCATCTGACATAACTGATCCTTCGTTCAGGCGCACTGGTTTAGAAGGAGTACTTTGACTCTGCACTTTGAAGTTCGATTACTTCTGGCGAAGCGATCGATGTTCTTTCGATGTTCAATAGTCAAAAGAAATTGCCATCTTTATTTTAAAAGTAGAAAAGTTTGACAAGTAAATTCGTTTTTGTTTCATTTCAAGAATCGTTGATCATGTTAAAATGTCGTTCTGTAAAGCTAAAATAAATAAGAATTGCAAACAAAAGCACAAGGGCTCAAATTTTATTGATAGGACGGAAATCATCCAAACGCGTGATTCCATGGAGTATCTACAAAGTTTGAAAATGGTAATTTAAGGGAAAAGGGCTACATTGAAACATAACGACCATTATCCTTCTACTAACTTTGAATTCGGGACATCCTGAGCTTCTGTCGAAGATGACCTTAACTGGAGTTTTCTGATGGATGGCAGGACTGCTACTAGGGATTTGCCCCTGTTGGACGTAGTTGCTTGCCATTATCCCTAACTTTTGCCTGGATTGTACTTTGAGATTTCCAATCCACTAGGATGATTTTTTGATTATGTCTCTAATTTTTTCCTGGACCGACCTTTCGGGTTTTCAATCCACCGAGACGTTTTTTTTTTAGTTTTTTAGTTTAGGCAAAGTATTTCTTGACTACATCAACATTTGTGGGGTAGGCAAATTCCTTTCCGTCCATGGTTGCAAGTCTCAAGGCACCGCCTGAGAAAGCTTTCTTCACCACATAGGGACCGTCATAATTCGGAGTCTATTTGCCCCGGGAATGAGTGAGAAATGACTGTATTTTCTTGAGCACAAGGTCTCCTTTTCTGAAGACACGAGGTCGAACCTTTTTGTCGAACGCCTTCTTCATTCTTTGCTGATACAACTAACCGTGGCATAGTGTCGTGATTCGCTTCTCTTCGATCAGGTTTAATTCGTCGTGTCGACTTTGACACCATTCAGCCTCTGTTAGCTTAGCTTCCATCAATACCCGGATCGACGGGATCTCTACTTCTATGGGGAGTACTGCCTCCATTCCATATACTGGAGAGAAAGGGGTTGCCCCTGTTGAAGTGCGGACAGATGTGCGATAACCGTGAAGAGCATAGGGCAACATCTCGTGCCAATATTTGTAGGTTACGACCATCTTTTGAACAATCTTCTTGATGTTCTTGTTAGCCGCTTCTACCGCCCCGTTCATCTTGGGTCAGTAGGGAGATGAGTTATGGTGTTCGATCTTGAACTCTGCGCACAACTCTTTCATCATCTTGTTGTTCAAGTTAGATCCACTATCGGTAATGATTTGGTTAGGAACACCATAACGGCAGATGATATTATTTTTGATAAAGCGGACCACCACTTGTCGGGTTACATTGGTGTATGGCGCTGCTTCGACCCACTTGGTGAAGTAGTCAATGGCTACCAGGATGAACCGATGTCCGTTTGAAGCCTTGGGCTCAATCATGCCAATCATGTCGATTCCCCATATGGAAAAAGGCCACGGGGAAGAAAGAACTTTGAGATGTGTTGGAGGTACATGGATTTTGTCAGAGTATATCTAACACTTGTGACACTTCCTCATGTACTTGTAGCAGTCGGATTCCATGGTCAACCAATAGTACCCTGCCCTTAGAATTTTTCTCGCCATTGTGTGTCCGTTGGCATGAGTGCCAAGGGATCCTTCGTGAATTTCTTTTATCAGCATGTCTGCCTCTGGTCTGTCTATGTATCGGAGCATGACCATGTCGAAATTTCTCTTATAGAGGGTATCACCGCTCAGAAAGAAGCTGCCTGCTAGTCTTCTGAGAGTTTTTCTGTCTTTCCTTAGTGCCCCAGGTGGGTACTCTTGTTTCTGAAGGAAGCATTTGATATCGTGATACCAAAGTTTATCATCTATGACTACTTCAATCGTGAAGATGTAAGAGGGTCGTTTAAGGCGCATTATGTCGATCTTAGGTAAGTCGGTCCATTGACCTACACTAATCATGGAAGAGAGGGTGGCTAATGCATCAGCCATGTGATTCTCATCACGAGGGATGTGATGAAACTCGATTCTGTTGAAGAAAGGTAACAACCTTCTTGCATAATCTTTGTAAGGAATCAATCCAGATTGGTATGTGTTCCAATCTCCTTTGATTTGATTGATAACCAGGGCTGAGTCGCCATATACATCCAAGTTCTTAATCCTTAAATTAATCGCTTCTTCGAGACCCATAATACAAGCTTGGTATTCGGCCTCGTTGTTTGTGCACTTGAATGTAAGTATGGCAGTGAAAGGAATGTGAGTACCCTGAGGTGTTATGATGATTGCCCCAATTCCGTTTCCGTAATGATTGACAGCTCCGTCAAAGATTAGTCCCCATTGGGAACCTGGTTCTGGCCCTTCACTGGGTAGCGGTTCATCGGAATCTTTCGTTTTCAAATACATGACATCTTCATCTGGGAAGTCAAACCCGACTGATTCCTGATCGTCAATCGGTTGATGAGCCAAATGATCGGCTAAAATACTTCCCTTAACGGCTTTCTGAGCGTGGTACTCAATGTCATATTCCGATAACAACATCTGCCAACGGGAAATTCTTCCCGTGAGAGCAGGTTTTTCAAAGATATACTTGATTGGATCCATTTTTGAGATTAACCAAGTAGTGTGACGAATCATGTACTGGCGAATATGTTTGGCAGCCTAAGCCAAAGCGCAACAAGTTTTCTCAAGCATAGTGTACCAAGCCTCGCAGTCGGTGAATTTCTTGCTCAAATAGTAGATGACAGACTCTTTTCTTTTTGTTTCGTCTTGTTGACCAAGCACAAAACCCATTGAGTCCTCTAGGACTGTGAGGTAGATGATCAGTGGTCTTCCTTCCACTAGAGGTGATAGAATCGGTGGGTTCAACAAGTATTCCTTAATATTGTTGAAGGCGCTTTGGCAGTCCTTTGTCTAAACGCAGTCCTGATTCTTTTTGAGTAATTTGAAAATTGGCGCACATGTTGCGGTCATGAGGAATATGAATCTGGAGATGTAGTTTAAACGTCCCAGGAATCCTCTGACTTATTTTTCAGTTTTCGGAGAAGGCATTTCTTGAATGGCCTTGACCTTGTTAGGATCAACCTCAATTCCTTTTTGGCTGACGATGAACCCTAAAATTTTCCCTGAACGGACACCAAAGGTGCACTTGTTGGGATTCAAGCGGAGTCTGTACTTTCTCAACCGCTCGAATAGTTTTGACAGGAGGGTCACATGCTCATCTTCTATCTTAGATTTGGCAATCATGTCATCGACATATACCTCGATTTCCTTGTGTATCATGTCATGAAACAGAGTAGTTATGGCCCTTTGATAGGTTGCCCCGGCGTTCTTCAAACCGAACGGCATTACCTTGTAACAAAAGGTACCCCATGGGGTGATGAAGGAAGTTTTCTCCATATCTTTTGGCGCCATTTTGATTTGATTATAGCCCGAGAATCCATCCATGAAGGAGAAAACTTTAAACTTTGTTGTACTGTCTACCAGCATGTCAATGTGCGGAAAAGGAAAGCCATCCTTTGGACTAGCCTTGTTCAGATCTCTATAGTCGACACACATTCTGACCTTTCCCTCCTTTTTCGGAATGGGTATGATATTGGATAACCATTAAGGATATTCTGACGTGGCAAGGAAACCCGCGTCAATCTGTTTTTGTACCTCCTCTTTGATTTTGACAGCCATGTCCGGGTGAGTCTGTCTCAACCTTTGTTTTACTGGAGGACATTCCGATTTCAATGGTAAATGATGTTCCACGATGCTAGTATCCAACCCTGGCATGTCCTGGTAGGACCAAGCAAACACATCGGGAAATTCTCTGAGAAGCTTTGTTAAACTCTCTTTGGCAGTTGGACTGAGCAGTGCCCCAATCCTGATTTCTTTTCTCTCTTTTTCTGAACCCACGTTGATCGTTTCCAACAGCTCTTTGTGAGGTTCAATGGACCTTTCCTCTTGTCGGAGTAATCGGGAGATCTCTTCTGGAATTTCGTTGTCAACTTCTTCTTCAGCCCCAAATACCGGGAACTCAAAGTCGGGAGAAGGCATCGGATCGTATGTTTCAACGGGGTTTAAAATAAGCAATCTGCATGACGTGATGATTTGTGTTTAGAAGAGATAGAGAAAATGCAAGTGTGTGCAGTGTATTTTTTTTTGAAAAACTGCTTGTTTATTTTGAATTATTTTTTAGGATTACCATTTTCTGAGAAAAGCGAAAAGAGAAAACAACATATAATGCGGAAATTACAGAACGACGTTATTTTATTTATGAACAAGTTGATTCTTGAAACTACAGCCCTATAAAACAGAACTTTGTTGCTTTGGGCGAAGCAAAGAGGGATATTTACAGAAAACGAGCCCTATCAAAACATTCGTTTCACCTGGGCAGGGTGAAAGGTTAAAGATGGCAATTACTTTGACTTATGAACAATCTTCGGAACATCGACAGCAACCCATTGGCGGCGAACTCCTCGGTGAATCACAAAGTCTGGTACTTTCCTTGATTTGTCTTCAGAAATGACACTGATTTCTGGCGGAGCAGGATCATTAGAATCTGTCTCCCAAGCAGAGTTGTCGTAGGAGGATTCCTCTGTTGTATTTTGCAGAGTATTTGTGCTCTCAGGTATATCTCCCCATCCAGTTGGCTGGATATCTTCGAACCTGATACGAGAGCTTTCAGGAGCGGTGTACTTAACCATGAAGTCAAATTTTCCACTTGGTTGTCCTAAGGTGTCCCACACTTCTTTGGAACTGGAGGAGTCATCTCTTTCGATGACGTTGACCTCGAGAAAGGCATAGTTGATGAATTCTAGGCCGGCGAACTTTGTGAATTCATCGTCGTGCTGGATAGGTTCTGAATACCCTGAGTGTTGATCCCATGACATGGTGGGGACGAAAGTATTCTTTTCAATGACGCTCAGCTGATTTTCATTATTCGGCTGATTTTCTTGCCCCAAGTCTCCGGGGTACTGCTGCCAGATAGGCAGGCCATCCATTGGGCCATAATGGTCGTGGTCAAAGTTGTCTTTCATTAGAGTGTCCTCCTCTAATGAGTTTGGTGGAGCACGACATCCTTCTGGATCACAATCTCCGTATATTCTTCTGACATCTAACCTCGGTATAAATCTCGGACTCTGTGCGGGATAGCAGAAGGGCGTAGGCACCTCTTCCTGAGATATATAACCGTCCTTGTTGAGATAGGACTTCCATTCCTCATCCGTATCGGAGGGATCTCCCTCGTTGATGGTATGGACTGCTTGAGGCACTGGGTGAAGGAAACCTCCACTGTGGAAGAAGTCCTGAATGGGATGAAGACTTTCATCGTTAGCAGCTGTCTGGGTGCAGGTTGCAGAAAAACCAAGACCCTTCTTTGTTTTATTATCAGTAGGAATGACAAGCTGTCCCCATCCTTTTGCATTATTATTCTCGATCACTTTGAGAGCATCTCTGTATGAGGAAATCGAGGTTCCTTTCTCTGATTGATTCTCATTGCTCACCGAAAGTGCTTGGAACTGAGTCCCAACAATCTCCTCGGGTTCTACACAAGTAGATAATGACAGGTTACTCACGATCAAGGCTTGTTCTCCATAGACCGTGACGAGTTGATTATTCTTGACGAACTTCAGTTTCTGGTGCAGTGTCAAAGTGATTGCCCTAGCCTGGTGTATCCACGGTCTTCCTAATAAACAGTTGTACGCTGCCCAGACGTCCATGACCTGAAAGTGATTAGGAAAGTGTGAGGACCGATAGTTATGGGAAGGTCGACTTCGCCGATAACTGCTTTTCGAGACCCGTCAAATGCTTTGACGATGACCTCACTGCCCTTCATCGGGGACCCTTTGAATGATAGTCGCATTAAAGTGGACTTTGGCATAACATTGATGGCTAATCCTGTGTCTACCAGTACGCTGGCTAAAGCATCGTCCTGGCAGTTAACTGTGATATTGAGCACCATGTTCTGACTTTTGCCCCCCTCTGGCAAATCCTCATCACTGAATCCTAAGTTGTTGGAAGAAGTGATGTTAGAGATGATGCTATCGAACTGTCGTATTGACACATCCTGTTCCACAAAGGCCTGCTCTAAGACTTTCTGTAGAGCCTTTTTGTGGGCTTCAGAACTGAGTAAAGGTGATAACACTGAGATCTTTGAAGGAGTTTGTAACAGTTGATCAACAATGTTGTATTCACTGCTTTGGAGGAGCTTCAGCATCTCATCATCGTCCTTTGAAAGGTCGGGATTACTGGATTGACCGACTGGTGGATCAGGAGCTTCTGTTGGAAGTTCCTTTTCTTTGTTAGGTTCTCCAACTCCTCGGTTGAAGATACTCGACTGATGTCTGCAATATTCACAATAGAGGGTAATGGAATTTCCTTTCCATTCTCAATTATTGTTGCACCGTATTTGTAAGGGATCGCCTTAGCTGATTCATACGGTAACGGTCCCGGTAGATAGATAACTACAGGAGCCTTTTGATTTTTCTGACTGTCGTAAGTAACTTCAATCAGTTCCTGGCTAAAAACCTTTGATTCATCCAGTAGAGGGATAATGGTACAAACATCCTTGTTCTGTTGATGATCAGAGATTACAACCACATCTTTGATTTGATCAGCGAAGTAGTCTGGTGTCCAGTTGATTGGCTCAGAACTCGGACACGAGTGAATCTCTTTACGATCCAACTGACCTTGAAGGGCTGCTCGCGCAAAGTAGCATCCTTGGTTATTATCTGAGCAGACTCTACAACATTCATAGTTGTGTGGTGGCACCTGGCCACGCCCGCTTTGAATGCAGTGCAACCTTACCAGGTTTGTTTCCATAGACCGGACATCCTGACTTTGACGTCTGGTAGGGTTTCCATTAAGCACACTGATTTGTTGAGTGTCTTCATCCAGATAGATCGGAAGCCACCAGTGGTTTAATAAGTGTTGTAAAGTTCTCTGAACGAGAGCGCACCCTTGGTTACTCTCACAACATCCTTTACAGTTCTAATAATCATGTGAAGTGAGAAAATCGAGTTGGACCTACCTGGCATGTAACTCCACCAAGCTGGTATTCATCAGACGAATATCAAAGATTTGAATCATGTTGATCTGATAAGGATTTCTATCATGGTAGTCCTGGATCCATCCAAGATCCATCTGACGCTGGAGGGCCTCTTGTACAAAAGAGCATCCCTGTTTGTTTATTGAGAAAGTCAGACAGGAATTGTAATCGTGACGTGGCAGATTATGATACTGGCTTCGCCTTGAGTGCATCGCCACCAAGTTGACATTCATTGCACGGATGTCGTGGTTCTGAATGATGTTGGAATTCGTATAGGTCATGTTGACTCCACGAACTCGATGCTCTTAGATCCATCCGAGATCCAATTGTTCCTGTAGAGCTGCTTGCACCACAGAACATCCTTGATTGTTTTTAGAGCAGATATCACACTGGTGATAATTATGAGGTGGCACATGGCCATATCCGCTCTGTCTACAATGCATCTTGACTAAGTTGGCTCTTAACAAGAGTACATCATGAATTTGATAGGTGTTGTTAGAATCTCCCTCTATCAAATTGACTGCAGCTTTCTCATGTTGAGGCAGTGGGTTTGTGAGAACATTCGGATTTGTATCCTTGAAAGATAAGACCCCGCTCCTAACAAACTTTTGTACGTCGGATTTGAAACTGAGACAGTTTTCTATGTTATGCCATGGTCCTCCTTGAAGGTAAGGACACGTCTGATCCGTTTTGAACCAAAAAGGCGAATTTTCCGGTACTGTAAGAGGAGACTTAGTTTGGACATGCCCCTTGGCCAGTAATAATGGAAGCAGCTCCGCGTACAACATGGGTATAGGGTCAAACCCTGGTGGTCGCGTTGTACGGTTGTCGTTGTACTGAGGATGAGCCTGCTGAAGAGAATGTTGTGTCATTTGCTGAAGTTGCTGTTGATTAGGTTGGCTCTGAGCAACTTGAGGTTGATACGTAGGAACAGGTGTGGGATTGATAGCAGGAGTTACAGCTGCTACTGGTTGATATCGTCGCCTTTGCTTTCTGAGAGAGATTTTCCCGATATCTTGCTCTTTTTTCTTAGGGAGAGCACTACCGTATCATTTTGTACTACTTGATGATCCAGCGTCTTTAACTAAACGTCCTTCCCGGACCGCTTCCTCAAGACGAACTCCCATGCCCGCCATCTCGGTGAAGTCACTGGGCGCACTGGCGACCATTCTGTCGTAGTAAAATGAGCCCAAGGTCTTTAAGAAGATCTTTGTCATCTATTTTTCCTCCTGAGGTGGAGAAATCTGAGCGGAAATTTCACGCCATCTCTGAGCGTACTCCTTAAAGGTTTCCTTGTCCTTTTGTGACATTGATCTGAGTTGATCTCTGTCCGGTGCCATGTCCAAATTGTATTTATATTGTTGAACGAAAGCAGCGCCAAGATCTCTGAATGTGCCGATCGTAGCGCGGTTAAAACCCATGTACCATTTTAATGCAGCACCAGTTAAACTATCCTGAAAGTAGTGAATCAGTAGCTCCTGGTTCTTTGTCTGAGCTGAAATTCGCCGAGCGTACATCACCAAATGGCTCTGAGGGCAAGAGTTACCCTTGTACTTTTCAAAGTCGGGCACTTGGAACTTGTGTGGAACTTTCACATTGGGGACCAAGCAGAGGTCCGCGGCGTCCTTTCCAAATAGACCCTGACCGCGAAGGGCCTGCAGTTCTTTCTGCATCTCCAGGAATTATTCTTGGAATTCATTCATTCTGTCGATCATGCTGTCGTTTCCACCAGAGGGTATCTGTTGAATCTGTCCTTCTGGGACAGTGTGTACCATGGGCGGTGGTATAGTCATTATGGCCGAGACTCTCGGTGTCTCTCGAAGTTTGTAACCTTCAGGACTTGCTGTCATGCCCTTGGCATCTTCGCTTTCCCGAAGTTTGTAACCTTCAGGCCCAGCGGTTCCTGCTGCGGTTCCCTGATCCTTAGCGATCGGCGGAACATATCCTTCCAGGATATAGTTAATAGGCATGCCCCAGGGATGATATTTCGGAATTTTGTACCTAGGATCATACTTCTCCACTATGGGCGTAGATGTGATCTCCGAGATCACAGTCCTTTGTTGTTGCATTTGAGCTTCTGCTAGAGCTTGCATGTCATTATGAAGCTTTCTCAGATCCTCTTTCAGAGTGTCGATCTCATCCCTCAACTCTCTGTTCTCTTCCTCGAGATCATCCATCTTTTTCTGACGATTGGCCCGAGTATTGTACGAATGAGACAGTTTGACTCTAGAATCGAGACGCAAACATGAGATTCGTAGGTAAGAAGAATGCGTTTATGTGAATGATGAATGCAATGATTAATAATTATGATTTTTTTGTTTATTCAAAGTAAACTTCGACAATTAGATTGCAAATATCAAACTGTGGGGAAGACCCCGTTTTATTGAATTCAAAGATTGCAGAAATGGAAATACAGTAGATTACAAAGTGCTGTAAAAGGAAAATTCTAAACTAATGGATCCGGAGTCCTCTCTGAAGAGAGCTCAGGTGCTGGTTCAGGCGCTTTCCTTTTCTTTGACCGGGGCTCTTGGGCCATTGTCGGGTTGTCATTCCTTTGCCAAGTGAAAGGAGCGAGCAAATTCCTTTGGTCATCCTGATTTTCTACAGCATGTTGCTCTAAAATCTCAATCAGAGCATCTTTTTCTCTTAATAGCTGCTGTATTTTCTTACATTCCACATTGAGAATACGTTACTTGTTCCTCCAAGACCTCTTCTCCTGCTGAACTTTGCTGAGAGTAACCTGAAGTTTTTCCGTCTCAGACATGAAATAAAGGGCAGAGTCCCTTAATGGAAGAACTTCCTGACGAGGGTAAGGCATCCTCAGCTTTAGAGCTCTAGTTTGTACCCAGTGGAGATAAGGCTCCATCAAGACACAGTCTGGTTTCCCTAGAGGCTCTCGTCCTTTCCTATGAACGTGTTTTCAAGCGTGCACTATTTCCGTCTTTAGTGCCCTGTCATTTTCTCTTTCCTTGAAGAAAAGACCTTCCAGATGAGCATTGCGCGGGACATGCCTCATTGGGTATCCAAATTGACGACGAACTAACACAGGATGATAGTTGATTTCCCCCTTAGTTCCTATAAGGGGTACATTTGGGAAATTTCCACAACGGTCAATGATTCTGATCCCGTCGTAGATTCGATTGTACCAATTGATGTCAGAGTTGGTAAGAGACATGATTCTTTGCGACCAACGTAAAGTATTCTTTTGATCCCAAAATGCAGCAGACTTGGGCAAATGGGAAGTGAACCATTTATAAAGCAAGGGTACAGAGCACGTGATCATTCCTCCGTTGTATAAATTCCTTAAATGTACTGAATGATACGTATCTGCGAGTAAGGTTGGTACGGGGTTTCCGATCAGGAAAATCTTAATGGTGTTGATATCTACAAAGTTATCGATGTTGGGAAACAAAAATAACCCGTAGGTGAGCAAAACAAAGATGCTCTCGAAAGCCGCCACGTTCCCTATACTAGCAAAGCAAAGTATAGGGCTTTCTTTATCAAGAATTGGGCTGGCAAACCCAGGATGCCACCCTTAGTGGTCATATGAGTCCTGACTTCTGACTCGTCCAAATAAATTGCTCTTGCAATGGTCTGATCCTTTGGAATTTCTTCCAGTCTAGAAAAGGGAGCTTGATCAGTAATATATAAATCAGTCAGGTGAGAATACTCCTCTAGCGTTGGTGCTAGCTGATAATCCGGGAATGTGAAACAGCGATAGATCGGATCGTAGAACTAGATTAGCGTGGACAGGATTCCTTCAATTACATGGACCCTTAATAAGGACAGCAGTCCTCCATACTTGGCTTTGAAAGCCTCGTGGTTGGTGATCATTCTCGCCAAACCTCTTAAATCCTCTAACTTTGGAACCTTGAAGGTATACTTATGAGTTTTCCTTCTACCGAAATCCATTAGCACAATCTCTTTTCTCTAATATTTGCAATCATTGTCTCAGTTTAATTTGAAAAAGAGAGACCAGAAGAGAAGATTTTTTTTAATGTTTTTTAAATGAATGCATGAATGCATGAATGCAGCACACAAAAACATAGAAAAAACATGGGGTCAAAGGGTCGGTGTCATGAAGTCAAGGCTCTACCCCCCCCCCCCCCCAAAGGTTTATATTGGTGATTTTTTGTACCTATCCGCAAAATCATTGACCCCTCTTGGGATAACAACAGCAAGCGGATTGCCAGCAAGCTGATGTATCCTAGAGCGATCTCAGATGAGGGTAGTATCGTGTGACAACTATTTCTGATAGCTTCTGCACTACAAAATGGCTTAAGTCTACTAAAAACCTCAGCTTCTCAGATAACCCAGTCGACCACACTACTTTCAACAACCAAAGTCGTATAGGCAATGTATCTGCAAAGGGAGTCTCCACTGAGTTTGATGGTCGATCGGGGGCTCTTAACTGGGATTCACTCCCCGCAAGATTACCCGCATTGCCATCACCTATCTTAGGTGTATACTCAATATTTCCACATGCGGTATCACACGTATTCCTATTAGCAGAAAAATAAACACAGATATCAATTAGGAAAAGCAGTATATATATTTGTCTTAATCATCCTAGACCTCTAGTCTTATGGTCCTATACAGACAATGACTCCCTAGCAAAGTTACCATTTCTGTGACATTTCAAGAACTCAAGGCTTTCTACTGTAAGGATTGTAGAAAAGAGAAGACGGGTCCCACAGTGGGCGCCATTTTTTCTTGTGGTACTTTCTTAAGGTTTCTACCTAACAGATGGGAAGAGAACAAGATCTCGTACTCCCCAGTAAAGTCGCCATCTTATCTGTAGCGCGAATTTTTGCGTGGTTACGAAGCACTATCGCTTTAGGGTACTACAGTTTGATTCATTTTTTATCCTGTTAAGTTTATTAAGGAAGGGAAATAGATGTCTCCAATTAACCCTGCTTGTATACTGAGTTTACAGATGCTATTAAGATTGTGGGTCTCTCTTAGGTTATTTTGTTAAAAAAATAGAGTGTCTGGACTATTTGTGAGGTAAGATGTCAATGTGTTTAGATTTGATGCTTTTGGGTTAATTTAGTGGAGATACTGGGTTTTGGGTTTTTGATTAGTATGCTCACTAAGATTTTTTCAATCTTATGCCTACGTATTCCCGTTTAGCAAAACAGGGAAATCAGAGCGATCGTAGTTCCTCCTATTCTATGGGAGGAAAAAAAGGTTGTTTTGGTGTCTTGTTCAAAGCCCAAGACGTGAAGCTAAATGTGGTTTGTATCTTGTTCAAAGCCCAAGATGTGAAGCTGAAGGGTCTATTTGTATCTTGTTCGAAGCCCAATATGTGAAGCTAAAGGGTTTATTGATGAGAGAAAATTTGTCATCTCTAAAAGGGGATATTTGGTCTGTTTGTCACAACTGTTGGGTGGCTGATTATAAAGGAGAATTACTTTAACTGGGATATGTGAATCCAGCAATGCCATAATTTCCTTTATAGGGGATTTTTAACCTGAAGGAGAAGACTTTAACTTAGTTTAGAGAAATGCCATATTTCCTTAGGAATTTCTCATGCTAAAAGAGGGACAATGGCATGGATGTAAATAATCTAGAGGCTTGCCGCTTACAGCAATTAGATGAAGGAAAAGGAGTTGTTGATATTTGTATATTGTGAGCAAGGCACAGATTTTGATGCTAAAAGGTTGATTGACTCAACCGGGGTTTTCTTATACAAAGCCTAAGAGGAGGCTATTGACCCAACAAGAGGGTGTTTTTATGTGTCTCGTACGAAGCCCGAGAGAGAGGCTAAAAGGGGTTGACTCAACAAGAGAGTGCTAACAAGTGACCGACTTAACAAGAGAGTGCTTTTATATGTGTCTTGTACGAAGCCTAAGACGGAGACTAAAAGGTTTTGACTCCACATGAGGGTCTTTTATACTCAACAAGAGAGTGATTTTGTATCTCGTACGAAGCCCGAGATGGAGGCTGAGAGGGAAGTGACTCAACAAGAGAGTCTTTTATACTCAACAAGAGAGTGATTTTTATCTCGTACGAAGCCCGAGATGGAGGCTAAACAGGTTTGACCCAACAAGAGAGTCTTTTATACTCAACAAGAGAGTGTGAAAAGGTTAGCTCCATTGGGGAGAATCATTATACAAAGCCCAAGAGGAGGCTATTGTGCTGGTGACTGTTTCAGTTTAGTGACAGGTCCAGTATGTTGGATAAAAGAGAAAATCAGTTCTTATAAAGGGAACGATTAAAGGTATTGTTGTGCTTTGGAATTAATCAGAGGATCAGGGTTATTTCATGTTCTTTAAGGAAATGGAAAATCCAAAAGGTATTGAGACTGTCCAAGTCTACTGATGTTTTGAGAAATCGATTCTCAGGTAGTGAATGATCTTTGTATGATGCCCAAGAGAAGACTGGTATGTTAAGGGATGAAGGTCAACTCATTAACTGGTCTGACACTTGACTCAGAAAGACAGCTCTAGCAAATTGATGACTAGGTTATGTTCCTATACCTGTAGAGGTCTCTGGGTCCTTGTACTAAGCCCAAGAGAAGGCATGGGAGCTTTTAAGAAGCCGAAGGGTTCTTGTACAACGCCCAAGAGGAGGCGGGGATGCTTTTAAGAAGCCTGTGGGTCCCCAAACCCCGAGAAGTTCAAGACATGCCATTCACCGAGAATAGATCAAGCCAGGAAAGTCTGAGAATTTGGAAGAAACTCAAGAGATGCCATTCATGGAGAAAAGATCATCCCTGGGGAGTAGAGTCTCTTTGACGATTTCTAAGAGTGACAGTCTGAGAAAGGGTTCACCGAGAATGCTGCCTTTCACGTCTCCATATTGTTTAACCCCAAGAGGAGGGAATACTGTGTCTGGTAATCCTATGGGGATCTAGTTTTGTTTGTATTTAAGAGTGACCAACAGGGCTTTACCTAGTGCTAGACGTAGTTGCTGGGGAAAACTCTAAATAACTATACAAGTATTACACAGTTGATATTTGACAAGTGTCATACCCCAAATTTTGACCACTAAGATTTCCCATTATTGTGCAAATCATCATCACAATATGGGTGTGTCATTATGCCTCATCAGTCTCCCCAAAGATGGGTGAGTATTCACTACAATCAAAATTAGGGTTTTAAGCCCTCTCAGAGCCTTAGACAAAGGATCAGTCAAGGAATGACTTGATCTTCAACTTGTTTAGCCTCTAAAATATCCACAATGGATCAAAAGGACTCCCACTTCAAGGATTAAGCACAAGGCTGCTCCCTTCTAGGTGGATCAAGTCTCAAGATCGACAGTGTCACCAAATTAGGGTTTTGGTCGACCAGGGCCTCCAGATGGAAATTTTTCATCTGGGCACAAGCCAATGATCCAAAACATAACCTAATATACTCCATGGAACCTCATGGACCCAATCATCAAGTCAATTTGACCTCAGGGGATGCATTCATCAAAAATCAGGAATTAGGGTTTCTTGACCTAGTTCACCCCTAAGTTGACTTTTGGGACAAATCATGAGCCAAGACCTCAAGACATGATTTGAGGGTCTCTAATATACTACATTGATCCATTTGCAACAATGGATTAATCCAAGAAGCTTGAGCAACAAGTCTCAATTTCATCTGCACCACAATTAGGGTTTCGCGAGGAAAGTCAACTGTAACTTTGATTTTGACCAGGACATGCTCCCAAACCCTAAGACATGATTCAATATACCCTATGACACCCATGGAACATGTCCATCAAGTTTGATTTAGGTCAAGGGCATGATTTCCTGAAGAATTGCACAGTTTGGAATTCATCTGATAAAAAGTCAACTGTGCACAAAAGTCAACTTTGACTTTTTGAGATTTTTTCACCAAAATGGATTTTTAACCCTAAAATGATGTTAGTGTATGATTTGAATCATCATTCATCAAGAAAAATCAAAGAAAGTGGGATAACTTGTAAAAGGGGTAACCATGAAAACTTAGAAAAATTTCTAAGTTATGGAAAAAGTGACACTGATGTGCCAACTTTGGAGGACCATAACTCCTAAACCACAAGGCCATTGTTCCCCATTCAAAGCATGATTTGTAGATCACATTGCCCTCTACAAAAGCTTCATACTGACCTATGTCCAAATTCCTCATGGATTTTGAGTTATGGAGTGATCAAAATCAAGAAAAGTCACTTTGTTCCAACACTTAGTGAAAATTTCACTAAGTCAGAATCTGCCTTTACTTTTTTCCAAATGTAGGGGGATTTTTCACTTGGATTCAAAAGAGATCAAAACCAAACATGTTCAAACAGTTGTTGTATCATGTAAGGGCTTTCCAAAATGGCCAAGAACATTACCAAATTCAATTTGAGCTATGAGATATGACATTGGCAAGATGCCTTGCTGAAATCTGCCAAGGCAAGGCAGATTTTTGCACTTTTGGTCGATTTGCCAAAATCAGCCAAATCCAAACACTCCTATCCACTTGGACACCTCTGAGGATTAAATCTAAAGGGAACAATCATTGAGCCAAGCCTCCAAAGTCTTTGGAACAAGAAATAGCATGCTAAACCTAGAATTGCCCAAAATAGGGACAAGACTCCAATTTTGGATTGGAGCATTCAATGGAAGCACCAAGGTGGCATGGATTGAGTCATTTGCAACTGAATTCAGTCAAGACTTATCCAAGACCAAGGGGACCAGCAGCCTGTGCCCTAACCTCTAGTCAATGGCTAGAGGAGACTTGGATTTTCATTTGCCAACATTGGCCAAACCTACTCAGCAGTTGCCATTCACTATTCCTTGCAAAACAAACTTGCTCTACTATAAATTGAGCTCAATTGTGATCAGTTTGAGTACACCAAAGCCATCAAACAGATGCTTTCCTCAAAATCTCTTCTTTCACTCCAATTTTGCCTTCTAAGGCAAGTCACTATCGGGTTTTGAGTTTGAGATCTTTTCCAATCAAACCAATCGCACACACACCTCATATACATCGCATATGAGCTGATCAAACACTTAAACAACAACTGGAACACTGATTTCTCATAATCACCAGTCAATTGCTCAAGGTTTTAACCAAGTTGCAGTTGAGATGCCATGAAGTGATCCAGCCAGTTTCAATCAAGTCCAAGCATTCAAACACACTCCATAGGGTGTAGGGAAGCTGTTCAGATCATCACAACTCATCTGTAACACCTCCAACTTAGAAATCAATTTGCTCTTGTTGTCACGACCTAGAGGTAAGCCTAAACTTGGTCATCTCTCAATCCATGCAATTTTTGCTGCACAATAATTTGGCCATATGTTCATAATCATGCATGGAATGTTTCCCCTCAATTAATTGCATTGTTTGAATCGTGTATCAAAAATCCCAGCCTTCATGCAGAATCTAGGGTTCTTGAGGATTGTTCATGATTTCTTGTTTTATGTTTAATTTAAATGAAATTAATTGTCATAGACATGATCGTGAGGTTGAAACGAGTTGATTGGTATGTGGATTGCATGATATGATTAAGTATTCAGTGAGATTGGATAGAAAACGCAAATCTGGGAAACTCAGAACACGCGCGTGTTCTTGCCCTTGTTCTTGGCGCCATTTTCCAACATTTGAATATTTGAATTTTGTGATTTTTATTTAATTGATTCAAAAATTAATTTCTCTCTGAGTTTTAATGATTTTGAGTTGATTCTTTTTTTAATAATTCACAAAAATGTTGAAATATTTTATTTTTCCAAAAAATCCCAAGAATATTATTTATTTCATATAATTGATATTTTTGCAAAGAATTAATATTTTAATTATTTTTGACATTTAAAATATTTTTTCCCTCTTGATTTTGTAAAGATTAATGACTTCTAATTATTTTGTAGGTCAATACTTGATTTTTGAAGCATTAATCCAAGATCATAATTTGTCTCCCACATGTTAAACAATTTTTGATCATTTTAATTGAATTTTTATTCAATTAAAATACATTTTGGAAATAAATTAGGGTTTTTGATTAATTCAACCCTCACAAATCATTTTCAAAAAACTTTTGGGCCTCTATTAGAGTGTAAGACCCAACCCACTTGTACAGAAATATTTTGGGCCTCGCTTATTGTATAAGTCCCTCTGTACATTTTTAAATTCGGCACGATCGTCGCCAGTTTAAAAATAAACCATCTGGGCCTCTCCTTGAGCTATAAGACCCATTCAAAACTTTTGGGCCTCTAATAGAGTGTAAGACCCAATCCCCTTTCAACCAAAACAATTTTGGGCCTCACTTATTGTATAAGTCCCAATGCGTTAAAAGAAAACCTCGGCGCGATCGCCATTTTAAATGGAAAAATCATCTGGGCCTACCCTCGTGTTATAAGCCCCACTCTTTTTCTTTAAACCTTTTGGGCCTCTTGAGAGAGTGTAAGACCCATCCCTTTGTACAACAAACAATTTTTGGACCTCAGTCATAGAGCCGTCAAAATGGGCCGAAGCCCATGGGCCGGCCCGCTGAGCCCGAAAAAAGTTAGGGCTTGGGCCTTATTTTTGAAGCCCATATTATTCCGGGCCTTTTTTAGCCCGGCCCGAAAAAGCCCGAAAAAAAATGGGTCGGCCCGTATGGGCTATGGGTAGCCCGCCAACCCGACAATTTTTTTAAAAGAATTAATTTAACTATTTGGCCCATAATATAAATTAATAAATATATATAATTGGACCTAAAAAATAAATTTGGCCCAAGAAACATTTGGATACAATGTGTTAGTGCATCTTTGGTTCGGTCCACACACACTTCAATGACTACCCGAACATTAATTTCTATTACATTATATTACATTACAGTATTCTAAAATGATATATTACATTAAGATCATTAAAATGAGTATTAATTTCTATAACATTATATATTAAAATGAGTATTAATTTCTATTACATTATACATTATTTAAAAAATGAATTTTTTAATTTTTTTTTTAAAATGGGCCCGTTTAGGGCCGGGCCCGTTTTAGGGCTGGGTAGCCCGCAGCCCAGACAGGGCTGGGCATGGGTAGTAAAAAAGGAGCCCGTATTCAAAATGGGCCTTTTGAGCCCGGCCCGGAAAAGCCCGAGGCCCGCCAGGGCCGGCCCGTTTAGGGCCGGGCTACCCGTTTTGACAGCTCTACTCAGTCACTTGTATAAGTCCCTCTGTACAAATTCAACAGTGCGATCACTGATAAACCCTGGGCCTCTCCTTGAGCTGTAAGCCCCAAATCTTTCTTTTTCAAAGCACTTTCTCCTTTGATTTTGAAATATACTGTTGTTTCAATCTTTCTTTGTTGAACAACTAACCAAACAACATGGAAGCTCTACAACCGAGTAAGTGTTTATACGCTTTCATTTACCGCTTTCATATACATATAACTGTATTGTGGGGCTGTTTCACTGTAAGTCTTCTTTCATAAACTCATATCAACTGTGTAATAATAGTATAGATATTTAGAGTTTCCCCGGCAACTACGTCTAGAACTAGGTAAAGCCGTTTCGTTTATTCGTAGAAATAGACAGCTAGATCCCCAATAGGATCACCAGATACAGTCTTCTCTTCGGCTATCCTCATTAGGAATTGTCAAGAAACTCTACTCCCAGAGATGAAGGTATTCTTCGTGAATGGCATCTTTGAGTTTCTTCCAAATTCTCGAACTTTCCTGGCTTGATCTATTCCTTGTGAATAGCCTGTCTTGAATTTCTCGGGGTTTGGAGACCCACGGGCTTCTTAAAAGCATCGGCCTCCTCTTGGGCATTGTTCAAGGACCCACGGGCTTCCTAAAAGCATCCCCGCCTCCTCTTGGGCTTAGTACAAGGACCCATCGGCTTCTTAGAAGTATTCACAGCCTCCTCTTAGGCTTCGTATAATGATCTCTTCCTCCGGGAATGATAGCCTCCTCTTGGGCTTAGTACAAGGACCCGTCGGCTTCTTAAAAGCTTCCAGCCTCCTCTTGGGCTTCGTACAAATTGTCCCGACGACCTCCTAGAGGTATAGGAATAGAACTTAGTCATCTTCATAGAACAGTCCTTTCAAAGAGTCTACTACTGTTTCTCAAAGCATAGTACAAAAGATGAAACTCTAGACACGGACAGCCTAATATCCTTGAGTCTCAAAGACATTCTCAAGTGACCCCTTCGTTAAATAGGAAGGAAACTCGTAGACTCAGACAGTCTCAATACCCTTTGGATTTCCCGTTTCCTAAAAAAAAAAGGAAATATCCCTGAATCAAATCCTTGAGTACAGTGTTACTCATATAAGAACTGATTTTCTCTTTAAAATCAGTATACTGGATCTGTCACTCAACTGAAACAGTTACAATAGCCTCCTCTTGGGCTGTGTACAATGATTCTTCCCAGCAAAGCAAACGTTTAGCCTCTCTCTCGGGCTTTGTACGAGACACATAAGATACTCCCTCGTTGGGTCAATCACCCCTTTCGCCTCTATCTCGGGCTTTATACGAGATACAAAAAGGTTCTTATTGAGCCAAACAAATTTTAGCCTCCATCTCGGGCTTTGTACGAGATACAAAAACACTCTCTTGTTGAGTATAAAAGATCCTCTTGTAGGACCAACCCCTTTTAGCCTCTCTCCCGGGCTTCGTACGAGACACATAAAAACACCCTCTTGTTGGGCCGATAGCCTCCTCTTAGGCTTTATATAAGAAAACCACTGGTTGATCCAATCAACCTTTTAGCATCTAATCGCTGTAAGCGGCAAGCCTCTGGATCATCTATATCCATGCCACTGTCCCTCTTTTAGCATGAGAAATTCCTAAGGAAAGATAGCATTGCTCTACACTGAGTTAAAGTCTTCTCCTTCAGGTTAAAAATCTCCTATAAAGGAAATTATGGCATTGCCGGATTCACATATCCCAGTTAAAGTAATTCTCCTTTATAAACAGTTGTGACATAAACCCCCTCTTTAGAGATGACAAATTTTCTCTAAAGACAACACCTTTTAGCTTCACATCTTGGGCTTTGAACAAGATACAAATAGACTCTTCAGCTTCACATCTTGGGCTTTGAACAAGATATAAACCACCTTTCACTTCACGTCTTGGGCTTTGAACAAGACACCAAAACACCATTTCCTCCCATAGAATAGGAGGAACTACGAACGCTCTGATTTCCCTGTTTCGGTAAACGGGAATACGTAAGCATAAGATTGAAAGAAAAATCTTAGCGAGCACACTAATCCAAAAGCCAAAATCCCATACCTCCACATATCAATCAAAAAGCATTAGTCTTAACCTCCCGCCAATTAACCGAACACCACTTTTAAAGACATAAACCTAATAGAGACCCCGAACCTTTGTAGCATCTGTAAACCAACAGTTTTGACTGTTTAACCTCAGTTTGCAAGCAGGGTTAATTTGAGACATCTATTTCCCTTCCTTCATCAGCTTTAATAGGATAAAAAATGAATCGAGCTGTAGATACCAAAGAGCGATAGTGCTTCGCAACCACATCCAAAATCGCTCGCTACAGAAAAATGGCGACTTCACTGGGGAAATGGCGATTCTGCTAGGGACGTGTCATTAGGATCTATCTCACCTTTGTAGTGAGATCTTGTTCTCTTCCCATCTATTAGGTGGAAACTTTAAAAGTGGCGCCCACCGTGGGGCTCTTCTACCCCTTTTTTTTTTCTTCTCTTGTCTGAAAATCACAGATTGGGGGCTTCCGCCGGGGAACCCATTTTCTGTCAGGAACTTAAGATTCTTAGCTTTTAAAAGGTCTAGGACATTAGGACAAATATATATATATATTGCTTTTCCTAATTGATATATGTGTTTATTTTTCTGCTAATGGGAATGCGTGTGATGCCGCATGTGGAAAGATTGAGTATACACTTAATATAAGTGATGGCGACGAGGTCGACCATCAACCTCAGTGGAGGCTTCCCAATGCAACCAATTCCCTCTCATAGGCAATGGGCCGATTGTGATGTCTGAGAATCTGAGGAGCCAACCCTTTTGTAGTGCGGAAGCTATCGAAAATAGATGTCACGCGATACTACCCTCATTTGAGGCTGATGATCTATTCTCGGTGAATAACATTTACTCTAAGATTTCATACAGCTCGCTGGCGATCCGCTTGATGTTTGTTATCCTGGGAGGAGCTGATGATTTTGAGTACAGGTACAAAAAATCACCCTAGTATAAACCTTTGGGGATGGGTAGAGCCTTGACTTCATGACAATGACCCTTTGACCCCATGTTTTTTCTATGTTTTTGTGTGCTGCATTCATGGATTCTTCTAAAAAACATTAAAACATTCAAAAAATTCTTCTCTTCTAGTCTCTCTGTTTTTCAAATTAAACTAAGACTGTGATTGGAAATATCAGAGAAAAGGATTGTGCTAATGGATTACGATAGAAGGAGAACTCATAAGTACACCTTCAGGATTCCAAAACTAGAGGATTTAAGAGGTTTGGCGAGGATGATCACAAACCAAGAGGCTTTCAGAGCCAAGTACGGAGGTTTGCTATCTCTGCTAAGAGTCCATGTGATTGAGGGAATCATGGATACGCTCATTCAGTTCTACGATCCGGTCTATCATTGTTTTATATTCCCGGATTACCAGTTAGCACCAACGCTAGAGGAGTATTCTCATCTGATCGATTTACATATCACTGATCGAGCTCCATTTTCTGGACTGGAAGAAATTTCAAAGAATCAGACTATTGCAAGAGCAATTCATTTGGACGAGTCTGAGGTCAGGATTCACATGACCACCAAGGGTGGCATACAAGGTTTTCCAGCCCAGTTTCTAACAAAGAAAGTTCTATACTTCGCTAGTATAGGGAACGGGACTGCTTTTGAAAGCATCTTTGTTTTACTCACCTACGGATTATTTTTGTTGCCCAACATTAATAACTTCGTCGATATCAACGCTATTAAGGTTTTTCTCATTGGAAACCCTGTGCCGACTTTGCTCGCAGATGTGTATCACTCTGTACACTTAGGGAATTTGTACAGCAGAGGGGAGATCACATGCTGCGTACCTCTGCTTTATAAATGGTTTATCTCTCATTTTCCTAAATCTGCTGCTTTCTGGGATCATAATAGTGCCTTGCGCTGGTCGCAGAAGATCATGTCTCTCACCAACTCTGACATTGACTGGTGTAATAGGATTTATGATGGAATCAGGATCATTGACCGTTGTGGAAACTTCCCCAACGTGCCCCTTATAGGAACTAAGGGAGGAATCAATTACCATCCAGTTCTTGTTCGTCGTCAATTTGGATACCCGATGAGGCACGTCCCACGGGGTGTTCATCTGGAAGGTCTTTTCTTCAAGGAAGGAGAAAATGACAGAGCACTAAAGACGGAAATAGTGCATGCTTGGAAACATGTTCATAAGAAAGGACGAGAGTCTCTAGGAAAACCCGACTGTGTCTCGGTGGAGCCTTATCTCCACTGAGTACAAACTAGAGCTCTCAAGATAAAGATGCCTTATCCTCATCACGGAGTTCTTCCGCCAAGGGAATCTATCATGTACTTCATGACGGAAACTGAAAAGCTTCAGGTTACTCTCAACGAAGTTCAAAGGGAGAAGATATCTTGGAAGAACAAGTACCGCACCCTCAACGTAGAGTGCGTCAAAATACAGCAACTACTGAAAGATAAGGACGCTCTGATTGAAATTTTGGAGTAACATGCTGTAGAGAATCAAGATGACCAAAGGAATTTGCTCGCTCCTTTCACCTGGCAAAGGAATGACAACCCGACAACGGCCCAAGAGCCCCGGTCAAAGAAAAGCAAAGTACCAGAGTCAGCACCCGATTTCTCTTCAGAGAGGACTCTGGACCCATTAGCTTAGGTCTCTATTTCTGCACCTTGTAATCTACTGTATTTTCATTTCCACAATCCTTTGAATTTCAATAAAAAGGGGTTTCCCCACCGTTTGATATTTGCAATCTAATTGTCGAAGTTTATTTTGATTAATCCCAAAAACAATTAATATAATCATTGCATTCATCATTCCCACATCGCGTATTCTTCTTACCTACGAATCTCATGTTTGTGTCTCGATTCTAGAGTCAAACTGTCTCATTCGTATAATACTCGGGCTAATCGTCAGAAAAAGATGGATGATCTTGAGGAAGAAAACAGAGAGTTGAAAGAAGAGATCGACGCTCTGAGAGAGGATATGAGAAAGCTTCGTAACGACATGCAAGCCATGGCAGAAGCTCAGCTACAAAGGATTGTGATCTCGAAGATCACCTCAGTGCCTATAGTGGAGAAGTATGATCCTAGGTATCAAATACCGAAAGACCGTCCCAGGGGCATGCCTGCAAACTATATCCCGGAAGGATATGTTTCGCCGATCGTTGAAGATCAGGGAATCGTGACAATGCCGCTGATCCTGAAGGTTACAAACTTTGGGAAAGCGAAGATGCCAGGGGGATACTGAAGACTTGTAACCTTCAGGAAACACCAAGACTCACTGCCGTAGTCACAGTACCACCCCCTGTGGTGCACACTGTCCCGAAAGGACAGACTCCACAGATACCTTCTGGTAAAAAGGAAACTATGTTTGATCGAATGGATGAATTCCAGGAACAGTTCTTGGAAATACAAAAGGAACTGCAAGCCATTCTCGGTCAGGATTTATTTGGAAAGGACGCCGCGGACCTCTGCTTGGTCCCCAATGTGAAAGTCCCAAACAAGTTCCAAGTGCCCGACTTTGAAAAGTACAAGGGTAACTCTTGCCCTCAGAGCCATCTGGTGATGTACGCTCGGCGAATGTCAGCTCAGACGGAGAATCAGGACCTACTGATTCATTACTTTCAGGATAGTTTAACCGGTGCCGCATTAAAATGGTACATGGGTTTAAACCGTGCTACGATTAGCACATTCAGAGATCTTGGTACTGCCTTCGTCCAACAATAAAAATATAATTTGGACATGGCACCGGATAGAGATCAACTCAGATCAATGTCACAAAAGGACAAGGAAACCTTTAAGGAGTACGCCCAGAGATGGCGTGAAATTGCCGCTCAAATTTGTCCACCTCTTGAGGAAAAAGAGATGACAAAGATCTTCTTAAAGACCTTAAGCTCATTTTACTATGACAGAATGGTTGCCAGTGCGCCCAGTGACTTCACTGAGATGGTGGGCATGGGAGTTCGTCTTGAGGAAGCCGTCCGAGAAGGACGTTTGGCAAAAGATGCTGGATCATCGAGTATTACAAAACGATACGGTAGTGCTCTCCCTAAGAAAAAAGAGCAGGATATTGGGAATATCTCTCTCAGAAAGCAAAGGCGACGTTATCAACCGGTAGCAGCTGTAACTCCTGCTATCAGCCCTATGCCTATTCCTATGTATCAACCTCAAGTTGCGCAGAGCCAACCTAATCAGCAAAGGACACAACAACCTCTTCAGCAGGCTCGTCCTCCATACAATAACAACCGTACAACACGACCATCAGGGTTTGATCCTATACCCATGTTGTACGCAGAACTATTTCCGTTACTACTGGCTAAGGGGCACATCCAGACTAAGTCTCCTCTTACAGTACCGGAAAATCTGCCTTTTTGGTTTAAGGTGGACCAGACATGCCCTTATCATCAAGGAGGATCAGGGCATAACATAGAGAACTGTCTCAATTTCAAATCTGACGTGCAAAAGCTTGTTAGGAGCGGGCTCTTATCTTTCAGAGATACGAATCCCAATGTTCTCATGAACCCGCTGCCTCAACACGAGAAAGCTGCAGTCAACCTGATTGAGAGAGAGTCTAACAATGTCTATCAAATTCACAATGTACTCTTATTAAGGACCAATCTGGTCAAGATGCATTGTAGACAGAGTGGATATGGCCATGTGCCACCTCATAATTATCATCAATGTGATGTCTGCTCTAAAAGTAATAGAGGATTTTCTGTAGTGCAAACAGCTCTACAGGAACAGATGGATCTCGGATGGATCCAAGAGCACCGAGTTCATGGAGTTAACATGGTCTATACGAATTCCAATGTCATTCAGAACCACGACATCCGTGCGATAAATGTCAACCTGGTGGCAATGCACTCAAGGCAAAGCCAGTATCATAATCTTCCACGGCACGATTATAGTTCTTGTCAGACTTGCTCAGTAAACAAACAGGGATGCTCTTTCATACAAGAGGCCCTCCAGCGTCAGATGGATCTTGGATGGATCCAAGACTACCATGATAGGAACCCTTGTCAGATCAACGTGGTTCAGATCTTCGATATTCGCGTGATGAATACCAACCTAGTAGAGTTACATGCTGAGCAGGTCCGACTCGGATTCTTAATATCACACGACTATCAAAGCTGTAAAGCAGGTTGCGAAAACGATCGAGGTTGTACCCTTGTCCAGGAGGCACTTCAGCACTTGTTAAATCATTGGTGGATGCCAATCTACATGGATGAAGATACTCAGCAAATTAGTATCAATAACAGAAACCCCACTCGGCGTCAAAGTCGGGATGTCCGATCTGTGGAAGCTAACCTAGTGAGGTTACATTGTATTCAAAGTAGGCATGGCCAAGTGCCACCACACAATTATGACCATTGTAGTCTCTGTTCAGAAAGTAACCAAGGGTGTTACCTTGTGAGAGCAGCTCTTCAGGGTCAGGTGGATCGTGGAGAGATTCGCCCATATCCGGGTTCTGGACCCATCAACTAGATGTCGAACTACCTTGCCAATCAAGTCGAGGATGTTGTCACAATCTCTGGTCGACACCAGACCAGGGATGTTTTTGCCATCATCCCTCTACTTGACGAATCTAGAGCCCCCAAACAGGAACGGATCGAGATTACTTATGATGGTCAGAAAAATCAGAAGGTTCCCATAGTCATCTATCTACCGGGACCACTACCGTATGAATCAGCTAAGGCGATCCCTTACAAATACAGTGCAACAATAGTTGAAAATGGAAAGGAAATTCCATTACCCTCCGTCGTGAATATTGCAGACATCAGTCGTGTAACACGGAGCGGTCGAATCTTCAACCGAGGAGTTGGAGAACCTAACAAGGAAAAGGAACTTCAGACAAAAGCTCCCGATCCATCAGTCGGTCAATCCAGTAATCCCGACCTTTCGAAAAATAATGATGAGATGCTGAAGCTCATCCAAAGGAGTGAATATAACATTGTTGATCAGCTGTTACAGACTCCTTCAAAGATCTCGGTATTATCACTGTTACTCAGTTCAGAAGCCCACAGGGAGGCTCTGCAGAAAGTCTTGGAGCAAGCCTTTGTGGAACAGGATGTAACAATCAGACAGTTTGATAGCATTGTCTCTAACATCACTTCCTACAATAATTTGGGATTTAGTTATGAGGAATTACCCGAAGAGGGTCGCCGTCATAACATGGCGCTCAACATTACAGTTAACTGCCAGGACGATGCTTTAGCCAACGTACTGGTAGACACAGGGTCAGCCCTGAATGTTATGCCGAAGTCCACTTTGATGCAATTATCATTCAAAGGCCCTCCGATGAGAATCAGCGAGGTCGTCATCAAAGCGTTCGACGGATCCAGAAAAACAGTTATCGACGAAGTTGATCTTCCCATAACTATCGGTCCTCACACTTTCCAAGTCACTTTCCAGGTCATGGACATCCGGGCAACATACAATTGTTTATTAGGAAGAACTTGGATACATCAAGCTGGAGCGGTCACTTCGACCCTCCACCAAAAGCTAAAGTTCGTCCAGAACGGCCAACTTGTCACAGTCTGTGGAGAACAGGCCTTACTCGTGAGTAACTTATCATCATCTACTTGTGTAGAACCCGAGGAGGTTATTGGGACGCAGTTCCAAGTGCTGTCGGTGGGCAAGGACAATCAATCCCAAGGAGGAACCTCGATTTCCTCATACAAAGATGCTATCAAAGCGGTCGAGAGTACCGATACAACCGGATGGGGACAGCTTGTCATTCCTATTAACAATAAAACAAAGAAGGGTCTTGGTTTTTCTGCAACCTGTACCCAGACAGCTGCCAGCGATGGAAGTCTTCGTCCCATTCATAACTTCTTCCACAATGGAGGTTTTCTTCACCCAGTCCCTCAAGCAGTCCATGCTATCAATGAGGAAGATCCCTCTGACACAGAGGAAGAGTGGGAGTCTTATCTTAACAAGGACGGTTATATGTCTCAGGACGAAATGCAAACTCCTTTTTGCTTTCTTACAGAGAGTCCGAGATTTATACCCAGGTCAGACATCGAAATGATATACGAGGATTGTGATCCGGAAGGATACCGTGCTCCGCCAAATTCATTAGAGGAAGACACTCCGATGAAAGACAATTTTGACTACACCTACTATGGCCCAATGGATGGTCTGCCAATGTGGCAACCTAATCCAGGAGATTTGGGGCAAGAGAGTCAGCCGAACAATGAAAATCAACTGACCGTCATTGAACAGAATACCTGTGTCCCCACCATGTCATGGGATCAACACTCAGGTCATTCAGAAACTACTCAACATGACGATGAATTTGCGACGTTTGTCGTACTGGAATTCATCAACTATGCTTTTTCCGAGGTCAACGTCAGCGAGAGGGATGACTCCTCCAGTTCCAAAGAAGTATGGGACACCCTGGGACAACCAAGTGGAAAATTTGACTATATGGTCAAGTACACCGCTCCCGAAAGCTCTCGTATCAGGTTTGAAGATATCCAGCCAGCTGGATGGGGAGATCTACCTGAGAGCACCAGTGCTATGCAAAATGCAACAGAGGAATCCTCCTACGACAATTCTGCCTGGGAGACAGATTCCAATGATCCTGCTCCACTAGAAATCAGTGTTATTTCTGAAGACAAATCGAGGAAGGGGCCAGACTTTGTGATTCACCGAGGAGTTCGCCGCCAATGGGTTGCCGTCGAGGTTCCGAAGATCGTTCATCAGTCAAAGTAATTGCCATCTTTAACCTTTCACCCTGCCCAGGTGAAACAGATGTTTTGATAGGGCTTGCTTTCTGTAAATTTTCCCTCTTCGCTCCGCCCAAAGCGACAGAGTTTTGTTTTATAGGGCTGTAGTTTCAAGGATCGACTTGTTCATTAATAAAATAACGTCGTTCTGTAATTTCCGCATTTATTGCTGTTTTCTCTTTTCGCTTTTCTCAGAAAATGGTAATCCTAAAAAACAATTTCAAATAAAAACAAGCAGTAAAATAAATACACTGCACACACTCACATTTTCTCTATCTCTTCTAAACACGAATTATCACGTCATGCAGATTGCTTGTTTTAAACCCAATTAAAACATACGATCCGATGCCTTCTCCCGACTTTGAGTTCCCGGTATTTGGGGTTGAAGAAGAAGATGACAACGAAATTCCAGAAGAGATCTCCCGACTACTCAGACAAGAGGAAAGGTCCATTGAACCTCACAAAGAGCCATTGGAAACGATCAATGTGGGTTCGAAAAAAGAGAGAAAAGAAATCAGGATTGGGGCACTGCTCAGTCCAACTGCCAGAGAGGGTTTGGTAAAGCTTCTCAGAGAATTTCCCAATGTATTCGCTTGGTCCTATCAGGACATGCCAGGGTTGGATACCAGCATCGTGGAACATCACTTACCGTTAAGATCGGAATGCCCGCCAGTAAAGCAAAGGTTGAGATGGACTCACCCGGACATGGCCATCAAAATCAAAGAGGAGGTATAGAAACAGATTGACACGGGTTTCCTCGCCACATCAGAATATCCTCAATGGTTAGCCAATATCGTACCCGTTCCGAAAAAGGATGGAAAGGTCAGAATGTGTGTTGATTACAGGGATCTGAACAAGGCAAGTCCAAAGGACGACTTTCCTTTACCACACATTGACATGCTGGTTGACAGTACAACAAAGTTCAAAGTTTTCTCCTTCATGGATGGATTCTCGGGCTATAACCAGATCAAAATGGCGCCAAAAGACATGGAGAAAACTCCGTTCATTACCCCATGGGGTACCTGTTGTTACAAGGTGATGTCGTTCGGTTTGAAGAACGCCGGGGCAACCTATCAAAGGGCCATAACTACTCTATTTCATGACATGATACACAAAGAGATAGAGGTATATGTCGATGACATGATTGCAAAATCTAAGACAGAAGAGGAGCATGTGACCCACCTGTCGAAACTATTCGAGCGTTTGAGGAAGTACAAACTCCGCTTGAATCCCAACAAGTGTACCTTCGGTGTCCGTTCGGGGAAACTCTTAGGGTTCATCGTCAGCCAGAAAGGAATTGAGGTTGATCCTGACAAGGTCAAGGCCATTCGAGAAATGCCTTCTCCGAAAACTGAAAAACAAGTCAGAGGATTCCTGGGACGTTTGAACTACATCTCCAGGTTCATATTCCTTATGACCGCCACGTGTGCGCCGATTTTCAAATTACTCAAAAAGAACCAGGATTGCGTTTGGTCAAAAGATTGCCAAACCGCCTTCGACAGTATTAAGGAATACCTGTTGAATCCGCCGATTCTATCACCTCCAGTGGAAGGAAGACCACTGATCATTTACCTCACAGTCCTAGAAGACTCAATGGGATGTGTACTTGGCCAACAAGACGAAACCAAACGGAAAGAGTCTGCCATCTACTATCTGAGCAAGAAATTCACCGACTGCGAGACTCGATACACGATGCTTGAGAAAACTTGTTGCGCTTTGGCTTGGGCAGCCAAACGTCTTCGCCAATACATGATTCATCACACTACTTGGTTAATCTCCGAAATGGATCCAATCAAGTATGTTTTCGAAAAGCCTGCTCTCACGGGAAGAATTGCCCGTTGGCAGATGTTATTATCAGAATATGACATAGAGTACCACGCTCAGAAAGCTGTTAAAGGAAGTATTTTAGCCGATCATTTGGCTCATCAACCGATTGACGATCAAGAATCAAACGGGTTTGACTTCCCAGACGAAGATGTCATGTATCTAAAAATGAAAGATTACGATGAACCGTTACCCAGTGAAGGGCCAGAACCAGGTTCCCAATGGGGGCTAATCTTTGACGGAGCAGTTAATCATTATGGAAACGGAATTGGGGCAATAATTGTTACCCCTGAGGGTACCCACATTCCTTTCACCACCAGACTTACGTTCAAATGTACAAATAATGAGGCCGAATACAAAGCTTATATTATGGGTCTCGAAGAAGCGATTGATTTAAGGATCAAAAACTTGGACGTATACGGTGATTCAGCCTTGGTTATCAATCAGATAAAAGGAGATTGGAACATATACCAATCAGGACTGATTCCTTACAAAGATTATGCAAGAAGGTTGTTACCTTTCTTCAACAGAATCGAGTTTCATCACGTCCCTCGTAGAGAGAATCACATGGATGATGCCTTAGCCACTCTCTCTTCTATGATTAGTGTAGGTCAATGGAATGACCTGCCTAAGATCGACATCATGCGCCTTGAAAGGCCCGCTTACATCTTCACAATTGAAGCAGTCATAGACGACAAACCTTGGTATCACGATATCAAATGCTTCCTTCAGAAACAAGAGTACCCATCTGGGGCACTCAGCAAAGACAGGAAAACCCTCAGAAGATTGGCTGGAAACTTCTTCCTGAGCGGTGACACTCTTTATAAGAGGAATTTTGACTTGGTCTTGCTCCGATGCGTAGACAGACCAGAAGAAGACATGCTTATGAAATAAATTCATGAAGGATCCTTTGGCACTCATACCAATAGGACACACAATGGCGAGAAAAATTCTGAGAGCAGGATACTACTGGTTGACCATGGAATCCGACTGCTACAAGTACATGAGGAGGTGTCACAAGTGTCAGATATACTCCGACAAAATTCATGTACCGCCATCACATCTCAAAGTTCTTTCTTCCCCGTGGCCTTTTTCCATATGGGGAATCGACATGATTGGCTTGATCAAACCTAAGGCTTCAAACGGACATCGGTTCATCCTGGTAGCCATTGATTACTTCACCAGTGGGTCGAAGTAGCATCGTACGCTAATGTAACCCGACAGGAGGTGGTCCGATTTATCAAAAACAATATCATCTGCCGTTATGGTGTTCCAAGCCAGATCATTACTGACAATGGATCCAACTTGAACAATAAGATAATGAAAGAGTTGTGTGCTGAGTTCAAGATCGAACACCATAACTCATCTCCCTACCGACCCAAGATGAACGGCGCGGTAGAAGCGGCTAACAAGAACATCAAGAAGATTGTTCAAAAGATGGTTATAACCTATAAAGATTGGCACAAGATGCTACCCTTTGCTCTTCACGGTTATCGAACATCTGTCCGCACTTCAACAAGGGCAACCCCTTTCTCTCTAGTATATGGCATGGAGGCAGTTCTCCCCATAGGCAGCTAAGCTTTCAGAAGCTGAATGGTGTCAAAGTCGACACGACGAATTAAACCTGATCGAAGAGAAGCTAATCACGACACTATGCCACGGTCAGTTGTATCAGCAGAGAATGAAGAAAGCGTTCGACAAAAAGGTCAAACCTCGTGTCTTCAGAAAAGGAGACCTCGTGCTCAAGAAAATACAATCGTTTCTCACTGACTCTCGGGGCAAATAGACCCCAAATTACGATGGCCCCTATGTGGTCACGAAAGCTTTCTCAGGCGGTGCCTTGAGACTTGCAACCATGGACGGAGAGGAATTTGCCTACCCCACGAATGTTGATGTAGTCAAGAAATACTTCGCCTAACAAAAAGTCTCGGTGGATTGAAAACCCGAAAGGGCAGTCCAGGCAAAAGTTAGAGACAAAAAAAAAATCATCCCGATGGATTGGAAATCTCATAGTACAATCCAGGCAAAAATTAGGGATAATGGCAAGTAACTATGTTCAACAAAGGCAAGTCCCTCAGCAGCAGTTACATCATCCATCGGAGGAAAACTCCAATCAAGGTCATCTTCGACAGAAGCTCAGGATGTCCCGAATTCAAAGTTGGTAGAAGGATAGTGGTCGTTATGTTTTAACGTAGCCCTTTTCCCTGTAATTTACCATTTTCAAACTTTGTATATACTCTTTGGAATCACACGTTTGGCTGATCTCCATCTTATCAATAAAATTTGAGCCCTTGTGCTTTTGTTTGTAATTCTTATTTGTTTTAGCTTTACAGAATGGCGTTTTAACATGATTAGCGATTCTTGAAATGAAACAAAAATGAATTTACTTGTTAAAATTTTTTCTGCTTTTTAATTAAAGATGGCAATTGCTTTTGACTGTTGAACATCGGAAGAACGTCGATTGCGTCTCCAAAGGCGTTTGAATTTCAAAGTGCAGAATCAAAGTACTCCTTCTAGGCCAGTACGCCTGAACGAAGGATCAACTGTATGAGATGCGGTTTTCCCATCTGATACCCTCGGCCGAGTTCTTATATCCTAAGCACGATCAATGGTATTCCCCGCAGGGACTATTTCTCCTAAGCAAGGTATAATTGCTACTTTTTTTTTTACCAACGGTACTTCTTCGCCCCGCGATGGCCGAGTATCCAGTCGTGTTCACTCGTCAGTCTGTATGTCGCGTCAGTTTTGTCAGCATATGCATACATACATACATCATGCATTTGATTTGCATTCACATTTCATATTGCATCACTATCACTCTAGTCGGTCTTGTCCCCTAGTGATAACGGTCTTCTCAATCGAGTTGTCAGTTCTTGCCTCATCAGGAAATGCTGCGTTTGAACAATCTTGCCTCCAGTGTATCTCTGGATTAGAATCAGCACTCGACCACTTTAATAACTTGAACCTCTGAAAAGCCAGAGAAGCTTTCTACAGATGTCACTCTTCGCCATCGAAGATGATATCCTTGCTTTCCAGGATTAAAGAAAAATCCCCAGAGAAAGCCTCCTAAGCAGAGATTTGGCAATACAGCTGCCTTTCTCCAAAAGACCGCTGATGAAAAGGTCATCGGCACCTCAAAATTAGAGCCCATCATATGGAATTTCTCAGGGAAGATCCCGAGAAAAGTATGATGTAAGACCCCAAGCGGAAGCAGTCTCTCAAGAGACTCATTTTCCCCAGATAGAGTCGACAAATGGCGTCTCTAACAGAGAAGTTTGTGTACCTCTACAACTCAGACGAATGGGTTCCCCAGCAAGTCTGACATCAAAACTTTTTCCACTCAAATGGCATCTCCCCAGGAAAATCCGGCGGGAAGTTTGAGGAAAACCGCTACGAATAGCGTCCCTTGTCAAGAAAGTTTATTAACTAAAGAAACTAAGACCAGTTCCTTGGTAGGAAACCAGGATCGAGGGGAAGTTTATATCAGAAACTAAGACCAGTTCCTTGGTGGGAAACTAGGATCGAGGGGAAGTTTAAATCAGAAACTTAGACCAGTTCCTTGGTAGGAAACCAGGATCGAGGGGAGGTTTATTTCAAAAGAAAACTGAGACCAGCTCCTTGGTAGGAAACCAGGATCGAGGGGAAGTCTACCTTTTCTAAGCATCATTGCTTAGCAAAAGAAGATGAATGCGCAAGCTGCCAGTCATAACCATCAAAATTTTGGGTATTCTGATATTTAATCCTCTTGCACCCCGAATGCCCGAATACCTTCGTCATTCACACCTTCGGGTCCAAGAAGATTAAATAGGGGCATCTGTCATACCCCAAATTTTGACCACTAAGATTTCCCATTATTGTGCAAATCATCATCACAATATGGGTGTGTCATTATGCCTCATCAGTCTCCCCAAAGATGGGTGAGTATTCACTACAATCAAATTAGGGTTTTAAGCCCTCTCAGAGCCTTAGAAAAAGGATCAGTCAAGGAATGACTTGATCTTCAACTTGTCTAGCCTCTAAAATATCCACAATGGATCAAAAGGACTCCTACTTCAAGGATTAAGCACAAGGTTGCTCCCTTCTAGGTGGATCAAGTCTCAAGATCGACAGTGTCACCAAATTAGGGTTTTGGTCGACCAGGGCCTCCAGATGGAAAATTTTCATCTGGGCACAACCCAATGATCCAAAACATAACCTAATATACTCCATGGAACCTCATGGACCCAATCATCAAGTCAATTTGACCTCAGGGGATGCATTCATCAAAAATCAGGAATTAGGGTTTCTTGACCTAATTCACCCCTAAGTTGACTTTTGGGACAAATCATGAGCCAAGACCTCAAGACATGATTTGAGGGTCTCTAATATACTACATTGATCCATTTACAACAATGGATTAATCCAAGAAGCTTGAGCAACAAGTCTCAATTTCATCTGCACCACAATTAGGGTTTCGCGAGGAAAGTCAACTGTAACTTTGACTTTTGACCAGGACATGCTCCCAAACCCTAAGACATGATTCAATATACCCTATGACACCCATGGAACATGTCCATCAAGTTTGATTTAGGTCAAGGGCATGATTTCCTGAAGAATTGCACAGTTTGGAATTCATCTGATAAAAATTCAACTGTGCACAAAAGTCACCTTTGACTTTTTGAGATTTTTTCACCAAAATGGATTTTTAACCCTAAAATGATGTTAATGTATGATTTAAATCATCATTCATCAAGAAAAATCAAAGAAAGTGGGATAACTTGTAAAACGGGTAACCATAAAAACTTAGAAAAATTTCTATGTTATGGATAAAGTGACACTAATGTGCCAACTTTGGAGGACCATAACTCCTAAACCACAAGGCCATTGTTCCCCATTCAAAGCTTGATTTGTAGATCACATTGCCCTCTACAAAAGCTTCATACTGACCTATGTCCAAATTCCTCATGGATTTTGAGTTATGGAGTGATCAAAATCAAGAAAAGTACCTTTGTTCCAACACTTAGTGAAAATTTCACTAAGTCAGAATCTGCCTTTACTTTTTTCCAAATGTAGGGGGATTTTTCACTTGGATTCAAAAGAGATCAAAACCAAACATGTTCAACCAGTTGTTGTATCATGTAAGGGCTTTCGAAAATGGCCAAGAACATTACCAAATTCAATTTGAGCTATGAGATATGACATTGGCAAGATGCCTTGCTGAAATCTGCCAAGGCAAGGCAGATTTTTGCACTTTTGGTCGATTTGCCAAAATCAGCCAAATCCAAACACTCCTATCCACTTGGACACCTCTGAGGATTGAATCTAAAGGGAACAATCATTGAGCCAAGCCTCCAAAGTCTTTGGAACAAGAAATAACATGCTAAACCTAGAATTGCCCAAAATAGGGACAAGACTCCAATTTTGGATTGGAGCATTCAATGGAAGCACCAAGGTGGCATGGACTGAGCCATTTGCAACTGAATTCAGTCAAGACTTATCCAAGACCAAGGGGACCAGCAGCCTGTGCCCTAACCTCTAGTCAATGGCTAGAGGAGACTTGGATTTTCATTTGCCAACATTGGCCAAACCTACTCAGCAGTTGCCATTCACTATTCCTTGCAAAACAAACTTACTCTACTATAAATAGAGCTCAATTGTGATTAGTTTGAGTACACAAAAGCCATCAAACCGATGCTTTCCTCAAAATCTCTTCTTTCACTCCAATTTTGCCTTCTAAGGCAAGTCACTATCGGGTTTTGAGTTTGAGAGCTTTTCCAATCAAAACAATCGCACACACACCTCATATATATCACATATGAGCTGATCAAACACTTAAACAACAATTGGAACACTGATTTCTCAGAATCACCAGTCAATTGTTCAAGGTTTTAACCAAGTTGCAGTTGAGATGCCATGAAGTGATCCAGCCAGTTTCAATCAAGTCCAAGCATTCAAACACACTCCATAGGGTGTAGGGAAGCTGTTCAGATCATCACAACTCATCTGTAACACCTCCAACTCAGAAATCAATTTGCTCTTGCTGTCACGACCTAGAGGTAAGCCTAAACTTGGTCATCTCTCAATCCATGCAATTTTTGCTGCACAATAATTTGGCCATATGTTCATAATCATGCATGGAGTGTTTCCCCTCAATTAATTGCATTATTTGAATCGTGTATCAAAAATCCCAGCCTTCATGCAGAATCTAGGGTTCTTGAGGATTGTTCATGATTTCTTGTTTTATGTTTAATTTAAATGAAATTAATTGTCATAGACATGATCGTGAGGTTGAAACGAGTTGATTGGTATGTGGATTGCATGATATGATTAAGTATTCAGTGAGATTGGATAGAAAACGCAAATCTGGGAAACTCAGAACACGCGCGTGTTCTTGCCCTTGTTCTTGGCGCCATTTTCCAACATTTGAATATTTGAATTTTGTGATTTTTATTTAATTGATTCAAAAATTAATTTCTCTCTGAGTTTTAATGATTTTGAGTTGATTCTTTCTTTAATAATTCACAAAAATGTTGAAATATTTTATTTTTCCAAAAAATCCCAAGCATATTATTTATTTCATATAATTGATATTTTTGCAAAGAATTAATATTTTAATTATTTTTGACATTTAAAATATTTTTTCCCTCTTGATTTTGTAAAGATTAATGACTTCTAATTATTTTGTAGGTCAATACTTGATTTTTGAAGCATTAATCCAAGATCATAATTTGTTTCCCACATGTTAAACAATTTTTGATCATTTTAATTGAATTTTTATTCAATTAAAATACATTTTGGAAATAAATTAGAGTTTTTGATTAATTCAACCCTCACAAATCATTTTCAAAAAACTTTTGGGCCTCTATTAGAGTGTAAGACCCAACCCACTTGTACAGAAATATTTTGGGCCTCACTTATTGTATAAGTCCCTCTGTACATTTTTAAATTCGGCACGATCGTCGCCAGTTTAAAAATAAACCATCTGGGCCTCTCCTTGAGTTATAAGACCCATTCAAAACTTTTGGGCCTCTAATAGAGTGTAAGACCCAATCCCCTTTTAACCAAAACAATTTTGGGCCTCACTTATTGTATAAGTTCCTCTGCGTTAAAAGAAAACCTCGGTGCGATCGCCATTTTAAACGAAAAAATCATCTGGGCCTACCCTCGTGTTATAAGCCCCACTCTTTTTCTTTAAACCTTTTGGGCCTCTTGAGAGAGTGTAAGACCCATCCCTTTGTACAACAAACAATTTTTGGGCCTCAGTCACTTGTATAAGTCCCTCTGTACAAATTCGACAGTGCGATCACTGATAAAACCCTGGGCCTCTCCTTGAGCTGTAAGCCCCATATCTTTCTTTTTCAAAACACTTTCTCCTTTGATTTTGAAATATACTGTTGTTTCAATCTTTCTTTGTTGAATAACTAACCAAACAGCATGGAAGCTCTACAACCGAGTAAGTGTTTATACGCTTTCATTTACCGCTTTCATATACATATAACCGTATTGTGGGGCTGTTTCGCTCTAAGTCTTCTTTCATTAACTCATATCAACTGTGTAATAATAATATAGATATTTAGAGTTTCCCCGGCAACCACGTCTAGAACTAGGTAAAGTCGTTTCGTTTATTCGTAGACATAGACAGCTAGATCCCCAATAGGATCACCAGATACAGTCTTTTCTTCGGCTGTCCTCATTAGGAATTGTCAAGAAACTCTACTCCCAGAGATGAATGTATTCTCCGTGAATGGCATCTTTGAGTTTCTTCCAAACTCTCGAACTTTCCTGGCTTGATCTATTCCTTGTGAATAGCCTGTCTTGAATTTCTCGGGGTTTGGGGACCCACGGGCTTCTTAAAAGCATCGGCCTCCTCTTGGGCATTGTTCAAGGACCCACAGGCTTCCTAAAAGCATCCCCGCCTCCTCTTGGGCTTAGTACAAGGACCCATCGGCTTCTTAGAAGTATTCACAGCCTCCTCTTAGGCTTCGTATAATGATCTCTTCCTCCGGGAATGATAGCCTCCTCTTGGGCTTAGTACAAGGACCCGTCGGCTTCTTAAAAGCTTCCAGCCTCCTCTTGGGCTTCATACAAATTGTCCCGACGACCTCCTAGAGGTATAGGAACAGAACTTAGTAATCTTCATAGAACAGTCCTTTCAAAGAGTCTACTACTGTTTCTCAAAGCAGAGTACAAAAGATGAAACTCTAGACACAGACAGTCTAATATCCTTGAGTCTCAAAGACATTCTCAAGTGACCTCTTCGTTAAAAAGGAACGAAACCCTTAGACTCGGACAGTCTCAATACCCTTTGGATTTCCCGTTTCCTAAAAAAAATGGAAATATCCCTGAATCAAATCCTTGAGTACAATGTTACTCATATAAGAACTGATTTTCTCTTTAAAATCAGTATACTGGATCTGTCACTCAACTGAAACAGTTACAATAGCCTCCTCTTGGGCTGTGTACAATTATTCTTCCCAACAAAGCAAACGTTTAGCCTCTCTCTCGGGCTTTGTACGAGACACAAAAGAGACTCCCTCGTTGGGTCAATCACCCCTTTTGCCTCCATCTCGGGCTTTATACGAGATACAAAAAGGTTCTTATTGAGCCAAACAAATTTTAGCCTCCATCTCGGGCTTTGTACGAGATACAAAAACACTCTCTTGTTGAGTATAAAAGATCTTCTTGTAGGACCAACCCCTTTTAGCCTCTCTCTCGGGCTTCGTACGAGACAGATAAAAACAACCTTTTAGCATCAAAGTTGTGCCTCGTTCACAGTACAAAAACATCAACAACTCCTTCCCCTTCATCTAATCGCTGTAAGCGGCAAGCCTCTGGATCATCTATATCCATGCCACTGTCCCTCTTTTAGCATGAGAAATTCCTAAGGAAAGATAGCATTGCTCTACACTGAGTTAAAGTCTTCTCCTTCAGGTTAAAAATCTCCTATAAAGGAAATTATGGCATTGTCGAATTCACATATCCCGGATAAAGTAATTCTCCTTTATAAACAGTTGTGACATACAACCCCCTCTTTAGAGATGACAAATTCTCTCTAAAGACAACACCTTTTAGCTTCACATCTTGGGCTTTGAACAAGATACAAATAGACTCTTCAGCTTCACATCTTGGGCTTTGAACAAGATATAAACCACCTTTCGCTTCACGTCTTGGGCTTTGAACAAGACACCAAAACACCATTTCCTCCCATAGAATAGGAGGAACTATGAACGCTCTGATTTCCCTGTTTCGGTAAACGGGAATACGTAGGCATAAGATTGAAAGAAAAATCTTAGCGAGCACACTAATCCAAAACCTAAAATCCCATACCTCCACATATCAATCGAAAAGCATCAGTCTTAACCTCCCGCCAATTAACCGAACACCACTTTTAAAAAAATATACCTAATAGAGACCCCGAATCTTTGTAGCATCTATAAACCAACAGTTTTGACTGTTTAACCTCAGTTTGCAAGCAGGGTTAATTTGAGACATCTATTTCCCTTCCTTCATCAGCTTTAATAGGATACAAAATGAATCGAGTTGTAGATACCAAAGAGCGATAGTGCTTCGCAAGCACATCCAAAATCGCTCGCTACAACAAGTATATAAAATTTTGTGAAAGAAGACTTACAGTGAGCAGCCCCACAATACAATTATATATATATATATGAAAGCAGATAAAGAAAGCGGGTAAACACTTACTCGGTTGTAGAGCTTCCATGTTGTTTTGTTAGTTTGTTTAACAAAGAAAGCTTTGATAGCAATATTATATTCAAAATCAAAGGAGAAAGTGATTTGAAAAGATTGTTGGGGCTTACAGCTCAAGGAGAGGCCCAAGGATTTATCAGCGATTGCACTATTGTTTGAAATTGTACAGGGACTTATACAAGTGACTGTGGCCCTAAAAGGTTTTCTGTACAAAGGGATGGGTCTTACACTCTCTCAAGAGACCCAAAGGTATTTAAAGAAAAAGAATGGGGCTTATAACACGAGGGTAGGCCCAGATGATTTGTTTTTTGAATTGGCGATCGCGCCGAGATTTCTTTAACATACTGGGTCTTATACAATGCATTGAGTCCCAAAAAGTTTTGGTTAAAAAAGGGGTTGGGTCTTACACTCTATTAGAGGCCCAAAGGTTTATTTTTGTACAAGTGGTGGGGCTTACAGCTCAAGGAGAGGCCCAGATGATTTTGCTAAAAAAAGGCGACGATCGCGCCGTTGATTTTGAAAATACAGTGGGACTTATACAATGACTGAGGCCCAAAAAATGGTGTATTTACAATAGGGATGGGTCTTACACTCTAATAGAGGCCCATGAGTGTTTGAAAATGATTTCCGAGGGTGAAAATCAAAGAAACCCTAATTTTGTTTTCCTTTAAAAGTAAATATTTAAAGAAAATCAAATAAAATGATAAAAATACCAAATAAATTTGAATAAACCACTTGTTATTTTTGTTTAAGGTTTGAAAAAATGAGGTTTTAATCACAAGATGAATTAAACTCATTTGGTTTTGATTTTCAAAGTAAATATCCACTTTTAAATGTTTAAAAACAATTAAAAAGGAATTTATTCACAAAAATACTAATTATATTAAACAACTAATATAAATTTGATTTTTTGTGGAATAAAATATTTCAACATTTTTGTGATTTTTTACAAAAAGAACCAATAAAAAATAATTAAAATTGAGAGAGTTATTAATTTTTCAAATCATTGAAAATAATAAGAAAAATAATAAAAAGTGGAAAAATAGCAAAAAGAGGATCCGGGGCGAGGGGGATTCGAACCCCAGACCTCTTGTGTATAGGGGGCGCGCCTTACCACTGGGGTGGTGATACATCCATTGATTGAAATACAACCACAAATGTACAAGACTTGCCTTGTTTTTGACCTGGCTCTAGGCAAGGCAAGGCAAGATTTTGGTTGAAAACGTGAAGGCCATAAATTTCTCATTTCTCCATGGATTGGGACAAAATTTAGGTATATCCTGCCTAGAATTTCACAAGGAATCCAATGGTGGTGGTGGTTTTTTTCAGATCATGCTCCTATTGAAAAACCCGATAGTGGTTTTGAAATAGGCCATGATTTGCATTTTCTGTGCCATCTCTTGGTACAATCATGAATTACATGATAAATTGGTGCAAACACAACACATATAACATGTATAAGAGATGCATGATCAGTGGACATCAAAAGAAAGCATGATTCAAAGAATCCAAGTTGTGATGCTTACCTCTTTTTGGAGCTTTTGTGTAATCTGCCAAGGGCTTTGTTCCAGAAATGATTTGATGCTTTAAACAACCTCAAATGATCCCTTAGAAGCTTTTAGGATGGTTGGAATCAGCTGGAAACCTCAGGAAAAAGTTTGAGCTCTTTCTTGTAAAAGGGGCAAAAGTGGCCAAAATAGCAACTCTCTCAAATGGTGTTCCAGATGGGGGGAACCATTTGGGACAGTTCAAGGATGATATTTGGAGTGTGTTTGAGGTTTTATCTGGTTTGGAAAGTGACTGAATCAAGACATGGCTTGAAAAATGCACAAAAGTCCTATTTTTGAGGTTTTGAGAGGTGACTTTGTGATTTTGGTGTTACTGGTCACTTGTGAGAGTTTGGACAGCTTAGATATGACATATTCGATGTGTTTGGATCATGAGCTGTGGTGGAATTGCTCTCTAACTCAAAAACTCAGAGTTACCTTGCTAAAGAAGGTATTTTTGCTTAGAGAATGAGATTTTGAGGAAAGCAAGTGTTGTAGTGCTTTGGTGTACTCAAATTGAACACAATTGAGCTCTATTTATAGTAGAGCAAGTTTGTTTTGGCTGCAATAGTGAATGGCAACTGCAGCAGAGGTTTGGCCAATGTTGATCTATGAGAATCCAAGTCTCCTCTAGCCATTGACTAGAGGTTAGGGCACAGGCTGCTGGTTCCCTTGGTCTTGGATAAGTCTTGACTGAATTCAGTTGGAAATGGCTCAGTCCATGCCACCTTGGTGCATCCATTAAATGCTCCAAGCCAAAATTGGAGTCTTGTCCCTCTTTTAGGCATTTCTAGGTTTGGCATGCTACTTTTGGTTCCAAAGACTTGGGAGGCTGATGGATCAGTGTTTGTCCCTCCTTGGTCACCCCTTGAGGTGTTCAGATGGATAGATTTACTTGTCCTTTGCAAAATTTGAGTAAATCAAGCAAAACTCCCAAATCTTCCTTGCCATGATAGTTTGCAGCAAGGCATATTGGCATGGTCATATCTCATGGCCCAAGTGGAATTTGATGGAGTTCTTGGCCATTTTGGAAAGCCCTCATATGATACAACAACTGTTTGATCATAATTGGTTTTGATACTTTTTCGATCCAAGTGAAAAATGCCCCTACATTTTGAAAAAAGTAAGACAGATTCTGACTTAGTGAAAATTTCACAAAGTGTTGGAAGAAAGTGACATTTTCACTTTTTGTGATTTTGATCATTCCATAACTTAAAATCCATGAGGAATTGGAATGAGTTGTGTTTGAAGCTTTTGTAGAGGGCCATGAGAGCTACAAATCCAGATTTGAATGGGGAAAAATGGCCTTGTGGTTTAGGAGTTATGATCCTCCAAAGTTGGTACCCTAGCCACTTTGTTCCATAACTTAGAAAAATTTCTAAGTTTTTATGGTTACCCCTTTTATAAGTTATCCCACTTTTCTTGGTTTTTCTTGATGAATGATGATTCCAATCACACATTAACATCATTTTAGGGTTAAGGAACCATAATTGACCAAAAAATCAAAAAGTCAAACTTTGACTTTTGGGCACAGTTGACTTTTCATCAGATGAATTCTAAATTGTGCGATCCTCTATGAAATTAAGTCCTTGACCTAAATCAAACTTGATGGATTGATTCCATAGGTGTTATAGGGTGTATTTAATCATGTCCTAGGGTTTGGGAGCATGTCCTGGTCAAAATTCAAAGGTACAGTTGACATTTTCTGCGAAACCCTAACTGTGGTTCTGATGAACCTGAAACTTGGGAACCAAGCTTCTTGGATCAATCCATTGTTTCAAATGGATCAAGGTGGTTTATTAGAGACACTCAAATACTCTCTTGAGGTCTTGGCTCATGATTTGTCCCAAAAGTCAACTTGGGGGGGGGGGGGGTGAATTAGGTCAAGAAACCCTAATTCCTGATTTTTTATGAATGCATCCCCTGAGGTCAAAATTGACTTGATGATTGGGTTCATGATGTCCCATGGAGCATATTAGGTTATGCTTTGAATCATTGGCTCATGCCCAGAGGAAAATTTCCATCTGGAGGCCCTGGTCGACCAAACCCTAATTTGGTGACACTGGCGATCTTAAGGCTTAATCCACCTGGAATGCTGCAACATTGTGCTTGATTCTTGCTGTGGGAGTCCTCTTGATCCATTGTGGATGTTTGAGAGGTTAGACAAGTTGAAGATCATGTCATTCCTTGATTGATTCTTTGCCTAAGGCTCAAAGAGGGCTTGAAACCCTAATTATTGTTTGTAGTGAGTGCTCACCCATCTTTGGGGAGACTGACGGTTCGTCCATATTGTGATGATGATTTGCACAATGAGGGGAAATCTTAGTGGTCAAAATTTGGGGTATGACAGAAGCTTCAACCGATTCATCATTTTTTCAACCTCCACCTTCACACATCTACAAATTCAATAAACCTGCAAAAATTAGCTCACAATCCACAACACAACAACAACGACACAAGTTCCGAAGAGAGGAAAAGAGAATTGCAAGTATTTCTCACCAGAAATTTGAAGGTAATCGGAACTCTTTGACGGTTTCAATTTGATTAATCGGAGCACAATGACACAAAATTGGATGTATATTTGGAATCTACGTTTGATTTCGATCGTTTTCGTCTCCTCCCTGCGTTCCGTCGCTCCACCGTGAGTGAATTCGATTCTCTCTCTCCGCCATGAACAGGGACCGTGCTTGAGTAAAGGGAAGAAGATGATGAATCTACTTTCTAATTCTTCCCTTTTTATTTTTCATTTTTAATTGTATTTATTATTTTGTTTATTTTAAAAAAGATTCAATTAAAACATTGGGCTTAGCCCGTTAGAAGTTTTTTTACTACACATCACCATCATTCTCTCCTTAAACCTCCCGCTCTATTTTCTTTTTTCTCTTATAACTTTTCCTTTCTATTTCATTTTTTTATATATAAAATTTCTTCTTAATCTTTTCTTTATTTTAAATTTTGATTTACTAATTTTTTGTATTTTGTTTTTTTCTAAACATTTTCTTGAAAAATCATTAAAAATAGTCTTGATTTTATTTTCTTGAATTTCTCATTATTGTTGGTTGTGTGGATCATAACATGTTAGATCCATCTTTCTCTTCATCTCTTTTCTTGTTGATCGATGAAAGTCTAATGGATCTCGGAATTCCTTTGTTGAATTTTGATCAAGACTAGATCGTTACCATTTTTCTTTTCGTGCGGTATTGCTTTCGGATGACGGTTTACATATCGTTCATCTAGCATGCATTAACACAAAGAGCTATTGACCAACCTCATTGTAGGGTAATTACTCCGTAAATTACTCGGCGATTGCTTAACATAGCGCAACATTATGTCCCGTATCGGAAAACAAATCAATATTGATTGATCTTTTGTATTAGGTTCAAAATCTATGAAGCTTGTTGTTGTAGAGGCTTTGATTCTATCAATCTTCTAACAAGTCTTCATTAACCTTGGCCTAAGCAATTATTCAATTATTATTGATCACTTACTCTAACAACTAATCACTAACTTACTAACAATACTATTGTACTAATAATTTACAATTCCTTCTCGCTCCCTATCTCTCTTTTACTTTTATGCTCCATTATTATCATTTCATATCATGTTTATGCTTCCGCAATTTTTCCTTTTGTCCGTTGGACATATGTTTATGCTTCCGCAATTTTTCCTTTGTCCGTTGGACATATGTTTATGCTTCCGCAATTTTTCCTTTGTCAGTTGGACACATGTTTATGCTTATGCCTTTTTTTCTTTGTCCACTTGGACCAAAAAACATTAATAAAGTCCAAAACCTCTAAAAAACTTGTGCTTCTAATCTTGGACTATGGTTACTATCCTTTGCAATGGACATGGAGTTTTGCACCTAGACCTTGGACTTCAATGCTATTCTTGGATCCTTGGACTTAGAACTAGGGCTTTTTCCCTTTGCTTTGGAATTATGGTTTGAAGACCTTGGACTTCAATGCTATTCTTGGATCCTTGGACTTAGAACTAGGACCTTCTCCCTTTGCTTTGGAATTATGGTTCAAAGACTTTGGAGCTTACTTGTGTGGTTAGGCTATTCTTATCCTTAGCTTTTACTTTATGCTTCAGGATAGTCACTTCTTCTCCTCCCCATTCTTCAATTTTCAAAACTTTCTTGATTTCAAACTATCACCTCTTTCATGATCAAACCTTGACTTCGTCAAGTGATTTTACTCTTTTCTTTTCATTTCTTAACAAATGCTAAATTACATAAGCATATTGATACCTTTTTCAAAAGCCTTAAAAAACATCAAACTCATCACTCTCTTTTGTGCCCTCGTGCACTTTTTCCTTTAACTTTTTCATAAGTTTAGACATGATTCATTTCTTTAAGCAGAATTATTCGCTTGGAAATGACGACTTGTCTTTACATTTAAAAACAACCAAAACAAACAAATTTTCATTCTTTGTACCACGAACTATGAGGTTTTGATCCTACATTGCACTCCGTGGGTACGTAGGCATGAGGCGACAAGTCTCTCCAAACACAAAAATCTTAAAAAACAATTTCTCATCTCCTCAATCACTTTTCAAGCAAACCATTTTCAGACCAAAAGCGGTAAATATTTCAAAGGGCTCCTATAGAGTACTATAGACATTTTGGGTGCTAACACCTTCCCATTACGTAACCAACCCCCCTTACCCGGTTTCTCTTCACTTGTTCTTGATGTAGAGCTTGTGTAGGTTTTGTTCGCTCTTTTTCCTTTCCTTTTTGGATAAAATAAAAGTGCGGTGGCGACTCTTTCTTTTCGAGTTAAGTTAACCAGTAGCTTACACTCACGATTTTTGCCGCTACATAGACATATCACCACCATAAGACTTCTGCTGAGCCTTTCCTTTCTTCTTGTCAAACCTACCATCTTTCTTTGACGATCTTCCTTTCACGAACAACCCTTCGCCAACTGATGAAGGTTTCTGCTCCTTTCTTTCGTTCAAATCCTTCGAATACAAGGCTGCTTGAACTTCTTCAAAGGTCGGGGACTCTCTTCCATACAAGAGAGTTTCTTTGAAGTGAGCATGCGACCTGGGCAAAGCACACAACATCAACAACGTTTAATCTTCGTCATCGATCTTCACATCAATATTTTCAAGATCAAGAATCAGCTTGTTGAACATATCCAACTGCTCAGCCAAAGCTTTGTCTTCACTCATCTTGAATGAATACAAAGCTTGCTTCAGGTACAAACGATTTACCAACGATTTGGTCATGTACAAGCTTTCAAGCTTTACCCATAATCCTGACGCCGTCGTTTCTTTTGATACCTACCGTAGAACCTTATCACCAAGGCTCAACAATATCGCGTTGTGTGCTTTCTCGATCATTGCCGTCTTTTCTCTTTCCGTCAAAGCAGCATCCATGGCTGCCATTCCCCTCAACGCTTCCAATTAACCTTGATGAACCAGTAGGGCTTTCATCTTCAAGCGCCACAAACCGAAGTCGTTCACTCCGGTGAACTTCTCGATCTCATACTTTGTTGAAGACATCTTCTCCACGCTCATCGCACCAATTTGTTGTGTAAAACGATATCTTTAAGCAAAGTATAAAACGGTTTCTTGATGATCAAGAACCAAACAAGGGTTAACGGAAAATCAAGAAAGAAAACACAAGAAGAAGAATAAGGAACAACAAGGATTGGGCAAATATAAATTCTGTTTACTATTCACTTTCTCATTAAAGTCACAAATGATTACAAGTGAATATCACAATTTACCACACTCAACAAACTGAGTGTACTAGCCTATTTATAGACTAACTAGGTAACTTGCAGCCCAAGAAACCTAAACAGTTAGATCCTTAACACAAGGCCCAATTCGACCGAATAATTCGACAGTACATACTAGAACAAAACTTCGACTACAGTATGTAACACTCAGGCACCAGCATGTGAACAAGCTTCGACTGCATGCTTGCCTCCTGTCGAAACACATGAAAGCTCCTCCTTCGACACAGCATGAGTTCAATCTAAATCTCACAAATTATGACCAAAGTACTTCTACGTTAATTGTTTAAATTGTTTGAATTAAATAACTTTGTTTATCTTGTTTGATTACATCTTTGAAGGGATCATTCTTCTAGTGATATCATTGTAATATCTTGGTTAGAAATCCTTTTGATGAGTTTCTAAGCTTCTATCTTACTTTACTTTTGCTTCTGCTTGTAAAACTCTGATTTTGTTTGAAAAATATTGAATTTTTTTAAATTGGGAATTTCCTATTCAACCCCTTTCTAAACCGTTTTTTTATCAATAATCTCACCTAACATAGATGCTACTTTTGTGAAATTTAAAGGATTAACCACATGAAGACCTTCTCGTTGAAAATCTAATAATAATATTAATTTCTTTGAGAACTATGATAAGTGGGACAAATATTAATAACAATCAAACTAAATGGTCTCAAGCAAAAAATTAATTTGTCAAATTATAGTGTAAAACATCCACAATAAATAAGAGAAAGATAAAAGACGAAGACACAAAGATTTTTTTTTATCCAATTCAATTAAACTAATTTGTTTTGAATGAGAGAATAACTCTTTGATTCACTGTTGCATATAAATTACATGAATGCTTAAACATTTCCAAAATATAACATATAATTACATATTGAGACGTGTTAGACTGAATTTGACAAGTCGGTTTCAAGATGAGGTTGGGTTCCAAGGTAGGAAATTAGGATATATCTTGATTGTCTATCACGAGAAAATTTAGTAGTTGTACCTTTAAGGCTCTTTAAGATGGTGGACCTACGTAGAGAAAATTGTTTATCTACTTTCACACAATTCCACTCTTGTAGACATATGTTGTGTGCTTAAGTTGGAATACAAGTCAATATATGATCCTCAACATTACATCCATACTTACACATTGGACCTAATTTAGAGTCTTAATTTAACTCAATTTTATAATATTTAATGTTAAATATCGTCACCACATGTTTGATTTAGTTTTAGGAAGAAGCAAAAGCATTTTAGAGTTGTATAATTGATTTTAAAATAATTTTGAGATGTTTGATTTTTTTTTATTTACTGAAAAACTATTTCATTAAGAAGAAAAAGAACAAGGTGTTGGAATTAATCCAAAATCTTTTGAGAATTCCTATTCAATCTTGATCTCAAAATTGTTAACAATCACACACAATGACAACGAAAAGAAAAATTGAAAAAGAAAAAAAGAGAAAAAAGAAATAGTAGCGTTGGAGAAGAAGATGAAAAACTGCAGAATTCTTTCTGCCCACAAACTGTGAAAACTTTCAATATTCACTTGCAACTGCAAACTGTGAATTATAAAACTTGATTATTACAATGATAAGGGTTCCTCCCTATTTATAGATTTAAGTTAACTTGCATTTCAAGGTAAAACCCAAACTATAAAAGCCCAAAAATATCTAATCTAATCTTTCTAAATCAAATCTGATATATCTAAATCAAATCTAATCTTCCTAAAACAATGAATTACATATTTAACACACCACCTAATTCATTGTGTCTAAATTGTCTACATTCATCATAGACTTTAGCTTCTTGAAAACTTCGACCTGCACTCCATTCGTCATGATATCTGCAATCTGACTCTCAGTTCTGCAGTGTTTCAAGTTCATCTTCCCTTCTGCTACCTGCTCTCGAAGATAATGGAACCTCATTTCGATGTGCTTGCTTCGACCGTGTGCTATTGGATTCTTCTCCATGTTGATAGCTGACACGTTGTCGATCTTCATGGCAATTGCTCAATGACTCTTCCCTGTAATCTCTTCGACCAGGTTCACCATCCATGTTGCTTGACATGCACAAAGAGAAGCAGCTATGTACTCTGCTTCGCATGATGACAATGCCACTACTGACTCCTTACTCGAACTCCAAGCAACTGGTGCACCACCTAACATAAACACATAGCCAGTTGTGGATTTTCTATCCTCAACATCACTACACCAACTAGAGTCGGTGTATCCCACTAACTTGCATTCTTTTCCTTCATCAGCTGCAGGAAACAAAATGTCGTAGTCGAGAGTCCCTTTCAGATGCCTCAATATCCTCTTCGTTTCTGCTAGGTGTGATACCTTTGGCTTCTGTGTGAATCTACTTACCATACCCACATTGTATGTTAAGTCAAGCCTTGTGTGACAAAGGTATCGAAGTGACCCAATAAGTTTTCTGTATTGAGTAGGGTCGACATCATCTTCATCTGAATCTTTCAACAGTTGGAATCTGGTCTCAGCTAGAGTTGAAGTTGGGTTGCAATCTTGCATCTCAAATCTCTTGAGTATTTCGCCTGCATATCTTCTTTGGTGCATCATCAAACCTCTACTAGTCTTGTAGAATTCGATGCCAAGGAAATATGAGAGATTTCCCAAGTCTGACATTTCAAACTCCTCACTTAGGTCATGTTTGAAATCTTCGATCTCCTTCTTGCAACTTCCTATTATCAACAGGTCATCGACATAGAGACATGGAATAAGCAATTCACTATTGCTTCTCCTTACATACCCTCCATGCTCAATCGTACATTTCACAAATTCCTTCTTCCTTAAGAAGCTGTCGATTTTCTTATTCCAAGCTCTTGGAGCTTGCTTGAGTCCATATAGGACTTTATGCAGCCTGTACACCTTTCCTTTTTCGCCTCGTTTCACATACCCAGCTGGTTGTGCGACATAAAATTCTTCATCTAAGGGGCCATTAAGGAATGCACACTTCACGTCCATCTGACATGTGTGCCAATTGTTCATATTTGCTAGACCAACAACCAACCTTATTGTTTTGATCCTAGCAACAGGTGCAAACACTTCGTCGAAGTCGATTCCTTCCTTCTGAAGAAATCCTTTCACCACAAGTCTCGCCTTGTGTTGAGTTACTTCTCCTCTAGGATTCACCTTCACCTTGTAAACCCACTTCACATCAATTGCCTTATTGCCTTGAGGCAATTCGACAAGTGACTAGGTGTTTTTGACTTCGATGGACTCTAATTCCTCATTCATTGCTTTCACCCACTTCGAATCTTTCAATGCCTCAGCTGCATTGACTGGTTCGACATCTGCATAGAAAGTATAATGTACCAGCTCACCCTCTTCACCAACCATATCATCTGATATAATTACACATTCTTGCAACCTTACATGCATGTGTCTTGTTCGTCGAGGTCTGCTTGGACCTGCTTCATCTATGACTTGTTCCTGTCGAACTTCTCTTTCGACTTCAGTGGCTGGTTCTTCGCAAGAGATTCTCACTGAATCCTTCTTGACATTCTCATTCGAATCCCATTCTTTAAGCTCATCTATGATCACGTTCCTGCTAATCACTACCTGCTTATTCACTGGGTTGAAAAAATTGTAACCTGTAGTCGAATGATATCCTATCAAGATCATCTGATTCGACTTGTCATCGAGCTTTCTTCTCACCTGATCTGGCACATTTCTATGAGCTATAGATCCAAACACCTTTAAGTGACTGAGGCTAGGCTTGACACCAGACCAACTTCTTCTGGTGTGATTCCTTCAAGCTTCTTCGTCGAACATCTGTGTAATATGAATGTTGCTGTCGAAACCGCTTCTCCTCATAATTCTTTGGGTAGATGCTTTCCATTCAACATACTTCTCACCATGTTCATGATGGTTTTGTTCTTCCTTTCTGCAATTCCATTTTTCTGTGGAGTATAGGGTGGAACTACCTCATGCACAATCCCTTTTTTCTCACATAATGCATCGAACTCTTTCAACACATACTTTCCACCACCATCAGTCCACAGAATTTTCAACTTTCGGCCACTCTCTCTTTCGACCATAGATTTGAATATGGAAAGTACCTCGATCACATCACTTTTCTTCTTGATGAGGTAAGTCCACAACTTTCGATTGTAATCATCTATGAACGTGACAAAGTATATGTTGCTTGTAATCGAATCCACCTGGATTGGACCACATACATCAGAGTATATGACTTCCAGAATTGCCTTCGATTTCCTTCCTGCATCCTTGCTAAAGCTATTCTCGTGTTGTTTCGACTGAACACACTCTTCACAGACTTCACTTGGAATGTCAATTTCAAGTAAACCTGAAGCCATATTTCTTCTCTTTAGCTCTCTGATGTCATTGAAGTTGAGATGGCCTTGTCGAAAATGCCATAACCACTCATCTCTGCTCGTTGCATTTTCTAGGCACTTGTGCTCCATCACATTGAGTTCAATCTTGAAGGTCCTATTCTGAGACATTGGAGCCTTCAAGATCAACCTTCCACCTGCGTCGAGAATTCTCATCATCTTGTATTTGATCGAAACCTTGTAGTTCTTTTCGACCAACTGCCCTATACTGAGTAAATTACTCTTCATGCCTGGTATGTAAAACACATTGGAAATTGTTGCCCTCTTGCCATCTTTCCTCATAATCAGAACATCATCAACACCTTCAGCTGCTAGAGTGTTGTCATTTGCAAACTTCACCGTGTTCTTCGACGAGGGCTTCATGTTGAAAAACCAATCTTTCCTTCCAGTCATGTGTGATAAGCATCCTGAGTCCAAATACCACTGGTTCTGGAATCTCTCTTCATCTCTTGTTGTGACCATCAGCCACATCTCTTCTTCTTCTTCTTCATGTTTTGCTAGCTTTGCATCATTTTCTTGATTCTTCTTCTTTTCTGGACAATCACTAAAATAGTGATCATACTTCTGACAATTGAAACATTGAATGTGACTTTTGTCCGGCTTTCGACCACCACCTATTCCTCTACCTGCAACACCACCTCTTTGGTTGCCTTGGTTCCAAGGTTTTCTTTGATTTGGCCAGTTTCCTTCATGCTAATTTTGACCAGTCGAATTGTTGTAGCCTACTCTACCTTTGTTGCCATTCCAGCTTCCTTTGCCTTTCCTTTCCTTTTCTGACTGTGCCTGCAAAGCCATATCACTCTTCGACTTTCCTGCAGCTCTTTCAGCTATCCTTTGTTCATGAGACTCAAGCGTCCCTTGAAGCTCTTCCTTCGTCAATATTGACAAATCTTTCGACTCTTCTATGGCTACTACCACGTGGTCAAACTTTGGAGCCAATGACCTCAACATCTTTGCAACAACTGATCTTGATGTCAACACCTTTCCACATACCTTGATTTGATTCACCAGCTTTGTAACTCTGGTGAAGAAATCTGTTATACTTTCATTGTCTTCCATCTGAAGCAACTCATAGGTTCTCTTGTGAGTTTGTAACCTCACCTCTTTCACCTTCTCCGTGCCTCCAAACGACTTTTCAAGAATCTCCCATGCTTCCTTCGCTGACTCTACATCACAAACCTTTTCAAAGTTATCTGGATCGACACACTGATGGATTATAACGAGAACTTTATAATCTTTCTTCTTCAACTCTTTGTGTGCAGCTTTTGCTTGATTTGTCACGTTCTCTGCAAGTGGTGCTACTCATTCCTTCACAAGATCCCAAAGATCTTGATAACAGAAAACCACCTTAATCTGCTTGCACCAATTCTCATAATTATCTTTCTTGAGAATCGGAAGGCTCGTCGGAAAGTGCCCGTTCGGATGCTTCATCGCCATCACGATTTTCCTTCCTTGAATCGCAACCGGAGCTCTAGATACCAGATGTTGGAATTAAACTAAAACCTTTTGAGAATTCCTATTCAATCTTGATCTCAAGATTGTTAACAATCACACGCAATGGCAACGAAAAGAAAAATTGAGAAAGAAAGAAAGAAAGAGAAAAGAGAAATAGTAGCGTTGGAGAAGAAGATGAAAAACTGCATAATTATTTCTGTCCATAAACTGTGGAAACTTTCAATATTCACTTGCAACTGCAAACTGTGAATTATCAAACTTAATTATTACAATGGTAAGGGTTCCTCCTTATTTATAGATTTAGGTTAACTTGCATCTCAAGCTAAAGCCCAAACTATAAAAGCCCAAAAATATCTAATCTAATCTTTCTAAATCAAATCTGATCTATCTAAATCAAATATAATCTTTCTAAAATAATGAATTACATATTTAACACGAGGTACAATAGAGGGGGGATCCATAATAGGGAGCTCCCCTACCCAAGTTTTAGAACCACTAATTCTGCACAACACAGCAAGTCTATGAGCATCACAATTGAGGTTCCTAGGAATAAACATCAAATTTGCAAAATTAAAAGAGCGAAAAAGAAGGCGACCTCAAAAACCACTTCAATAGCAGCATTTACATTCACCCCATTGACACATTCAACCACACCTTTGGCATCAGATTGAATTATAACCTTGTGCAACTTCAGGTTCGCAGCATGCTCCAAGCACCACCTCATCGCCATGCACTCAGCAATTTCTGGCATAAAGCATCCTTCCACTCTTTTGCACATAGCAATGACCACCTGCTTGTTGCTGTCACGAATCACACAACCAAAGGAAGCAGAATCTTCTCCCTCAATGCCAGCATCTACCTGGATCAAGTGAAAGCTCGGGTTTGACAACCTCTCTTCCATCTCCAAAGATGGCAATTGATTTCTCAAATTGGACATATTTTCCAGCCTGAATTCAATAGCAGCATCGAGGGCCTCCCTAGCCACAGTCACCGGATCCTTCCACTTCTTCTGATAAAGAGCCATATTTAGGGAAACTCCAAATACCTTGAAGCAAACTGCAAACAACCTGCAAAAAGAAAACATCTCTGCCAGACAACAAACTATCCAGCCATTGATTTAAATCTTCAATAGAGCAAGACCGGAAATTCAGAGTGGATGCAAAGAAAACTCTTCGAGCAAAGTCGCAAATAGCAAAAAGGTGGTGAGTCGACTCAGAACCATTGTTGCACAAACCGCAACCAACGTCCAGAACAATACCTTTTCTTTAAAGATTTTCCTTTGTGGGGAGGATGTTGTTTGCCAAATGCCAAGTGAAGTTCTTTGTTCTATTGTGCAGTTGGACTTTCCACAAGTTCTTCCACAGATTCTGGTCCGGAGTACACGAGGAACCTGGTCTACAACTAACTCTAATAAGGGTGCACAAGTGGTACGCAGTTTTCACCGAATATTCTCCAGATTTGTCGAAATTCCACACTTGGTTGTCCTCCACATTCCTTCTTGAAAGAGGATTTCCTAGGATTTGTTTTCCAAACACCTAAATCATGATCAATAAAATGGCTCACACGGACGTCTTCATCACAATCCATGATCTGACCCAGGACTTTGAACCCTGCAACATTAGGGAGCTAGTTATCACCCCCTCACCATGACCTTCTCCCTATTTCCAATTGCCCAACGCACTCCTTTTTGAACTACTTCCTTGGCAACCATAATACTTCTCCAAGGAAAACTTGGACCATAACCAACATTGCTTTCCAGGATCTTCATTCTAGGATAGTACCTTCTTTTGAACACCCTTTCCAATAAAGACCCCTCTTCTTTCATCAATCTCCAAAATTTCTTTCTCAATAAACTTAAGTTAAAATCACTGAAAAATCTAAAACCCAAACCTCCTGACTTCTTGGATCTAGCAAGCCTGTCTCACCTCATCCAATGGATTTTCTGCTCTCCCTCCTTCGCCCCCGCCAGAATCTTGCAATTATTTTCTCAATCTCTTGACAAACCCCTTCTGGAATTTTGTAGCAACCCATAATGTAATTTGGAATGGCTTAGGCTACCGCCTTAATGATCACTTCCTTCCCTGCTTTTGATAGGAATCTCTCCTTCCAACCCTTCACTCTTTCCACACCTTGTCCATCACCATTCTAAAAACAGCTTTCTTGGACCTTCCAAACAGGACTAGAATTCCCAGATATTTTGAGTGCCTCCGAACCGAGTTAACTCCCATCAAAGATTGAATCACTCCATGCTCTCTTTCGCCCACATTGCTGCTGAATGATGCTTTTGATTTTTCAAGATTAACCATCTGCCCTGAAGCATTCTGGCACAGCGATAGGATTTCAAGAATGTGGTGTGCCTTGTTGGTATTGGCTCTTGAGAAAAGAAGGCTATCATCTGAGAAGAACCGATGAGAAATCTCCGGGGCACCTCGAGCGACCTTGACACCATGGAGCTTCCCCTCCAACACCCATTTTCTAAGAAAACCTGAAAAGACATTAGCGCACATTATAAATAAATAAGGGGAGAGAGGATCTCCTTGCCAGAGTCCCTTCTCTGGCTTGAAATTATGGCCTAGTTGTCGGTTGAGTAAGATTTTGTAGGAGACAGTGGAGATGCAGTTTTGAATCAGTTGGATCATTTTTTCCGGAAAACCCATCGAGAAAAGAACCATGGAAATGAAGCTCCACTCCATACGGTCATAAGCCTTTGACATTTCCAGCTTTAATGCCATAAATCCATTCTTCCCTTTCTTATTTTTCTTTAACCAGTGCAAAAATTCAAGAGCGACAAGGGCATTGTCCGTGATAAGCCTGCCTTTAACGAAAGCGCTTTGCTCTTCGTCAATGATCTCGGGCAATAAGGTCTTTATCCTATTTGCAATAGCCTTAGTAATAATCTTCATGATGACGTTGTATAAACTTATCGGACGAAAATCCTTTGGGCTTGAAGGGTTTTTGCATTTTGGAATAAGGGCTATATAAGTGTTGTTAATGGACGACGGGTCTCTGTTGTGATTCAAAACTTCCAAAACCAAACGAGTAACCTCGGGACCAACAATATGCTAGTATTTTTGGAAGAATAATTCGGGTAAACTGTCCGGACCCGGGGTTTTCAATGGGTTCATCTGAAATAAGGCTTCCTTGACTTCCATCTCAGTAAAAGCTTCCTCACAAAGGGCTCTATGGCCATTCTTAAGCCTCCCCTCCACTACCGAGCAGGCATCAACTAGGTTTGATGGATTAGAAGTAGCAAATAGATCTAAGAAATAATTCACTAAGAGACGTTCGCAATGATATTCTCCCTTCGACCAATTCCCCCTCTCATATTTTAGCTTTTTAATCCTATTGTTTCTCCTTCGTTGCTCAGCTTTGCCGTGAAAATTTTTTGTATTCTTGTCTCTATGGCAAAGCCAAAGTGCCCTACTACGTTGCATCCACATAATCTCTTCTGTTTGGAGAAGTTGGTTCCTCTGTGTCACCAGGGCTCTGTTGGTATTGATTGATTCGATACTGTTGTCCCATCTATCCTCATCACGAAGCATCTCTTCCAATCTCCTTAATTCTTTACTTATACTCCCAGTCCTGTATTCCTGGAAAACATCATCAAGCTGTTTTAGAGATGAAAGTCTCTCGAAGCCTCGCATGTCCCAATTGTTCCATAAGCTTCTAACTAATTCTTCACATCGTGCATCTTTGCTCCACGTCTCTTCAAACCTAAACACATGAGATTTTTTCTTTTTTCTGCCATCCCCACTCTCGTTCTCCAGAATAATACTCAGAGCTGCATGATCTAGAAATTGGAGAGTATCTGCTAGTAAACTCCGAGGATGCCACGCATCTGTCAAGTCTACACTGGATATTTTCTTCTGCCTGTCTTCCATTTGTCCACGTAAAAGGATAGCCATTGAAACCCATGTCGACCAAACCAGCATTGTCCAAAGGCAACCTACCCTTTGCAGTTTGAGTTTTGCTTCTGTAATTTCCTCATTTCTTTTCATAATCAAACAGTGTGTCATTAAGATCCCCAACTATCAGACATCTACCATCCCCCATCCTGGCTAATTGTTGAATAAGCTCCCACGTACGCCACTTGTTTTGTTCTTATGGATATCCTACACACCCCTAAAAGTCCACGATTAGTTATCACAGCCATCAAGAATCTGACCCTCGATATAGTTCAAGGAGAAAAAATTTATTGTCAGCTGGATATTGTCTCTCCAAAGAAGAAGAAGGCCACCGGCCCTTTCTTTGCCAAACCCATTGCAATCAACACACAACTCTCCTCCCATGCCCCTTCTACTTCTTAGAGAATAAATTTCAGAACTTTTTAATCTAGTCTTCATGATGAATACCAGATTAGGGATTTCCACAAAATCGAGCCTTAACAAGGCTCGAACTGCCCAGGGGCTCCCCAAACCCCGGCAGTTCCAACTTAATATTTTCATTACTGCAGGCGGTGTTGGACCTCCAACACCACCTCCGGTAATTTTGTCAATTCGTCCTCTTCATGTCCTTGAACTTTGCCTTTCTTATCTCCACTTCCTCCTGCTTCCACCGTGCCATCGATAATCATGACATCAACCAATTGTCTCTTTCCCATATCCATCAAAACATGCTCTTTAGTTTGTTTTGATATTGCCTTTTTTGTTGGTTATCTTCTAGACCACTTCTTTCTTTTGACAAGGGATTTCTGCTGATTTCTGACCTGCTCAACCTTCTTTGTGGATAGTTCAACCGCACTTAGGGATTTTGCAACCGCTTCGATTTCCAATCCCTTATTTATATTCTCTTATGTTGTCTCTCTTATCAGCTCTTGCGATCCTTTCACCCCTTCATTAGAAGCACCTAGTTTGTGTTGTTCAACCTCCCCTTCCTCCCCTTCCTTTCCTTTGCTGTGATTATCATATATACTTTGGCTCGATGAAATGCTGAACAAGATCTTGCTGCAGGAACTTGAGGTTGACTCCTTTCTTTTCTGATCTTCCACCACCCTTGGAAGTGGTGATGCTCTCAACCAAGTACCATAGGAAAGCTCTTGCTCCTCAAGATCTTCAAAAACCTTTTCGGACAAATCTCACATTGCCTCGCAGTCCTTTAACTGATGACCCATCCTACCACAGATGAAGCAGAAAGTTGGGAGACGCTCGTACTTGAAGTGTACCTGGAGATTTTTTCCTTGAATCTGACCACAGTTCCTCTTTTAAGGGGCAATTTTAGATCCAATTTCACATTAACTCTCAGAAATTTTCCAATCCGATGAGCTTCACGTTGGTCCGTCTCTAGGTATTCTCCTAAAATGCCACCCATTTTCTTTGCCATCGATTCTGATTTGAGCATCAGAGGAAGCTCGTATATGCGAACCCATAATCACTACAAGAAAACACTGTTTTAGCGTTGGCCATAAACCCTAGTTAAAACCAAAAAAACCGACGCTACAAGGGGTTAGCGTCAGCTTAGTGTCGGGGTCGAGGTGGAGTTTCCAAAGCTAGAAGTTAGTTACACTTAGCGTCGACCTTTATGCGACACTGGTATAGCGTCGGCTTTTTGGTTACGCTTAAGCAACGCTAAATAATGCCCCTAAACACGGCACAAATTACTGAGTTAGAGTCGGTTTTAATCGACGCTATGTAATGCCAGGTGTCATTTTTTGATTGAGTTGGCTTTCATCAAGGATATGTCCATGTCATCATATAGCGTCGGTCTTATGGCCGCCACTACAAAACTTAGTCTGCAATTATTTTGCTTTAGCGTCGGTGTCGTGGCCGACACTACTAGATTTAGCCAACACATTATTTTGCTTTAGCGTCGGTGTCGTGGCCGACACTACTAGATTTAGACAACAATTTATTTTGCTTTAGTGTCGGTGTCGTGGCCGACACTACTAGATTTAGCCAGCACATTATTTTGCTTTAGCGTCGGTGTCGTGACTGACACTACTAGATTTAGACAGCAAATTATTTTTCTTTAGCGTCGGTGTCGTGGCCGACACTACTAGATTTAGCCAGTACATTGTTTTATATTAGCATCGGTTTAGTGGCCGCCACTACTAGAATTAGACAGCATTTTGTTTTACTGTAGTGTCGGTATCGTGGCCGCCACTACTACATTTAGTCGGCAAAGTATTGATTTTTTTTATTGTAACTTGTTCTTATCAAAACCTGTTTATTATCGATTTAATCAATACGATTATCTATCTTAATCAAAACCTGATTGTTAATACGATACTGAATACAATCCTATACCATAACCTGACTCGGAATACATAATCTTTTGATATCCATATGAGATCCAAAACAAATTTACTTCAAAATACATAATCCCAATACATCAACATCAAAATACTAATGAGTTCCAAAATACACCAACATCAAAATACACCAACATCAAAATACTAATGAGTTCCAAAATACTGATAATCTCCTAAACGATCTACGTACTAATCATGATAACCAACATTAACTTCCTCATCATCATCCTCATAATCCTCCTCGTCCTGCAACATCCAAAATAAATAGTCACGAGTCAGAGACATAAAGATTCAAAATAAACAGACACTTCTAACCAATCATGCAAATGCAATAAAATACATATGTACATCAAAGACATTTCAATCGGTTTCAGCTTTGAATTAAAACACAATTGAAAGGGGAAACCATTATGTTAAACAGACAAAGAACATATTTAAGTATTTACAATATTACCTAAAATACTTATTCATCACCACATATCAGTTACATGTCTTCTTGTGCATGTTGCGTATGAACTTATGAATGTCAGCACTAGGATCAGAGCCCAAGCACAACAAAACTAAAATTCCAGCAACTGATTTTATGTCTATATTTACATGATAATGACTTGTTCATTACTCGCCATCAATCTCCTACCTCCCTTAATATTTTCAAAGTTTGATAAAAAATAATTAGTGCCAATAATTAGTAGCTAATTCCAAAAAAAATGTATTTTGAAGAATTATGTTTCTTCAACTATGTTACAATCAATATTTTCGATACGTGCAAAACTTAATCTATTCAAACCAAAGTTAAGAGATATTATTAAAACAGATGTTTATTAATAAGCTAGAGCTTTTTACCTAACTATGAAGGTAAATGCCTTAATGGTGCCAATTTATGTAAGATCACAGAGAAACATCAACAGAGTTTTTAAAATTGATGTTATGGCTCATGGCAAGTAAGCACAACGAGACCATGTTTTGATAAACAGCTAAACAAAGTGCTTTTAGCATAAAAACTTATCATAGGCTATCCGGTAGAGCTTATGGTAATAAGCTGTAAACTGTAATAACTTATAAACATGTCATAACTCATAAGTTTACCGAAACAATTCATTCAAAATCAAATTTTTCATCGCAGAAACAAACACATGCATAATCCCTCTAAAACAGTTTCGTAGTTTGTGTTAGATGAACTCAAGTAAGTCAAACCAAACAGACCCTATTGAAAAATACCAAGAGAACAAAACAAAAAAGAAATCAAATGCCAAATAAACAGCACAAAAATAAAACGTTTGAGCTATCATCAATCTTATTCTAGCAACTTAAACTAAGATAGGAACAATGCAGACACTTCTAACCAAGCATGCACACAATTCTAGAAACTTAAACGTTTGAGCTACCATTCCAAAAACCAATCACTTCTAACATAGAATCCCAATTGCAATGCAAGAAATCAGTCCACTCTTCCACACATGCAATTTGAATCACAATAGAATGTCATAACAAAATAGAACGTATCGAATCGTTATAATCAGGATGACCACTCATAGGAGCACTAGAAGGACCCGCCTGAAGAGAATGCAACATATCAAATTTCTTTGATAATTCATCAAATTTCTTTGCCAATTCATCTGTCTGCGCATTAGCCCGTGCAGCCTCTTCACGTGCAGTAGCAGCTTCAGCTCTGGCAGCCTCAATGCCTGGTTATCTGCTTCTCTATGTGGGTTTGTAATTGATACCTGTGTCAAGAAGTTCACTCTATATCTTATGTTACGCGCCAATTTTCCAGTTCCATAACACCGCCCCCATGTTTTACCCCCTGCAACTTCTTTCCAAATTTATATTCTTGTTGATCCTTCCACTTCATCACCAGCTTGTGTCAAACTACTGCAGAATTTTTCCTATAGACATTGATAACACAAACCAATCAATTAGTGAGCACACAAAATTCATGTAAGCATTACCAACAATAGCTCGATCAAATATGAACAAACAGTAAAGGTTTTGGATCAAAATCCCATATACGAAAGCAAGACAATACCGACACGATTCGGATCGAAACACAAACGACATGAAATTCATAACTATACAAAAATGTTCAAACAAAAGTGAGAATTGAAACTGTTCAAACAAATTCTATGTTTGTCCTAGTGACATATAACAAAGAATGTTAGCATAGATAAGTGGTATTAGTAACCCTAAATCCAATTGACAGTTAGTGGTTACAATATAACTTGAACACTTTAAAGGTACATTGGCAGAAAAGTAGCCATTATTATTATTATAGAGTCACCAATCAAACAAGCATTCTTGTAAGATATTTACTATATTAAAAATTATCCATAATCCATCACTCCATTTAAGAATTTACCTTTTAAAAAACCAAAACACAGTATTAGACAAGTTAGTTGATAGCAACAGAAAGCATTACTTCAATCACTTATTAGACAAAAATTAATTTATAGCAAGATAAAATGTTACCTCCGGTGTTACTCAAGCTTAAACATGAAGAGATTATACATACAGTAACACATATGTACCAGAATCTTAAACTTAAGAAAATATTGCATACTCATGCATGATTATAGCATTTCATAAATTAATTTCATTTCAAAATACCACAACATTTAGCAAACATAAAACAATAGTTGCATGAGCCTAAAAGCATAATTTACATGATTATTCATATATTGAAATATTGTAATTTATGATCCACTTCATGCAAGCACTGTTTCTTGAAGTACCCTATCCCTCCTTCGTTTAAAAACTGAGGTCGATTCATCGCTTTATTGACAAACTCTTCAACTCCACTAATAAATTCATCTTTCAAACTATACATATCGGAGTTTACTCTATCATACATCCAACTTCGATCCATTCTCTACATAAAAAACAAATATAAGTTTCTAATCTTCATTTGTTCAATTGACTTTTATGTTTAGGAAGCCACACTCCAACCGCAAATATAATCATTGTATAAGAAACTAATTTAATCTAAGAAACTAACTTAATTAAGCACCGTATAAGAAACTAACTTAATTAAGCACCGTATAAGAATATCATCTTAATCGGACAACTAACTTAATCCAAATTACAAATTTATTGGCTAAATAACTATAAGACTATTATCTCTTTTTTCTACTGAACTTGTATCCAATAAAAGAAAGGAAAAAACACAACAAAACCATAGGGTTACCAAACATATTTTAAATATAATAGAAGGAAAAATTAACAATTTTATTCAAGACTTGAAAGTTGAAAGAGTAGCATAAAAACAATGCCTAGGTTACTTTCAATTTCTTTCTTCCTTTCAAAGAAGAAAACCCATAACTTATTAATTCAACAACATGTCCATGTGAAAACATTTCCAAAAACATATGAGTCACCAGTAGCTTACAGTAACTTAAAATCTTTATTATATGAGATACTAATCATTCCTAGCATAAAACAAAAGCAAATGGATCAATGAAAGTAAAATGTATGTAACTATCATTTCTTGCTACTTCAATCATATACATTCTTATATGTAATTAATTTATGACATGAGGATGAGAATTCAACAGAAAGTGAACTACCTCTTGGTAAGCAGAGAGGATGAAGACGGGGGCGAATAGGACTCTTTCGAGAAAATAAACGACTCACGTCCACTGCTACATGTAAAGGCACCCAAAACACATTAGACACCAAAATAATTAAGAGATAATTAAGAAATGACAAAGAAGAGAAACGACCATATAAACCATAACAAAGAAATCTATCTTGTCAAGTAAGGAAGAGAAACCTAAACTACTTATCCTTACAAAAAGGGTTAACTTCAAATGAATTCAAAAGATATGTAGCTTACCACATAATCAACTTAACGAAATTCAAGTTTTAAATATCATTCCAAATTCAAGTTTTAAAAATCATAAATGCAACAAGGAAATTTTACTCTCATTTAGATAACAAAAGAGAGAAATGAGAAAAAGGTAGAAATCGCAAAAGTAGATGATGCTGAAAATTCCTTAGTGAATGTCATTGTCGAAAAACAACAAGAGAAAAGCAAAATTTATACAAAATTTATAAACGATTTTTTTAAATGATTTCCACACAAACTTTCAAGTCCACTATACTCTCCACAGTCAACATTAACATTTTTTATACAAGCAAACACAAAAAGAAAAATGCATAATAAGAGAGGTTATTAAAGTTCGAGCGTTAGGAAAATAACGGAATTGAAACTGGCGGCAATAAAAGAGAGTAAAATCCAAAAATGCATTTACGAGAGTGCGAAAGAGACAAAAGAGAAGAAGAATAATAATAATTATACCGTAGAAGAAGAAGATCGAATAATTTGAAGGCAACAATGGCATTATTGAAGTGAAAGAGAATTTGAAAAGTCTAACTAAGTTCTATTGGAGTTATTGTAACTAACAGTTGATTAGTTACATTCTGTTACAAACAGAGACAAGTCTAACTAACTATAAATATAAAATACTCTACCCACATTTTTGTTATTCATCATTTCGCATCAGATTCACAAAAATTCTAACTATGTTCTAATCAACTGTTAGTTAGAATTTGAAAGCAAAATCATAAATACAAACGGAGAAATTCTTGATAGAAAAGACAAGAAGAACAAGAGCTGGGAATAAGGCACTGATGCAGCGTTGTTTGGATGACAGAAGACACACTTACCTCTAAATTTGAGGATAAGTTTAATCCACCAGCAGTGAGACTGCGAACTCTATGTCCCCTAAGTTTCAATCTCTGATAAAACATCAATGTGATTCAGAATTAGATATTAAAAGGGGCTTAAAGCTTCATTACAATATAATTCAAGCAAGGCTTCATCAATTCTATCCATATTAGTAAATTTCATAATCAAAACAAAACAGGAAATGAAACAACTGGTGAGAAAAGAGACAAGGGGATTGCAGGTAAGGGGAAAGAGACTCAAGTTGCACAGGTAATAAATTTTAGTCTTGGACTAACAAAGAAACATGTAAAAAATTAGTAGCTTGTGTTGTTGAACTTAATTAGGATATATGTTTGTGTAACTTTGTGTTGCAGATACTGATAAGGTTTCCAAATGGGGAAAAAAGAGAACATATTTTCCTATACACTGACAAAATTCAGACCATTTTCTCATACATTGATTCATTAGGTTTGTCTGGACTTGGGAACTTTAGACTGGTATCAAATTTTTCTAAAAGAGTTTATGGTGTTGATCAAATGAGAATGACTCTCAAAGATGCTGGGGAATACAAATATACATATAAGCCAATGTGATAGGCCAAAATATGCAGGGGAAGCCCATATATGTAAACTTTAAATAGGGGCTATAGTACTTTTACAAAACCATATTCTGTATGTATACAAGAACAAAATATCAATTAGACAAGTAAACATGAACAAAAGCAGCATGTCCCTTAGTGGAAATGTTTTGGGATAGACTTTATCGAATCAACAAACGAATCTAACAACATCAAATAAAAAGATATCTCAATATTTAGGCTTCTATGAAGCATGGACACCGGACACGACATCGACACATCAACACCGTAATAAATTGAAACATGAGTAAATTAAATGTAATCACAAGTGTCGGCGTCGTGTCGCTGTCGGTGCCCGACACTGACATGGACACATTTACGTCTATTGTGCATATTGAGAAATAATGCATAAATCTATTTTTCTTGTGCAACAAGACAGAACTTAGCAGCGGAATGATGTTCAATACTTGTTCCCTTTAGACTTTCAAACAGAGTTAATCTCAAATGAATTGCTCAATTCAAAGATGCAGACATGTTTTAAAAACAAATAAAACAAATATAGATCTACAAACTTCTAAGCAAAGTGCAAAGCGATAGTGTGTGTTTTATTTTGACTATTTCATTCCCATATAAAAGGGACTATTGGTGTTGACTATTTCATTCCCATATAAAAGGGACTATTGGTGTTAAGTCGCATCAATAAACTCATTTAAATGAAAATAAATCTATAAACTGATCTTAAGTCTAGCCATCTTATCTCACTTCTTTATAACTATTTATAACTGCCAATAACTGCTTTTTATTTGTTCACCAATTTCGCAATTTTGAATGTGCTGCATACAAGAATTGTATAGGGCCGTACAGGGTTTAGTTTTCTTATATCTTATCATTCTCACTTATCAAAAAACAAACCATCTTATGTAAATTCTTAACCAGTGTTATCAAATATCCGCCATTGTCGCGCTATGGCGGATATACGTAGCGGTTTTTGGGCTCGCCGATATTAATATTAACAAAGTATTAACAGTTAGTTTAGCAAAACAAATAAGCAATCAACATCATTCACTAATTAACCATATTAACCGCCCCCATGTTTTACCCCCTGCAGCTTCTTTCCAAATTTATATTCTTGTTGATCCTTCCACTTCATCACCAACTTGTGTCAAACTACTGCAGAATTTTTCCTATAGACATTGATAACACAAACCAATCAATTAGTGAGCACACAAAATTCATGTAAGCATTACCAACAATAGCTCGATCAAATATGAACAAATAGTAAAGGTTTTGGATCAAAATCCCATATACGAAAGCAAGACAATACCGACACGATTCGGATCGAAACACAAACGACATGAAATTCATAACTATACAAAAATGTTCAAACAAAAGTGAGAATTGAAACTGTTCAAACAAATTCTATGTTTGTCCTAGTGACATATAACAAAGAATGTTAGCATAGATAAGTGGTATTAGTAACCCTAAATCCAATTGACAGTTAGTGGTTACAATATAACTTGAACACTTTAAAGGTACATTGGCAGAAAAGTAGCCATTATTATTATAATAGAGTCACCAATCAAACAAGCATTCTTGTAAGATATTTACTATATTAAAAATTATCCATAATCCATCACTCCATTTAAGAATTTACCTTTTAAAAAACCAAAACACAGTATTAGACAAGTTAGTTGATAGCAACAGAAAGCATTACTTCAATCACTTATTAGACAAAAATTAATTTATAGCAAGATAAAATGTTACCTCCGGTGTTACTCAAGCTTAAACATGAAGAGATTATACATACAGTAACACATATGTACCAGAATCTTAAACTTAAGAAAATATTGCATACTCATGCATGATTATAGCATTTCATAAATTAATTTCGTTTCAAAATACCACAACATTTAGCAAACATAAAACAATAGTTGCATGAGCCTAAAAGCATAATTTACATGATTATTCATATATTGAAATATTGTAATTTATGATCCACTTCATGCAAGCACTGTTTCTTGAAGTACCCTATCCCTCCTTCGTTTAAAAACTGAGGTCGATTCATCGCTTTATTGACAAACTCTTCAACTCCACTAATAAATTCATCTTTCAAACTATACCTATCGGAGTTTACTCTATCATACATCCAACTTCGATCCATTCTCTACATAAAAAACAAATATAAGTTTCTAATCTTCATTTGTTCAATTGACTTTTATGTTTAGGAAACCACACTCCAACCGCAAATATAATCATTGTATAAGAAACTAATTTAATCTAAGAAACTAACTTAATTAAGCACCGTATAAGAAACTAACTTAATTAAGCACCGTATAAGAATATCATCTTAATTGGACAACTAACTTAATCCAAATTACAAATTTATTGGCTAAATAACTATAAGACTATTATCTCTTTTTTCTACTGAACTTGTATCCAATAAAAGAAAGGAAAAAACACAACAAAACCATAGGGTTACCAAACATATTTTAAATATAATAGAAGGAAAAATTAACAATTTTATTCAAGACTTGAAAGTTGAAAGAGTAGCATAAAAACAATGCCTAGGTTACTTTCAATTTCTTTCTTCCTTTCAAAGAAGAAAACCCATAACTTATTAATTCAACAACATGTCCATGTGAAAACATTTCCAAAAACATATGAGTCACCAGTAGCTTACAGTAACTTAATCTTTATTATATGATATACTAATCATTCCTAGCATAAAACAAAAGCAAATGGATCAATGAAAGTAAAATGTATGTAACTATCATTTCTTGCTACTTCAATCATAGACATTCTTATATGTAATTAATTTATGACATGAGGATGAGAATTCAACAGAAAGTGAACTACCTCTTGGTAAGCAGAGAGGATGAAGACGGGGGCGAATAGGACTCTTTCGAGAAAATAAACGACTCACGTCCACTGCTACATGTAAAGGCACCCAAAACACATTAGACACCAAAATAATTAAGAGATAATTAAGAAATGACAAAGAAGAGAAACGATCATATAAACCATAACAAAGAAATCTATCTTGTCAAGTAAGGAAGAGAAACCTAAACTACTTATCCTTACAAAAAGGGTTAACTTCAAATGAATTCAAAAGATATGTAGCTTACCACATAATCAACTTAACCAAATTCAAGTTTTAAATATCATTCCAAATTCAAGTTTTAAAAATCATAAATGCAACAAGGAAATTTTACTCTCATTCAGATAACAAAAGAGAGAAATGAGAAAAAGGTAGAAATCGCAAAAGTAGATGATGCTGAAAATTCCTTAGTGAATGTCATTGTGGAAAAACAACAAGAGAAAAGCAAAATTTATACAAAATTTATAAACGATTTTTTTAAATGATTTCCACACAAACTTTCAAGTCCACTATACTCTCCACAGTCAACATTAACATTTTTTATACAAGCAAACACAAAAAGAAAAATGCATAATAAGAGAGGTTATTAAAGTTTGAGCGTTAGGAAAATAACGGAATTGAAACTGGCGGCAATAAAAGAGAGTAAAATCCAAAAATGCATTTACGAGAGTGCGAAAGAGACAAAAGAGAAGAAGAATAATAATAATTATACCGTAGAAGAAGAAGATCGAATAATTTGAAGGCAACAATGGCATTATTGAAGTGAAAGAGAATTTGAAAAGTCTAACTAAGTTCTATTGGAGTTATTGTAACTAACAGTTGATTAGTTACATTCTGTTACAAACAGAGACAAGTCTAACTAACTATAAATATAAAATACTCTACCCACATTTTTGTTATTCATCATTTCGCATCAGATTCACAAAAATTCTAACTATGTTCTAATCAACTGTTAGTTAGAATTTGAAAGCAAAATCATAAATACAAACGGAGAAATTCTTGATAGAAAAGACAAGAAGAACAAGAGCTGGGAATAAGGCACTGATGCAGCGTTGTTTGGATGACAGAAGACACACTTACCTCTAAATTTGAGGATAAGTTTAATCCACCAGCAGTGAGACTGCGAACTCTATGTCCCCTAAGTTTCAATCTCTGATAAAACATCAATGTGATTCAGAATTAGATATTAAAAGGGGCTTAAAGCTTCATTACAATATAATTCAAGCAAGGCTTCATCAATTCTATCCATATTAGTAAATTTCATAATCAAAACAAAACAGGAAATGAAACAACTGGTGAGAAAAGAGACAAGGGGATTGCAGGTAAGGGGAAAGAGACTCAAGTTGCACAGGTAATAAATTTTAGTCTTGGACTAACAAAGAAACATGTAAAAAATTAGTAGCTTGTGTTGTTGAACTTAATTAGGATATATGTTTGTGTAACTTTGTGTTGCAGATACTGATAAGGTTTCCAAATGGGGAAAAAAGAGAACATATTTTCCTATACACTGACAAAATTCAGACCATTTTCTCATACATTGATTCATTAGGTTTGTCTGGACTTGGGAACTTTAGACTGGTATCAAATTTTTCTAAAAGAGTTTATGGTGTTGATCAAATGAGAATGACTCTCAAAGATGCTGGGGAATACAAATATACATATAAGCCAATGTGATAGGCCAAAATATGCAGGGGAAGCCCATATATGTAAACTTTAAATAGGGGCTATAGTACTTTTACAAAACCATATTCTGTATGTATACAAGAACAAAATATCAATTAGACAAGTAAACATGAACAAAAGCAGCATGTCCCTTAGTGGAAATGTTTTGGGATAGACTTTATCGAATCAACAAACGAATCTAACAACATCAAATAAAAAGATATCTCAATATTTAGGCTTCTATGAAGCATGGACACCGGACACGACATCGACACATCAACACCGTAATAAATTGAAACATGAGTAAATTAAATGTAATCACAAGTGTCGGCGTCGTGTCGCTGTCGGTGCCCGACACTGACATGGACACATTTACGTCTATTGTGCATATTGAGAAATAATGCATAAATCTATTTTTCTTGTGCAACAAGACAGAACTTAGCAGCGGAATGATGTTCAATACTTGTTCCCTTTAGACTTTCAAACAGAGTTAATCTCAAATGAATTGCTCAATTCAAAGATGCAGACATGTTTTAAAAACAAATAAAACAAATATAGATCTACAAACTTCTAAGCAAAGTGCAAAGCGATAGTGTGTGTTTTATTTTGACTATTTCATTCCCATATAAAAGGGACTATTGGTGTTGACTATTTCATTCCCATATAAAAGGGACTATTGGTGTTAAGTCGCATCAATAAACTCATTTAAATGAAAATAAATCTATAAACTGATCTTAAGTCTAGCCATCTTATCTCACTTCTTTATAACTATTTATAACTGCCAATAACTGCTTTTTATTTGTTCACCAATTTCGCAATTTTGAATGTGCTGCATACAAGAATTGTATAGGGCCGTACAGGGTTTAGTTTTCTTATATCTTATCATTCTCACTTATCAAAAAACAAACCATCTTATGTAAATTCTTAACCAGTGTTATCAAATATCCGCCATTGTCGCGCTATGGCGGATATACTTAGCGGTTTTTGGGCTCGCCGATATTAATATTAACAAAGTATTAACAGTTAGTTTAGCAAAACAAATAAGCAATCAACATCATTCACTAATTAACCATATTAACCGCCCCCATGTTTTACCCCCTGCAGCTTCTTTCCAAATTTATATTCTTGTTGATCCTTCCACTTCATCACCAACTTGTGTCAAACTACTGCAGAATTTTTCCTATAGACATTGATAACACAAACCAATCAATTAGTGAGCACACAAAATTCATGTAAGCATTACCAACAATAGCTCGATCAAATATGAACAAATAGTAAAGGTTTTGGATCAAAATCCCATATACGAAAGCAAGACAATACCGACACGATTCGGATCGAAACACAAACGACATGAAATTCATAACTATACAAAAATGTTCAAACAAAAGTGAGAATTGAAACTGTTCAAACAAATTCTATGTTTGTCCTAGTGACATATAACAAAGAATGTTAGCATAGATAAGTGGTATTAGTAACCCTAAATCCAATTGACAGTTAGTGGTTACAATATAACTTGAACACTTTAAAGGTACATTGGCAGAAAAGTAGCCATTATTATTATAATAGAGTCACCAATCAAACAAGCATTCTTGTAAGATATTTACTATATTAAAAATTATCCATAATCCATCACTCCATTTAAGAATTTACCTTTTAAAAAACCAAAACACAGTATTAGACAAGTTAGTTGATAGCAACAGAAAGCATTACTTCAATCACTTATTAGACAAAAATTAATTTATAGCAAGATAAAATGTTACCTCCGGTGTTACTCAAGCTTAAACATGAAGAGATTATACATACAGTAACACATATGTACCAGAATCTTAAACTTAAGAAAATATTGCATACTCATGCATGATTATAGCATTTCATAAATTAATTTCGTTTCAAAATACCACAACATTTAGCAAACATAAAACAATAGTTGCATGAGCCTAAAAGCATAATTTACATGATTATTCATATATTGAAATATTGTAATTTATGATCCACTTCATGCAAGCACTGTTTCTTGAAGTACCCTATCCCTCCTTCGTTTAAAAACTGAGGTCGATTCATCGCTTTATTGACAAACTCTTCAACTCCACTAATAAATTCATCTTTCAAACTATACCTATCGGAGTTTACTCTATCATACATCCAACTTCGATCCATTCTCTACATAAAAAACAAATATAAGTTTCTAATCTTCATTTGTTCAATTGACTTTTATGTTTAGGAAACCACACTCCAACCGCAAATATAATCATTGTATAAGAAACTAATTTAATCTAAGAAACTAACTTAATTAAGCACCGTATAAGAAACTAACTTAATTAAGCACCGTATAAGAATATCATCTTAATCGGACAACTAACTTAATCCAAATTACAAATTTATTGGCTAAATAACTATAAGACTATTATCTCTTTTTTCTACTGAACTTGTATCCAATAAAAGAAAGGAAAAAACACAACAAAACCATAGGGTTACCAAACATATTTTAAATATAATAGAAGGAAAAATTAACAATTTTATTCAAGACTTGAAAGTTGAAAGAGTAGCATAAAAACAATGCCTAGGTTACTTTCAATTTCTTTCTTCCTTTCAAAGAAGAAAACCCATAACTTATTAATTCAACAACATGTCCATGTGAAAACATTTCCAAAAACATATGAGTCACCAGTAGCTTACAGTAACTTAATCTTTATTATATGATATACTAATCATTCCTAGCATAAAACAAAAGCAAATGGATCAATGAAAGTAAAATGTATGTAACTATCATTTCTTGCTACTTCAATCATAGACATTCTTATATGTAATTAATTTATGACATGAGGATGAGAATTCAACAGAAAGTGAACTACCTCTTGGTAAGCAGAGAGGATGAAGACGGGGGCGAATAGGACTCTTTCGAGAAAATAAACGACTCACGTCCACTGCTACATGTAAAGGCACCCAAAACACATTAGACACCAAAATAATTAAGAGATAATTAAGAAATGACAAAGAAGAGAAACGATCATATAAACCATAACAAAGAAATCTATCTTGTCAAGTAAGGAAGAGAAACCTAAACTACTTATCCTTACAAAAAGGGTTAACTTCAAATGAATTCAAAAGATATGTAGCTTACCACATAATCAACTTAACCAAATTCAAGTTTTAAATATCATTCCAAATTCAAGTTTTAAAAATCATAAATGCAACAAGGAAATTTTACTCTCATTCAGATAACAAAAGAGAGAAATGAGAAAAAGGTAGAAATCGCAAAAGTAGATGATGCTGAAAATTCCTTAGTGAATGTCATTGTGGAAAAACAACAAGAGAAAAGCAAAATTTATACAAAATTTATAAACGATTTTTTTAAATGATTTCCACACAAACTTTCAAGTCCACTATACTCTCCACAGTCAACATTAACATTTTTTATACAAGCAAACACAAAAAGAAAAATGCATAATAAGAGAGGTTATTAAAGTTTGAGCGTTAGGAAAATAACGGAATTGAAACTGGCGGCAATAAAAGAGAGTAAAATCCAAAAATGCATTTACGAGAGTGCGAAAGAGACAAAAGAGAAGAAGAATAATAATAATTATACCGTAGAAGAAGAAGATCGAATAATTTGAAGGCAACAATGGCATTATTGAAGTGAAAGAGAATTTGAAAAGTCTAACTAAGTTCTATTGGAGTTATTGTAACTAACAGTTGATTAGTTACATTCTGTTACAAACAGAGACAAGTCTAACTAACTATAAATATAAAATACTCTACCCACATTTTTGTTATTCATCATTTCGCATCAGATTCACAAAAATTCTAACTATGTTCTAATCAACTGTTAGTTAGAATTTGAAAGCAAAATCATAAATACAAACGGAGAAATTCTTGATAGAAAAGACAAGAAGAACAAGAGCTGGGAATAAGGCACTGATGCAGCGTTGTTTGGATGACAGAAGACACACTTACCTCTAAATTTGAGGATAAGTTTAATCCACCAGCAGTGAGACTGCGAACTCTATGTCCCCTAAGTTTCAATCTCTGATAAAACATCAATGTGATTCAGAATTAGATATTAAAAGGGGCTTAAAGCTTCATTACAATATAATTCAAGCAAGGCTTCATCAATTCTATCCATATTAGTAAATTTCATAATCAAAACAAAACAGGAAATGAAACAACTGGTGAGAAAAGAGACAAGGGGATTGCAGGTAAGGGGAAAGAGACTCAAGTTGCACAGGTAATAAATTTTAGTCTTGGACTAACAAAGAAACATGTAAAAAATTAGTAGCTTGTGTTGTTGAACTTAATTAGGATATATGTTTGTGTAACTTTGTGTTGCAGATACTGATAAGGTTTCCAAATGGGGAAAAAAGAGAACATATTTTCCTATACACTGACAAAATTCAGACCATTTTCTCATACATTGATTCATTAGGTTTGTCTGGACTTGGGAACTTTAGACTGGTATCAAATTTTTCTAAAAGAGTTTATGGTGTTGATCAAATGAGAATGACTCTCAAAGATGCTGGGGAATACAAATATACATATAAGCCAATGTGATAGGCCAAAATATGCAGGGGAAGCCCATATATGTAAACTTTAAATAGGGGCTATAGTACTTTTACAAAACCATATTCTGTATGTATACAAGAACAAAATATCAATTAGACAAGTAAACATGAACAAAAGCAGCATGTCCCTTAGTGGAAATGTTTTGGGATAGACTTTATCGAATCAACAAACGAATCTAACAACATCAAATAAAAAGATATCTCAATATTTAGGCTTCTATGAAGCATGGACACCGGACACGACATCGACACATCAACACCGTAATAAATTGAAACATGAGTAAATTAAATGTAATCACAAGTGTCGGCGTCGTGTCGCTGTCGGTGCCCGACACTGACATGGACACATTTACGTCTATTGTGCATATTGAGAAATAATGCATAAATCTATTTTTCTTGTGCAACAAGACAGAACTTAGCAGCGGAATGATGTTCAATACTTGTTCCCTTTAGACTTTCAAACAGAGTTAATCTCAAATGAATTGCTCAATTCAAAGATGCAGACATGTTTTAAAAACAAATAAAACAAATATAGATCTACAAACTTCTAAGCAAAGTGCAAAGCGATAGTGTGTGTTTTATTTTGACTATTTCATTCCCATATAAAAGGGACTATTGGTGTTGACTATTTCATTCCCATATAAAAGGGACTATTGGTGTTAAGTCGCATCAATAAACTCATTTAAATGAAAATAAATCTATAAACTGATCTTAAGTCTAGCCATCTTATCTCACTTCTTTATAACTATTTATAACTGCCAATAACTGCTTTTTATTTGTTCACCAATTTCGCAATTTTGAATGTGCTGCATACAAGAATTGTATAGGGCCGTACAGGGTTTAGTTTTCTTATATCTTATCATTCTCACTTATCAAAAAACAAACCATCTTATGTAAATTCTTAACCAGTGTTATCAAATATCCGCCATTGTCGCGCTATGGCGGATATACGTAGCGGTTTTTGGGCTCGCCGATATTAATATTAACAAAGTATTAACAGTTAGTTTAGCAAAACAAATAAGCAATCAACATCATTCACTAATTAACCATATTAACCGCCCCCATGTTTTACCCCCTGCAGCTTCTTTCCAAATTTATATTCTTGTTGATCCTTCCACTTCATCACCAACTTGTGTCAAACTACTGCAGAATTTTTCCTATAGACATTGATAACACAAACCAATCAATTAGTGAGCACACAAAATTCATGTAAGCATTACCAACAATAGCTCGATCAAATATGAACAAATAGTAAAGGTTTTGGATCAAAATCCCATATACGAAAGCAAGACAATACCGACACGATTCGGATCGAAACACAAACGACATGAAATTCATAACTATACAAAAATGTTCAAACAAAAGTGAGAATTGAAACTGTTCAAACAAATTCTATGTTTGTCCTAGTGACATATAACAAAGAATGTTAGCATAGATAAGTGGTATTAGTAACCCTAAATCCAATTGACAGTTAGTGGTTACAATATAACTTGAACACTTTAAAGGTACATTGGCAGAAAAGTAGCCATTATTATTATAATAGAGTCACCAATCAAACAAGCATTCTTGTAAGATATTTACTATATTAAAAATTATCCATAATCCATCACTCCATTTAAGAATTTACCTTTTAAAAAACCAAAACACAGTATTAGACAAGTTAGTTGATAGCAACAGAAAGCATTACTTCAATCACTTATTAGACAAAAATTAATTTATAGCAAGATAAAATGTTACCTCCGGTGTTACTCAAGCTTAAACATGAAGAGATTATACATACAGTAACACATATGTACCAGAATCTTAAACTTAAGAAAATATTGCATACTCATGCATGATTATAGCATTTCATAAATTAATTTCGTTTCAAAATACCACAACATTTAGCAAACATAAAACAATAGTTGCATGAGCCTAAAAGCATAATTTACATGATTATTCATATATTGAAATATTGTAATTTATGATCCACTTCATGCAAGCACTGTTTCTTGAAGTACCCTATCCCTCCTTCGTTTAAAAACTGAGGTCGATTCATCGCTTTATTGACAAACTCTTCAACTCCACTAATAAATTCATCTTTCAAACTATACCTATCGGAGTTTACTCTATCATACATCCAACTTCGATCCATTCTCTACATAAAAAACAAATATAAGTTTCTAATCTTCATTTGTTCAATTGACTTTTATGTTTAGGAAACCACACTCCAACCGCAAATATAATCATTGTATAAGAAACTAATTTAATCTAAGAAACTAACTTAATTAAGCACCGTATAAGAAACTAACTTAATTAAGCACCGTATAAGAATATCATCTTAATCGGACAACTAACTTAATCCAAATTACAAATTTATTGGCTAAATAACTATAAGACTATTATCTCTTTTTTCTACTGAACTTGTATCCAATAAAAGAAAGGAAAAAACACAACAAAACCATAGGGTTACCAAACATATTTTAAATATAATAGAAGGAAAAATTAACAATTTTATTCAAGACTTGAAAGTTGAAAGAGTAGCATAAAAACAATGCCTAGGTTACTTTCAATTTCTTTCTTCCTTTCAAAGAAGAAAACCCATAACTTATTAATTCAACAACATGTCCATGTGAAAACATTTCCAAAAACATATGAGTCACCAGTAGCTTACAGTAACTTAATCTTTATTATATGATATACTAATCATTCCTAGCATAAAACAAAAGCAAATGGATCAATGAAAGTAAAATGTATGTAACTATCATTTCTTGCTACTTCAATCATAGACATTCTTATATGTAATTAATTTATGACATGAGGATGAGAATTCAACAGAAAGTGAACTACCTCTTGGTAAGCAGAGAGGATGAAGACGGGGGCGAATAGGACTCTTTCGAGAAAATAAACGACTCACGTCCACTGCTACATGTAAAGGCACCCAAAACACATTAGACACCAAAATAATTAAGAGATAATTAAGAAATGACAAAGAAGAGAAACGATCATATAAACCATAACAAAGAAATCTATCTTGTCAAGTAAGGAAGAGAAACCTAAACTACTTATCCTTACAAAAAGGGTTAACTTCAAATGAATTCAAAAGATATGTAGCTTACCACATAATCAACTTAACCAAATTCAAGTTTTAAATATCATTCCAAATTCAAGTTTTAAAAATCATAAATGCAACAAGGAAATTTTACTCTCATTCAGATAACAAAAGAGAGAAATGAGAAAAAGGTAGAAATCGCAAAAGTAGATGATGCTGAAAATTCCTTAGTGAATGTCATTGTGGAAAAACAACAAGAGAAAAGCAAAATTTATACAAAATTTATAAACGATTTTTTTAAATGATTTCCACACAAACTTTCAAGTCCACTATACTCTCCACAGTCAACATTAACATTTTTTATACAAGCAAACACAAAAAGAAAAATGCATAATAAGAGAGGTTATTAAAGTTTGAGCGTTAGGAAAATAACGGAATTGAAACTGGCGGCAATAAAAGAGAGTAAAATCCAAAAATGCATTTACGAGAGTGCGAAAGAGACAAAAGAGAAGAAGAATAATAATAATTATACCGTAGAAGAAGAAGATCGAATAATTTGAAGGCAACAATGGCATTATTGAAGTGAAAGAGAATTTGAAAAGTCTAACTAAGTTCTATTGGAGTTATTGTAACTAACAGTTGATTAGTTACATTCTGTTACAAACAGAGACAAGTCTAACTAACTATAAATATAAAATACTCTACCCACATTTTTGTTATTCATCATTTCGCATCAGATTCACAAAAATTCTAACTATGTTCTAATCAACTGTTAGTTAGAATTTGAAAGCAAAATCATAAATACAAACGGAGAAATTCTTGATAGAAAAGACAAGAAGAACAAGAGCTGGGAATAAGGCACTGATGCAGCGTTGTTTGGATGACAGAAGACACACTTACCTCTAAATTTGAGGATAAGTTTAATCCACCAGCAGTGAGACTGCGAACTCTATGTCCCCTAAGTTTCAATCTCTGATAAAACATCAATGTGATTCAGAATTAGATATTAAAAGGGGCTTAAAGCTTCATTACAATATAATTCAAGCAAGGCTTCATCAATTCTATCCATATTAGTAAATTTCATAATCAAAACAAAACAGGAAATGAAACAACTGGTGAGAAAAGAGACAAGGGGATTGCAGGTAAGGGGAAAGAGACTCAAGTTGCACAGGTAATAAATTTTAGTCTTGGACTAACAAAGAAACATGTAAAAAATTAGTAGCTTGTGTTGTTGAACTTAATTAGGATATATGTTTGTGTAACTTTGTGTTGCAGATACTGATAAGGTTTCCAAATGGGGAAAAAAGAGAACATATTTTCCTATACACTGACAAAATTCAGACCATTTTCTCATACATTGATTCATTAGGTTTGTCTGGACTTGGGAACTTTAGACTGGTATCAAATTTTTCTAAAAGAGTTTATGGTGTTGATCAAATGAGAATGACTCTCAAAGATGCTGGGGAATACAAATATACATATAAGCCAATGTGATAGGCCAAAATATGCAGGGGAAGCCCATATATGTAAACTTTAAATAGGGGCTATAGTACTTTTACAAAACCATATTCTGTATGTATACAAGAACAAAATATCAATTAGACAAGTAAACATGAACAAAAGCAGCATGTCCCTTAGTGGAAATGTTTTGGGATAGACTTTATCGAATCAACAAACGAATCTAACAACATCAAATAAAAAGATATCTCAATATTTAGGCTTCTATGAAGCATGGACACCGGACACGACATCGACACATCAACACCGTAATAAATTGAAACATGAGTAAATTAAATGTAATCACAAGTGTCGGCGTCGTGTCGCTGTCGGTGCCCGACACTGACATGGACACATTTACGTCTATTGTGCATATTGAGAAATAATGCATAAATCTATTTTTCTTGTGCAACAAGACAGAACTTAGCAGCGGAATGATGTTCAATACTTGTTCCCTTTAGACTTTCAAACAGAGTTAATCTCAAATGAATTGCTCAATTCAAAGATGCAGACATGTTTTAAAAACAAATAAAACAAATATAGATCTACAAACTTCTAAGCAAAGTGCAAAGCGATAGTGTGTGTTTTATTTTGACTATTTCATTCCCATATAAAAGGGACTATTGGTGTTGACTATTTCATTCCCATATAAAAGGGACTATTGGTGTTAAGTCGCATCAATAAACTCATTTAAATGAAAATAAATCTATAAACTGATCTTAAGTCTAGCCATCTTATCTCACTTCTTTATAACTATTTATAACTGCCAATAACTGCTTTTTATTTGTTCACCAATTTCGCAATTTTGAATGTGCTGCATACAAGAATTGTATAGGGCCGTACAGGGTTTAGTTTTCTTATATCTTATCATTCTCACTTATCAAAAAACAAACCATCTTATGTAAATTCTTAACCAGTGTTATCAAATATCCGCCATTGTCGCGCTATGGCGGATATACTTAGCGGTTTTTGGGCTCGCCGATATTAATATTAACAAAGTATTAACAGTTAGTTTAGCAAAACAAATAAGCAATCAACATCATTCACTAATTAACCATATTAACCGCCCCCATGTTTTACCCCCTGCAGCTTCTTTCCAAATTTATATTCTTGTTGATCCTTCCACTTCATCACCAACTTGTGTCAAACTACTGCAGAATTTTTCCTATAGACATTGATAACACAAACCAATCAATTAGTGAGCACACAAAATTCATGTAAGCATTACCAACAATAGCTCGATCAAATATGAACAAATAGTAAAGGTTTTGGATCAAAATCCCATATACGAAAGCAAGACAATACCGACACGATTCGGATCGAAACACAAACGACATGAAATTCATAACTATACAAAAATGTTCAAACAAAAGTGAGAATTGAAACTGTTCAAACAAATTCTATGTTTGTCCTAGTGACATATAACAAAGAATGTTAGCATAGATAAGTGGTATTAGTAACCCTAAATCCAATTGACAGTTAGTGGTTACAATATAACTTGAACACTTTAAAGGTACATTGGCAGAAAAGTAGCCATTATTATTATAATAGAGTCACCAATCAAACAAGCATTCTTGTAAGATATTTACTATATTAAAAATTATCCATAATCCATCACTCCATTTAAGAATTTACCTTTTAAAAAACCAAAACACAGTATTAGACAAGTTAGTTGATAGCAACAGAAAGCATTACTTCAATCACTTATTAGACAAAAATTAATTTATAGCAAGATAAAATGTTACCTCCGGTGTTACTCAAGCTTAAACATGAAGAGATTATACATACAGTAACACATATGTACCAGAATCTTAAACTTAAGAAAATATTGCATACTCATGCATGATTATAGCATTTCATAAATTAATTTCGTTTCAAAATACCACAACATTTAGCAAACATAAAACAATAGTTGCATGAGCCTAAAAGCATAATTTACATGATTATTCATATATTGAAATATTGTAATTTATGATCCACTTCATGCAAGCACTGTTTCTTGAAGTACCCTATCCCTCCTTCGTTTAAAAACTGAGGTCGATTCATCGCTTTATTGACAAACTCTTCAACTCCACTAATAAATTCATCTTTCAAACTATACCTATCGGAGTTTACTCTATCATACATCCAACTTCGATCCATTCTCTACATAAAAAACAAATATAAGTTTCTAATCTTCATTTGTTCAATTGACTTTTATGTTTAGGAAACCACACTCCAACCGCAAATATAATCATTGTATAAGAAACTAATTTAATCTAAGAAACTAACTTAATTAAGCACCGTATAAGAAACTAACTTAATTAAGCACCGTATAAGAATATCATCTTAATCGGACAACTAACTTAATCCAAATTACAAATTTATTGGCTAAATAACTATAAGACTATTATCTCTTTTTTCTACTGAACTTGTATCCAATAAAAGAAAGGAAAAAACACAACAAAACCATAGGGTTACCAAACATATTTTAAATATAATAGAAGGAAAAATTAACAATTTTATTCAAGACTTGAAAGTTGAAAGAGTAGCATAAAAACAATGCCTAGGTTACTTTCAATTTCTTTCTTCCTTTCAAAGAAGAAAACCCATAACTTATTAATTCAACAACATGTCCATGTGAAAACATTTCCAAAAACATATGAGTCACCAGTAGCTTACAGTAACTTAATCTTTATTATATGATATACTAATCATTCCTAGCATAAAACAAAAGCAAATGGATCAATGAAAGTAAAATGTATGTAACTATCATTTCTTGCTACTTCAATCATAGACATTCTTATATGTAATTAATTTATGACATGAGGATGAGAATTCAACAGAAAGTGAACTACCTCTTGGTAAGCAGAGAGGATGAAGACGGGGGCGAATAGGACTCTTTCGAGAAAATAAACGACTCACGTCCACTGCTACATGTAAAGGCACCCAAAACACATTAGACACCAAAATAATTAAGAGATAATTAAGAAATGACAAAGAAGAGAAACGATCATATAAACCATAACAAAGAAATCTATCTTGTCAAGTAAGGAAGAGAAACCTAAACTACTTATCCTTACAAAAAGGGTTAACTTCAAATGAATTCAAAAGATATGTAGCTTACCACATAATCAACTTAACCAAATTCAAGTTTTAAATATCATTCCAAATTCAAGTTTTAAAAATCATAAATGCAACAAGGAAATTTTACTCTCATTCAGATAACAAAAGAGAGAAATGAGAAAAAGGTAGAAATCGCAAAAGTAGATGATGCTGAAAATTCCTTAGTGAATGTCATTGTGGAAAAACAACAAGAGAAAAGCAAAATTTATACAAAATTTATAAACGATTTTTTTAAATGATTTCCACACAAACTTTCAAGTCCACTATACTCTCCACAGTCAACATTAACATTTTTTATACAAGCAAACACAAAAAGAAAAATGCATAATAAGAGAGGTTATTAAAGTTTGAGCGTTAGGAAAATAACGGAATTGAAACTGGCGGCAATAAAAGAGAGTAAAATCCAAAAATGCATTTACGAGAGTGCGAAAGAGACAAAAGAGAAGAAGAATAATAATAATTATACCGTAGAAGAAGAAGATCGAATAATTTGAAGGCAACAATGGCATTATTGAAGTGAAAGAGAATTTGAAAAGTCTAACTAAGTTCTATTGGAGTTATTGTAACTAACAGTTGATTAGTTACATTCTGTTACAAACAGAGACAAGTCTAACTAACTATAAATATAAAATACTCTACCCACATTTTTGTTATTCATCATTTCGCATCAGATTCACAAAAATTCTAACTATGTTCTAATCAACTGTTAGTTAGAATTTGAAAGCAAAATCATAAATACAAACGGAGAAATTCTTGATAGAAAAGACAAGAAGAACAAGAGCTGGGAATAAGGCACTGATGCAGCGTTGTTTGGATGACAGAAGACACACTTACCTCTAAATTTGAGGATAAGTTTAATCCACCAGCAGTGAGACTGCGAACTCTATGTCCCCTAAGTTTCAATCTCTGATAAAACATCAATGTGATTCAGAATTAGATATTAAAAGGGGCTTAAAGCTTCATTACAATATAATTCAAGCAAGGCTTCATCAATTCTATCCATATTAGTAAATTTCATAATCAAAACAAAACAGGAAATGAAACAACTGGTGAGAAAAGAGACAAGGGGATTGCAGGTAAGGGGAAAGAGACTCAAGTTGCACAGGTAATAAATTTTAGTCTTGGACTAACAAAGAAACATGTAAAAAATTAGTAGCTTGTGTTGTTGAACTTAATTAGGATATATGTTTGTGTAACTTTGTGTTGCAGATACTGATAAGGTTTCCAAATGGGGAAAAAAGAGAACATATTTTCCTATACACTGACAAAATTCAGACCATTTTCTCATACATTGATTCATTAGGTTTGTCTGGACTTGGGAACTTTAGACTGGTATCAAATTTTTCTAAAAGAGTTTATGGTGTTGATCAAATGAGAATGACTCTCAAAGATGCTGGGGAATACAAATATACATATAAGCCAATGTGATAGGCCAAAATATGCAGGGGAAGCCCATATATGTAAACTTTAAATAGGGGCTATAGTACTTTTACAAAACCATATTCTGTATGTATACAAGAACAAAATATCAATTAGACAAGTAAACATGAACAAAAGCAGCATGTCCCTTAGTGGAAATGTTTTGGGATAGACTTTATCGAATCAACAAACGAATCTAACAACATCAAATAAAAAGATATCTCAATATTTAGGCTTCTATGAAGCATGGACACCGGACACGACATCGACACATCAACACCGTAATAAATTGAAACATGAGTAAATTAAATGTAATCACAAGTGTCGGCGTCGTGTCGCTGTCGGTGCCCGACACTGACATGGACACATTTACGTCTATTGTGCATATTGAGAAATAATGCATAAATCTATTTTTCTTGTGCAACAAGACAGAACTTAGCAGCGGAATGATGTTCAATACTTGTTCCCTTTAGACTTTCAAACAGAGTTAATCTCAAATGAATTGCTCAATTCAAAGATGCAGACATGTTTTAAAAACAAATAAAACAAATATAGATCTACAAACTTCTAAGCAAAGTGCAAAGCGATAGTGTGTGTTTTATTTTGACTATTTCATTCCCATATAAAAGGGACTATTGGTGTTGACTATTTCATTCCCATATAAAAGGGACTATTGGTGTTAAGTCGCATCAATAAACTCATTTAAATGAAAATAAATCTATAAACTGATCTTAAGTCTAGCCATCTTATCTCACTTCTTTATAACTATTTATAACTGCCAATAACTGCTTTTTATTTGTTCACCAATTTCGCAATTTTGAATGTGCTGCATACAAGAATTGTATAGGGCCGTACAGGGTTTAGTTTTCTTATATCTTATCATTCTCACTTATCAAAAAACAAATCATCTTATGTAAATTCTTAACCAGTGTTATCAAATATCCGCCATTGTCGCGCTATGGCGGATATACGTAGCGGTTTTTGGGCTCGCCGATATTAATATTAACAAAGTATTAACAGTTAGTTTAGCAAAACAAATAAACAATCAACATCATTCACTAATTAACCATATTAACTGAATGTCAAACTAAACTAATGACATTGTAAATGAAAAGATTTCTAATCTGCAAATTTATTTATGCTGGAAGTTATGAGCGACAGAATCATTCATAGCATTGCTGAAACCATAACTACATAATTCTATACACTAAAGAAGATACAGCATAAAAAAACAAGGCTTGAAACTAAAACTCACAATGATTCTTCCTTCAATCCTCAAATCCTTTTGCTCAAAAAGCCAAATCTGAATGCGAGCTTTCTGCAAAAAAGTAAAACCAAAATCAAATTACAAAATAATATTGAAACAGAATATGCCAAATACAGTCATTACTCATCATATTGATCAAACTTGTCATAATATTGTTCAAACTTGTCATATTACTAACTAACTTAGCTTTTATAGAGAATGATAGAAACAGAATATGCCAAATACAGTCATTACTCATCATAGTTCACATACAGTCATTATTGACCACCACTTCCTATATCTCACTTTTGGAAATAACAGCCAGATATGTGATCATCCATCACAAACTCAATCATTATTGACCACCACTAAAATAAGATCACTTTAAGCACCTATCACCATTTTGACATTTCTCTACAGATAACCACCACATTTCAACCATTATTATAATAATTGACTATCAAATAAATATGATTTATAGTTATTTATTGTTAAAACTAATTTTGATTTTCTGAAATTTTTAAAAACCATAAAACTGATCTGGATTTAGACCTGCTAATGGAAAAAGAATGACAACAGTTGGAGCAAGTGAAGAGTTTGTTTTTCCTTTATTAGTTTAATCTTTTATTTTGCAAAACATCTACTTCAACAACCGAAGAAGACAATCATATAAAAGAAATTGATGACTAGTCTTAGTTATAGCTATTGATCTTATGTTTAGCTGAATGTATTAAATTTCCATTATTTCCATTTGATTGCAAAGTCAGTGAGTGTAAACCAATCCAAACTAAACTAAATCTATTCTAACAGAGAAGCCATTGTAACTTGTGAGCTATAAACCAATCCAAACTAAATCTACATTCACAAGATAAAAGTTGTAAAGTCCTATATTTCTATTGATTTACTAAAGAGGGGATAACAAATCATTCATCAAACAAACACAATATATTGAAAAAAAGTATCTGACATTCGAAACGAAACACTGAATCGAAAAGACAAATCGAAACGACGAATCGAAAAGACGCATCAAAACGACGAATAGAGGGAGAGAAAAAGTGCAGTTTCAAACCTGAAAAAATGATTTTGTAATCCTTGGACGATTGTTTTCTTTGCACAAAAACGAAATTAATAAGCGGTTGTAATCCTTGGACGAAATGATGGACGAAATTAATAAGCGAGTTGTTCATACCTCTACAACGATGGATGGCTGAACGGCGAGAGTGAACGATTGAAAGGTGAGAGTGAGCGATTGAACGACGAGAGTGAGCGATTGAACGGCGAGAGTGAAGTTAGGGATTGAACGAGTGACTGTGAGAGAGTGAAGTTAGGTTCATACCAAAAACCTTATAATTTCAATTATTTTAATTTAAAAAACTAATAGATTTAATAAATAAAACTAATAAATAAAAAAACTAATAGATTTAATAACAAAAACATTATTATTAATTATATTTTTAAATTTGATATAATTTTGATTTTAATTTATTAGTTTATTAATTTTTTAATATACAATTTCAATTAATAAAAAATATATATAATTTTGATTAATTAAAAATATATATAATTTTAAATAATAAAAAATTCATAAAGTATAAATAATTAATTAAAATATTAAAAAAAAGGCAAACAAAATATGTGGAAGGAAACGGAATTTTTCGTACCAATATTAGCGTCGGCCATGGGCCGCCGCAACTGTTATAAATAAATAATTATTTTTTATTATAATAAAAAAAAGGAGGAAAGCAAAATTATGGGGGGAAAGGAAATTTTTTCGTACCAATAATAGCGTCGGCTATGGCCGCCGCTACTATTATAAATAAATAATTATTTAATACAAGTAAAAAATGGAGGCAAACAAAACTTATGAGGGGAAATGAATTTTTTTTCCGCTAAAATTAAAACAAGAAATTTTCTTAGTGATCCGCTACTATTAATTAAAATAAAATAATTACTTAAAATAAAAATTTAATCACGTGTTTATAGGGGCGATTTTAGCCGATGCTACTACTAAAGAATTAATAAAAAAAGTAATGCTTTTACACGTGTTTATAGCAGCGGTTCTAGCCGACGCTACTACTAAAGAATTAATAAAAAAAACGTAATGCTTTTACATTATTAGCGCCAGCCTTTGGAGACACGTCAGCAACGCTACAAGCGTCGGAGTCGGGGCCGACGCTAATTTTTTTATGCTAAAATGTGATTTTCTTGTAGTGAATACACCAAAGTGCATGTTTAGGTCCGAAGGTTGTTCCTCTCCCAAGACCCTGTCTAGAACCAACATATTTCTGTCGAAACTCCATGGTCCGTTTCTTATAACATTCTCCAAATCCCTTCTCGAGCTGAAGCGGAACAAGAAAAGATTTTTGCTTAGCTCCTGCGTTTCCACTGGGCTTTTAAGCTTCCAAGCTCCCACCGTTGTATTTATGAACGCCCTTGTATTGAAACTATTCTCTATCCATAACTTACCCACCAGTGTGCGCTCGAAAATATCACCTCCAAAACTTTCATCAGCTTCAACAGTTACCCCCTCCTCTTCTTCTTTAGAGAGTGGTATATCTTTCCATCTCTCCATCATTTTGGTAACTCAAACAAGAACAACACTGAAATGAAAAGGATAGTGTATCTGAAAAGCTAATTTAGAAGGAAAAGAGAAACAGAAAAAAGAGAATTTTCCAGAGAGTTGAAGAGGTAGACGGTAAGGCGCCGCCGACGCACCCTAAAGAGAAAGGGAAAGGAAGGAACCCTAGGAAAAGGGAAAGAAAACCCTAGTTTGGAAACAAAAAGGGAAAAAAAACACGATAAGCCTTTTAGTGAGAAGTTGGACTCTCTCTCACTAGAAAACACATGGATCTGTTTGGTTTGTCTATAGTAGAATTGATTCTGTCTTTAAAATTAATTATATTTAAAGTTAAAATTTATATTTTTTGAGTATAAAAATCCATTTATTCAAAATTATTATTTTTTAACCGCAAAATGTTTTCCATAGCACTTTCTATCAATTATAAAGTGTAACTTCTACAATGTTGTCGTGGTCCTAGTTTTTGCCATAATTTTAAGGACGACTAATGCAAAATCAAACACGAGCTAAATTAAGATTGTGTGATTGAAATCATGTGATTGAATATGGAATTATTTGGACTAAAGGAAGTCCATGTCAGTAAATAAAGCACAAAACATGACAATGTGGGGTAAGATTAGCCTAGTATTAAAATAATATATTATTTATGTCGATATTTCTATTCCACTTTGTGACTCCTGTCACCATCTTTCTAATATTGAATTTAGGAGTGGATGGTCCTAAAGGGACCAATATCTTTTATATATTGATTTGTCACATTTGTCCTAATTCCTAACATCGTCAACGACATATCTTTTTAGGGACACAAGAAAAGCAAGCATTATAAGTTTAGTTGGTATTAGGTTATTAGCTTTTCAGCAAATATGCATATGCTTACACTCCCAATTGAAGCAATTTTGGTGCATATAGCCATGAAAAAAGAGGTTGAAGTGGGATTTGTTTTATCAAATAATGTACCCTTTTGTAAATAAGATAGAAACCCTTGTGCTAATTAATTAGATATACATGACGGTCTTGTTGTTATGTCCACGTGCAACTTACTTTATTTTAGCCGGAGTGGCAAACGGTATATCGATCCCACAAAAATCTGCAAAAGAATTAAATAGAGTGGGACGAGTATTTGAGAATACCAGCCTAAATTTTTGCTTTGCCACATATAAAAGTGATGACGGGACGGACTCGCGAGCCTTGAATCTTTAAACCTAAAAGTTATAAAATTGTATATAAAAGTCTGTGTCTGCAAAAATCTAAAAAAAATTGAGCGGACAGACACATTAAAGAGTACAAACTTAAAACCTTAATTCGTTTCAAAAAAGTACGGACAAAACATATATATCTGATGGGACAGATCTTTTTTCCACCCCAATTTTAGCGCATATTCTATTTATGTATATGCTCTAAGTGTGGAGGGTGGAGTTAACAACAACCACTAGTTTTATCATATGCACTTGTGCATAAATGCTTACAAAGAGATATTCTTGAATAAACTTTTTGATAAAGTTGGAAATCTAAATTTTTAAAATATTAAATTGATCTTCAAAATTGTTTCAATGTGACTTCAATTTTAATAAACCACGTACGTAGTCATTTAACATGACACTTGATCACATTTCACATATTATATTTAATATACTTTCAGTATTATCGGTACATAGTTGATGGATTAATTTTTCGAACTAAGAAGAACCACGCTGAAGACAAAAAATCGTACACAATAAACCCAAACTATTTGACTAAAATATTTATGCGTAGCCTATTTATCGATGTTAGTTGGATTTAGGGTTTTGATGATTAAAGTCTAATATCGCATCTTACGAAACCCGAAAGGCATGTTAACAAAACCAAAATACTACATTAAAAAGAGATTAGGTATAAAAAAATGATTTACTATAGAGAATGACATTTATTAGTCGGTTTTACAAATATGAGTAAGAGTTAAATAAAAACGTAATGCATGTGGCCTAGATATAGAAAATTCTTATTGCTAATCTATTCACTTAATCAAGCCTAACATTGAAAGAGACACAAAATATGCTGTCTTAATGCGTCAACTACTCGTAGCATTATAATTAAACACTTTGGATTGGAGATTAAAAAATAAATGCAATATTTCTCTATAGTGGAGTGACAATGATATTCTTGTTCAAATGCATATATTTAGCATTGCATTCCTTTAATTGAATTTGTTTGTCTCGTGGCGGAATCTTTGAGTTGCAATCGATTGAAATTGGATTGGTTGTGAATAGCCCAAAGTTTAAAAAAATCTTATATTCTTCAAAAAGGAATATTGACCATGATAAGTGATTTTTGACCATATTAATTTGTTTATATAGGAAAAACTAATTTAGGATATATAGTATATTTGAGGGGGTCTTTCCTAAATAATGAGTTTTCAACTTTATGAGAAAAACATTCATTATTATAAAACCAAAATTTCAATATTTATATTTCTTATAAAAAAAATAACATTTCCTTAAAATTAAGATTGAGAGAATGATTTTATCATGGTCGAAGATTCTTGATAACAAATAGTGTGGTAGAATGTGTCATATTTACTACTACGAACTAGTAGTCAGGATAAATCTAGAATAACGCTTAATCTAACATGACGGTTGAAAAAATTAGTTGTAGTAAAAGATGGAATGATCTTGAGTTCGATACCCACACTATTTCAAAAAATGCTTTTAATGTCGAACGCGAAATGCATTTTACCTCAACTGTAGTAACGAGGTAACGAATGACATCATGAAAAGTAACGACGTATCACCTCGGTTTTTTAAACACCAAGGAGTTAATTTGTACATGGGTTCAAACCCCAGGATCTCCATTTTTATTATTTACAAAACTAGCACTTTATACATCTCAGTTTACAATAAAACCGAGGGGTAAGATAAATTGTTTTTTATTGAAACTCGTTACATTATTTACACAGAAAATAAATAAAAATAATTTGTTTACAAACTACAATATTTACCCAGAATATTACATTGTTTATACAAAATATTAAAATAAAAATTAATTTATCCCTGAAAATCATATGTTGGATCTTCGACTCCTTGATATTTGGGTAAGATCCAATGCTTCACCTTGCAAGTATTTGTTTCTGATATAAAACAAAAAAGGGTTAGAAAAAAAATGTTAGAAAAATAAACGATTTTATGCTCAAATGAATATTTAAAAACAGAAACATTAAATCCAGATAATTTTATGCACTTGCAATCTTTCATAGAGAACTCTGTATGGCAAAAGTTAAAGTGGAAGATGTAGATAGTTTCAAGCGCTTCATGACGTTTTTTTTATCAATTATAGATATCAGAAGGCCTTTATAATGAGAATTTTTTAAGTTTCACGCGGATCACTAATGGTAGTGTCTTGAGTGTTGATAATCATGAAATGGATGATAAAGATTTGTTTAAGAGCAGTGATCAATATCTAAAGTTATCACGCTAAGTCATCCCCTCGGTTTTGTTAAAAATCGAGGTGAACATGATTTTTTTAAAATTAAATTGTTTACATAGAATATTGAAAAACAATAATACAACAAAAGAAGAATTTTGGTGTAAGGAGTTATGTGTTACAAATATTGCAAACATCCAATTTTTAGGAGTTATCTGTTCCAACCATTGAATGCATCCAACTTCTAAAGAAATTATCTGTTCAAATTTTGAAAAAATGTTTTTCTGCACTTGGAATCCCTCATAGAGAGCAATAACAACAACAACATCAACACCATTTTGTGAGATGAATCCCAAAAGAATGATGCGTTCGAGTTTGGAACAGCTACATATAAGTTAGGATTAGGGTAAAATTTGTTTAACAATTGCTTTATAGTTAAATATGATTATTTTATCTCTCGGTTATTAAGGAAACCGACGGGATATATCATTTAGTTTTCAAAAAAGTTATATAATAAAAAAGTTTCCTGAATTATTTTTTCCCTTGGATTTTTTGAATAACCGAGATAATAAGTTTATTGTCCTCTCAGTTTTGTTAAAAAACAAGGTAATATCTGGTTTCTATTTCTAAAAAAATAAATCATGGCATGTACTGGAATCATATCACTTGAATAACAATGATCATCCATGTCATACCCCAAAAATTTCCCTACTTTTTATTTTTATCTGGTTCATGATTCTCATTTCATCTGCATATTCACATGCCATAATCACCCATCACAAGACATCCATGGTGCATTACACATCATTGATTCAAAGGGCTTTATTTAAGAAGTGAGGCATTGGTTTATGACTGGCAAAATTAGGTCATTTAACATGTTTTGGTTAACACCTTGTGGATCAAGTCACTGTGAGGTCCTACCATGAGGTCAATAGTCTTTGATCTTGCCAATTGATATTATGTCATTGAAATTAGGTGAGCCATTTTCAAGCCTTGATTTTAGTCCCTGAGAGTCAACCATTAAGGGTTCAATTTTGTTGACCATTTTTATTCTTGTTTGGTGATCATATTGATTTTTTTTGGTTCATGGCATGCCATCCAAGATATCAAAGGATTTTAAATGTCCAGTTCATATTCAAGAATTCATGGTCATTCAATTTCAAATATTCAAAGTTTGAATTGTGGAGAGAAAGTTCTAATTTTATGAATCTAATCAATCCATTCAAGAAACCCCTTTTATTATAAAAAAACATTACAAGACATATTAAAAATTCATACAAAATCACACTTTTTGCCCTTACAGTCGACTTTGGTCAACTGATGACTTTTTGGACAACCAGTGGACCAAAGTCAACCACTAACCCTAAGTTCTACACTTTCTTCATTATCCACATTCTTGCGAGTCTCAAATATTATTCTTAAGCATATTACATCATCCCATGCCAATCCCTGCAGAGTCACACCAATATACAGAATTAGCACATCAATCACAACTTATTTCAATTCAATTTAGTCCAGTCATCCTAACTTGCTTCTAACAATTCAATCACCAATCATCATTTAACATTCTCATTTCACTTAAATTGACTAGCATAACAACTTGCATGATCTCTAACACACTAGCATTCAAGTTCAGCTAGTAGGTCTAGGCCAACTATGTATTCAATCGCACAATAGAATCGAAACATTTTGACAATCATTAAAATTTTGCTAACTACATAACCATTTCATTAAATCATTCATGATAGTCAACATATCCAGCACATCATTTTTCTCTTCTTTTTAACTAATTTCCAAATTATCATTAAAAAATTCCATAAGGCATTTTATAACCACTCACAAACATGCTAACACTTTAACTTCAACTCATACAAGCAACATATGTTAACTTACTAACTGTTTCATCACCAACAACTGACTGTAACAGTTCAATTAGATTTCTAGCATTACACTAACCTAGCAATAATGAGTTTCAATACTAACAACTAAGGTTGTCAAAATCGAGATCTTACATAAGATCAGGAGAGAAAATCAAGATCGTAAAATATAATATCGTAGCTAAGATCGAAAGATCCTATCCAATTAGTTTTGTAAGATCGAGACAGGGTAACAAGATCGTAAAACATATGATCACAACAAAAATCGTAAGATCCTACTTAAATGAAAAAAATAATAGTATATATTTAAATTATTTTTACATGAGATATGTTAGTAGACAAGTGTATTCGTGAAAAAATGAATGTTTTTCATATTCTTTAGACATGTATGATTGAGTTTTATACTTTATTACTACCACATGGAACATTTGTTAGACATCAAGGACATATTTGATCAATTACTAGGATTATCATAAGTCAATTAGTTAAAACAAACCCTATAAGTGAGATGTTTATTCTCAAAATCCTAAATCTAAAACTTTATAATTTCAAACGACATACATTTGTCCCCGTCGAACCAAAATTGTTGCGCCTTTTCATCTTGGCATCCTTCTCAGTTCTCACAATTTAATGATAGTGGTTGAAAAATGGCCAATCACAGTCGAAACTTGCAAAGATCCCACAAAATCAATTATTTTAAGATTTTTTTTCATAATTTGACTACAACGCAAGATTCTACTTAAGATCCGGATCGTTGGGGGTGAATGAGATCATAAGATCCTAAGATTTTAAGATCTAGTTTGTGATCTTGACAACCATGCTAACAACCACCAATACATGCTGACAAACATTCAAACCAAGCTTAAAGTCACAAAACTCTAACAAGTGAACTAACTCATTCATCTATTCAAGCAGCTAGCCTTAGCCAATTCAACATTAACTAACAGTAACCATTCAAGAGCCATAACAAGTCTTAAGCATTCAATGACTAACATACTAATTGTCACAAGCTTGCATCCATATCCAATTCCATGAAGCTAGCATTCAATTAGCTCATAAACATTAGCATAACATCACTCAAAACTCAATTGACACTTTTACTAATAGTATATCAGTAGGAAACCAAACTAACATCGTAATCAACCATGACCAATAACTAATTCATTCACACCATGAGAACAACCAAAATTAACTAACCAATCATCCTCCTTGTTCAAATTCATGACATCCAATTCAAATAGTTTTGCTAACCAAATAACCCTAGTTAATCAGCTATTTTCAATTACACCAACTTCATCCTATTATTAACACATTTTACTAATAGAATTCAAATTAACTAACTGAAACTGCAAGCATAACTCGAATTAACATCAACTAATTATCCAATTCAAACACCTAACAACTGAATTAACAATTTTTAACAGCATCTAACAGGAGCTAACAAATTACTAACACCTAACCACCTTGCACTTAGAAATCTAACTGAGTTAAACTTTTCCCTAGATTGACCACTTTCAGATTGATGGATTCACAATCATTCAGAATCATAAAGATTTGTTTAACAGCATCCCTTCACTTTCAGATTGATGGATTCACAATCATTCAGAATCATACACAATCACAATCATTCCATCACCAATCTCTCTTTTGAATTTCCACTATCTACATCTCACACACGGTTCACACAGAGCAACACAAGATTCACCTACTGACTACGATTTGAAGAAGAAGAAGAAGAGCACAAGGTGAGTAATCCAAGCTACCTCAAACCTAAAAGGACGTGGCCCATGTTTTTGGATGGGAAGGCCACACTTAAGGAGAATGAGGTTGCGATTATAACGAAGCTTACACAACACCTCAACATATGAACCAGGGAATGCCATGCACCAACCAAAGTCAACCAGGGCCCTATCCAGCTTGCGATAGACCATTTTATTACCATTAAAAGGCTTATTCCATGTGAAAAATTATAGTTAATACTAAGAGGAAGTTCCCAATGATAGTGTGATAGTAATTGTATCCATAAAGATATAATGCACGACAATTACAAGGTTACTACCATTCTGCTTTAACACCGAAATTCCCCTAGATTGACCACACATATCCACATAGTGAACACTCACATATCTAGCTCTATCCTAGAAGGATTTGGTTTTATGAAAACCAATGTGTATTTCCATAACGATTAAAAATGTTGGAGAATGTTTTCTAATCACATCCATCATGTATCTTTTAGCCTAATTATTATAGGATCCCCATATTCTAGGAGAGCACATTGACTTCTTTGAAACCTAACATAACTAGTCTAGTTGATGGAGGTAACAAAGCAAGTCCAAGACACTTGACAGTTTACGTAGTCGACTCCCATTCAATAGGAGTTTTACGAACAACTTCCTATTCTTTAGTAGAACCCTCATCCATTGTGCATTGGTTATTTCCATATTCTTAACTTGCTATCGGTTCATAATGCAGAATATTGTATCGTGTGATGGTCTCTAAACCCAAATTTACTATGGGAGTGATGGAAGTATATTTAGCAGTGCTAGGCACACCCTTTTGTGTTAAGCAGAAGTTAAAAGTTGGCCCAGTTTTTTGTGAAGGTCCGGTAATAACACGATGTGGTTCCAAAATGGGAGACTTGGCTTTGGAGTGTGGGTTCCCTCTTCGTGTCATATGACGCGCGTCTAGGATGGGTCTATTCTTGTCAAATTGCCATTTCTTGGAAACTGTGTCAAGTTGATTGGGTCCATTAGTTTTGTTGTCATGGATTATTCCTTTTAAGGAAATATCATTCTCCTTGATTATTTCTTTTGACCATAAGTGACTCTTTTGTTGCATTTTTTCTCTACCCCACTAGCTAATCACCATGAGATGTATTTGTTTCTTCATATTATTTTGCTTCATTTTCGAAGTTATCATCGCTCACTTCCTAATGTCGTTCCATTAGTCTTTGCTCATGGACAACATCGTTTTTTGGCTGACCTTTGGGTTTCACCACCATAGGAATGGTCGGTTGCGTCTGGTTAATTGGCGTATTCTCGCTATCATGGGTGTGATGTTAATAACAACCACAACTGGAGAAAATAATGTGATGACCTTCATATTGCATGTTTTATCAGTGACCATTAACATTGACCTTTGCGACAACCGATAAGGTTAGATCAATTTCCACATAAATTCTTACAAACCTTCCCCTCTTTACATTCAGGGCGTTAATATCTACCTTAATAGGAGTACCCACAACAAATGTCAAACTAAGAAGGACACTTTCATCATAATACACTAAGTTAAGCCATGAAAATAGAATCCAAACCAGAGTCTTCTTCATCTTTGCGAGAGGAGATGTAAAGATTGGAGTCCATCAAGCCATTTCCAAATAATTGTCAAACAATATCCACGGGCCTTCTGACATAACTTTCTACCTATTTGCGAGCAGTTTGCACTTGACCATAAAGAAACTATTGTCAATGTCCATGATCTTAAAACCTCCGGTAAGTTTCCACATCTTCTTCAACATATCCTTCATCAAATGATGGCCCACATTCTTTCTAAGGAGTTTTATAACTAGTACCTCCTTTCAATGATTGCACAGTTCCTAAAAAAACTTCTTGTTCATTACCTTTGGCAGCAATCAATTTCCTCCGACAAGAGAGACTTTTATAAGTCACTTTTCAATCAGGTTCACTCTCTCATTCACAATAGTGGCTCTTTGACCTTCAGTGAGAATATCCCAGAATGACGGTCTAGGAGGCTTAGAGTCACCTTTATCTAATGGCTTAACCGGCTGCGGCAGCGTGGAAGCGGCGAAAATAAAACTACTCAAAAGCTGTTGCTATTAATGTGTGATCGTGAAGGCTGGATCAGATCCTGTAGAATCAGGTCGCCAAGTGCGTCAGGGATACTGGTCGTATGGAGAGGAGGGGGTGTACCTGCAAGGTACTCCGACGCTCAAGTAAGAAAGGGTCAGAGAAAATGAGCAAGTACAAAGTATGAATTCTTGGGGTAAATATTGGATACCTGACCCTCTCAAGCGAGAGGGTTTATATAGAGCCCCCAGTGCATGGCCAACGGTCCTATTTTCGGGGCGAAATAACTGTTTTCCCCAAAGAATAGGTAACTACCCAAACTAGCCGTTATGTCGGGCAGGGTGCCCAAAACTAGCCGTTATGTCGGGCATAAGCATAGTTCCGGGCACCTGCCCATAGCTGTCCGGGGAGCAGTGAAGCCGTGCGTAACGGGCAGTGATTCCAGGGAGGAATGTTGCATTCCTTGCCCGGTTGGAGGGGCAGAACGGTAACTTTTGCCCCTCTGTGGATTGGACTTAGGCAATTTGGGCCGCTCTGGAGCAGAAGCGGATTGGGCCAATTCTAGCCATTGGTCCAGTCCAGAACAGGAGCCCCCCAAGTCGTTGCTCCCGAGCATGGGAGTGATAACTTAAGGACTGCTCGTTGATCCGGGGAGCCAGTATGGAGTCGTCGTTTGAAGACGAGGAGGATTGTCTCAAAGTGTTCGTGACCCCCAGATGTTCGTGAGATTCGTGGTCTTGACATCGTTGCCCGGTGTTCGGGGAGGCTAATGGTCAGACAGAATTGGAAACGTTGGGATGCCACGTGTGCCTAGAGCTTCGTGTAGCAGTTAATAGGAAATGATGGCTAGTGGATAGTCATAATGGCCTACGGGCGCATGTTTGCACGTGCCCCTTTGCATAAAAGGGGGAAAATCGTTCCATTTGGAACTTTTCAGCCCGATTTCTCTTCGCTCCCTTCAAGCTTTTGCCCGACACCGTTTTCTGCTTCTCCGACCACCGTTACAAGCTTCCGAGCAACACTTTCTTCTACTCAAAACCAGTAAGTGTTCCGATCCTTTGCTTATTCTACTTCTGTTAGTTGTTGATGGTAGATTCCATGCGGTTAGGGTTAGCTTTAGATGACAAAATGAGTGAGTCTCCGGCGATTATTGGTGGTGGACGGTGGCTATGCCATTTTTCTACTTTTAACATGTCACCGGAGTTGGTAGTATGTTTTGGTTAGGAGGGCGATTGACGGTATCGTCGCGATGGCGACGCTTGTGTAACCGTCGTGACTTTTTGTCTTCTGGGCGGATGATGAGTTTTCTGGTAGAACGCTCCCAGATTCTGATGAAGCTTTGCGATTTCCGGTGAAGCTTCAAACGGAAACTGGGTATGAGTGCGGGGAAGATCCTCTCTAGGGGATGAATTGTTTTGAGCGTCTCCTCGCGGGGAGGTTTCAACTCCATATTTGATGCTAGGGCTTAGGCCGGGGACCTTGTCCTCAGCCCTTTGCGCGCCCTTTCACTTGACTTAGCGGTGGAAGGGTGGATTTGATTTGTTGTCTAATTCACTTTCTTCTCTGCTTTTCAGGTGATCGACATGGCGACGGGGCCAGATAGAGAAGTTATTTTAGACACCTCTGAGGAAGAAACAGGATCCTCGGACAACACTAGCTCGACGGCTTCGAGCTCGGCGTCTTCGAGCTCCCCAAGTGATGTCGGGGAAGAAGAAGAGGCTTTGGACGATATGGACGAGGATGTTGCTGATGATCCCACGGAGGAATGGGAGGTGGCCGAGCCCGCTGAGCACGTGTCCAAGCTTGTGGGTGACTTTTTTACTAAAGTCGGGCCGGAGGGAGAGTGGAAGGTGCACTTCTCTTCCGAGGACGAGCGGGTCTGCATAAACTTCGGGGACCGCTTTACAATGTACGAATATTCCTTCAAGGAGCTGGGCTTGAGGCTGCCGTTCACCGATTTCCAGCAGTCAGTGTTCGAGCATTTGAGGTTGGCTCCTACGCAGCTGCATCCCAACTCTCTGGCCTTTATACGGGCGTTTGAGTTGGTGTGCGAGCATCTTGCTATAGGGACTACTCTCCCTCTATTCTTCATTGTCTTCCATCTTCAGCGGCAACTGTCGGGGAGGAAGTACGGCTGGGTTTCGTTGAAGCAGCCCCGCAAGCTATTCAAGCCTTTTTCGGAGTCAATAAGGACGTTCAAGGAACGTTATTATGTCGTTGAACCCTTGTCCGAAGCTGCCCAGGACATCACATACGTCTGGGAGATAGAGGTTGACGAGGATGGGAATGAGTTGCACGATGAGGAGGGGAGGTATATTGGGCGGAGACTTTACAAGTTCCCCATCCACTGGTCACCCGACCACTTCACCAAGAAGCCCAGTGATTATGTCTTCCAACCGAGCGAGCTACTCGGGCAGGACGCCGCGGCGTATGAGGCGCTGGTGAACTGGGTCAACTCTTTCCGGCTCGCTGAGTGCTGGACGAGCAAGGGAAGTCTGATCTTCGAGGAGGATGGGAGCCAGAGAGTTGAGCGTAGATTCATCAATATTAAGGCACTGCTGGAGTGCAAGACTCCTCAGGACGTCGCAAAGCTGCTCGGTAGTCTTAGTTGCTTAATTTTGTTTGTGTCATTTCTTTTCCTCGTATCTAACATGCTCGTATTTTCTCTGTGCAGGTGAGATGCCTCAGGCCCACGACAGTTGTGAGGAATGCTCTTGCAAGGAACAAGACTGGGGTGGCTCCTCCGAAATCCCGGTTTGCTGGTGTTCGTGCTCCATCTCCTGTTCAAACTGCTGCGGGGACCTCTTCTTCTCCTACTTCTGCTCCCCGGGGATCTCCCCTTCCTTTGGCTAGTCGACCCAAGCGGCAAAGGTTTAATTATGCTGTGGACCTTACCCGGGCGTCGGAGAAGGGGAAGCTCGAGCTTCCTCCTTGCATTCATGACCGGAAGTTCTTCGAGGGGAACTCTCTGATTGTGCCTCGGGCGGAGTCTCTTCGCTAGAAAAGCATGGATCGCCCGAGCAAGAGGGCGTTGGTGGCCCAAGACGCTTTTGCCTTGGTCAGGATGTTGGAGATGGCAGCTGTGTACGCCGAAGGGGATTCGGCGACTGAGGCCAAACTTACTGCTGCCCGTGCTACCATGGCGTCCCTCAAGGAAGAAGCTAACGGTGTCGATGATGCTCGGAAGAAAGCTGAGGAGGAGGTAGCTCGTTTGCAGGAGGAGAACTCGACGATGGCGGCGGAGAATAAGTCTGCCGAGGAGTTGATCCAGCGGCTGAAGGTGGCCAATGCCCCGGGTGACGATGATTCGGAGGATGTGAAGGCATTGAAGAAGAGATCCGAGCTGGTTGCCCATTTACTGACGGCCGGGGAAGATGGCATTATTGTCGCGGAGGAGTCTTTTGGGAATGTCGTGGCTCAACTGCGGGTGGTGAACCCTGGGCTCGATTTTTCTGTCGAGGGTACCCACTACCTGGCGCATGTTGAGGACGGTCGTATTATCATGCCCGACGGTCTCCTTGAAGGTATCCCCGAGGATCAGCCTGCCGAGAACCAGGGATCTCAGCCAGAGCCAGCCGAGTATACAGACGAGTGAGAAGCTTGTATTTTTTGATGTTGTTGTAATCTGGCCGGCCTGCGTGCCGTGGAATTATTGTAATTTATTTTCTTTTCGAGGGGGGGGGGGGGGCATGGCCCCTGTTTGATGTACCTAAGTACAATTGTGGCCCTTATGGTCACCCATTATGTTAACTTATTATATTTATGGCTTCGTCGTCTGCATTATTTTACTTGCGTTTATTTTTGCTAAGTGTTGTATGCATGCTCGCTGTGAATGTGTGTCCGCCCGTGATAGGGGGTGTTTGACTTGTGCGAATATTTCGGGGGAATTGCATGTTGCAGACGTGTTCGATAGTAAGGGGAACTGGTCGAACTGCCGGGGAATGACCTGGCGGTGTGCGGAGCTCTGGTCGCGTTTGAGGCCTGAGTTCGCGGCGTGAACGTCCCATCGCAAGCTGGGGTTCTTCCAATCATGGTACTTTGACAACGACGATGCTCGATCGAGGACCGCTGTCGAGCAGTTGCCCGGCTCGTTACTGAGCGGGGTTATGCTTTAATCGTATGCGGTGCTTATACCTAGACGCGCATAGTGGTCAGTGGCTGACGTTCGTCGTTGCGACGGGTCGAACCGAGAATTCAGCTGTAATACTGTTTTAGCTTTTCAGCGTTCTATGGTCGAGCAAGTTCTTCCCCAGAGAGATGTTCAAGGTAGTAGGCCCCATTTTGTATCGAGTGATTTTTGGATGTGGTTGCGAAGCACGATCGCTCTGGTACTACAGCTCGATTCATTTTTTATCCTATTAAAGCTGATGAAGGAAGGGAAATAGATGTCTCTAACTAACCCTGCTTGCATACTGAGATTAAACAGCAGTCTGTTAGGTTACAGATGCTACAAAGATTCGGGGTTTGTCCTAGGTTTATTTTGTTGACGAGGGGTGCTTTAGGCTATCGGTTGAGATGTTGGGATGAATATATATGAAAGTATGGGATTTTGGGTTTTTGTTTAGTGTGTTCGCTAAGATTTTTCTTTCAATCTTATGCCTAAGTAGGAGGAAATGGTTGTTTTGGTGTCTTGTTCAAAGCCCAAGACATGAAGCTGAAAAGGTGGTTTATATCTTGTTCAAAGCCCAAGATGTGAAGCTGAAGGGTCTATTTGTATCTTGTTCAAAGCCCAAGATGTGAAGCTAAAAGGTCTAAACTTTAGAGAGAATTTGTCATCTCTAAAGAGGGTCTGTTTGTCACAACTGTTGGGTGACTGACTGTAAAGGAGGATTACTTTAACCGGGATTTGTGAATCCGGCAATGCCATAATTTCCTTTATAGGGGATTTCAACCTGAAGGAGAAGACTTTAACTCAATGTAGAGTAATTCCATCCTTCCTTAGGAATTTCTTATACTAAAAGAGGGACATTGGCATGGATGTAGATGATCCAGAGGCTTGCCGCTTACAGCGATTAGATGAAGGGGAAGGAGTTGTTGATGTTTATGTACTGTGAACGAGGCACAATTTTGATGCTAAAAGGTTAATTGGATCAACCAGTGGTTTTCTTATACAAAGCCTAAGAGAAGGCTATTATGTGTCTCGTACAAAGCCTGAGAGAGAGGCTAAAAGGTTTTGACTCAACGAGGGAATCTTTTGGTATCTCGTATAAAGCCCGAGATGGAGGCTATTTGACTCAACAAGAAAGTTTTTTATATCTCGTACGAAGCCCGAGATGGAGGCGAAAGGGTGATTGACTCAACGAGGGAGTCTCTTATGTGTCTCGTACAAAGCCCGAGAAAGGGGCTAAACGTTGTTTGACTCCGCTGGAGAGAATCATTGTACAAAGCCCAAGAGGGAGGCTAACTTCACTGGAGAAGGATCATTACACAAAGCCTAAGAGGAGGCTATGATGATTGTTCAGTTAAGTGACAGGTCCAGTATACTAATCAGCAATACTGTACTCAAGGATTTGGTTTGAGGATCCGGGTTATTCCTGTTCTTTAAGGAAGTGGGAAATCCGAAGGGTATTGAGACCGTCTGAGTCTGCGGGTTTCCTTCCTATTTAACGAAGGGGGCACTTGAGAATGTCTTTGAGACTCAAGGAGATTAGACTGTCCAAGTCTAGAGTGTCATCTTTTGTACTGTGCTTTGAGAAACAGTAGTAGACTCTATGAAAGGACTGTTCTATGCAGATGACTAAGTTCTGTTCCTATACCTTTAGGAGGTCATCGGGACAATTTGTACGAAGCCCAAGAGGAGGCTGGAAACTTTTAAGAAGCCGACGGGTCCTTGTACGATGCCCAAGAGGAGGCTATCATTCCCAGAGGAAGAGATCATTATACGAAGCCTAAGAGGAGGCTGTGAATACTTATAAGAAGCCGTAGGGTCCTTGTACTATGCCCAAGAGGAGGCGGGGTTGCTTTTAGGAAGCCTGTGGGTCCTTGTACGATGCCCAAGAGGAGGCCGAGTTGCTTTTAGGAAGCCCGTGGGTCCCCAAACCCCGATAAATTCAAGGCAAGCTATTCACAAGGAATAGATCAAGTCAGGAAAGTTCGAGAATTTGGAAGAAACTCAAAGATGCCATTCACGGAGAAGAGATCATCTCTGGGGAATAGAGTTTCTTGACAAGTGCTTTTAAGAAGCCAGTGGGTCCCCAAACCCTGGGAAATTCAAGGCAAGCTATTCACCGAGAATAGATCAAGCCAGGAAAGTCCGAGAATTTGGAAGAAACTCAAGGGATGCAATTCACGGAGAAGAGATCGTCTCTGGGGAGTAGAGTTTCTTTGACAACTTCTATGAGTGACAGTCTATGAAAGGGTTCACCGAGAATGCTGCATTTCATATCTCCATATTGTTTAACCCAAAGAGGAGGGAAGACTGTGTCTGGTAATCCTATGGGGATCTAATTTTGACTATTTCTAAGAGTGATCAACGGGCTTAATGCTAGACGTAGTTGCCGGGAAACTCTAAATATCTATACTATTATTACACAGTTGATATGAGTTTATGAAAGAAGACTTACAGCGAAACAGCCCCACAATACAGTTATATGTATATGAATGCGGTAAATGAAAGCAATAACCACTTACTCGGTTGTAGAGCTTCCATGCTGTTTGGTTAGTTGTTCAACAAAGAAAGATTGAAAACAACAGTATATTCAAAATCAAAGGAGAAAGTGCTTTGAAAAAGAAAGATTTGGGGCTTACAGCTCAAGGAGAGGCCCAGGGTTTTATCAGTGAGCGCACTGTTTGAATTTGTACAGAGGGACTTATACATATGACTGAGGCCCAAAAAAGGTTTTCTGTACAAAGGGATGGGTCTTACACTCTCTCAAGAGGCCCAAAATGTTTTAAAGAAAAAGAGTGGGGCTTATAACACGAGGGTAGGCCCAGATGATTTTTCCGTTTGAAATGGCGATCACGCCGAGGTTTTCTTTTAACGCAGAGGGGCTTATACAATATCTGAGGCCCAAAGTGATTTTGGTTAAAAGGGGGTTGGGTCTTACACTCTATTAGAGGCCCAAAAAGTTTTGAATGGGTCTTATAGCTCGAGGAGAGGCCCAAAAGGTTATTTTTCAAAAGGCAACGATCGCGCCGTTTGTTTTTGACGGTATCGGGACTTATACAATACACTGAAGCCCAAAAATGGTTTGGTCAAAAAAGGATTGGGTCTTACACTCTATTAGAGGCCCAAAGTGTTTTGAAAATGATTTATGAGGGTTGAATTAATCCAAAAACCCTAATTTGTTTTCAAAAATGTATTTAATTGAATAAAAATTCAATTAAAATGATCAAAATTGTTTAACATAAGGAAAAAAAATTGTGATCTTGGATTAATGCTTCAAAAATTAAGTATTGACCTACAAAATAATTAGAAAGCATTAAAAGTTGTAAAATCAAGGTGGAAAAAACATTTCAAATGTCAAAAACAATTAAAACATTAATTCTTTGCAAAAATATCAATTATATACAATAAATAATATTTTTTGGGATTTTTTGGGAAAATAAAATATTTTAACATTTTTGTGAATTATTAAAAAAAGAATCAACTCAAAATCATTAAAACTCAGAGAGAAATTAATTTTTGAATCAATTAAATAAAATCACAAAATTCAAATATTTGAATTTATGAAAAATGGCGCCAAGAACAGCTGAAGAACACGCGCGTGTTTCAGCTTGGCCCAGATTTGCATTTTCTCTCCAATCTCCCTGAATACTTAATCATATCATGTAATCCACATACCAATCAACTCGTTTCAACCTCACGATCATGTCTATGGTATTTAATTTCATTTAAATTAAACATATAACAAGAAATCATGAAAAATCCTCAAGAACCCTAATTTCTGCATGAAGGCTAGGATTTTTGATACATGATTCAAACAAAGCAATTACTTGAGGGGAAACATTCCATGCATGATTATGAACATTTGGCAAAAGTATTGTGCGAGGAAATATGCATAGATTGAGAGATGACCAAGTTTAGGCTTACCTCTAGGTCGTGACAGCAAGAGCAAATTGATTTCTGAGTAGGAGGTGTTACAGATGAATTGTGATGATCTGAACAGCTTCCCTACACCCTATGGAGTGTGTTTGAATGCTTGGACTTGACTGAGAATGGCTGGATCACTTCATGGCATCTCACCTGCACTTTGGTTAAAACCTTGGGCAATTGACTGGTGATTTTGTGAAATCTGTGTTCCAGATGTTATGTGAGTGTTTGGATCACTTCTATATGATGTATGTGAGGTGTGTGTGTGTGTGATTGGTTTGATTGGAAAAGCTCTCAAACTCAAAACCCGATAGTGACTTGCCTTAGAAGGAAAAATTGGAGTGAAAGAAGATATTTTGAGGAAAACATCTATTTGATGGCTTTGGTGTACTCAAACTGATCACAATTGAGCTCTATTTATAGTAGAGCAAGTTTGTTTTGGGATCCACAGTGAATGGCAACTGCAGCAGGTGTTTGTTCAATGTTGGCCAATGGGAATCCAAGTCTCCTCTAGCCACTGACTAGAGGTTAGGGCACAGGGCTGTGGTTCCCTTGGTCTTGGATAAGTCTTGACTGAATTCAGTTGCAAATGGCTCAGTCCATGCCACCTTGATGCTTCCATTGAATGCTCCAATCCAAAATTGGAGTCTTGTCCCTATTTTGGCCATTCTAGGTTCAACATGCTATTTCTTGTTCCAAAGACTTTTGAGGCTTGGCTCAGTGATTGTCCCCTTTAGATTCAATCCTCTGAGGTGTCCAAGTGGATAGGAGCATTTGGATTTGGCTGATTTTGGCAAATCGAGCAAAAATGCAAATTCTGCCTTGTCTTGGCAGATTTCAGCAAGGCAACTTTCCAATGTCATATCTTATGACTCAAATTGAATTTGGTAATGTTCTTGGTCATTTTGGAAAGCCCTTACATGATACAAAAACTGTTTGAACATATTTGGTTTTGATCTCTTTTGGATCCAAGTGAAAAATCCCCCTACATTTGGCAAAAAGTAGGGTAAAATCTGACTTAGTGAAATTTTCACCAAGTGTTGGAACAAAGTGACTTTTCTTGATTTTGATCACTCCATAACACAAAATCCATGAGGAGTTGGAATTAGGTCTAGTTGAAGTTTTTGTAGAGGGCAATGAGATCTACAAATCAAGCCTTGGATGGGAGAAAATAGCTTTGTGGTTTAGGAGTTATGACCCTCCAAAGTTAGTACCCTAGCCACTTTATTTTTAACTTGGAAAATTTTCTGTTTTTTATGCTTACCCCTTTTACAAGTTACCCAACTTTTCTTGATTTTTCTTGATGAATGATGATTCAAATCATACGTTAACATCATTTTAGGGTTAAAAATCCATTTTGGTGAAAAATCTCAAAAAGTCAAAGTTGACTTTTGTGCACAGTTGACTTTTTATCAGATGAATTCCAAACTGTGCAATTCTTCATGAAATCATGTCCTTGACCTAAATAAAACTTGATGGACATGTTCCATGGGTGTCATAGGGTATATTGATGCATGTCATAGGGCTTAGGAGCATGTCCTGGTCAAAAGTCAAAGTTACAGTTGACTTTTTCCTTAAAACCCTAATTGTGGTGCAGATGAAATTGAGACTTGTTGCTCAAGCTTCTTGGATTAATCCATTGTTCCAAATGGATCAATATAGTTCATTAGAGACCCTCAAACCCTCTCTTGAGGTCTTGGCTCATGATTTGCCCTAAAAGTCAACTTAGGGGTGAATTAGGTCAAGAAACCCTAATTCCTGATTTTTTATGAATGCATCCCCTGAGGCAAAATTGACTTGATGATTGGGTCCATGAGGTTCCATGGAGTATATTAGGTTAGGTTTTAGATCATTGGCTTGTGCCCAGATGAAAAATTTCCATCTGGAGGCCCTGGTCGACCAAAACCCTAATTTGGTGACACTGTCGATCTTGAGACTTAATCCACCTAGAAGGGAGCAGCCTTGTGCTTAATCCTTGAAGTGGGAGTCCTTTTGGTCCATTGTGGATGTTTGAGAGGTTAGACAAGTTGAAGATCATGTCATTCCTTGATTGACCATTTGTCTAAGCACTCAGAGAGGGCTTGAAACCCTAATTTTGATTGTAGTGAATGCTTACCCATCTTTGGGGAGACTGATGAAGTATGATGGTTCCTCCATATTATGATGATGATTTTCACAAAGATGGGGAATCTTAGTGGTCAAAATTTGGGGTATGACACATTTTCCGTTTTTGCTCGGACACGATAGGGTCCTTCCCAGTTGGCTGCTAGTTTGCCTTCGCGAGAGTCTTTGTGGTTTCTTCTTAGAACGAGGCTTCCCACTTCGAACTCTCGCCGTATCACCTTGGCGTTGTGCCTGATTGTAATTTCTTGTTTTAGTGAGGCTTCGCGAAGGGCTGCCCCGGTTCGGATTTCCTCGACGAGGTCTAGCTCTTCTTTCAATGATTCGTCGTTCATCTCCTCATCTAGGGGCAACTCTGTCCGCCTAGAGGGCACATGAACTTCGACGGGAATTACAGCCTTGGCCCCGTATGCTAAACGGAAAGGTGTTTCCATGGTCGTTGAGTGCGGAGTTGTGCGGTACGCCCACAGTACGCTGTGCAGTTCCTCGACCCATGCCTTCTTTGTTTCGTCCAGCCTTTACTTGAGGCCTCGAAGGATGACTCGGTTGGCTGCTTCGGCCTGCCCGTTTGTTTGAGGGTGCTCCACGGATGCGAAGTGTTGCTTCGTGCCCAGTTGGGCGACGAAGTCCTGGAACTTCCTGTCCGTGAATTGCATCCCGTTGTCCGTTACTATTGCTTGGGGAATACCGAAACGTGCGAGGATGTTTCGTTTGTAAAAATGCAGGATGTTGAGGGCAGTTATTTTGGCTAGAGCTTCTGCCTCTATCCATTTTATGAAATAGTCCACGCCCACTATGAGATATTTGTTCTGACTTGATCCTACCACGAAGGGTCCTAGGATGTCTAGGCCCCACCAGGCGAATGGCCACGGGGAGGACATAGCCTTGAGCTCGTTAGGCGGAGCCAAGTACATGTCCCCGTGCCGTTAGCATTTGTCTCATTTCTTCACGTGTTCTTTCGCATCGTTTTGCATGGTCGGCCAGTAGTATCCTGCACGGAGAGCCTTTCGAGCAAGGGACCTTCCGCCGAGATGTTGGGCGTTGATTCCTTCGTGGATTTCGCGCAGGATGTGTGCGACCATTTCCTCCTCGACACATTTGAGCAGCGGAATGGAGAATCCCCGTCTGTAGAGTTTATCTTCGACCAGAACATAAGAGCAGGATCTTCGTCTGACTATGCTGGCCTCCTTTGGGTCAGACGGGAGTTCATCTTTAGCAAGATAGTTGTAGACTAGGGTCATCCAACAGTTTTTGTCGCCGATTAACTGCACGTCGAGTGTCACGGAGGCCTTCTCGATGCTGGGTCGAGGAAGTACTTCCTGTATGACGGATTTGTTTCCGCCTTTCTTCTTCATGCTGGCTAGTTTGGATAACACGTCTACTCGTACGTTATGTTCGCGGGGAACGTGTTTCACTTCCACTGTTGTGAACTTCGCCATTTCCTTCTTTACCAGGGCCAAGTATTCGGTCATGAAATTCTGGTATGATAGATCCCAGATGTCCTACAGGATGTCGAGACATCTGGTCTGTTACAGATAACATGGCAAGGTATAAACAATAACAGTACTAAAAAGCATAAACAACACACAGAATTTGTTCACCCAGTTCGGTCTAACAACCTACATCTGGGGGCATACCAAGCCAGGAAGGAAGTTCACTATCAGCAGTATCAATTTATAGACCCTATAATCAACACACCTGTTGATGATCTACTCACTTAATCGCTACCCAATGACCCTTTTACCTAAGTCTACCCTAGATAAAAGACTCCATCTCACTTCCAATCATCGCAATGATGTCTAGCAGTCAACACCTCAGCCACTGCATCAACAGCTTGATTTCCAACAAATCTTCAAACACATAAACATAGAAGACACACTCATATGCTAATACTCAGCCAAGACTCTTGACTAAGAACACCATCTTGAAGTTGCTTAAAAGCTTCCTCCAAGAACAATACATCTCTTACCTACAGGCTTCGACATAAACACGATGACCATCCCACAAACCGAGTGGTTCATCGACCAACACAACCCTTATAATTTACATGATGGCTAGCTTCTTTTTCTAGGTTACAATGCCTCTATTTATAACCTAAACCCAACTGGATTTGGGCTTCAAATTACAACATATCAGCTGCTACAAATCTGCAAAAGATTCTCCTACAAATTAGATCTTCAATCAAATCTTCCTAAAATATCTCCATATTTAAATACTCAATCTTCTCTTGATTTTATCTTGAATCTTCCAGACCTTTAAATCAGCTCCACAAAGGATACCATAATATTCCCAGAAACATTCCTTACATTGGGCTTGTGCATTATAAAATCACAGATTTGATTTAACAATAAAGCAGATTTATTCTCCAAATCTCTTCACCCTAAAATAGTAACAAAATCTGCTCCATATCTGATTGCAATTGAATATATCTTTACCAAGATGTTCGCCTGCAATCTCTCCACCAGATCTCTCAAAACAAACTGATACACGCAGCCCTAACAAAACACAACAGACTGATGTTCTGATGTTCTGTCAACTGATGTCAAGACATCATGTTTAACATCTGCACATAAAACTGCAACCCTAAATAACTTAACATAAACTGAATGTTAAGAACTCATGTTAAGACATCAGACAAATGACATCTTCAACAACAACATTGTTTTACCAAAATTTCAGCCAATACAAGAACTAACAATCTCCCCCTTTGGCTAATTTTGGCTAAAACAATCTCAGCCTACACCAGAGATACCAGCAGCGAAAAAAACAATACAATCAGCAGCAACAACTTCCAAAGCTGCACAACACAAAACTCCCCCTCAAAACAAGAACCACAGTAAACAGCTAGGTAACTCTCCCCCTTTTTAGCCACAATTGGCCAAGCTCTGATCATAGCAGCAAGCACAAAAAAATTCCAAAGGCAAACTCTGAATCATCCAACCAATATACTCAGACCAGAACAGACTTATTCTACATCTTACAATAGCTGAACAAACCTACTTCTCTCCCCCTTTTTGGCCAAACATTGACAAGCATTGGGGTAAACTGTCATGTCTAAACTTCTGGTTCAATCCATTGACACACCAGGTCTAAACTGTCATGTCCACCAGTAACACAATGTCACGACATCTTGTCTGACATAACACTCTCACCAGAGCCACAAACAATTGCACTACTTCAACAACAAAAGTTCAACTCCCCCTATCTAAGATAACCAGTGCTCCTTTGCAAGATGAACACCTTAAACGAATGGAAAACATAAGACTCATCTTCATGTCTTCAAGAGCGCACCCTCTGTTCAACACACCTGCTGAACGCATTCACATAATGCTTGATCCTCAAACAACACTAGTACATTTAACAAGAACCACCACCAAATCACCCACAAGTTCTGAAGCACAAACACACTGCCTTCCACTACACTCTAAGTAAAGTCCTCTTACTTTGAATTAACAACACACACCAAGACAAGTGTGACATCTCCCATCAACCAAGACCCTTACAGAGTTCTTCCAAAATAAACTGCAGAGAAAAATAAATTCTCCCAGACACAGTAAGGAGTTCCACATCTTTTTAGCAGCAGCAATCCCGCATGACAGACTATCATGCTCCCCCTAAATAGTTGCACAAGTTCAGCAACAAAAATGTAACTACTCTTCCTAAGTAGTAGTACACACATGACATAAAGTCATGACATCTGATCTGACATCATAAACATCAAACAAAACACCACTTTACTCCCCCTGAGGCACACAACGAAAACAAAAACACCAATCCTCAGTTCAAGCACATGAACATCTTCATGCTCATACAGACCCTACGAATTCTCAGCTTACTTAAAAGCTTTACTCAGATCCAATCTCTTCAAGAGATACTTGCAGCAGAAGAAAAAACAGCTCTTAAAAAAACTTCCTGATCAGATCACATCATATGACACAATTCCTCTGCCATTACATTCACTAGTAGTTGTTGATACTAGTGAAGTCTTCAAAATTAGTAGTCATGCTTTGCCAGAACATACTACTAAAAACAAGCTCAGAATCCCCACATTCTAATCCATATAGCCAGAAACACCTCTTCTGACACTAATTCTTGAGCATCCAACTCCACATGAAGTTACAATTAGGCTATTCGTGAGGAACATAAGAATCACCATCCTCCTTCAAACAAACTGTTAGATAAGGATCAAAGTCACATAGATCCCCCAGCTCTCCAAAGGCAGTCATTCCCTATCATACTCTTCATCTTCAGACTTCCAATCAATCAATACCTGATCTACTTCAGTCTTCTCTACATTCTCCATCCAAGGCAGACCTTCTAGTTCATCATTCTCCCGTATAACTATGTAGACGCTCCTTAGGCATAATGTAGGCACCACGCTTCTGAACCAGAGCATAATCATCCTTCACCAAGGATATCCAACCAGATAATGTCCCAACACAAGTTAGAACATCTGCCACACACCAAGACATCATCACCATGATTCTTGATATGCTCCACCAACTGGACTTACTATAGCATAGTAATCCAAAGAACTAGAGAAATAAACTCTCATCCACCTTCAAGAAGAATAATCTCCTTGAGTCTTCAACTCATCACCCTTCTACACAAGAGTAACTTGTTCCAAGACAATCCTCAATAATAACCAGCTGCCACACTCTAATTATCTTGATTCTTTGAATCCAATTCTGAGATCAACCAAATGCCACATTTTGACCTTTTTCACGTTTGTCAGAACTCTCACAAAGATATCCTGATCCACCAAGGAAACTTGATATTCAAGTCACATGTTCCAATTGCTCAATAGCAAGCACACTTAGACTCCCTAAGCCATGGTCATGTAACATCTTCTCCTTCCTGCAGCTCCCGCAAACTGCCATGAGAATGATCTTTTTGAACCATCCTATTGTTCATTCCTGTAGATCACCCCTATCATAAGCTGATGTGCCACATCACCAGCTGAGACTTCTGATGTTAAGCTAGATGTCAGAACATTATGACATCCAACTGTTGAATTAAGCTCTTCCTTCTGCCACTCAGAAGAACCTCCTCCCTTTGCAGAAACAGATTTCCATGCTCTCATAGACTTGATTCAACAATCAAGTTTGAGTAGACAACCTCCATCCTACTTAGAAACTCCAAAGACTTCAAACCTACCACATCTGAATCTTCAGAAAATAAGTAGTCCAAGACTACCCCATAACAATACTAAAGAATATCACTTCCCTTAGTAGAGCCGTCAGTAGAAAGCCAGAGATAACTGCCACTTATCCTCGACCTTCACAACCAGAGCAAACACCATGCTCCAAACCACTTAGATCATAAATAAACTGATCCAAGCTGTAACCATCAAGATTATAATGTCTTCATAGTCTTCCATCTTCATCTTCAACGGCACCACCATCTGGACAAGTCATCCATAATACTTTCTAGGAACAGATGCTAAGCAATAATCCCAGGTCAACACCTAGGCGACTTGTGAGCGAATGTAGAACCCCTCCCATGATTCTCTAAACCTCTGATGAAAAGATGTTAAAACCATTGACAGAACATCCTTAATCTTGTCTTTCAAGGATAATTAATTAAATACTTATGAATTTCACAAATAACAATTGATCTTAAATCCCTGTGGTTTAACCCTTCTTCAGATTCCAGCATCTTCTGAATCTTCTTCATGGCAAACATATATACCACAAAAACATTCCAGGTTAGGTCAGTGTCTTGACCTTTCACTCCACCCTGAGAAAAGAACTGAAATGATGTTTCAACATCAGTTCCGACATCAACACCCATAGTAAATCACATACATCTCTTGCAAGGGACACAAGAGGATTGACCATCAGTAGCTGATCAACCTTCAAACCCAGAACATACACACAAGCAGGAACCTGCATACTCTACATCTCAAGAATCTTCTTCTCAAACTTCTAATGTTTAGACCTCTTGTCTATCTTTGAGATGTTGGATGCCATCCTTCTGCACCTAAAGGAGAGAAACCATTGACTGGTCATCACAAACAGCATAGACAAATATGCTTCTCCCAACACTTCAACCTACAAGGATGCTCTTCAATCCTTACAAAAGGATGTTCCATTATGTGAGGACACCACATAACTATCCAGCTTCTCATGCAGATACCATAATCTTTTGGCACCACCAACTCCTCCTTGATCCAAACACAACTGCTCATCCTAGATGGTTTGGATGACATTCCAACACCAGTCAACTAGTTAGGTTATTACACCTCCTCTATGCAAGCCAGGAGTAGGTTCCAGACATATGTGATCAATACACATTTGTTTAGCCCCTAAGCAACTGCAATGTCAAATCTTTATCCACAAGATTCTGTACACTCTGCTGGTTTGATGTCCCAACAACTGGTAGAACATCATTCAAGAACAGTACCAAGGGATCCTTCAATACATACATGTGGATGGTCTTTCAGAGACGAGAGCAAAAATAAATTGCATCCTTCTGATCTCTCATCAACAAATTTATTGAAAATGCCTTTATGAGTGGACTTGGGTCAAACCTCAAGTATCTTTGGTCACTTTAATAAGTCAGTTAATATTATCCTTAAGTATCACAACACCATGTGATACACCTTCAGAGTGTTGTAGCCTTAACACACAAAACCACCAGGAGTTTTCTGACATATACAAATGCAGCGGAACATAGATAAAGAAAACCCCTCTACAACCTTCAAAACTTAATAACCTTTGCACAAACACCACACTCCAGAGGCAATAGGTCAGCATAGGTTGAAAATAAATCACCCTACAAAGCAGCTCACCACCAAAGCTAAACGTCTGACAACTTCAAACAGAGCCAATACACACCCAATCATGAATAGTCCATCCTCCACTTCTCAGCAAAACTATTTTCCTTGCACATGAACCAGAAAGTATATTCCCTAGGATCTCACCCAGAAAAACGAGCAGGATGTCTGCTCTGATACCAATTGAAATTCTGGTATGACAGATCCCAGATGTCCTACATGATGTCGAGACATTTGGTCTGTTACAGATAACATGGCAAGGTATAAACAATAACAGTACTAAAAGCATAAACAACACACAGAATTTATTCACCCAGTTCGGTCTAACAACCTACATCTGGGGGCATACCAAGCCAGGAAGGAAGTTCACTATCAGCAGTATGAATTTATAGACCCTACAATAAACACACCCGTTGATGATCTACTCACTTAATCACTACCCAATGACCCTTCTACCTAAGTCCACCCTAGATAAGAGACTCCATCTCACTTCCAATCATCGCAATGATGTCTAGCAGTCAACACCTCAGCCACTGCATCAACAGCTTGATTTCCAACAACTCTTCAAACACATAAACATAGAAGACACACTCATATGCTAATACTCAGCCAAGACTCTTGACTAAGAACACCATCTTGAAGTTGCTTAAAAGCTTCCTCCATGAATAATACATCTCTTACCTACGAGCTTCGAGATAAACACGATGAACATCCCACAAACCGGGTGGTTCATCGACCAACACAACCCTTATAATTTACATGATGGCTGGCTTCTTTTTCTAGGTTACAATGCTTCTATTTATAACCTAAACCCAACTGGATTTGGGCTTCAAATCACAACATATCAGCTGCTACAAATCTGCAAAAGATTCTCCTACAAAATAGATCTTCAATCAAATCTTCCTAAAATATCTCCATATTTAAATACTCAATCTTTTCTTGATTTTATCTTGAATCTTCCATACCTTTAAATCAGCTCCACAAAGGATACCATAATATTCCCAGAAACATTCCTTACATTGGCTTGTGTATTATAAAATCACATATTTGATTTAACAATAAAGCAGATTTATTCTCCAAATCTCTTCGCCCTAAAATAGTAACAAAATCTGCTCTATACCTTATTGCAACTGAATATATCTTTACCAAGATGTTTGCCTGCAATCTCTCCACCAGATCTCTCAAAACAAACTGATACACGCAACCCTAACAAAACACATCAGACTGATGTTCTGATGTTCTGTCAACTGATGTCAAGACATCATGTTTAACATCAGCACACAAAACTACAATCCTAAATAACTTAACATAAACTGAATGTTAAGAACTCATGTTAAGACATCAGACAAATGACATCTTCAACAACAACATTGTTTTACCAAAATTGCAGCCAATACAAGAACTAACAGGTCAGGTTGTCGTTTTTGGCTTGGTATTCTCCCCGGACCTGGAGGGCCACGAGTTGTGAATCTGTGCAGATGACGACTTCCTCTGCGCCTAGGTCCTCGGCAAGGCGTAGCCCAGCGAGGAATGCTTCGTATTCAACTTGGTTATTGGAGGTTGGGAAAGACAGTGTGAGTGAAACCTCGACGATAATTCCTTCATCGCTCTCCAGTATGATGCCCGCGCCACTTCCTGCAGAGCTTGAGGCACCGTCGACGAAGATGGTCCATTTGCGTGCTTCGCTCGCGGGGGAGTCTGCGAACGTCATCTCCGCGAAGAAGTCGGCCAGAGCTTGGGCCTTGAGGGCTTTTCTGCCTTCGTATTGGATGTCGAATTCGGACAGTTCCAACGACCATTTGAGCATACGGCCTGCCATATCTGGTCGTCCGAGCATCTGCTTTATGGGCTGATCTGTTCGAACCACGATCGTGTGAGCCAGGAAGTAGTGTCTTAACCTTCTGGCTGCGTTGATGAGGGACAGCGCCACCTTCTCTATCTGTTGGTATCTTAACTCTGGTCCTTGCAGCGCTTTGCTCGTGAAGTAAATGGGCTTCTTCCCGTCAGGCGTCTCGCGGATGAGAGCGGCACTCACTGCTTCGGTTGCTACGGCCAGGTATAGGTACAACGTTTCGCCGTTGTCCGGTCGAGAGAGGGTCGGTGGCTCTGAGAGTGCCCGTTTCAGATGGAGAAGGGCCTTGTCGCACTCCTCGGTCCATTCGAATGCTACCTCTTTGCGGAGGAGTTTGAAGAATGGTAGGGCGTGCTGGGCGGATTTGGCCACGAAACAAGATAGTGACGCGAGCATCCCGTTGAGGGACTGGATGGATTTTTTGGACTTGGGCGTAGGAAACTCGGAGAACGCCCGTTACTTGTCGGGATTGGCCTCGATTCCTCGTTTCGTTAAGTAGAAGCCAAAGAATTTGCCTGCTCGGACACCGAACGTGCACTTCTCCGGATTAAAACGTATTTTGTATTTCCTGGCCTGTTCGAAGACCTTTCTTAAATGGGTAGTATGATCGGTCTCCTCGTGGGATTTTACGATCATGTCGTCCATGTAGACTTCGAGCATGTCGCCAATTTCTCCCCGAAACACTTTGTTCATCATTCGTTGGTACGTTGCTCCGGCGTTCTTCAGGCCGAAGGGCATTGCGTTGTAGTAGTAGTTGCCCGATTCGGTCATGAAGGCCGTATTTTTTTGTCGGACATTGCCATTGGAATTTGATTGTAGCCCGAGTAGGCGTCCATGAACGATAAAAGTTTAAAACCAGCAGAATTATCAACAAGTTTATCAATATTGGGGAGGGGGTAGGCATCCTTCGGGCATGCCTTATTGAGATCGGTATAATCAATGCACATGCGCCATTTTCCATTAGATTTTTTAACTAATACAACGTTGGACAGCCAAGTTGTGTACTTGGCTTCCGAAATAAATTTGGCCTCGAGGAGGTCCTTTACAGCTTTTTTAGCAGCCTTTGTTTTCTCCGGAGACTGCTTCCTCCTACGTTGTGCTACGGCCTTAACGGCCGAGTCGATGGTCAGCTGGTGACAAGCGACGGATGGATCCAAGCCGGGCATTTCCGCGGCACTCCATGCGAAGAGGTCGGCATTCTCTCGGAGGCATACTTTGAGCTGCTTCCTCGCAATGTCAAGCAGGTCTGCTCCGATCTTCACTCCCCGTTGCGGGTCTTCGCCGAACAGAACTATCTCGAAGTTGCCATCCGGGATTGGGCGCATCGGATGGGAGCTGCTGCTGGACGACGTTGACGGGCTTGCTGAAGCTGCTCGTTCCTCCTGTTGGTCCTCGGGGAAGCGACTGTCGAGGTCGATAGAGTCGACCTGGGGCAGGGGCTTGGCCTCCTCGGAGCTGCTTGGCAGTGCTGGCTTGCTCGACACGTTTGGCTTGGGCGTAATGGTGTTAAGTCCCTTTGTAGCTGCTTCGAAACACCGTCGGGCAGCTTCTATATCGCCGTGGAGGGTGGCGACCATCCCTTTCGAAGTGTAATACTTCATCTTCAGGTGGACGGTTGAGGGAACTGCTACCAACTCGGCTAGAGTTGGCCTTCCGAAAATGCATTGGTAAAGCGACGGGCAGTCGATTACCAGAAATTGTACCTTGATGGATCTAGCCGTTTCAGCTGATCCGAAGGTCACGATCAGCTCGACGTATCCCCACGGCTTGGTTACAGACCCGTTGAATCCCTGTAAATCGGATCCTACGTAGGGGGTAAGGTGCGATTCGTCCAGCTGAAGTGTTGAAAACAGCTGGGAGTACATGATGTCGACCGAGCTGCCCTGGTCGACGAGTATCCTGCGAACGTCGAAGTTTGCCATCCGGGCTCTGACGACCAATGGTATGCTTGAGTTCGGGGAGCCTCCAAGGAGTTCCTCCCGGTAGAAGGAGATGGGGACGGAGCCCTTGTGTGCCTGATCAAGCGTGGTCACTTTGTTGGAGCTTGTGTTGATCAGGTGTTCGAACTTCCGTTTCACGGAGCCCACAGTGACTTTGTTGAAACCCCCGCCAGAGATGACCATGGCGGAGGGAAATGTCTCCCACGGGCTGTGGGCTGCGAAATATGAAGGCGCGCTGAGCCCGTCAGGGACGTTGAAGTCCTCGGGTCGCGATATGGACATAGCGACTTGTATGTTGGCATCTTCCGAGGAGGGTACCTCCTCCCCAACCTTCTTGGACTCCTGGACGTCCTGCCGAGGAGTGTCCTTCTTCGCGAACTGCTTCAGGTGGCCGTCCCAGATCAGTATCTCAATGGAATCCTTCAGATGGATGCAGTCCTCTATAGTATGGCCGTGACTTTTGTGGAAACGGCAGTATTTTAATTTGTCCACGTTTGGTCTGTTCGGAAGCTATTTAGGGAAGCGGACCCCAGCCTGTTTAAACTCCGAAATGGCACATTCGAGCAAGATCTTTTCCCTGGAAACGGTCAAGGGAGTGTAGTCGTGGGACCGCTCGAAGGGGCCCCTGCTGTCACGGGAATCACGAGGATGGTCCTCGCGCCTCTGTTCACCTCGACGAGATGTCGAAGCTTCTTCTCCTCTGGATGCCCGAGCGTTCTCCTGATGACGCGATGCTCGGACGTTGCTGGCCGCAACCTTCTCTTCATACTGAATGTGTGATTGGGCTTTGAGGAGGAGGGCATCTAAGTTCCTCGGTGGCGCGAGGCCAATGGCTTTAGAAAACTCGGAGCCTGGGCGGAGTCCCTGCTCGAGCAAAAACTTCTTCATTTCGTCCATTGTCGGGACCTGCACTGCTTCTTTGTTGAACCTCTCGATATATGCGCGGAGAGGTTCGTCTTTACCCTAGATTATGGCTCCTAGAGAGGCCTCAGTTTTGGGGTGGCGGCGAGATGCTGTAAAGTGCCGCGAGAGCATCCTGCACAGCTGTCTCCACGAGGTAATGGACTCCTCGGGCTGTTGTTTATACCATGTCATTGCTCCCTTCCGAAGGGTGGTCGGGAACAATCTGCATTTGATGGCGCCCCGTACGCCACGTAGTCTAGCAGTGCATCGATGTTCTCGATGTGCTCGTCGGGGTCGGTGGTCCCGTCGTACGTGCCAAGTGACGGGGGTTTCTCTAAGCATTTTGGGAGACGGGTAGCCAAGATCTCCTGGGACAACGGGCTGTGAGGCTCGTCGTCGTCAATAGAACTGGTGTATGATGGGGACCGAACGGGATGCTCGCGACGCCGGTTCCTTCGCGGAGAAGGTGAGCGGTTCCTTCGAGGAGAATGTGAGTGGTTCCTTCGCGGGGAAGGTCAGCGGTCCCGTCCTTTAGACTTGATCGGGGGAGATTGCTCGTTCCTCCGAGTCCTCTTGTGGTCGTGAGCATGCTGGTCACGTGGGGAGATCTGGTCGCGCTTCCGGGCTACACGAGGATCAGGTTCTTGGTGCAGCCTTCGATCGATTTCTCTCCGGGGCTGCGGGCTTCTTGATCGCCGTTGGTTCCTCCGCGTGGGAGAGGATCTCAGACGGTGGGACTCTTCCAGTGCCCCAATCCTCTCGTTCTGCTGCAGGATCAGGGTGTTGGTTTTGTTGATCGCCTCCAAGAGGGCTGCCACGGCCGGGTCGACATTGGGCGAAACAGGAACGGGCTAGACGTCAAGTGATGGTTGATCGTTGTTGCGATCAGCAGGGGTAGGGGAAGGAGAAGCAGTGGCTCCATCCCTGAGGAAACAGGCATCTCAGAGGAGAGATGACTGGCCGTCAACGTCAGATTTGTTGACGGCGAGGATGGTGGTTTGGAGAGCATCCTTGGTGCGATCTTGGGAGGCCATGATCGTGATGATGTTTGAGAATTGTTTTGATCTTCAATTTCTGAGGGACGAAAGATGGGGAGAACAAAAGTTCCCACAGACGGCGCCACTGATCGTGAAGGCTGGATCAGATCCTGTAGAATCAGGCCGCCAAGTGTGTCAGGGATGTTGGTCGTATGGAGAGGAGGGGGTGTACATGCAAGGTACTCCGACGCTCAAGTAAGAAAGGGTCAGAGAAAAGGAGCAAATACAAAGTATGAATTCTTGGGGTGAATATTGGATACTTGACCCTCTCAAGCGAGAGGGTTTATATAGAGCCCCCAGCGTGTGGCCAACGGTCCTATTTTCGGGGCGAAATAACCGTTTTCCCCAAAAAATAGGTAACTACCAAAACTAGCCGTTATGTCGGGCAGGGTGCCCAAAACTAGCCGTTATGTCGGGCATAGGCATAGTTCCGGGCACATGCCCATAGCTGTTCGGGGAGCAGTGAAGCCGTGCGTAACGGGCAGTGATTCCGGGGAGGAATGTTGCATTCCTTGCCCGGTTGAAGGGGCAGAAAGGTAACTTTTGCCCCTCTATGGATTGGACTTAGGCAATTTGAACCGCTCTGGAGCAGAAGCGGATTGGGCCAATTCTAGCCATTGGTCCAGTCCAGAACAACGTGGCTATTCAAAACATCTCTAGTATATCTTTTATCACCTACAACATTAATTTTGATATATATATATATATATATATATATATATATATATATATATATATATATGCCAAAACCTATTATATAATTAATTTTTTTTCTTATATAGATATAGATATAAGAAGAGCTTCACCGAAGTTTTTATCATAATAATCAAGTTTTCCAACTTAAACACCAAACTAATCAAGTTTCTCCCATAAATTCCAATCTACACATGTATTAAACAAAATAAAAATCAAACTCATACAGTGGACTTTAAATGTGTTGACGCTTGCATATAAAAGATAGAGGGGGATTAAAACGTATTGGTGCATCAATGTAACATATAAAGGGAGCTTAAACCATTATTGGCACCCTCTTCTAATGTTTAAGGAAGGCGCTAATTGAACTAAAGTTGACTCTTTGAATTTAAGAGGAGGCGCAAATAGAATGTAAGTCTCTCTTAATGAATTATTTCTTTAATTTTAAATATATATTATATAATATAATTGTGTAATATTTAATAATATTTTTTAGCATGGATTTTTGTATATATAAAGAGTTGTTCCACCATTTTCTTCACACATCTTCTCATTTTCTTCTTAATATTTTCTTCATTTGTTCTAACCTGTATATTAAAAGAAATAGGCGTTTTTTTATTCAATAATCACGCATCCGATGAAGATGCGTTTTTGGAACATCCAAAGTCTCGAGCAACTTGAGAGGAACTTGAACCGCTGGTTAGACGGAGATATTATTGATGGTAAGAGAATTAGAAATATTCAAATTCTTGTTTCTTACATCTCTATTACGAAAGAAAATATAATGATATCTAAAATGTGGGCGCGAGTTAAAGATGATAATGATGTTAGGAATATGATGTCTGCATCAGATGGTAGTGTTTTGATTGTTGTAATCTCTTAGTTATTTTGCGCTGTTAAACATTTTTTATTTATTCCTTGTGTTGTTGTTTTAGACGCATTGATGTTTATTGTCTTGTAACCAAAAGTTGTTATCCATATTAAATTTAAAGCTTAAAAAAACTTAACATAATTAAATCTCATCTAAAACTTATTGCAACATTGGGACAATGTTTCCGTGTGTGACCGGGAAGACGACTTGATCCACACAATCTTTCCATTTTCTCAGTTGTATCCATTTTGGTTCTAATTTGTGTGTTAGTGGGATGACCTTTTTTGTTTCTTCTCATATTTTATCTGTGGTAAATTATACCCCCTTGATACGTAGGTCTATATTTCTCACTACCATTAGGAAGCAATTGTTGTAGACACCGAATAATTTAATGATCTTGTAAATGTTGGATAGATGCAAGAAAGAGTCTTGACGAACATTAGAAAGTGTGTCAATGACATGAGAACAAGTCATACGAAAAGGGTGAAACTTTCCGCAGAGTTGCATGCCTGCAGACCTGTGAAAATTTACTCTTCCTATTACACATAATTAATATTTCTCACCTTCACTATATTATTTTTACACAACTTCTTCGTACCTTACTTTAATATAAATACTAGCATCCTTCCATTCATTTTTTAATCAATAAATACTCTTCTTCTTAAAATTTGTATTATTTAATTATTCATATTATCATTCACTTTCTCATTGTAAAATGGCTCTTTTGAATATGGGAGATAGGCATAGAGAAACATTGAACAACATTGCTTCTTATGTAAGTAGTTAATTTCACTATAAATGTTTTTTAAGTTTTCCAACTATATTTTATAATCAATAACTTATTTGTTTCTTACTATTTTTTATTCTTAGGAACCTAACAACTTTCGCACTCGCGTGCATGGATATGTTTGCACACAACAAAATACTTGAACTTTATTTGGAGCATGCCGGTTTTGGTCATCTCATCAAATTTAAGACATATGTCATTGATACAAATTTATTGTTGCTCTACTAGAAAGATGGAGACTCGAAACACACATTTCATCTTCCAACGGTGAATGTATTGTTACACTCGAGGACATATACATGTTGTTAGGTCTACTAATAACGGTATGGCGGTAAATGGTCTAAACAATTGATGAAAATGTACCCGAGAAACTTTTGATTAAATGCTTGACACAAACCGATATGAGAGGCTAAGAAATTAAATTAAAGTGGCACAAAGATAATTACTCTAATATAAAATTAACTGAAGAATCTCTCAAACATGATAAAATAATCAAAACTAGATTTTATATCATGCTACTAATATGTTTATTTTTATTTCCAGATACTTCTAGCTCTTGTATACATATTATGTATTTACATTTGTTATAAGATATAGATACAATATGAAAATATAGTTGGGAGTCTGCTTGTTTAGGGTGGCTCTATAGATCTTTGTGTAACAATGCACACAAAGATACATATATTTTTACCGGATGTGTCGTTTTGCTTCAAGCATGAGGTTTGTCGAGAATGGTCTCTCTAGCGCTGGTCAACAATCGTGCATTCATATTCCAATATTCAACAAGGTAAGTCAATAACATTATAGATACTTCCGTTTACTTAATTCATACTATTAACACCAAATAACTTATTTTAATTTTTGTAGATGGTCCATACGTGGGATGAACTACGACAGATATCATCATTACTGCATCACGCAATACATAAATCTATTGGATCACTAGGGACCAAAAGATGTATTACCTTTAACCTATTTATTTTAAAATAATTTATTTTACTATTTACATATCTAAGCTAATTTATTTTTCTGCAACAGTTTTTTTGAGACCGTATTTGAAGTTATAAGGTCACCATGACATGAATTAAGAAGATGCTTCTATTTGGACTGCAAATACATCGATTATTGTGTTCACCATTGTGGAGATGCACCACAGTGATCGTGTGAAACTTCAATTTGTCATGCTTCAAGAAATCCCCAGTCCTCCGAAGTACTTTGCACAATTCCATGATAGTAAAGTCTCAGATCAATGGAACTACGACCATTGGACAAAATATGCCAAAAATGAGTGTCATGAATGGAAAAGCCGCAGTCAACTAGTCATAATTGACATTATTATGTCATTCAAATCTAAACTAACTATTGAATACATGTATTGGTATAGATCAGTTACGATTGGTTTCTTATCTGAACCCAAATATTTAGTTTACCCACGCCAACAAGCTTCATCACCAAACACCCAACTTCTAACCCAACACATTTACACTCAAACTTCATCCCAACAAAATTACCAACAACACATGCCACCCACACAACCACAATACCAAGAACATACCTCATACCAACAACAACCACAAATTTTTTATTAGTCACAATACCAACAAACACAACTAACCAATCCATCACACTTTTACCAAAATACAGAACAATTTAACATGAACTACCAAACATCACATCTGTTTTACCCACCCAAACGTTCACACCAACATCACCATTCTACAAGCCTCGCCACCGTCCAATTGGTACCTCATCAACACAACCAACACAACATAACAACGCAGGCATGAGCGCCCTACTCAATCTTGGTGACTTCACCGATCTGAGTTCATCGACCTGGCAATACATACATGAGGTTCTTCAAACGCTATTCATAACGACTTCTTATGAAACACTTCTATGAATTCACTGAGAGTTATACTAGATATATGACCTTGGGAGTGCGGAACCGATGGCCACATCGATCAACTGAGTCATCAAAAATACTATAAAAGGTCATTCCCATATGTACTCTTAAATTTTATTATATATTAATAGTATTTAATTTTTTATATTTTTTAATTATATTAATTGTAAAATTATTTATTTTAATTTTATTTAAAATTTATATTAATTATATAATTATTTAATTATTTTTTATTTTTTATATTAATTTATTATTAATAAAAATAAATTAATAATTAAAAACAATTAAGAAAAACAAGATAATTGAGACTTCAATTGAATTGGTGCCCCCTATTTAAAATAGGAGGAGGCGATAATAAAATTTTAAAACCTATTTTTAGTTGGTATATAGAGGCGGCAATACATTTATAATTTTCTTCTTAATTTTTTTTTGTTTAATACGTGAATATATTGGAATTTATGGGAGAAAGTCGGTTAATTTGGTGTTTAAGTTGAAAATTTTGTTTATTATGGTAAAAAATATTTTGCTTCGGCAAATTGTTTCTATATTATTGGCAGTTCGTTTGTCAATTAGAAATTGAAGTTAGTAAAACAGATTATTTAACTAAAATTAATTAAAACTCAATTTGAAATTACTAAACCACTAATATTGCCTTAAAAAAAAAAGTAAACCACAAATATTATGTGGATACTATCTATCTGTGGCATAAAAAAATCTATATATAGTACTTGTAGTGAGAGTGACATTTACACATGGTGCGTGGTAGTTGCATTGATATTTCAATTGGTGCATAAGTTTTGCAGCCTTTTAGATGATGTGAAGACATCATAATGATGTTCATAAAGTCACAGACAGCAACAGTTGTACTAACAATATTTATTCCTTCCTAAGATGCTTCATGCAGATAGGTTTCCCCATACATTACCAAAGAAAAGAACTTGTCAATATGATAGAAGACATTACAATGTGTGTGGAAGGTTCTTCGATTTGATAGTAGATTGGAAATATTCGACTAAAATAGAAAACAACTACTGCTCCCGAGTTTTTGTAGATACTATACTATATACAAGTTTAAATATTTTGACTTGTTATTATTGTTATCAGTTATAGGGTTGAAAAATAGAAGTTAAATTCACATGAGTTGCCAATTTGTACGCTTCTAATTCATAAATGGATGTCTATGGTGAGAGAAGCTACGGGGATGGTTAGATTTAGTGAGAGAAATTTCTCTCTTGATTTATTGGTCTCAAAGTTGTTAGGTCATGTCTTAGAATCAAAGTTTTATGAGTTTGTTTGATGTTCAAGATAAAAAATTATAAAATAATTATATTATGCTTATATCAATTTAGTGTTTGATGAGATAATAATATAAAGTAATGAGATAGGAATACAGAAATTGCATCAGAAAATAGATTTGGTGTAATCATTTGATCTATTCATGTTTAAAAAAAAAATTGTTATGTTAGGGGAGTTCATTAGGGAGCATTGATACATAGTGTATGACTAGACACTTTTGTGAGAGACACACCACTTGTCCACCTAAAACCTTAAGATGATAGGTGAGTGGGTTCTCTCACTTATAAATGCTCAAGTCACCACATTCCTATCCAATGTGGGACTATTTCCCCACTTACTCACACTTGCTTATATTATTCCAACACTCCCCCTCAAGTGCGAGTCCACAATGTTCCTCATTTTTTATACATGTACCGCCGTTGACACCTTTTTCAAGGCATATCTTATTAGGTATTTCGAATACACCTCTTCCTTGGGCGTTTCGATTTCAACGGGACACCACTTCCTGGGCATTTCGATACAAGTAAGTCGGTCCCTTTACGAACCAGGGCTCTGGATACCATGTTAGAGGAGTTTTACTAGGGAGCATTGATACATAGTGTATGACTAGGCACCTTTTTGAGAGACACACCACTTGTCCACCTAAAACCTTAAGGTGATAGGTGAGTGAGTTCTCTCACTTATAAATGCTCAAGTCACTACATTCTTATCCAATGTGAGACTATTTCCCCACTTACTCACACTTGCTTATATTATTCCAACAAAGCGTTATACTAATAAAATGTTTTAAGATTTTAAGGATATGTCCACGAATCTTTTTACAACATGTTATTCCTCCAAATTAAATAGAGATTTAAACGGTTGCAATTACGAACCAAATCGAGATTTTACCAAGATAATCTCAAAAAGCAAATAGGGGTTTTACTAAGATAATCTCAAGAATCAAACAGAAATTTTACCAAGCTCTCAAAAATATTTTAAACACATAAGAAACTAAGACAATTTTAGTAAAAAAAAGAAATTGAATGAAGAAGAAAGAGTGGTAGAAAGAATGAGTGAAAGGATTTATTTTAGAAAATTGGTGTGTTACGGAATGAGGAGAAGCCTCTTTTATATAGGAAATAATTTGGTTCAAAAAGCAAATGATCTGTGGGTTATATAAAATTATTTAATCGACTATATCATCATTTAATCAATTAAGGCACTCCAAAAGGCGACAACCCTAATCCAAAAAAGAAAACCCTAACCAAATTTATATTTTAATTGATTAAACATGTTTCTAATCAATTAGGAAGACATTCCTCTATTTCTAATCAATTAGACATGATCCCTAATTTATTAAGTAGTGTGAAAATACCCCAATTGATTAGAAATAATTCTTAATCAATCACACACAATCCTTGTAGGTTTTCAAGAGATTTTTAGAAATAAGAAATGTTTTAATATATATTTGTGGGTGCACACATGTGTGTGTGTGTGTGTGTGAGAGAGAGAGAGAGAGAGATTACTTTTGTATCTTGGGATTTACTTTTATACCTTTAGAATACATTTATCACTCAAACATAGTATCATGTGAGTTTTCACACTTCCTTTCTTTGACAATCTTGAATCCTTAAGATAACTTACTTGATTCAGCACTTCATCTGAAACTTGACTTCTTATGAATGATGAGGCTTGATAAAGCTTCTTGATAGAAACCATCATCAAAAATTGCTTGACCAGAGATCATTAGGGACTCCACCGAATGCCGCTTGACATTAGGTGTTGTCTTTATTGAATCTAGCTTGATATCATGATCTTACAATCATCTTGATCAATATTTCTTCTTATTGGAAAATTTGTGAGACATAAAATCGTAGCTCCCAGATCATAAACATTCTGAATCATATCAGAAATCTCCTTGCACAAGGATTTATTAGTAGTATGGAAAATGATATCATCGGTAAAAAATAGCTCGAGTAAAATGTCATGCTTGTTTTTCTTTAAGAGTTCCATCAACCTTCCCTCTTTGAAACTTTTTTTCAAGAAGAAACTTTCTCAACTGTTTGTACCAAGCCTGAGGAGCTTGTTTTAAATCACAGAGAGCCTTTTTCAGGTTGAAGACATGATTCGAAAAAAAAAAAATAACAATTTAGAAAACCGAGAGATTGATCAACATACACTTCCTTTTTACATCCATTTGGAAAATTTTTGAAATTTAAAAATGCATGAGAAAGCTAAAAGCATCCTTATGGCCTATAACCAAGATGCAGTGTCATAGGTCTCATTGAAATATATGCCTCTATTGATTGTAGCCTTTCGCAATGAGTTTTCCTTTATTTCTGAAAACATTTTAATTTTAGTCAAACTTGTTGATGGCAATCTGTTATTATGTAATATTTGCGAGCATTTTCTACAAAATCAATGGAATTATGAGCAAAAGCCAAGCCAAAATGATGAAGAAGTGGGAAAAATGGCCGAAGGTGAAGAAAGTCGGGACTTGAAAAAATAAGAAGAAAAAGGAAGAAAAAAAGATTTTGCCTTTTTTTTTTTGCAACTGGATGCTTTCATCATGGGCGCGTGTTAACTCCTAAATTTGACGCCTAGTTTTGGAATGATGGAATTAATAAAGAAAAAGGAATTTATATGAAGTTATGAGATGCTTCGACAAAATGGTTCAGTTTGAATATTGAGTCGAAGCTGCCTTTGTGCAAGGAGAGTGTGTTGAACAGATTTAGGAAAATATTATAAGTCTTAAGAATTGTTTCGAGAAGGAACGCAATTGATGGTGATTTTGACGTGAATTTGAATTCAAATGAATGAGGGAACTTTGTTCTTATCAAGTTTTTTTTAGAAGAGACACGTGGAGCATTTTCAAGGGAAGAAGACATGTCGAGCATCACTTGTCTTATTTTAGTAGGAAGTCCATTAAAGGCGGTTATTTTGATTAATATAAATAGGAAGTCTTAGTGTTAGGATTTCGCGTGTATTCAAGTTTATACAAAATCTCTTAAATTACTTGAAGTACCCGTGTCTAGAGAAAAGAGTGTGTTGAGAAATGTACGTTTGATGTAACACCATATCTCTACATTTCAATTCAAGTTTTATCATTTTTTCCCAGAAGTTTATTTCTTTATTGCCCAAGTTATTTTTCAATGCATTTACTTGCCATTCGATTAAGTTTCTGCAACTTACTTTCTTTACATTTTTAAAACCATTAGTCTTTAAATCATGAATACTATCGAAATATTCACCATTTTCCGAACTTTCTTTCAAGATTTACTAGCACATGTCCTAGGATCAATCTGGTCGATCCTGTGAGTAACCAATTTTTTTTTTATTTGGAAGGCCAGTGGTTGTTTACCAATTTTCACGGTAAACAAATTAGCACGCTCAGTGGGACCGTGCTAGTTATTTAAAAAAAAAATACTTTTTTGTTATTGTTCTCTTTGGAAACTTCGTTGTATGTTATTAAGGAGTGGTAAAGTAGCCACCACTAACGAAGATAGACCAAGGAGAATATATACGAGGAGAATGACGAATTCAAATCAGCCAAATGTTTTAATTCCTCAAAATTCATCGAATAACAACAGAGAACCGCCCCAAGTATCTTTAACCGGGGGAACAACGGTTCCAACAACTGTGTCTAAACCAATCCGTCCATGGCAAGTTCGATGTCTACGCAGTCGATTACCCGTAGTGAGCGCATTTTAACCTATATTGGGCCAAGGGGTCCTCTAGTAACCCCTCCACCAATAGGGAACACTTTGAGTAGGCCCTTTATACCTTTAGGCTTCTCTATGCCCTTAGGCGGTCGAGAGCAACCTTTTGGAATTCCAACATCCATGATGGCGAACTTGCATAACGCCGTCTCAACATTCTCAGAACTAGTAATAAATGTGACTTCACCATTGCAAGGATCGGGGTCTGGGATAAACATGGGTCAAAGTAGTCAACTTTTAGGAATAGGTTGTTCCACCCAAATGCCAAACTTGACTAATAATTCTGCAGTAGTTATTAGGCAGCAGATGGATGAGAGTAATCATGAAATGGTCAAAATGTTGGCCCAAACAATGGGGACGATCCTTAACCCCCTAATTCAAAGTACTACTCAATCCAACCAACAGATGACTGCGCGAATGACACGTCTTGCAGACTTTTTTGGTGTACCACGTCCTCCTCGACATCCGCAGAGAGAGTACATATTGGAAAATCAGGGAGTGGTTCTCGAAGAAGACCCACCATTAACCAAGTCCAGCAAAACCAAAGAAACACTCCCCATGCAAATCCAGGAGTAACGGTCGAACAACCTAGAATCCAACCCCCCAGAGCCCAACCTCAAATTCCAATAGAGGAGGGACCAAGGGTAGTGATGGTAAATAGGAATCAAAACGTTGATAACGTGGTACAACATATTCGACGTGATGATATGGCGGTAAATAACAATCTAGCATCCATGGTCGAAAGGATAATGGCGCGAAATGGGGTAATATTTGGTCTTCTAAGACCAAACTATACTTCGTCGTTGTATGAATATATTTTATAATCAGACCTACCTCCTAGTTGGAAAGTCCCTAAATTCACTAAGTTTTCTGGGGATACCACTGAATCCACTGTCGAACATGTGGCTAGATACTTAATAGAGACCAGAGAGATTTCAAATAATGAAAATATTAGGGTAAAATACTTCCCAAGTTCTCTCACCAAAAACGCTTTCACATGGTTTACAACTTTGCCACCAAATTCGATCCATATTTGGACTCAATTAGAAAGATTGTTCCATGAACAGTTTTACATGGGATAACCCAAGATTAGCTAAAGAAATTGGCCAGCATCAAACGAAAGTTTACTGAGCCAATAGATGATTATTTGAATAGATTTTGTCTACTCAAATCCAGGTGTTTCACACAAGTACCAGAGCATGAATTGGTCGAAATGGCCGCTGGGGATCTAGAATATTCTATTAGAAAAAAGATAGACACCCAGTACTTGAGAGATATGGCCCAACTGGCTGATAGGGTTCGACAATTAGAACGCTTAAAGGAGGAAAAAGCCAGAGCAAATAAAAACAAAAAAGTGGCCTACGTCGAATTCAATGAAAACGAAGAGGGACAATATAATGAGCCTGTAAACTTTGACGAAAGTGAGATTGATCTTGTCGAGTTAAAGCAGGGCCTACCTTATTCCTGTAAGGTCTTGGCCCCTTCGAATGGGAAAAACCCAGTCAAACCAGAAAAGAACGATAGATTTCCTAAGAAAACTTACACATTCGACGTCACCAAATGTGAAGAAATCTTTGATTTGTTAGTTAAGGATGGTCAGATGACAGTGCCTTCTGGTGCTAAAATGCCTCCTTTAGAGTAAAGGAAAAAGAGGGGGTTTTGTAAGTATCATAATTTCTTGGGTCATAAAACATCTCAATGTTTTCTTTTCAGGGATCTAGTTCAAAATGCCATTAAGGATGGAAGACTAAGGTTCAGAGAAAAAGTGAAGGCTCAGATGAAAATTGATCCTGATCCTTTGCAAGTGGCTAATGCTCATTTCACAGAACCGGCTATTGCCAATATGATCGAAGTTACTGATGACTTCGCTCGTAATATTAACATGATCGAAGTCACTGATGACTTCATCAACGATGTTGTCATGGTTAAGATCACTGAGGATCTTGACGAGAAGGTTATGAAAGATTGCGCTTGTGGGGTTACTGACGATCTCACCAAAGATATCATTAAGGGCGGTGACAACGAAACTGCTGATGGTTTCGACACTATAGGAATTACAGAGGATTCTAATTTGGTGATGATAACAAAAGAAATCGCTGATGGTTTTGTGCGGATGGATAACTTAAATAAGGCTACTGAAGGCCTTGCAATGAAGTTTCAGAGTTTGGACATCACTAAAGATGTCACTATGGATGTTAACATAGTTGAGCTTTCACAAGGAACTTCGATGGAAATCGACGAAGAGCGTCGACAAGAGGAATACAATAAACTAGCTTTCCCGAAGGAAGGGGAGAGCCTGATCAATTCCTCCATAGGTGCCAGAAGAAAAGGTTGGAGGTTATGCTCTGCCCAAGGTGTAGCGCTGTGTTCGACAAGAAAGCGACCCAAAATCTTGAGGGAGTCCGACTGGCAAAGGCTAGAGGGAACTGGAAAAACTCCCTTGGCCACCAAGGTTTCGACAAAAGGGGGTCATTCAGGGGGTAGGATCAAGCGAAGCAAAGATTCCCAGGTGCCTGACCTACCACTTTCAAACCAATCGCAGAGGCTTCCAAACGAAAGTGGGCAAAACCAGTCGAAGACAGAGAGCGAGGCCAACAAATATGGCAGAACTTCGAGGTTAACAGGGGTTCATTAATTGGGTAACGCAGGGAGTTTCAGACCTCTAAAAAACTAGCTTATATCTCTAAGAACTACAAAGGCAAGAATCCAATTTCTAGATCTCAATGGAGAAGGGAGCAAAGGAGAAGGAAGGCAGAAAGGGAGGCTAGAGAGAAGCAGAACGCTGAATCAAGCACCAATGTACCTATTGAAAGAAGTGAGAAAGGGGGGAGAAAACCCATCGAAAAGAAGCATGTAGAGAGGAAGTCATTTCCTACTCAAGAAGAAGAGGCTAAAAATAAATATGATTATGCGATCGTTGAAGATGAGATGCTCACTGATGACTTCAATAAAAACTCAGAAGCATCTTTAGATATCATGGTGAATGTAGTATATGTGTTGCCAAGGGAGTTCAACCAAATTACAGAGGTCCAAGAGACAGAAGATAATACTGATATTGAGATGGCCACTCATAGGCCAGTATGTTACTATGTTATGAACAACGGTTGCGTAGAGGAACAAAATGTATTCTTCTAAATACCGAATAAGGCTATGAAAAGTCATTTAAAGCCTCTCTTTATTACAGGAACTGTCGAAGATGTACCAGTCAATAAGATCCTAGTAGATTGAGGTGCGGCAGTAAACTTAATGTCGCGTTTCATGTTAAGGAAGATATGGAAATTTGACACGGACACGAAGCCCCACAACATGGTGTTATCCAACTACGAAGGAAAAGTTGGCACCACACTAGGGGTGATTCAAGTCGACCTGACTGTAGGAACCATTACCAGACTGACCATGTTCATGGTTGTGGAAACAAAGGCTAACTACAATTTATTGTTAGGACGTGAATGGATTCACGACATAAGTGTCGTGCCATCATCAATGCATCAAAGGATTACCATCTGGAAAACAGATGGTATAATAAAAAAATTGAAGCCGATCAAAGTTATTTTATGGCTTTGGTTAACCATGTCGATATGCACAACTTCGAAAAACATTTGGCTAATATTACTCCATGCAATCCGACCAATTTTGTATTTACTCCAGATGACAATGCGTATTGCTCGTTGTACTTACACCCTACTAATGGTTTTTAGTGGGATCGAGAGGTTGTGGGAGAAGAAGACCTTGCATATATAGGAACATCTGGAATTGACCCAACAGGTTGGGGAAGCGAATTTGGCGACGATGACCGAGTTCCCAACACTCGAAAGAATTTCGGCTTACATAGCCGAGAATAAATTAAAAGCGGACTTGGAGGCTGAAGTAAAATTCATGGTTGTCGAAGCCAAGAAGGAATCAAATCAAGAAAGTCCTGGCATGGACTTCAATCCAGAACCACCTGATAAGGTTCGTGATGAAGCCCAAGGCCAGAGGCTCGACACCATCTATGATAATGAGCCTTTGGGTTTCGAGAAGGATCCGCTGGCAACCAACATCAAAATGCTAGCGCAAGATCCACTTGAAGAGATCGACTTAGGAGAAGGGGAGACAAAAAGGCCAACATACATCAGTGCTAATATCAGCCCATTACTCAAAGTTGAATTGATCCAATTTCTGAATGAGTTAAAAGACTATTTTGCATGGGATTATGACGAGATTCCTGGTTTGAGTCGAGAGCTAGTTGAATTAAAGTTGTCAATCAAGCCTGGGAAGAAGCCCATTAAGAAGAATCCAAGGCAGTTTGCACCTGAAATTCTCTCAAAGATTAAAGAGGAGGTCGAAAGACTTATGCGATGGAAATTTATCCGTGCAGCCAGGTATGTAGAATGGCTCGCAAATATTGTGATAGCTATTAAGAAAAATGGTACTTTGAGGGTTTGCATAGATTTTAGAGATTTAGATGATGCAGCCCCAAAGGATGAGTATTCGTTGCCTGTGGCGGAAATGTTAATCGATTCTGTCGCGGGACACGAGTACCTTAGTATGCTTGATGGATATTCAGGGTATAATGAGATATTCATTGCTGAAGAGGATGTCCCAAAAACAGCGTTTCGATGTCCTGGAGCATTAGTCACCTATGAATGGGTGGTAATGCCTTTCGGCTTTAAAAATGCTGAGGCAACATACCAAAGGTCAATGAATTCAATTTTTTATGATTTTATTGAGACTTTTATGCAGATCTATATTGATGATATTGTTGTGAAGTCCATTTCAGGAAAAAATCACATAGACCATCTTTGCCTGTTAGTTCTTGGATTGGCTGGAATTTTGGTAAAACAAAGTATGTTCAATGTTGATGTCAAGGTGGTGATGTTGCAACATGGAGTCTTAACACTGGGATGTGTTAAGTGTTTAAATTGTTGAAGTTTGGATGTCTGATGTCACATGCGATGTTGTGACATTAGATCTGCAGAATTAATAACATCAGGTTTTGTGATGTTGTTAGGGTTTGCGTGTTAGCTGGAATTATGGAGAGCAGCTGTCTCATTGGATGCGAATATCTTGGGTTAGATATTCTTCGCTGCATAGGAGATCTGGTGCAGATTTGTAGGAGATTTAAAAGGTTGAAGATTTGAAAAGATTTTAGGAGAAAATCTGTTTTGGATATTCAGTTTTAAATAACAAATCAAGTCAGATATTGTAGCAGTCCAAGCCCAATTCAGGTGGCTATATAAAGCGCACAAGACCAAAGGAAAAAGTACAGAAATACTGAAAGAAGATCAAGAGCATAGGCTGAGTGTCTTGAGTATTTTGTACGAGTTTTGTATACACCATTCTAGGTTGAATTGGTGAGTCGTTTTCTGTCCTCTCTTAGAAGCTGTGAAATAATAGAGAGTTATTACTTGATCAAAGCTGTGAAGTAAGATCAAGGTTGCTCAAAGAGGGTGTTCCTTGAGTATTGTTTTTAGGGATTGAGTAGCATTCTCATATCTAAGTGGTTTCTTAGGTAGAAAGTCACTAGTAGGAATTAAGTTTAGGAGATTGTCAACTGGGTTGTTGAGTCTGTAAATTAATTCTACAAGTAGTGAATTTCATCCCTGGCTTGGTAGCCCCCAGACGTAGGTAGTTAGACCGAACTGGGTGAACAATTTGGTGTGTTATTCTGCTGTTTATTTTATCCATTGTGTAGAGTGTGTTGTTGTGACAATGCACCTTAACATCACACGTCTGAAACCAGAATTTCAATTGGTATCAGAGCAGGCATCCTGTCTGTCTCTAGGCGAGATCTAGGGAAGTTACTTTCTGGTGTAAAGATGGACAAAGAAGTTGGAGGATTCGTCAATAGACCCCTATTTTGGATGGATCCAATTATGACTATTGGAAGCCAAGGATGACTACTTTCTTAAAATCCTTGGACAGCAGGGCATGGAAGGCTATTAATAAAGAGTGGAAAACACCTGTTGTGTGTAAGAAAGATGATGCTGGCAAAGATAAAGAAGGCACCTCAATGCCAAAACCTGAAGAAGAATGGACCAAGGAAGAAGATGAGCTTGCCATTGGTAATTCCAAAGCTCTAAATGCAATTTTCAATGGAGTGGATAAGAATATTTTCAGGTTAATCAATACCTGTTAAGTTGCTAAGGAAGCGTGGGATATTTTGAAGGCCACTCATGAAGGTACATATAAAGTTAAAATGTCGAGACTTCAGATTCTAACATCAAAATTTGAAAGCCTGAAGATGAAGGAAGATGAGACTATTCATGACTTCCACATGAATGTTCTGGAGCTGGCTAATGCATCCAGTGCTCTTGGTGAAAAAATGTCAGATGAAAAGCTTGTAAGGAAGATTCTTAGGTCCCTTCCTAAGAAGTATAAAATGAAGGTAACTGCCATTGAAGAATCACAAGACATCAGCAAGATGAGAGTTGATGAGCTCATTGGATCTCTTCAAACTTTTGAGATTGGGTTGAATGAGGAAGAACCAGAAAAGAAGCCAAAGAGTATAGCCTTGGTGTCAAATGATCAAGAAGAAAAAGGAAATAGTTCTGAATCCAAGGAGGATCTATCTCAGGCCATAGTTATGTTGGGAAGACAGTTCAACAAAGTGTTCAAGAGGATGAACAATAACTCCAAGCCTAATGTCAAGAACATATCTTCTGACATCAGCAAGTCAAAAGAGAAGGATGAAGAGAAAACTGCCTAAGAAAAAGGAGTTCAGTGCTTTGAGTGTGAAGGGTATGGACATGTCAAGAAAGAGTGTCCCACCTTCTTGAAAAAGCAGAAGAAGGGCATGACAGTTTCCTGGTCTGACTCTGATAGTGAAAGTGAAGGTGAGTCAGCAAAGCATGTTAGAGCTTGACAGGAACTGTTGTCTCTGATGATGATTCTAGTGATGGAGAAATAACCTTTGAGGAACTAGCTTCTACTTATCAAGAGCTTTGTCTAAAGAGTGCTGAAATCTGTCAAGAAAACAAGAGTAAAAAGGAACAAATTGCTCAGCTTGAGACTGCTAAAGCTGATTTGGAAAATGAAGTCTCACTGGTCAAAGCTCATCTTGATCATATGACCAAATCTGTTAGGATGCTGAGCTGTGGTACAGACACACTTGATAAGATCCTTCAGACAGAAAAGGTTGCTGGTGATAAGTCAGGTATAGGATTTGTGGCTGAGAAAAAGGTTTCTGCTGAAGCAAGAACTTCAGGAACAAAGGAGGAGGTGTCCCAACCAATGTCTCAAACAAAGAGACAGGATCCTACCCCTAAGAAGGTTGTTCAGCCTCAGAATGTTGAGAAAAAGAATGGTCCCCATCAGAGGAAGATGCAGCCTCAAGGAGCTAGTCAGTATATGCCTCCCCAATATCACAAGTGCATGCAAGCTGCAAGGTTCAAACAGAACATGTCTCATCAGATGTCTCAACATCAGTATGGATATGGATACAACAATGGAAGAAGGAAGCCTCATCACCATAGGAGACAGCCTAGGAGACAACATCCTCAGTACAGAAGAAGACAATCCAACTATGGAAGAAGGAGACAACATTATGGGTGGCAGCCACAGCATTATCATCAAAGTGGCAAAAGATTTAACCACTTTAGAGATGACAGAGTAAGATGCTTCTATTATGGCAGGGTTGGACATATGCAGTCCTGGTGCTTCAAGCTCCATGGTTATCCAAATTCTGTTCCTCAAACCAGACAGAAGGAGGTCAGACCCAAAGTTGCTAAACAATGGGTTCCTAAAGCTCAGGTCACGTGTCTATTGGCTCATACCTCAGATGGACATTTTGCCTTGGATGCATGGTACTTTGACAGTGGATGTTTAATGCACATGACTGGATCAAAGGAGCAGTTGGTGGAGTTCAATCCTTGCCATGCAAATAAGGTTGTGTTTGGCAATGGAGAAAAAGGAGTAGTAGAAGGAAGTGGAAGAGTGAAGAATCTTGATGGTCTTACTCTTGATAGTGTGATCCTTGTCCAAGGTTTGAAGGCTAATCTGATTAGCATAAGTCAGTTATGTGATGAAGGTTACAAAGTTAACTACTCCAAAGATGAGTGTGTGGTATCTGGTGAGCATAATCAAGTTGTTATGAAGGGTGCCAGAACCAAAGATAACTGCTATCAGTGGATTTCCCTTGAAGATAATTCAACTAATGATGTTCAAGTTGATGTTATAACATCAGACTATGACATCAGGATGCTGAAAGGTCACTCAGAGTTAATGAGTTCTGATGTGAATTCTTTTAAATTTTTAAAAGGAAAGTCTTTATGGAGGGAGGATAGGAAAGGGAAAGGAGTAGAGTCATTTCCTAATGAAAATATGGTCAAGAAAATGACTTCAGTTGCAGACTCTCCCAAGTCGTGGAGCAAAGTTGCCAGGTCTGGAAAGAAGAGGAGAATCAGGGAAGAATCAGATTCAGAGTGTGATGTTTAAGACATCAACCCTGTGATGAACAGAGCTGCTGATCAAGTGCCTGATAACATCTCATTTCACTGTGCCAGAAGTGCATCCATGTGGAATTGTGTGAGCCAAAGAAGGATAGCTCTGGAAAGAGAGCTAGTAGCAGATTACTTAGAGTCTACTAGAATTGTAGATCTAATTAAGTTTACTGGTCTCATAAGGACTGTGTCAGGATTGATTAGTTGCTATGATAGACTGGTCAGAGAATTTATAGTGAATATTCTTGAGTCTATTGATGACAGCAAAAGCCTAACCTTCAGAAGAGTTACCGTCAGGGGTAAGTGTGTCTGGTTCTCTCCTAAGGTGATCAATGCCTACTTTGGAAGAAGTGAGGAAGATTATGGAGAATTAGGAGTTTCTAATAATGTTATCTGCAAAGAAATCACAGCTGGTCAGGTAGAAGCTTGGCCTTCAAAAGGAAAGTTATCAGCAAGTTTATTAAGTGTGAAATATGCTCTTCTTCATAGAATATGTGCGGTTAACTGGGTTCCTACTAACCACAAGACCTCTGTTTCTGCTGGGTTGGGCAAATTAGTTTATGCCATTGGAACAAAGAGACTAATTAATTATGGCTCTTACATCTATAATCAGACTATCAAGCACGCTGCAACAAGAGCTGTGAAATTGCCTATTGCATTTCCATCCCTCATTTGTGGGATAATACTGTCTCAGCATCCTGGGATTCTTCACCAGGATGACAATGTGTGTAGAAGGAAGCCTGAATTGTCTTTTCATCAGAAGTTGTTTGAAGGAAAACATGTTGCTGATAATGTCAAGGCATCTACCTCAACATCTACTAATCATACTCATGTCAAGACTGATATGATTTATGAACTGGAGTAAGCCTATAAAGAACTAGATGAAGTCATCAGAGTAAACATTGAAAGGAAGGACAAGTTTAAAAAATTACTTATGACTCTGAAGATGAAAGAAAAAGAAAGTGAGAAAGTAGTTGCTGATAAGAAAGATGAGTCTGATAATGACAGTCCAAAAGAAGATGAAGAAGATGATGATCTCAGCTCAGATGATTAAAGCTTTTAATGATTCTCTTAATTAGTAGTTTTAGGTTTATTTTCTGTCTTTGTTTCAGCACTTAATGTGACTGGTTATGTAATTTGAATTTTGTGCTGTTATATGCACCTTTTATGTTTTTCTATTCTATGATTTGTTTTGCCTGGTTGCTAACTGTGAGGCTAACAATGAGAGCTAGGGTGTACTAACTGTAGTTAATAGGGCTTCTGATTGAAGATTGTCTAATTGTGGCTAAAAAGGGGGAGAAGTAGCCAAAGAAAGACAGCTGCTAAGTCCAAATGTCAAATGTTGTCAAAAGAGTTGTTGTACTATAGTAGTGCAGATATTAAGGGGGAGAAATTGCTGCTAATGTTGATATATGTGCAGCTGGTTGTAGATTGTGGTTGTAGATTGTAGCTGTTTTATTGCTGCAGCATAGTGAGTGTTTATGTATTGAAGATGCTGCTGCTGCTGCTTGGAGGTTCAAAATCATTGAAGTTTTTCCGCTGCTGAAGTCTCTGAAGGTGCAGAGATTGTTTTAGCCAAAATTAGCCAAAGGGGGAGATTGTTAGTTCTTGGATTGGCTGGAATTTTGGTAAAACAAAGTATATTCAATGTTGATGTCAAGGTGGTGATGTTGCAACATTGAGTCTTAACACTGGGCTGTGTTAAGTGTTTAAATTGCTGAAGTTTGGATGTCTGATGTCACATGCGATGTTGTGACATTAGATCTGCAGAATTAATAACATCAGGTTTTGTGATGTTGTTAGGGTTTACGTGTTAGCTGGAATTATGGAGAGCAGTTGTCTCATTGGATGCGAATATCTTGGGTTAGATATTCTTCGTTGCATAGGAGATCTGGTGCAAATTTGTAGGAGATTTAAAAGGTTGAAGATTTGAAAAGATTTTAGGAGAAAATCTGTTTTGGATATTCAGTTTTAAATAACAAATCAAGTCAGATATTGTAGCGGTCCAAGCCCAATTCAGGTGGCTATATAAAGCGCACAAGACCAAAGGAAAAAGTACAAAAATACTAAGAGAAGATCAAGAGCATAGGCTGAGTGTCTTGAGTATTTTGTACGAGTTTTGTATACACCATTCTAGGTTGAATTGGTGAGTCGTTTTCTGTCCTCTCTTAGAAGCTGTGAAATAATAGAGAGTTATTACTTGATCAAAGCTGTGAAGTAAGATCAAGGTTGCTCAAAGAGGGTGTTCCTTGAGTATTGTTTTTAGGGATTGAGTAGCATTCTCATATCTAAGTGGTTTCTTAGGTAGAAAGTCACTAGTAGGAATTAAGTTTAGGAGATTGTCAACTGGGTTGTTGAGTCTGTAAATTAATTCTACAAGTAGTGAATTTCATCCCTGGCTTGGTAGCCCCCAAACGTAGGTAGTTAGACCGAACTGGGTGAACAATTTGGTGTGTTATTCTACTGTTTATTTTGCCCATTGTGCAGAGTGTGTTGTTGTGACATTGCACCTTAACATCACACGTCTGATACCAGAATTTCATTGACAATCCTTCAAAAGGATGGGGAGACATGGTTTGAAAATGAATCCTCTCAAATGTGCTTTTTGTGTGCAGGCGGGGGATTTCTTAGGCTTTGTGGTCCATAAAAAGGGAATCGAAATAAACCAGAACAAGACCAAGGCCATAATGGAGGCAAAAGCACCATCGACAAAGAAGGAGTTGCAGACATTTTTGGGCAAGATTAATTTCTTAAGAAGTTTTATCTCGAACCTTAGTGACAAAACTCAAGCCTTCTCACCTCTGCTTCGACTCAAGTGGGAAGGATTTGAATGGGGGCAAGCGCTACAAGTGGCTTTCAATAAAATCAAGGAGTACTTGAGCCGCCCTCCAATTCTGATACCACCTTGTAGAAATAGGAGTATGAGGTTGTATATATCTACGTCGGATAAGACTTTAGGGAGCATGTTAGCTCAAGAAGATGAAAATGGTGTCGAAAGAGCCATTTACTATCTTAATAGGGTCTTGAACGATGCAAAAACTAGGTATAACATAGCTGAAAAACTATGCATGTGTTTGTATTTCTCATGTATAAAGCTAAAGAATTATATAAAACTTGTTGTCGTTTTTGTTTCCTCACATTTTGAGGTTATAAAGCATATGTTGTCGAAACCAATTTTACATAGTCGAATTGCCAAATGGGCATTAGTTTTAACTAAATATTTTTTAACTTATATGCCTTTAAAGGCTGTTAAGGGACAAGTAGTGGCGGAATTTATATTCGACCACTCTATAAATGAGGAATCATTGAATTACCTCGAACTTGAACCTTGGAAGTTGTACTTCGATGGGTCGAGTCATAAAGACGGAACAGGCGTAGAAGTCCTGACTATTTCTCCTAAAACAATTCCAACAAAATTCAAGTATAAATTTGAAGGTCTCTATTCGAATAATGAGGCTGAATATGAGGCTCTTATAGTCGAACTTGAGATATTATTGGAATTGGGGGCAACTCGAGTCGAAATAATGGGTGACTCAGAGTTGGTCATAAAACAAATCACAAAGGAGTACAAATATGTAAAAGAAAATCTCATCATGTACTTCGTAATAGCCAATCGACTCTTAAAAAGATTTGAGTTGGTTAGCATTCGACACATTCCTCGATTGGAAAATCAAGTAGCTAATGATTTGGCTCAAATTGCCTCTGGGTATAAAATTTCGAAAGAAAAGTTACAAGATGCGATCGAAGTCAGAGGAAGGGTTGTGTCGGCCATATTATCCCCATCAGATCTAGAAAAAACAAAGCTAGGATATGCTGACAAAGAGAACTTCGAGATATTAGCAATAGATAGCCTGATGGATGAAGATTGGAGAAAACTAATAGTAGAATACTTGCAGAACCCAGCGACGTATACTGAACGAAAAATCAGGTATCGAGCTTTAAGTTACGTTTTTTGGGAAATGAATTGTTTAAAAAGACTCCCGAGGGAGTTTTGCTTAAATGTCTTAGTGAATCTGAGGCATATCTAGCCCTTTCGAGTGTCCATATTGGGGCATGTGGGGCACATCAGGTAGGACATAAAATGAAGTGGTTGTTATTTCGACAAGGAATGTATTGGCCTACCATGTTGAAAGATTGTATTGAGTTTGCCAAAGGGTGTCAAGAATGTCAAGTGCATGCAGGCATACAACATGTTCCTGCAAGCGAATTGCATTCTATAGTCAAACCATGGCCCTTTAGGGGCTGGGCTTTAGATCTTGTTGGAGAGATTAGACCAGCATCATCCAAATATCAAAGGTACATCTTGGTTGGTATTAACTATTTTACAAAGTGGATCGAAGTTATACCACTGACGAACATATACCAAGAGGATGTGATCGAATTCATCAAGAAGTACATTATCTACAGGTTTGGAATTCCAGAAACTATTACAACAGACCAAGGATCGGTATTTACTGGTCGAAAGATGCAAGAATTTGCTAAGGAAGTGGGTTTCAAACTGTTAATGTCTACACCCTATTATGCTCAGGAAAATGGCCAAGTTGAAGCCGCGAATAAGGTCGTCATTGATCTGATTAAGAAACATGTGGGGAAGAAGCCTAGAAACTGGCATAAGACTTTAGACCAAGTCCTCTGGGCATGTCAAACATCCCCTAAAGAGGATACTAATACGACTCCATTTCGATTGACATTTGGCCATGACGTAGTATTACCGGTGGAAATTTATTTACAATCAACAAGAATTCAAATGCATCATGAAATTCCATCAGAAACATATTGGAATATGATTTTGGACGAATTAGTTGATTTGGAAGAAGAGAGACTCAATGCCTTGGAATTACTAAAAAGACAGAAAAAGAGAGTAGAGAAGTCTTATAACAAGAAAGTTAAAGTTAAAGCATTTTTTCCTGAAGACTTGGTTTGGAAAGTGATCCTTCCTATGGATCAAAAAGATCGGACTTTAGGGAAATGGTCCCCTAAATGGAAAGGTCCTTTCCCATTTATTCAAGTATTCTCTAACGGCGCATATGAGATCGAAGAGTTAAACGAGGATAAAAGGGTCTTGAGAGTGAATGGAAAATATTTGAAGAAATATAGACCTGCACTCCAAGAGATAGAAATAGCAAAAGAATAATCACATATGAAATAGTCGAAACCAACAGGGTAAAATAAAATTTTGCTAGAATGGCTAAATCCGTTACATCAAAAGGCCACGAAGGGCTCAAAATCATTACATAATAAAATCCAGAGTTACGATAAATTTGAAAAAAAAGGCTAAAGCTAAAATGGAAGATTAGCCTTCATGTTGAAATACTTCTCCCTCAGAAGCTCTAGCCGCTTTTCACAAATAGACTTGGTCGACCTCAGAGTCTCTAACTCTGTTATCAACATGTTCCAGTCCAATATCAAGCTCTTTGGTTACCTCAGAATTGTCGAATTTCAGAAGTTCAGCATTTCGTTTCCTGGCCTTTGAAATTTTGGTCTGTCGCTCTTTTATTTGTTCCTCCCAAGAGGCGATGTCTTGATTATTACTTTCAATTTCAGCCTTGTTTTGCTCTTGAGCTTTCTCTAAGTCTGCTAATCGGTTAGTTGATTCGAAGGCAGCATCCCATGCAGCTGCTGCAGAACCAACCTTGTTTTGAATATCTTCCGAAACTTGCGTTATCTTGTTGAGGTCAGCAGTAGCTTGTTCGATCAGGGAATTCATCTCCAGAATGATGTTCGCAACTTCGGGAGAATCATTCTGAATATCAACCTTTTTAAGAAGACCTTTCAAAGCAAATTTAGCAGTAGAGTCGGCCTCCAGAATTCGAAACAGGTCGCCTTTAAAAAATTTCTCCTTGATCTTCGAAAGTATTTCATTCGCAGGATTGTTTGAGGATTGGCCACCTGATACCGAGGAAGAACTAAGGTATGAGATTTGGTACCCTGGAGACATCAGCCCCAAGGCTGGAGTTGTCGCTTTCAGGCTAATCCGCAGCTTTCTTTGACAGTTCCTCAGGAGTTGGCTCCAGTATTTTGAGGGCAGTGGGTTTCTTCGTCGAAACCTTCGCACATTTTTCCTGTGGTTGGGCCAAAGCCTCAGCCATCTTGAGCTGCCTTTTTCTTTTCTTGAGGGGTTGTTCAGTAGTTGGAGGCAAGTCTTCATCATCCGACTCAACCACTAAGACTTCGACTTCTTTGGATTTCCTCTTTTGAGGAGTTGGGGGTGGTTTTTGAGCACCCTGAAAAGGAAGTGTTAGAAATATAACAAAGCATAACAAAAAGCAATAAAAAGTAATAAGGGAGATAAAATACCTTTGTTGTTGTTGTTGTTTTACTTCCTCCTTCACTTCGACTAGCTTCTTGGCTATTGGTTTTTTTGGTGGAATCTTCATGGCTAAAATAAAACAAAAATAATTATTACAAGTAAAAGAGAAGGAGTAATTAAAAAGTTTGGTCGAAATCTTCCCCATTCCACACCTTCATATATTTCGGACTCAATGCGAACATCTTCGATCCCGACATGAAGGTGACCTTTGAAACTGTCTAATGTGTGCTTAGTCGTAACCACCCACTGAGCACATTTTTGTGATTCCTAGTGAAGGATTTTTATAGAATCCTCACATATGAACCAGTCTGGGAATGGAGGGCTAAGAGCCACCCCAAAACCAGCACTTGGCAATCGAGGGAATTTTGGAGGGTACATGTTAAAAGTCGTTTCATACCGTTTCTCAGGAGGAACGTATGAAGGTAGCTTAGATTCTCTGTTTTCTTCAAAAACAATTCTTTTAAGGTTACAGATGCTTTGCGGACAGTTCGACTAAGATCATTAGGCCTATAGGCAGTTTCAAATTATTTTTGGAATGCTTCAATTTCCTTGATATGCATCGAAGTACCTTTCTTGACCTTTTCCTGCACAAAGAGGAAAGCCTTGTTAATATGCTGAGTAAAAGCAGCCATGTCGAAAAACTCTTCAGCATAGTATGCCTTCCACCATTCATCGAATTTCTGTGTATAGAGAAAGCTAGGTTCGAAAGCAATAGGAAGAAGTTGTGTTCGACCAGCATACCGAGCAATTTGCTTGATAGTCACAGCCTCGGTATGGACTGCATTATAAAGGAGGGGGGCTTTTCTTTTCATAAAGAGGTTTGGGTAGGACCTGAACTAAGCCAAATTGTCGAGCGACAAGATTGGGATGATAAGTAATTAAAGTGACCTGACTCTTCGAAGGGTTGAGTCTAAGGGCTAAAATCCTAGGGGTTAAGAAAGCTTCCCAGATTGCAAAGGACTCTGCTTCTTGAGCCTTCAACGGAGCTGGAAATGGCCTAGTAAACCATTTGGGACCACATTTCCTTGCAGCGAAGGGAGCCATATTTAACAAGAAGTCATAACGTTTAGCAAACATCATAATATAGCTAGTGAAGGTTTGTTGAATAGGTCGACCCTCGTCACTAGGAGTTAACTTGGCCAAGCGTGGACCTTCGACTCTTCTGTTCTTCACTTCATCTGCATCTTCATTGATCGGATTTTTGTAAGGAAGGAAAGCTTCGAACGAAGCATTCAGCCATAGTTGCAGAAGCCGGAAAGGCCCAGAGAGGAGGAGATTCCCTTTGTCCCCTCGACACTTGAGTTGGGTAACGCCCTCGCTCAAGGATTTGTAGAGACTAGCTAGAATCAGTTTGCTCAAACAAAGGTTGTGCCCAGAGTGGAGTTGGTTCGCCATGGTTAAGCATTTCTTAGCTACTTGGAGTGACTTCGAGCAAAAGATACACTGAGACAGCCACAATGCTAAGAAGGTTATGTGCTCTACATCAGAAACTTCTTCTACGTCCTTGTCATGGTAATGTGCTATATGGGTCGAATAGGCTGCCCTAGAGGTTACAAAATTTATAATATCATCAGACATATAGTCGAGATCATATATGTTTCCAGTTGGACTAAGCCCTGTAATAGCGGCTATGTCGAATAAAGAGGGGTTCATCATTCCACAGGGGAGGCGGAAAGTGTAATGGGTGTTGTCCCTAAAATACAAGGAAGAGACAAGCATATTCGAGCAGTAGTCATGACCTACCTTTGACAGCATAATCAAATCGAAAATGCCCATGTCTTTCCAAACTTGGGACTTTGTTTTCTCCAATTTCTCTAACCGTCCTAGATAATCAGAGGGATCCTTAAATGATGCACTTGATCGAAATACCCTAAAATTATTCATATACCTAAGGTCAAATTCCTCTTTAGTCGGAGGATTGCTCTGATTAGCAGGATTGCGATCTTCAGTACTAGTCCTAGGTTTTTTAGCATGACCTATGGGTTTGTATTTATGGTAAGTTGGAAAGAAATCCCTAAGTTTGCTAGGATCAAAATTAACATCAGATAAAGGATCTAACAAAGCCAAAAGCTTACCAGCAACAGTGAGAGGGATGAGCACCTGAGAGTTATAGATTCTCCTCTTTTCCTCAGTAAGTGGTTCAGGTAGGTATTGTTGATTTCCCACCATAGATGGACCAGTGATCGTGTCAAATGGAGGAAGTTAAGAAATCTTCTTAGGGATCTTCACAAGTTTTGTGGATTCCTTGTTAGCTTTGTTGGATTCTTTGGTGGATCGGGTTGATGAAGCCATTGTTGTTGAAATGTGAAGAAGAAAACTGGGTTTTTTTAGGAAAGAGAAGTTGAGAGAAAACTGAGAGTTCAGAGAGCATAAAAAATGAAAAGAAGTGAAGAGGGAGCTATTTAAAGGATGGGAAGTGGAAGCGGTTCCAAGAATTGTACTGATGGTTAAAATTGGAGTGGGACGCGTGTCCTTCCCACTATTCTTGATGGAACGATGGCAGTTAATGCCTAGCCCCATGATCTCCTAGGGTCTAGGAGGTGTGATGATAACAAAGATTCTCACGTGGGTTGAGGGGACGTTTCAGGGTAAGGAGTAATCATGACCATGACATCATGAGTATGCTAAAGAATGAGAACCGTTTTTGTAACGATGAGTCATCAAAGACGTCGAATCACACATGGGTCATTTGAGGCGTCGAATAAAATTATAAAAAAATGGCTTTTTCTTCAGTAATGTCGAAAATGACATTTTTGGGGGGCAATTTGATAGCTCCCAAATTCGACGCCTAGTTTTGGATTAATGGAATTAATAAAGAAAAATGAATTTATATGAAGTTATGAGATGCTTCAACAAAGTGGTTCAGTTTGAATATTGACTCGAAGCTGCCTTTGTGCAAGGAGAGTATGTTGAATAGATTTAGGAAAATATTCTAAGTTTTAAGAATTGTTTCGACAAGGAACACTATTGATGGTGCTTTCGACGTGAATTTGAATTCAAATGAATGAGGGAACTTTGTTCTTATCCAGTTTTTTTAGAAGAGACACGTGGAACATTTTCAAGGGAAGAAGACATGTCGAGCGCAACTTGTCTTATTTTAGTATGAAGACCGTTAGAGGCGGTTATTTCGATTAGTCTAAATAGGAAGCTTAGTGTTAGGATTCTGTGTGTATTCAAGTTTGTACAAAATCTCTTAAATTACTCGAAGTACCCGTGTGCAGAGAAAAGAGTGTGTTGAGAAATGTATGTTTGATGTAACACTATATCTTTACATTTCAATTCAAGTTTTACCATTTTTTCCCAAAAGTTTATTTCTTTATTGCCCAAGTTATTTTTCAATGCATTTACTTGCCATTCGATTAAGTTTCTGCAACTTACTTTCTTTACATTTTTAAAACCATTAGTCTTTAAATCATGAATACTGTCGAAGTATTCACCATTTTCCAAACTTTCTTTCAACATTTACTAGCACATGTCCTAGGATCAATCTGGTCGATCCTGTGAGTAACCAATTTTTTTTTTTATTTGGAAGGCCAGTGGTTGTTTACCAATTTTCACGGTAAACAGCGCGATAACACATATTGCGACCGCGATGCAACCTATCACGACCGCGATGAGGCATTTTCCTGACACACTTTTGCAACATTTTTGCAACTTTTTTTAGGGTTACGAATTCTAGGCGAGAAAGTGACGATAAGGAGATTTTTGTGACGATTTTGGAGCACATTAGAGCACTTTGAGAGCTTATATTCCATTAATTTTCATGAATAATTCTTATCAACTCATGGTAATTATTATTAAATTGTTCTTGCTCTTATGTCTCTTTGCATGTTGAGGAGTGCGCAAAGTGATTTTAGTTGAGTAGATATTGTTGACATTAAATCTGCCAATCTAAATTAGGTAAATTATTAAACTTTGTAATTAACAAGGAATAGGTGATTATAAGTTGTGGTTGTAGAATTAACGAACTTAGAAACACATAGTTTTACTTTGAAATTGCCTAAGGAATTAGGGAACTATCGTTTAAATTAGTGAAATTTTGGCACTTTAAGACAGATGTCAAGACTGATGTCCCAACACCAAAACACAATTTGAAGACAGATGTTAAGATTTCATCTACTGATAGAAACCAATTTAATACAGAAGGTAAATTATAGAAAGATAAAATAACACCAGTAGTTGTTAACCCAGTTCGGTGCAACCCACCTACATCTGGGGGCTACCAAGCCAGGAAGGAAATCCACTATAATATTATTAGTTCAAAGCTAAACTCTCCCGTTTACAACTTATCACCTAATCACTACACGTGCTACCTTCTACCTAGGAACTCCTAGATATGAGAAAATCTTCTCACTTCCTACCAGTCACAAACCAGTGACAATTCAACAACACCAAAATTGAAGAACACTCTTCCAACTACAATACTTAGTTTTGCTTAAAAGCTTTAACTAAGAACAATACTTTTTGCTTAAAAGTTTTAGAATGAACAATTAACGATGAACAGTCAGTCAACTTAATGCAGCAAACCTGATACAAGAGTGACATACAAACAAAACACACTAAACTCTAAAACACCATAAAGACACGGCTAATCCTAATTCTCCCAAATTTTCAATGTCCAAGTTGCAATAGGTTTATCTCCTTTCTTTAAATACCCTTCAGACCTCGTGGGCTTGGGCTTCTTGAAGCACAAATAATTAGGAATCATCTTTCAATCATTAGCATTCGTGCACAATAATATGAACAAAATACAAAGTTTCCTAAAAAGTCTTCAGTATACTTTTTATGAAACCAAATCAAATATGCAATGTTCCTAAAATATCCTTGCTTAGCTGCGCCTGTATGAGGACTAACATCATCCAGAATCTCATATTTTAAAATCAAATCTTCAAGGATTTAAAATGCAGAACTGTTCTGATGTTCTGGTATAACATGTCAGAACATCAGTCAAGAAAAGTAACAGCAGACTCTGCTGTACCAGTTGGTCAAGATGTCAGGACATCTTCCACAACATCTGGATGTGATACATTTTTTCAAAATTAAACATGTTTTTACCAAAATTGTTGCCAATCATAAAATCACAGATCTAACAATCTCCCCCTTTGGAAATTTTTGGGTAAAACAACCTTTGCACAATAATTCTAGAGAAGAGGAATAACACTCGAAAAACAAAACACGAGCTACATGAAAAATATGTAAACTTTGTACAAATTGCAAACAAAAAGATATCAGAGATAAAATGCAACTATAGATCATCAGAGATTATAATTCCTTCAAACTCCAGAAATCTCCAGAGATCAGATGTCAATACATGTGGTCTGACATCACATCAACACAGCTCCAACACAGCAACCTCAGACAGGTCCATTACTCCCCCTGTCACACATAACCAATGCTCCCCCTCAAGGGAAAATCCAAATCACCAGAAAACCCAAACCTAAACTGTCCAAGTTCACACATACCTCTCAAGGGGAAAACCCAAATCACAAGACAAACTAACATTAGAAGCACATGCAGCAAGAGCCTCGCTAGTAACTCAGAGAACTAGAATAATAGATTACCATAGAGTAACCAAGGTTCTCCGTAAACACATCATGTTAGAACATGTGGTTGCACATCATTGCACACATACACTACATTAATAGCAGCAACATAAGCATGGCAGATTATCACGATCCCCCTAAATAGTTGCATACAACAAGCAACACCAATAAACTATTTTTCCCTTAGCAGTAGTACAATCCTATCACAATGTTAGTCAACATGTCAAGACAAGTGACATAACATCAGGACAAACAAAAATACACTAACACTTTAGTCCCCCTTTTTAGCCAAAAATTGACAAAAAATAGAGTAAATGTAAACAACAAGTTGGAATCAGACACTAGCAGTGGAAACAAACAGTTCAAATGGAAACAAACAATGTTAGGAAATTATTACAACAAAAATAGCAAAACAATGAGTCTTCATCTTTGGAGCCAGCTGTCCATTCCAACCACCTGAGTTAATGAAATTAACCCAATCTTCACCAGCATCCGCGTCAAAGTCATGTAATTGAGCATGATGTTTCTTGAAATACTTTATCTTTGTCTCAGACTTTTTCCCTGTCCTAGATGCTCAAGTAGATGATCCAACAGATGTCACAACTTTGGACTCCACCTTCTTTGGATCCGTACTCTTATCCTTCTTGGCTTCTAGAAAATGACCCTTTTCAGCATCATCATTTTTGGAGGACTGACTCATGTTGAAACACAACTTGGTAGTAGGCAGAAGTAGTAAGGTTTTGGTTTTTAATAGAAAAGAAACTTTGCTTGTATCGCCTGATCAGTCAAGGAAAGAATTTTTGAAGAAGGTGTAATTATCCTTGTTATCAGAGCACCGTTCACATATGAGAGAGACACTCTCTTGTTCCTCTTTCTCTCTTTCCAAGCTTTGACTACAACATTTGAAATGACATTCTCTATGTCATTGAAAACTGTTTTTCTTAAAAACACATGAACCGTTTTCAAGCCTCCTAAACTGTAATTGCTATAACTCTTCATCGGTACAAAATCCCAAAACACCCCTGACAAAATGATGACCAGTCACAATGACCTTGTCCTACTGACCAGAATGAATTCATTGGCTATCCTGATTGTAACCATCCTGTTACAGTACAATGTCATGACATCCTGTTTTCCATTGTATTCTTTTAGCATTCATCTTAACTGAAAGCAACACCTTCCTCAGCGTTGTACTTAGCCTTAGAGAAGGACCAGGATGCATAAAATATATAATTGATGATCCAAGAGACAAAATTGTTTCTCAATGAAGAAACATCCTTAGACCAAATCAGAAGCACACACAGGGGAATCAAAAATAGAAACCAAACATCAACACCACACATATAGAACAAAAAAACACTGTCAAGACATCTTGTCTGACATCACAGTACACAATGCATTCAAGCATAAACAAAGTAATGGAAACACATAAATGGAAGCACAAAGTGCAGTCGGAAACAAACAAAACTCATATGGAAACACACGTAACTTGGTGGAAACAGACATTCTTGTTCATATTCAGGTGATCTTCCACCTCTTGCCCCTGTCAAAGATCCTTCTTCATTTCTTGTTGCTGTCTATTTACCGTCGAAAATGGTAAACAACCGCTACTCTTCAAAAGTTACTAAATCTTTGGTCACTTACAAGATAGACTAGATTGATCTTAGGACATGTGTTGTTATTTAGTTTTTGGTTTTGACAATTAGGAACATTTATACAATGTTGTTCAAATATTCTCCAAAAAATTATTAAGAGAACGTTGTGATTTCTTTTAATTAAAAAAGAAAATGTAGATTGCAGAAAAAGTAAATTACTTGAAGATAAATGACATGTAACAAAGATTGAAACTGACTTAAATTGCAAGTAAAGGTAAATGACTGGAATTTAAAGGAATTTGATTACAAGGAATGGTATTCAAACGTACATTCTCTCAAAAGCACTCTTTTCTCACACACAGGTACTGGGAGTAAAATGTAGAGTTTTTGTACAATTGTTGAACACCTCTATTCTATATGCTAAGTGTTCTATTTATACTAAATCTAAAATAACCGTCACCTAACTGTTATTTCTCCAGAAAGCGCCACGTTCCAATTTGCATGTGTTTCGTTGCTTCAAAATCCTCTATGTGTCTCAAGAAACGGATAAGGCCAAAAGGTAGTTAATAGCCTTATTTAAATTACATCTATTGAAACACTTCTTCCATTGAACACCGTCGAACTCCAATTTGGGCAAGAAAAATCTTTATAAGTCCTAGACCATAGCGCCCTCCTTACATCAATCTCTTCGACCAAGTTCCAAATACTCCCTTGTCGAAAACAACATTCTCTCTCAGAATAATACTTCAAACTCCAATAGCCCATTTCTAATCCTCACATTCATCGAAACGTCCTTGCCACTGTTTGTTGTCGAATTCATCAAGTTCTTCTTCAAAATATGACTTTGAAACCTCTTAACTTACTTCCAATATTAATGAGTGTCGAAATACCATCTAACACTGTCACGTGTTTTAGGAGTGTTGACACTGAACTCCCTTGCCACAACCTTAAAACACGTCTTCTTTAAACCAGCCCTTCTATCTTACATAGATCTTTTGTTTCATCCCTTAACAATGGCAACTTGCTTAGGATTATCATGCCTCAGAGAATAGAGGAAAGATACAATATCTGTTGCATCCCTCCACACCTGTAATTACTATAAATCCTTAATAGGGCAAGTACCTAGCCTAATGCTTATGTTCTCAAATAAATTTGCATATAAGGCTTTAGTAAACATAATAGTCAGTTGTTCCTTAGTGTCCACATGCTCCAAAATAACAACCTTGCCTTCAGCAAGATTCCTGATTAGTTGATTATGACTGTCAAGGTTCTCGTTCCAACCATGTTGAATGAGATATCTGATAACATTCAGATCTTCACAATGTATTTTCATGATATTCTACTTGACATTATATTCCTTCAACATCTGTTTCATCCACACTAGTTGAGAGCAACCTCTTCTTGTTTCACCATATTCAGCTTTGTCAGTGTTCCCAGAAGCACATCCATCAGCATTGTAAAATTCTTTCATCATGAAATTAGTGCCGTGAAAGTAGAAACACGCCATAAACACTTGTTCCAATGATGCAATTCAAGATCTTCTTTTCTTGAAGAATTGGACTCATCCCTGGTTCAAGCTTAGAGACAAGACAAGAGTTTGATATTTTATTTGTAAATTCAGTGATGTTGTCTTCAGTATGGTGTCTTGCAATGAGTTCCTTGGATTGTTCTGCCTGAACTCTAACAAAAAGATCTGAAATTACTTGAGAGTTATCTGACACAATGCTAGAGAAATTACAGTTTTCTTCCCTACTTGCCTCATCAATCGACTTAGAGGATATTTCAACATTGGTTTCAACATCCATCCTTTGCTCAGTAATTGAATCATTAATCACCACACTAATAGATTCCATTGTCATTCTTGTTCCTGAGTTAAAAAATCTATAAGCTCTGCTACTTGAAGAGTAACCTAGAAATATCCCTTCATCAATTATGGGAGCTATCTAACCCTTTTGATCTTTGTCAGTCAAGACATAGCATTTACTTCCAAAGATATGAAAGTATTTGACTGTAGGTTTCCTTCCTTTCCATAACTCATAGAGAGTGGTTGAAGTACCTCATCTCAAAGTGACCCTATTATGAATGTAGAACACAGTATTCATAGCTTCATCCTAAAACTCCAATGGAAATTGCTTAGCATGAAGCATAACTTTAGCTGATTTTTGTATAGTTCTAGTCTTCTGCTCAGCAATTCCATCTTGCCGAGAAGTGATGGAATAAGAAAATTCATGAGTGATATTTTCAGAAGCACAAAATTTAGAGAATTTTGAATTCTCAAACTCCTTTTCATGGTCACTTCTAATCTTGATAATCACACTGTTCTTCTCATTTTGAATACTTTGACATAGATCATTGAAGACTTCAAAAGTGTCTGATTTTTCTCTAAGAAAGTTCATCCATGTAAACCCAGAAAAATCATCTATAACCATATAGACATACCTCTTTCCACTCAAGTTTTTTATCTGCATTGGTCCCATTAAATCCATATGGAGAAGTTCCAGCACTCTGGAAGTAGTCTGATGTTGCAACATTGGGTGTGACATCATGGTTTGCTTCCTAATTTCACACCCACCACAGACTTTCCCTTCTTTAATCTTTTGAGATGAAGGTGTCCAAGTATCTGGTGCCATAACTTCACTTCATCCTCATTTATTATTGAACATGTGGAAGAATAAGCAGTTATTTGAGGTTCCCACGGATAACACTTAACTTTAGACCTTATACCCTTCATCAGAATAACATCTTTCTCATCTTTGACCAAACATTTTAATTTTGAGAAATTGACCAAAAAATCTTGATCACACAACTGACTAATGCTAATAAGATTAGTAGTTAATCCTTTCACAAGAAGAATATCTTCTAAATTAGGATAACCAACACACACCAATTTTCCCATTCCTTTAACTTCTCCTTTAAATTCATCACTAAATCTGACTGAATTTTTAGGATGAATTTGATATCCACTAGAATCATCTGAACCCCTGTCATATGCTTAGAACATCCACTGTCAAAGTACCAGTCTTCTTTAGTTGAATCCTTCAAGGAAGTGTGAGCTATACGGTTCACATCCCTGTTGATAGACCTTCTCCTTTTACTCACTTGATTAGCCTTAAAATGAGCTGAAGATTTTTAATCTCCATACAATTTATAACATAAGGGCTTTATATGACCATACTTACCACGGTAATGACATCTCCAAGTAGATTGAGATTTTTTTGGAGGTTCATCATGTCTGCCAATATGTTGTAACATGTGGTTGGACATTGTGACCATCTTCTTCCTTTCAGGAGCAAAGAGCTTTTCTACAAACCTTTTCTTTTATTGATTGTCAGATGGATAATCACCTCTTGTATCTTCATCATCTTTCATCATATCAGATCCATTTTTCATCCTTCTTAAGGCGTCTGTCATGTTATTAAGCTTAGACTTCAAGAGAGTTACCTCATATTGCAAATGAGAAACAATTTATAAGAGTTCCTCCTTCTCACTCTCCCATTCAGCTATGATCTTTCTCTGAATTTCCTCTGTCTTAAGACTTTCTTCACACTTGTCACAAATTTCCTTGTAAGACACATCCAGATCTTCATAGAGGAAATTTTCATCACAAGTGTCTACTTCATCTGCCCATCTTCCAGAGAGAGCAGTCACAAGTTTGACTGTCTCAGAATTAGATTCATCTTCTGGCTCATCGTCATAAAACCAAGATACAGACAAGCCCATTTTTTGTTTCTTGAGATAGGTGGGACATTCGGGCTTGATGTGATCAAAACTCTCACACACATAACATTGTATGCCTTTGCTTTGATTTGACTTCTCTTGAGTCCTGGCATTTTTTTGAGAGTCATTATTATTTCTGATGTCAGATATGATTTTCTTGACACGTGGTCTTCTTTTTTCCTGTCCATACTCTTCAGAATTTAGTTGAATTGCTTCCTAAGTAATACAATAGCATTTGGCAGTCCTTCATCAGTATCTAGGTCAACTTGACCCTCTTTATCTTCAGTGTTGGAGACAAAGGCTATGCTCTTGTCTTCTTCTCAGACTTATCACTAATAGCCATTTCAAAAGTTTTAAGTGAACCAACAAGTTCATCAACTTTTATGTTGTTGATATCTTGAGCTTCTTCAATGGCAGTTACTTTCATATCAAACCTCTTGGGGAGAGACATGAGGATCTTCCTAACCAGCTTTTCTTTTGATATTTTCTCTTCCAGAGCACTAAATAAAGGTGTGAAAAACATAAGAAAGGGGGGGTTTGAATTGGTTTTTCAAAATAAAATTGTTTCTTTAAAATAAATTCCTATTATAAGACTCTTTCTTTTTAACAATAATGACCTTTGTTCAAAACAAACCGATGAACACGTTATGTTTATACTAGTTCACTTGAGAAATACTCAAGTTAGTCTAATTCACCCGCCAAGGTGATTTTGCCTCTCTCAACGAGGTCTTAATCCACTATTCAATCAAATCAGTATAATGCACTAGCCAAAATGCTGGTGACTAACACAACCTCTAAAACTCTCAAGTTTTAGACTTCTCAAGTAATACAACCTCACAGGTCTTACTCTAGGAACAACCTCTAAGACTACACATCCTAGACTTCTCAAGAAATACAACCACACGGTCTTTCTCAAGGAACACAAACCTAAGTTTGAATAAATTTCGTTTACAGACAAGTACTTCTTAAACAAGCTGAAAATGTAAACATGTTTCGACCAGAATGACTTAAGAAAGATTTCAGTTAGAAAGAATATTACAGTAGCGTTCGTGTGTATCTTTCTTCAAGTATTTTGCTTATTTTATAGCCGTGTAGAAAGAGCCGTTGAAAGATAATCATGATAGCTATCTAGGCTGGTGGCTAGAAGCATGAGGACAGATAAAAACTTTTGCATGCTGCGCGTCCTATTTTTGTTAGAATATCTTTGATTGTACCGTTGCACTGTTACCAAGATATTTTTGCTTTGTATTGAGGTACAGCTGTCTTATGTAGCTTTGTCTTCTTGGCTTCTCAACTTCAGAGGCTTTTTACGAGCATGAGTAAGAAGGGAAAACATAGCTTGGTTCTTGAGATTATCAAGTCTTCGAATCCTCAGAGCAACGTCTTCAGAGTCTTCAGCACTTGGTCTTTAGAACCTTGTTTGCTTGGTGCGTTGTCTTCATATCTTCAGAGGCTTCTGATAGTATCTGGTTGAAGCATGAGTAGATACTATGGTTAGGTCTTCAGAACCTTGATCAGAGAGCATAAGTCTTCAGCATCTGGACTTCGTTCTATCAGAATCTTTGTCTTCAGATATTTAGAACTCGTTCTCTTTTCCTTTTGTATCAGAGTCTTGTGAGCTTCATATTAGCTTAAAAATGAGTTCTGCTTTTCAAGTGTATAGGCGGAGTATTTTCCTTTAAGCATTTGTGTTCGCACCAATTTACGGAAGCATAACCTGTTTGTTAAGTTCTTGCAAATAACAAATATTATTTGTACAAAATTGTTCATACAAAAATACTCATTTGATATCATCAAAACTTAGAGATAATATTGCAGAACCAAAACTTGTTCTCATAATCTCCCCCTTTTTTATGATGACAAAACTATGTATTTTGATGACACAATTTTGATATATAATGCAGGGAAAATAATAGATTCTTAAAGATAACTTATCCTTCATATGAAGTGCTCCCCCCGAGTCTTAGACTTGATGAATTTTTGTGCTTGGGCTCCCCCTGATTTTACTAGGTCCTGAGCTCTTATCTTGATTCTCTTTTCAGCAGAGTTCTGATTTTCTTAATGAAGCTTGATTTGGATCAGAATTCCTGAAAAAGAAAAACACTCTAATAGAAATAACAGTTTATCTGTTAGCATGTAAACAACGTTGTTTTTCAGAGATTGACTATGGAATCAAAATCTCACATTCATATTACTTCTCCGCCTTTTTGTCATTGATCAAAAAGATTAGTGGTGAAAAACAAAGGGTGAAAAACAAAGGGTGAAAAACAAAGATCTTAAAGACAAAAGAGACATAGAGATTAGGTGCTTCCAGAGGACATCTTGTCCCATATTTTCTGAAGCATGGTCTGAAGATTTGCATTGACAGTCTTTTGTTCCTTAAAGTTTTCTCTGAACTTCTGTTGTTCTTCTCTAATTTCTCCAATTGCGTTTTCCAAACGCTTTACAGCAGGATCAGATGTAGAAACAACTGCAGCATCTTGCTTGGCCTTTACCATGGCTTCAGCTTCTTGTGCTATTCTGGCTTCAGCTTCTTGTGCTATTCTGGCTTCTTTAGCAGCCTTTTCTGCAAGAAGCCTTGCTTCCTTAGAAGCCTTTTCTTCAACTTCTTTCTGCTTTGCAGCTAATAACTTAAGTACCCTGATCCGTTCTTCAGCTTCTACTCTTTCCTTTTCCCGTTGAATTCCAGCGGTGATGGTTGCATCTAAGAAGCTTACAATTCTTGCCAGTTCAATATCCAACCATTTCTGGAAGATTTGACAAGAGCTTTCAAGCCTCATAGGCTTGTTACTTGTGCTAAATTCTGTTCTTAGGTTCGCAAACTTCCTTAATGCCTTGTCATAAAATTGACTTGTGCATTCTTCAAAAGATGTTGGAGGTGGTTCATTATAGATGACCAAAGCAAGGTCAGGCTTGGCAGAATTTGTTTCAGGTGGTGCTTGCTGAGATGAGACGATCTCAGTAGGAGCATGCTCATTGATTTGTTGATCAGTAGGAGATGTCACTTCTAAAGTATCTGAGCCTATGAGTGATTCAGGGGTGACAATCTCTAGAGATTCAGAGATTGTATCCTCAGAGATAGACTCAATGCTGAGGACTTGAGATTCAGAGATTAGGTTCATGGAACTTTTTTCACTTGGCTGAATGATTGATGAGGTTATTGATGAGGTGTAGGTAGGAGTGGCTTCAGTCGAGATAGGGGTATTGATTGATGCGTTGGGTAAAGATTGGATAGAGGTAGTTGGAGGAGGAATTAAAAAAGATGATGGTTTAAAATTCACTTGTGGATTGGAGGTAGGAATGAAGGTGGTTTGAGATGATGATGGTGCAGTAACAGTCTCAGTGACATTCATGGACCTAGAAGAATTGATAGCCGATTTATTGATTTTCTCAAGAAGAAGAAATTCCTGTCTAGAAGTTTTGGAAGTTTCAGTTTCATCCTTTTTCTTCTTCTTAGGCTCAGCATCCTCTTCTGTTTGCTTCCTCTTACTCTTGTTGATGTATTTACGTTTAGGGGGGACATCTTCAACTCTGGATTTTGGCATGTCATGCCCTTCTTCTCTCATTATAGCCACAAACAAAGCAATTACTGTTGGATTATCTTCTTTTTTATAGTAGGGATAGTTCGTTACTGGACGTCTATTTTTTATCACAGTGTCCTGAGGGATAGATATGGGTTTCACATCAACACTTGTAATCATTTTCATATGCTTAAGGTTCACAGTATTGAAAGCTTCTCCTACTTTGCCAGTCAGATAATCTGTGTATTTAGCTTCCTTTACTAGATACTCTACTAGGTTGCATTCAACAAGGATATCAGGGAGAAGTCTTCCAAAAGGAATGTAGTTTACAATCTTCCTATCCGGTGAAGCTGTTGTTCTTGTCTTGCGCACCATATCTCTCAGGTAGTAGAATATAATGGATGGAAGACACATTTTCTCATTCTTGTGCAAGTAGTACATCATGTACTTTTGGTTTGTCTTGAAGAAATCTGCAGCACTCTTTGGAGGTCTTGGATTGATACATCCAAGAATAATTTTGTGCCAGATTCTCAGATTATCACGTAGATTCTTGCTTTTGTACTCTGTAGACCCAGTTTGACAATTTTTGAAAATTGCTTTGTTGATGACAGAGTTAGATATTTCAGTTTTTCCATAAACTCTTTTTCCTTCCAAGAATTGCATCCCTAGTAGGTCTGAAATAGATTTTTCAGTGATAATGATCTTTTGATCCATAACAAAAGATACAACATGAAGATCGTTTGTTTCAGCGTGTCTCCAGATTTCCTTTACTAGGTTATCAAAGGTTGGGCCTCTAAGTTTGTCAAAGTAACTTTTCCATCCTTGAGTATTTAGTTGATCAATTAGGTCAAACCCATTATCGCAAAGATTGTCGAAGTCGACATCCAACTCTTTCAGAACGATTAGTTCATTTGCATGCACAACACAAGTAACAGAGGGATTTCTCTGTGTTATATGGTTTGCATCGATCGTGGGAAGAGATAATGGAGTTGAAGCGATCGTCGCGGTGGTCGCGGAGGTTGTAGAAGGTGTGATAGATGAAGATGGTAGCTCTTGAGAGGGATTCAGTGATGCTTCAGATTCTTTGGAGAGGAGAACAGTTTCTTGTTGAATGATGTTCGTCATCATGGTAATTAAGATCGGAGAGGATGAAAGCAGGGATTGAGTTTGTTTCAAGGAGAGAGAGAGAGAGAGAGAGAGAGAGAGAGAAAGAGATTTAGGGTTTTAGAGTTTCCTTTTGAGTGAGAGTGGGAATAGGAATGGTTTTTGAAAAATTAAAGAGATAGACACCGTACAGGGGATAAGTGAATAAATGTAATAAAGTTTGAGTCAATCTCAAGAAAATTAATGTTCGTTTGATTTGAATAAATATAGTGAATTAGATATAATCTAATTACATGCAAAAATTATTTTCTAATGACACGTCAGAACTGACTTAGCAGAAAAATTTATCAGAGCTGAGACACATCTCACAAAAGTGATTCTGATGATTTTAAAAATACTGATTTCCTTTAACTAAACACATTTGGTTCTGAAATCATATCATTATGAATAGTACTCCATTTTCAGATGTTTTAAAATAATTTGAAATATATCTTCAGCTAAGGGTTTTGTAAAAATATCAGCCCATTGATGGTCTGTATCAATAAATTTTAAGCATAAGGTTCCTTTCTGAACATAGTCTCTGATAAAATGGTGTTTTATTTCAATGTGTTTAGCCCTAGAATGTAAAATTGGATTTTTACTTAAGCAAATAGCAGCAGTATTATCACAGAAGATAGGGATGTTACTCTCATATATCTGATAGTCTTCCAGCTGATTTTTCATCTAAAACATTTGTGTACTGCATAGAGAAGCGGGGATGTATTCAGCTTCTGCTGTAGAGAGAGCAATTGTAGATTGCCTCTTGCTTGACCATGAGATTAAGCTGTTCCCTAGGAACTGACAGTTTCCAGATGTACTTTTTCTTTCCAATCTATCTCCAGCATAATCTGCATCACAGTAACCAGAAAGAGTGTACTCTGATGTTTTCTCATACATCAAGCCAAGGTTAGTCGTTCCTTTCAGATACCTTAGAATTTGTTTAACAGCAGTTAAATGAGATTCTCTTGGATCTGATTAGAATCTAGCACATTAATGTACACTGAATAATATATCAGGTATAGAAGCAGTTAGATATAAGAGAGAGCCTATCATACCACGATAGAGCTTCTGACAAACCTTAACTCCTGTTTCTTCTTTTCCCATTATACATGTTGGATGCATTGGTGTTTTAGCTATATTACAATCCATCATGTTGAATTTCTTCAGAAGTTCCTTCGTGTACTTACTTTGATGAATGTAAGTGGCTTCTGGTTTCTGATTGATTTGAATTCCCAGGAAGAACTTTAACTCACCCATCAGACTCATTTCAAATTCTGCTTGCATTAACTTTGAAAATTCTTCGCATAAAGAGGGGTTAGCAGAACCAAAAATGATATCATCAACATAGATTTGAACTATAAGAATATCATTCTTATATGTTTTACAGAAGAGAGTTGTGTCAACCTTTCCTCTTGTGAAATTGTTTTCTAAAAGAAATTTGCTCAATCCATCGTACCAAGCTCTGGGAGCTTGTTTTAAACCATAGAGTGAACTTTTGAGTTTAAAAACAAAATCTGATTTTTCTGAATTTTGAAAACCAGGAGGTTGTTTGACATATACTTCTTCCGATATATAATTGTCATACCCCAAATTTTGACCACTAAGATTTCCCATCATTATGCAAATCATCATCACAATATGGATGAACCATCAGTCTCCCCAAAAATGGGTGAGCACTCACTACAAACAATAATTAGGGTTTCAAGACCTCTTTGAGCCTTAGACAAAGGATCAATCAAGGAATGACAATGATCTTCAACATTTATAACCTCTCAAACATCCACAATGGATCAAGAGGATTCCCACAGCAAGAATCAAGCACAATGTTGCAGCATTCCAGGTGGATTAAGCCTTAAGATTACCAGTGTCACCAAATTAGGGTTTGGTCGACCGGGGCTTCCAGATGGAAATTTTCCTCTAGGCATGAGCCAATGCTTCAAAGCATAACCTAATATGCTCCATGGGACATCATGGACCCAATCATCAAGTTAATTTTGACCTCAGGGGATGCATTCATAAAAAAATCAGGAATTAGGGTTTCTTGACCTAATTCACCCCTAAGTTGAATTTTGGGACAAAACATGAGCCAAGACCTCAAGATAGGATTTGAGGGTCTCAAATACACCACATTGATTCATTTGCAACAATGGATTGGTCTAAGAAGCTTGAGCAATAAGTTTCAATTTCATCAGAACCACAATTAGGGTTTCATAGAAAAAGTCAACTGCGCCTTTGACTTTTGACCCAGGCATGCTCCCAAACCTTGGGACATGATTCAATACACCCTATAACACCTATGAAATCAATCCATCAAGTTTGATTTAGGTCAAGGACTTGATTTCATAGAGGTTCGCACAGTTTGGAATTCATCTGATAAAAAGTCAACTGTGCCCAAAAGTCAAAGTTTGACTTTTTGATTTTTGGTCAATTATGGTTCCTTAACCCTAAAATGATGTTAATGTGTGATTAGAATCATCATTCATCAAGAAAAATCAAGAAAAGTGGGATAACTTGTAAAAGGGGTAACCATAAAAACTTAGAAAATTTTCTAAGTTATGGAACAAAGTGGCTGGGTACCAACTTTGGAGGATCATAACTCCTAAACCACAAGGCCATTTTTCCCCATTCAAAGCTAGATTTGTAGCTCTCATGGCCCTCTACAAAAGCTTCAAACACAACTCATTCCAATTCCTCATGGATTTTAAGCTATGGAATGATCAAAATTACAAAAAGTGAAAATGTCACTTTCTTCCAACACTTAGTGAAATTTTCACTAAGTCAGAGTCAGTCTTACTTTTTTCAAAATGTAGGGGCATTTTTCACTTGGATCCAAAAAGTATCAAAACCAATTATGATCAAACAGTTGTTGTATCATATGAGGGATTTCCAAAATGGCCAAGAACTCCATCAAATTCCACTTGGGCCATGAGATATGACCATGCCAATATGCCTTGCTGCAAACTGTCATGGCAAGGCAGATTTGGGAGTTTTGCTCGATTTTCTAAAATTTTGCAAAGGTCAAGTAAATCTATCCATCTGAACACCTCAAGGGGGGACCAATGAGGGACAAACACTGATCCATCAGCCTCCCAAGTCTTTGGAACCAAAAGTAGCATGCCAAACCTAGAAATGCCTAAAAGAGGGACAAGACTCCAATTTTGGCTTGGAGCATTTAATGGATGCACCAAGGTGGCATGGACTGAGCCATTTCCAACTGAATTCAGTCAAGACTTATCCAAGACCAAGGGAACCAGCAGTCTGTGCCCTAACCTCTAGTCATGAAACTTGGATTCTCATTGATCAACATTGGCCAAACCTCTGCTGCATTTGCCATTCACTATTGCAGCCAAAACAAATCTGCTCTACTATAAATAGAGCTCAATTGTGTTCAGTTTGAGTACACCAAAGCACTACAACACTTACTTTCCTCAAAATCTCTTTCTCTGGGCAAAAATACCTTCTTTAGCAAGGTAACTCTGAGTTTTTGAGTTAGAGAGCAATTCCACCACAGCTCATGATCCAAACACATCCAATATGTCATATCTAAGCTGTCCAAACTCTCACAAGTGACCTGTAACGCCAAAATCACAAAGTCACCTCTCAAAACCTCAAAAATAGGACTTTTGTGCAATTTTCAAGCCATGTCTTGATTCAGTCACTTTCCAAACAAGATAAAACCTCAAACACTCTCCAAATATCATCCTTGAACTGTCCCAAATGGTTCCCCCCATCTGGAACACCATTTGAGAGAGTTGCTATTTTGACCACTTTTGCCCCTTTTGCAAGAAAGAGCTCAAACTTGTTCCTGAGGTTTCCAGTTGATTCCAACCATCCTAAAAGCTTCTAAGGGATCATTTGAGGTTGTTCAAAGCATAAAATCATTTCTGGAACAAAGCCCTTGGCAGATTGCACAAAAGCTCCAAAAAGAGGTAAGCATCACAACTTGGATTCTTTGAATCATGCTTTCTTTTGATGTCCACTGATCATGCATCTCTTATACATGTTATATGTGTTGTGTTTGCACCAATTTATCATGTAATTCATGCTTGTACCAAGAGATGGCACAGAAAATGCAAAACATGGCCTATTTCAAAGCCACTATCGGGTATTAAGGAGGATTTATTTTCTGGAAAAACCACCACCACCATTGGATTCCTTGTGAAATTCTAGGCAGGATAGACCTAAATTTTGTCCCAATCCATGGAAAAATGAGAAAGTTATGGCCTTCACGTTTTCAACCAAAATCTTGCCTTGCCTTGCCTAGGGCCAGGCCAAAAACAAGGCAAGCCTTGTATATTTGTGGTTGTATTTCAATCAATGGATGTATCACCACCCCAGTGGTAAGGCGTGCACCCTATACACAAAAGGTCTGGGGTTCGAATCCCCCTCGCCCCAGATCCTCTTTTTGCTATTTTTTCCACTTTTTATTGTTTTTCTTATTATTTTTAATGATTTAAAAAATTAATAACTCTCTCAATTTTAATTATTTTTTATTGGTTCTTTTTGCAAAAAATCACAAAAATGTTGAAATATTTTATTCCACAAAAAAATCAAATTTATATTAGTTATTTAATATAATTAGTATTTTTGTGAATAAATTCCTTTTTAATTGTTTTTAAACATTTAAAAGTGAATATTTACTTTGAAAATCAAAACCAAATGAGTTTAATTCATCTTGTGATTAAAACCTCATTTTTTCAAACCTTAAACAAAAATCACAAGTGGTTTATTCAAACTTATTTGGTATTTTTATCATTTTGTTTGATTTTCTTTAAATATTTACTTTTAAAGAAAAACAAAACTAGGGTTTCTTTGATTTCACCCTCATTAATCATTTTCAAACACTCATGGGCCTCTATTAGAGTGTAAGACCCATCCCCATTGTAAATACACCACTTTTTGGGCCTCAGTCATTGTATAAGTCCCACTGTATTTTCAAAAACAACGGCGCGATCGTCGCCTTTTTTTAGCAAAATCATCTAGGCCTCTCCTTGAGCTGTAAGCCCCACCACTTGTACAAAAATAAACCTTTGGGCCTCTAATAAAGTGTAAGACCTAACCCCTTTTTTAACCAAAACTTTTTGGGCCTCAATGCATTGTATAAGACCCAGTATGTTAAAGAAATCTCGGCGCGATCACCAATTAAAAAAACAAATCATCTGGGCCTACCCTTATGTTATAAGCCCCATTCTTTTTCTTTAAACACTTTTGGGCCTCTTGAGAGAGTGTAAGACCTATCCCTTTGTACAGAAAACCTTTTTGGGCCTCAGTCACTTGTATAAGTCCCTGTACAATTTCAAACAACAGTGCAATCACTGATAAATCCTTGGGCCCCTCCTTGAGCTGTAAGCCCCAACAACCTTTTCAAATCACTTTCTCCTTTGATTTTGAATATAATATTGTTATCAAAGCTTTCTTTGTTGAACAAACTAACAAAACAACATGGAAGCTCTACAACCGAGTAAGTGTTTACCCGCTTTCTTTATCCGCTTTCATATATATAACTGTATTGTGGGGCTGCTCACTGTAAGTCTTCTTTCACAAACTTTTATATACTTGTCAAATATCCAATGTGTAATACTAGTATAGTTATTTAGAGTTTTCCCCGGCAACTACGTCTAGCACTAGGTAAATCCCTGTTGGTCACTCTTAAATATAAACAAAACTAGATCCCCATAGGATTACCAGACACAGTCTTCCCTCCTCTTGGGGTTAAACAATATGGAGACGTGAAAGACAGCATTCTCGGTGAACGCTTTCTCAGACTGTCACTCTTAGAAATCGTCAAAGAGACTCTACTCCCTAGGGATGATCTTTTGTCCATGAATGGCATCTCTTGAGTTTCTTCCAAATTCTCGGAGTTTCCTGGCTTGATCTATTCTCGATGAATGGAATGTCTTGAACTTCTTGGGGTTTGGGGACCCACAGGCTTCTTAAAAGTATCCCCGCCTCCTCTTGGTCGTTGTACAAGGACCCTTCGGCTTCTTAAAAGCTCTCATGCCTTCTCTTGGGCTTAGTACAAGAACCCAGAGACCTCTACAGGTATAGGAACAGAACCTAGTCATCAATTTGCTAGAGCTATCTTTCTGAGTCAAGTGTCAGACCTATTAATGGGTTGACCTTCATCCCTTAACATACCAGCCTTCTCTTGGGCATCATACAAAGATCATTTACTATCTAAGAATTGATTCCTCAAAACACCAGTAGCCTTGGACAGTCTCAATACCCTTTGGATTTTCCATTTCCTCAAAGAACAGGAAATAACCCTGATCCTCTGATCAATTCCAAAGCACAACAATACTTTTAATCGTTCCCTTCATAAGAACTGATTTTCTCTTTATCCAACACACTGGACCTGTCACTAAACTGAAACAGTCACCAGCACAATAGCCTCCTCTTGGGCTTTGTACAATGATTCTCCCTAGTGGAGCTAACCTTTTCACACTCTCTTGTTGAGTATAAAAGACTCTCTTGTCGGGTCAAACCTGTTTAGCCTCCATCTCAGGCTTCGTACGAGATAAAAATCACTCTCTTATTGAGTATAAAAGACTCTCTTGTTGAGTCACTTCCTTCTCAGCCTCCATCTCGGGCTTCGTACGAGATACAAAATCACTCTCTTGTTGAGTATAAAAGACCCTCATGTGGAGTCAAAACCTTTTAGCCTCCGTCTTGGGCTTCGTATAAGACACATATAAAAGCACTCTCTTGTTGAGTCAGTCACTTGTTAGCACTCTCTTGTTGAGTCAAACGGGAATACGTAGGCATAAGATTGGAAAAATCTTAGCGAGCATACTAATCAAAAACCCAAAACCCAGTATCTCCACCAAATCAACCCAAAAGCATCAAATCTAAACACATTAACATCTTACCTCACAAATAGTCCAGGCACTCTATTTTAACAAAATAACCTAAGAGAGAACCACAATCTTAATAGCATCTGTAAACCAACCGTCACCTGTTTAAACTCAGTATGCAAGTAGGGTTAATTGGAGACATCTATTTCCCTTCCTTAATCAGCTTAACAGGATAAAAAATGAATTGAACTGTAGTACCCCAAAGCGATAGTGCTTCACAACCACGCAAAAATTCGCACTACAGGAAAGATGGCGACTTCACTGGGGACCGCGAGATCTTGTTCTCTTCCCATCTCTTAGGTAGAAACCTTAAGAAAGTACCACAGGAAAAAATGGCGCCCGCCGTGGGGACCGTCTTCTCTTTCTTACAATATTTGGTGAAAGCCCTGAGTTCTCAAAATGTCACAGAAATGGCGACTCTGCAGGGGAGTCATTGTCTGTATAGGATCATAAGACTAGAGGTCTAGGATAATTAAGACAAATATATATACTGCTTTTCCTAATTGATATCTGTGTTTATTTTTCTGCTAATGGGAATGCGTGTGATGCCGCATGTGGAAAAATTGAGTATACACCTAAGATAGGTGATGGCAATGCGGGGAGTGAATCCCAGTTAAGAGCCCCCGATCGACCATCAAACTCAGTGGAGACTCCCTTTGCAGATACATTGCCTATACGACTTTGGTTATTGAAAGTAGTGTGGTCGACTGGGTTATCTGAGAAGCTGAGGTTTTTAGTAGACTTAAGCCATTTTGTAGTGCGGAAGCTATCGAAAATAGTTGTCATGCGATACTACCCTCATCTGAGATCGCTCCAGGATACATCAGCTCACTGGCGATCCGCTTGCTGTTGTTATCCCAGAGGGGTCAATGATTTTGCGGACAGGTACAAAAAATCACCAGTATAAACCTTTGGGGGGGGGGGGGGGGGGGGTAGAGCCTTGACTTCATGACACTGACCCTTTGACCCCATGTTTTTTCTATGTTTTTGTGTGCTGCATTCATGCATTCATTTAAAAAACATTAAAACAAAAAAAAACTTTTCTTCTAGTCTCTCTTTTTCAAATTAAACTAAGACAATGATTGCAAATATCAGAGAAAGGAGATTGCGCTAATGGATTTCGGTAGAAGGAAAACTCATAAGTACACCTTCAAGGTTCCAAAGTTAGAGGATTAAGAGGTTTGGCGAGAATGATCACCAACCACGAGGCTTTCAGAGCCAAGTATGGAGGACTACTGTCTCTATTAAAGAGTCCATGCAATCGAAGGAATCCTGCCCACACTAATCCAGTTCTACGATTCGGTCTATCACTGTTTCACATTCCCGGATTATCAGCTTGCACCAACGCTGGAAGAGTATTCTCACCTGACTGATTTACATATTACTGATCAAGCTCCCTTTTCTGGACTGGAAGAAATTCCAAAGGATCAGACCATTGCAAGAGCAATTTATTTGGACGAGTCAGAAGTCAGGACTCACATGACCACTAAGGGTGGCATCCAGGGTTTTCCAGCCCAATTCTTGATAAAGAAAACCCTATACTTTGATATTATAGGGAACGTGGCCGCTTTCGAGAGCATATTTGTTTTGCTCACCTACGGGTTATTTTTGTTTCCCAACATCGATAACTTTGTAGATATCAACGCCATTAAGATTTTCCTTATCGGAAACCCCGTACCGACCTTACTCGCAGATGCGTATCATTCGGTACATTTAAGGAATTTAAACAGCGGAGGAATGATCACGTGCTGTGTACCCTTGCTTTACAAATGGTTTATTTCCCATTTGCCCAAGTCTGTTGCATTTTGGGATAAAAAAAATACTTTACGTTGGCTGCAGAGAATCATGTCTCTTACCAACTCCGACATCGATTAGTACAGTCGAATCTACGATGGGATCAGAATCATTGACCGTTGTGAAAATTTCCCAAATGTACCCCTTAAGGAACTAAGGGGGGAATCAACTATCATCCAGTGTTAGTTCGTCGTCAATTTGGATACCCAATAAGGCATGTCCTGCGCAATGCTCATCTGGAAGGTCTTTTCTTCAAGGAAGGAGAAAATGACAGGGCACTAAAGACGGAAATAGTGCACGCTTGGAAACACGTTCATAGGAAAGGACGAGAGCCTCTAGGAAAACCAGACTGTGTCTCGATGAAGCCTTATCGCCACTGGGTACAAACTAGAGCTCTCAACCTGAGGATGCCTTACCCTCATCAGGAAGTTCTTCCATTAAGGGAATCTTCCCTTTATTTCATGTCTGAGACAGAAAAACTTCAGGTTACTCTCAGTAAAGTTCAGCAGGAGAAGAGGTCTTGGAGGAACAAGTACCGTATTCTCAATGTGGAATGTAAGAAAATACAGCAGCTATTAAGAGAAAAAGATGCTCTGATTGAGATTTTAGAGCAGCATGCTATAGAAAATCAGGATGACCAAAGGAATTTGCTCGCTCCTTTCACTTGTCAAAGGAATGACAACCCGACAATGGCCCAAGAGCACCTGAGCTCTCTTCAGAGAGGACTCCGGATCCATTATTTTAGAATTTTCCTTTTACAACACTTTGTAATCTACTGTATTTCCATTTCTGCAAAATTTGAATTCAATAAAACGGGGTCTTCCCCACTGTTTGATATTTACAATCTAATTGTCGAATTTTACTCTGAATAAACAAAAATAATTAATAATCATTGCATTCATCATTCTCATAAACGCCTTCTTCTTACCTACGAATCTCACGTTTGCGTCTCGATTCTAGAGTCAAACTGTCTCATTCGTACGATACTCGGGCCAATCGTCAGAAAAGGATGGATGATCTCGAGGAAGAGAACAGAGAGTTAAGAGAAGAGATCGACACTCTGAAAGAGGATCTGAGAAAGCTTCATAACGACATGCAAGCTCTAGCAGAAGCTCAAATGCAACAACAAAGGACTGTGATCTCGGAGATCACATCTACGCCCATAGTGGAGAAGTATGATCCTAGGTACAAAATGCCGAAAGATCGTCCCAGGGGCAAGCCTATTAACTATATCCCGGAAGGATATGTTCCGCCGATCGCTGAGGATCAGGGAACTGCAGCAGGAACCGCTGGGCCTGAAGTTTACAAACTTTGGGAAAGCGAAGATGCCAAGGGCATGACAGCAACTCCTAAAGGTTACAAACTTCGGGAGACACCGAGAGTCTCGGCCATAATGAATATACCACCGCCCGTGGTACACACTGTCCTGGAAGGAAAGATTCCATAGATACCCTCTGGCGGAAACGGCAGCATGATCGACAGAATGAATGAATTCCAGGAACAATTCCTGGAGATACAGAAAGAATTGCAAGCCCTTCGCGGTCAGGATTTATTTGGAAAGGACGCCACAGACCTTTGCTTGGTCCCCAATGTGAAAGTTCCACACAAGTTCCAAGTGCCCGACTTTGAAAAGTACAAGGGTAACTCTTGCCCTCAAAGTCATTTAGTGATGTACGCTCGGCGAATGTCAGCTCAGACAAAGAACCAAGAGCTACTGATTCACTACTTTTAGGATAGTTTAACCGGTGCCGCACTCAAATGGTACATGGGTTTAAATCGCCCTACGATCGGCACATTCAGAGATCTTGGAGCTGCTTTTGTTCAACAATATAAATACAATTTGGACATGGCACCGGACAGAGATTAACTCAGATCAATGTCACAAAAGGACAAGGAAACCTTTAAGGAGTACGCTCAGAGATGGCGTGAAATTTTTGCCTAGATTTGTCCACCTCTGGAGGAAAAAGAGATGACAAAGATCTTCTTAAAGACCTTGGGCTCATTTTACTATGACAGAATTGTCGCCAGTGCGCCCAGTGACTTCACCGAGATGGTGGGCATGAGAGTTTGTCTTGAGGAAGCGGTCCGGGTAGGACGTTTGGTTAAAGACGCTGGATCATCAAGTAGTACAAAATGATACGGTAGTGCTCTCCCTAAGAAAAAAGAGCAAGATATCAGGAATATCTCTCTCGGAAAGCAAAGGCGGCGATATCAACCAGTATCAGCTGTAACTCCTACTATCAATCCCACGCCTGTTCCTACGTATCAACCTCAGGTTGCTCAGAGCCAACCGAATCAACAGCAATATCAGCAAAGGACACAACAGCCTCTTCAGCAGGCTTGTCCTCAGTATAACAACAACTGTACAACGTGGCCTCTAGGGTTTGATCCTATACCCATGTTGTACGCAGAACGGTTTACATTATTACTGGTCAAGGGGCATGTCCAAACTCAGTTTCCTCTTACAGTACCAGAAAATCCGCCTTTTTGGTTCAAAACGGATCAGACTTGCCCTTACCACCAAGGAGGACCAGGGCATAACATAGAAAAATGTCTCAGTTTCAAATTCGATGTGCAAAAGCTTGTTAGGAGCGGGGTCTTATCTTTCAAGGATAAGAATCCTAATGTTCTACAAACTCGCTGCCTCGACATGAGAAATCTGCAGTCAATTTGATAGAGGGAGAGTCTAACAACACCTATCAAATTCATGATGTACTCTTGTTAAGATCCAACTTGGTCAAGATGCATTGTAGGCAGAGCGGATATGGCCATGTGCCACCTCATAATTACCACCAGTGTGATATCTTCTCTAAAAACAATCAAGGGTGTTCTGTGGTGCAAGCAGCTCTACAGGAACAATTGGATCTCGGATGGATCCAAGAGCATCGAGTTCGTGGAGTCAACATGACCTATACGAATTCCAACATCATTCAGAACCACGAAATCCGTGCAATGAATGTCAACTTGGTGGCGATGCACTCAAGGCGAAGCCAGTATCATAATCTGTTGTGGCACGATTATAATTCATGTCTGACTTGCTCGGTAAACAAACAGGGATGCTCTTTTGTATAAGAGGCCCTCCAGCGTCAGATGGATCTTGGATGGATCCATGACTACCATGATAGAGATACTTATCAGATCAACATGATTCAAATCTTTGATATTCATCTGATGAATACCATCTTGGTGGAGTTACATGCCAGGCAGGTCTAACTCGGTTTTCTCACTTCACATGATTATCAGAATTGTAAAGGATGTTGTGAGAGTAACCAAGGGTGCGCTCTCGTTCAGAGAACTTTACAACACTGATTAAACCACTGGTGGCTTTCGATCTATCTGGATGAAGACACGCAATAAATCAGTGTGCTTAATGGAAACCCTACCAGACGTCAAAGTCAGGATGTCCGATCTATGGAAACAAACCTAGTGAGGTTGCACTGCATTCAAAGCGGGCGTGGCCAGGTGCCACCACACAACTATGAACGTTGTAGAGTCTGCTCGAAGAATAACCAAGGATGCTACCTTGTGCGGGCAGCCCTTCAAGGTCAGTTGGATCGTAAAGAGATTCACCCGTGTCTGAGTTTCGAGCCAATCAACTGGACACCAGACTACTTCGCTGATCAAATCCAAGATGTGGTTGTAATCTCTGATCATCAACAGAACAAGGATGTTTGTACCATCATCCCTCTACTGGACGAATCAAAGGTTCTTAGCCAGGAACTGATTGAAGTTACTTACGACAGTCAGAAAAATCAGAAGGCTTCTGTAGTTATCTATCTACCGGGACCATTACCGTATGAATCAGCTAAGGCGATCCCTTACAAATACGGTGCAACAATAATTAAGAATGGGAAGGAAATTCCATTGCCCTCCGTTGTGAATATTGCAGACATCAGTCGAGTACCACAGAGCGGTCGAATCTTCAACCGAGGAGTTGGAGAACCTAACAAAGAAAAGGAACTTTCGACAGAAGCTCCTGATCCACCAGTCGGTCAATCCAGTAATCCCGACCTTTCAAAGAACGATGATGAGATGCTGAAGCTCATCCAAAGGAGTGAATACATAATTGTTGATCAACTGTTACAAACTCCTTCAAAGATCTAAGTGCTATCACTTTTACTCAGTTTTGAAGCCCACAGAAAGGCTCTACAGAAAGTCTTAGAGCAGACCTTTGTGGAACAGGATGTGTCAATACGACAGTTCGATAGCATCAGTTCTAACATCACTTCTTGCAACAACTTAGGATTCAGTGATGAGGATTTGCCAGAGGGGGGCAAAAGTCACAACATGGCGCTCAATATCACAGTTAACTGCCAGGACGATGCTTTAGCCAGCGTACTAGTAGACACAGGATCGGCCATCAACGTTATGCCGAAGTCCACTTTAATGCGACTATCATTCAAAGGGTCCCCGATGAGGGGTAGTGAGATCATCGTCAAAGCATTTGACGGGTCTCAGAAAGCAGTTATCGGCAAAGTCGACCTTCCCATAACTATCGGTCCTCACACTTTCCTAATCACTTTCCAGGTCATGGATGTCCGGGCAGCGTACTGCTGTTTATTAGGAAGACTGTGGATACACCAGGCTGGGGCAGTCACTTCGACACTGCACTAGAAACTGAAGTTCGTCAAGAAAGATCAACTCATCACGGCCTATGGAGAACAAGCCTTGATCATGAGTAACCTGTCATTATCTACTTGTGTAGAACCCGAGGAGGTTGTTGGGACTCAGTTCCAAGCACTTTCGGTGAGCAATGAGAATCAATCAGAGAAAGGAACCTCGATTTCCTCATACAGAGATGCTCTCGAAGTGATCGAGAATAATAATGCAAAAGGATGGGGACAACTTGTCATTCCTACTGATAATAAAACAAAGAAGGGTCTTGGTTTTTCTGCAACCTGCACCCAGACAGTTGCTAACGATGAAAGTCTTCATCCCATTCAGGATTTCTTCCATAGTGGAGGTTTCCTTCACCCAGTGCTTCAAGCAGTCCATACCATCCACAAGGGAGATCCCTCCGATACGAATGAGGAATGGAAGCCCTATCTCAACGAGGACGGTTATATGTCTCAGGAAGAGGTGCCTACACCCTTTTGCTATCCCGCACAGAGTCTGAGATTTATACCAAGGTCAGATGTTGAAATGATATACGGAGATTGTGATCTGGAAGGATGCCGTGCTCCACCAAACTCATTAGAGGAGGACACTCTGATGAAGGACAACTTTGACCATGACTATTATGGCCCAATGGATGGCCCGCCTATCTGGCAGCCGTACCCAGGAGACTTGGGGCAAGAAAATCAGCCGAACAATGAAAATCAGCTGAGCGTCATTGAAAAGAATACTTGCGTCCCCACCTTGTAATGGGATCAACACTCAAGGTATTCAGAACCTATCTAGCACGACGATAAATTCACAAAGTTTGCTGGACTAGAATTCATTAGCTATGCTTTTCCCGAGGTCAACATCATCGAAAGGGATGACTCCTCCAGTTCCAAAGAAGTGTGGGACACCTTGGGACAACCGAATGGTAAGTACGACTTCATGGTTAAATACACTGCTCCTGAAAGCTCTCGCATCAGGCTCGAAGACATTCAGCCAACTGGGTGGGGAGATCCACCTTAGAGCACAAATACTATGCAAAATACAACTGAGGAATCCTCCTACGGTGACTCTGTCTGGGAGACAGATTCCAATGATCCTGCTCCACCAAAAATCAGCGTTATTTCTGAAGACAAATCAAGGAAAGTACCAGACTTTGTGATTCACCGAGGAGTTCGCCGCCAATGGGTTGCTGTCGATGTTCCGAAGATTGTTCATGAATCAAAGTAATTGCCGTCTTTAACCTTTCACCCTGCCCACGTGAAACGGTTGTTTTGATAGGGCTCACTTTCTGTAATTTTCCCTCTTCGCTTCGCCCAAAGCGACAGAGTTTTGTTTTATAGGGCTGTAGTTTCAAGAATCGACTTGTTCATAAATAAAATAACATCATTCTGTGATCTCCGCATTAATTGCTGTTTTCTCTTTTCGCTTTTCTCAGAAAATGGTAATCCTAAAAAATAATTCAAAATAAACAAGCAGTTTTTCAAAAAAAATACACTGCACACACTTGCATTTTCTCTATCTCTTCTAAACACAAATCATCACGTCATGCAGATTGCTTGTTTTAAACCCTGTTGAAACATATGATCCAATGCCTTCTCCCAACTTTGAGTTCCCGGTATTTGGGGCTGAAGAAGAAGTTGACAACGAAATTCCAGAAGAGATCTCCCGATTACTCCGACAAGAGGAAAGGTACATTGAACCTCACAAAGAGCCGTTGGAAATGATCAACGTGTGTTCAGAAAAAGAGAGAAAAGAAATCAGGATTAGGGCACTCCTCAGTCCAACTGCCAAAGAGAGTTTGACAAAGCTTCTCAGAGAATTTCCCGATGTGTTTGCTTGGTCCTACCAGGACATGCCAGGGTTGGATACCAGCATCGTGGAACATCATTTACCATTGAAATCGGAATGTCCGCCAGTAAAACAGAGGTTGAGACGGACTCACCCGGACATGGCCGTCAAAATAAAAAAGGAGGTACAAAAACAGATTGACGCGGGTTTCCTCGCCACGTCAGAATATCCTCAATGGTTAGCCAATATCGTACCCGTTCCAAAAAAGGACGGAAAAGTCAGAATGTGTGTCGATTACAGAGATCTGAATAAGAGTAGTCCAAAGGATGATTTTCCTTTGCCGCACATAGACATGCTGGTAGACAATACAGCAAAGTTCAAAGTCTTCTCCTTCATGGATGGATTCTCGGGCTATAATCAAATCAAAATGGCGCAGAAAGACATGGAGAAAACTTCATTTATTACCCCATGGGGTACCTTTTGTTACAAGGTAATGTCGTTCGGTTTGAAGAACGCCGGGGCAACCTATCAAAGGGCCATGACTACTCTATTTCATGACATGATACACAAGGAAATCGAGGTATATGTCGATGACATGATTGCCAAATCTATGATAGAAGAGGTGCATGTGATCCACATGTCAAAACTATTCAAGCAGTTGAGAAAGTACAAACTCCGCTTGAATCCCAACAAGTGCACCTTCGGTGTCCTTTCAAGGAAACTTTTAGGGCTCATCGTCAGCCAAAAAGGAATTGAGGTTGATCCTGACAAGGTTAAGGCCATTCAAGAAATGCCTTCTCCGAAAACTAAAAAACAAGTTAGAGGATTCCTAGGATGTTTGAACTAAATCTCCAGATTCATATTCCTCATGACCGCAACATGTGCGCCAATTTTCAAATTACTCAAAAAGAATCAGGATTGTGTTTGGACAGAGGACTGCCAAATCACCTTCGACAGTATTAATGAATACTTGTTGAACCCACCGATTCTATCACCTCCAGTGGAAGGAAGACCACTGATCATCTACCTCACAGTCCTAGAGGACTCAATGGGTTGTGTGCTTGGTCAACAAGACGAAACTAAAAGAAAAGAGTCTGCCATCTACTATTTGAGCAAGAAATTCACCGACTGCGAGACTCGATACACTATGCTTGAGAAAACTTGCTGTGCTTTGGCTTGGGCAGCCAAACGTCTTCGCCAGTACATGATTCGTCACATTACTTGGTTAATCTCAGAAATGGATCCAATCAAGTATATCTTTGAAAAACCTGCTCTCACGGGAAGAATTGCCCGTTGGCAGATGTTGTTATCGGAATATGACATTAAGTACCATGCTCAGAAAGCCGTTAAGGGAAGTATTATAGCCGATCATTTGGCTCATCAACCGATTGACGATCAGGAATCAATCGGGTTTGACTTCCCAGACGAAGATGTCATGTACGTGAAAATGAAAGATTGCGATGAACCGCTACCCAGTGAAGGGCCAGAACCAGGTTCCCAATAAGGACTAATCTTTGACGGAGCTGTCAATCATTACGAAAACAGAATTGGGGCAATCATCATAACACCTCAGGATACCCACATTCCTTTCACTGCCAAACTTACATTCAAGTGCATAAACAACGAGGCCGAATACGAAACTTGTATTATGGGTCTCGAAGAAGCGATTGATTTGAGGATTAAGAACTTGGATGTATATGGCGACTCAGCCCTGGTTATCAATCAAATCAAAGGAGATTGGAACACATACCAATCAGGGTTGATTCCTTACAAAGATTATACAAGAAGGTTGTTACCCTGCTTCAACAGAATCTAGTTTAATCACATCCCTCATTATGAGAATCACATGGCTGATGCCTTAGCCACTATTTCTTCCATGATTAGTGTAGGTCAATGGAGCGACTTACCTAAGATTGACATAATGCGCCTTGAACGGCCCGTTTACATCTTCGCGATTGAAGCAGTCATAGATGACAAACCTTGGTATCACGATATCAAATGCTTCCTTCAGAAATAAGAGTACCCTCCCGGGGCATCCAGAAAGGACAGAAAGACCCTCAGAAGGCTGGCTGGCAGCTTCTTCCTGAGCGGTGATACACTCTATAAGAGAAACTTTGACATGGTCTTACTTCGATGTGTAGACAGACCAGAAGTAAACATGCTGATGAAAGAAATTCATGAAGAATCCTTTGGCACTCATGCCAACGGACACACAATGGCGAGAAAAATTCTAAGAGCAAGATACTATTAGTTTACAATTGAATCCGACTACTACAAGTACATGAGGAAGTGTCACAAGTGTCAGATATACTCCGACAAGATCCATGTACCGCCAACGCATCTCAAAGTTCTCTGTTCTCCATTGCCTTTTTCCATATGGGGAATCGACATGATTGGCATGATTGAACCCAAAGCTTCGAATGGACATCGGTTCATCCTGGTAGCCATTGACTACTTCACCAAGTGGGTTGAAGCAGTGTCATACGCCAATGTAACCCGACAAGTGGTGGTCCAATTCCTCAAAAACAATATCATCTGTCGTTATGGTGTTCCTAGCCAGATCATTACTGATAATGGATCTAACTTGAATAATAAGATGATGAAGGAGTTGTGTGCAGAGTTCAAGATCGAATACCATAACTCATCTCCCTACCGACCCAAGATGAACGGAGCGGTTGAAGCGGCTAACAAGAACATCAAGAAGATTGTTCAAAAGATGGTCGTTACCTACAAAGATTGGCATGAAATGTTGCCCTTTGCTCTTCACGGTTATCACACATCTGTCTGCACTTCAACAGGAGCAACCCCTTTCTCTCTAGTATATGTCATGGAGGCAGTGCTCCCCATCGAAGTAGAGATCCCATCGATCCGGATATTTATGGAAGCTAAGCTAACAGAGGCCGAATGGTGTCAAATTCGACACGACGAATTAAACCTGATCGAAGAGAAGCGAATCACGACACTATGCCACGGTCAGTTGTATCAGCTAAGAATGAAGAAGGCTTTCGACAAAAAGGTTCGACCTCGTGTCTTCAGAAAAGGAGACCTTGTGCTCAAGAAGATACAATCATTTCTCACTGATTCCCGTGGCAAATGGACTCCGAATTATGAAGGCCCCTATGTGGTCATGAAAGCTTTCTCAGGCGGTGCCTTGAGACTTGCAACCATGGACGAAGAGGAATTTTCCTACCCCACAAATGTTGATGTAGTCAAGAAATACTTCGCCTAAACTAAAAAACTAAAAAAAACGTCTCGGTGGATTGAAAACCCGAAAGGGCGGTCCAGGCAAAAATTAGAGACATAATCAAAAAAATCATCCCGGTGGATTGGAAATCTCAAAGTACAATCCAGGCAAAAGTTAGGGATAATGGCAAGTAACTACGTCCAACAAAGGCAAATCCCTAGTAGCAGTCCTGCCATCCATCAGAAAACTCCAGTTAAGGTCATGTTCGACAGAGGCTCAGGATGTCCCGAATTCAAAGTTGGTAGAAGGATAGTGGTCGTTATGTTTCAATGTAGCCCTTTTCCCTTAAATTATCATTTTCAAACTTTGTAAATACTCCATGGAATCACGTGTTTGGCTGATTTCCATCCTATCAATAAAATTTGAGCCCTTGCGCTTTTGTTTGCAATTCTTATTTGTTTTAGCTTTACAGAACGGCATTTTAACATGATCAATGATTCTTGAAACGAAACAAAAACGAATTTACTTGTCAAACATTTTTGCTTTTAAAATAAAGATGGAAATTTCTTTTGACTGTTGAACATCGAAAGAACATCGATCCCTTCCCCAGAAGTAATCGAACTTCAAAGTGCAGAATCAAAGTACTCCTTCTAAACCAGTGCGCCTGAACGAAGGATTAGTTATGTCAGATGTGAATACTCCATCTGACATCTTCGGCCGAGTTCTTACCTCCTAATCCCGATCAACGGTTGTTCCCCCACAGGGACTACTTCTCCTAAGCAAGGCATAATTGCTATCTTGAACCAGCGATACTTTTTATCTCCCACTGTGGCCTAGTATCCAGTCGTGTTCATCTACTAGTCTGTATGTCGTGTCAGTTTTGTCAACATATACATACATGCATCATGCATTATTAATTGACATTCATATTCATATTGCATCACTATCACTCTAGTCAGTCTTGTCCCCTAGTGATAAAAGTTTTCACAATCGAGTTGTCAGTTCTTTCCTCGTCAAGAAATGTTGCGTCTGAACAATCTCTCTCCTCCAGTTTATTTCTGGATTAGAGTTGGCCCTTGACCACTTTGATAACTTGAACCTCTGAGAAAACCAGAGAAACTTTCGACAAATGTCACTCTTCGCCATTGAAGATGATATCTTCGCTTTCCCGAATTAAGGAAAATCCCCAGAGAAAGCCTCTTAATCAGAGATTCGACAATACAGCAGTTTTTCTCCGAAAGATCCGCTGACGAAAAGGTCATCAGCACCTCAAAATTGGATCATATCATATGGCATTTCTCTGAGAAGATCCCGAGAAAAGTATGATGTAATACCCCAAGCAGGAAGCAATCTCTCAAGAGACTTGTTTTCCCCAGATAGAGTCAACAAATGGCATCTCCAACAGAGAATTTTGTACCCCTCTACAACTCATACGGATGGGTTCCCCAACAAGTCTGACATCAAAATTTTTTCTATCAAATGGCATCTCCCCAGGAAAATTCGGCGAGAAGTTTGAGGAAAACCGCTACGCATAGCGTCCCTTGTCAAGAAGTTTATTGACAAAAGAAACTGAGACCAGTTCCTTGGTAGGAAACCAGGATCGAGGGGAAGTTTAGTTTAAAAACTAAGACCATTTCCTTGGTAGGAAACCAGGATCGAGGGGAAGTTTATATCAGAAACTAAGACCAGTTCCTTGGTAGGAAACCAGGATCGAGGGGAAGTTTATTTCAGAAACTGAGACCAGTTCCTTGGCTGAAGACCAGGATCGAAGGGAAGTTTTTACCTTTTCTAAGCATCATCTCTTAGCAAAAGAAGATGGATGAGTGAACTACCATTCATAACCACCATCAAAATTTCAGGTATTCCGATATTTAATCCTCTTGCACCCCGAATGCCCGAATACCTTCGCCATTCACACCTTAGGGTCCAAGAAGATTAAATAGGGGCATCTGTCATACCCCAAATTTTGACCACTAAGATTTCCCATCATTGTACAAATCATCATCACAATACGGATGAACCATCAGTCTCCCCAAAGATGGGTGAGCACTCACTACAAACAATAATTAGGGTTTCAAGCCCTCTTTGAGCCTTAGACAAAGGATCAATCAAGGAATGACATGATCTTCAATTTGTCTAACCTCTAAAACATCCACAATGGATCAAGAGGATTCCCACAGCAAGAATCAAGCACAATGTTGCAGCATTCCAGGTGGATTAAGCCTTAAGATCGCCAATGTCACCAAATTAGGGTTTGGTCGACCGGGGCCTCCAGATGGAAACTTTCCTCTAGGCATGAGCCAATACTTCAAAGCATAACCTAATATGCTCCATGGGACATCATGGACCCAATCATCAAGTCAATTTTGACCTCAGGGGATGCATTCATCAAAAATCAGGAATTAGGGTTTCTTGACCTAATTCACCCCTAAGTTGACTTTTGGGACAAATCATGAGCCAAGACCTCAAGAGAGGATTTGAGGGTTTCAAATACACCACATTGATTCATTTGCAACAATGGATTGGTCTAAGAAGCTTGAGCAACAAGTTTCAATTTCATCAGAACCACAATTAGGGTTTCGCGGGAAAAGTCAACTGTGCCTTTGACTTTTGACCTAGGCATGCTCCCAAACCTTGGGACATGATTCAATACACCCTATAACACCTATGAAATCAATCCATCAAGTTTGACTTAGGTAAAGGACTTGATTTCATAGAGGATCGCACAGTTTGGAATTCATTTGATAAAAAGTCAACTGTGCCCAAAAGTCAAAGTTTAACTTTTTGATTTTTTTGTCAATTATGGTTCCTTAACCCTAAAATGATGTTAATGTGTGATTGGAATCATCATTTATTAAGAAAAATCAAGAAAAGTGGGATAACTTGTAAAAGGGGTAACCATAAAAACTTAGAAAATTTTCTAAGTTATGGGACAAAGTGGCTAGGGTACCAACTTTGGAGGATCATAACTCCTAAACCACAAGGCCATTTTTCCCCATTCAAAGCTGGATTTGTAGCTCTCATGACCCTCTACAAAAGCTTCAAACACAACTCATTCCAATTTCTCATTTATTTTAAGTTATGGAATGATCAAAATCAAAAAAAGTGAAAATGTCACTTTTTTCCACCACTTAGCGAAATTTTCACTAAGTCAGAATCTGTCTTACTTTTTTCAAAATGTAGGGGCATTTTTCACTTGGATCCAAAAAGTATCAAAACCAATTATGATCAAACAGTTGTTGTATCATATGAGGGTTTTCCAAAATGGCTAAGAACTCCATCAAATTCCAATTGAGCCATGAGATATGACCATGCCAATATGCCTTGCTGCAAACTGTCATGGCAAGGAAAATTTGGGAGTTTTGCTCGATTTGCTCAAATTTTGCAAAGGGCAAGTAAATCTATCCATCTGAACACCTCAAGGGGGACCAAGGAGGGACAAGCACTGATCCATTAGCCTCCCAAGTCTTTGGAACCAAAAGTAGCATGCCAAACCTAAAAATGCCTAAAAGAGGGACAAGACTCCAATTTTGGCTTGGAGCATTTAATGGATGCACCAAGGTGGCATGGACTGAGCCATTTCCAACTGAATTCAGTCAAGACTTATCCAAGACCAAGGGAACCAGCAGCCTGTGCCCTAACCTCTAGTCAATGGCTAGAGGAGACTTGGATTCTCATTAATCAACATTGGCCAAACCTCTGCTGCAGTTGCCATTCACTATTGCAGCCAAAACAAACTTGCTCTACTATAAATAGAGCACAATTGTGTTCAGTTTGAGTACACCAAAGCACTACAACACTTACTTTCCTCAAAATCTCTTTCTCTAGGCAAAAATACCTTCTTTAGCAAGGTAACTCTGATTTTTTGAGTTAGAGAGCAATTACATCACATCTTATGATCCAAACACATCCAATATGTCATATCTAAGCTGTCCAAACTCTCACAAGTGACCTGTAACACCAAAATCACAAAGTCACCTCTCAAAACCTCAAAAATAGGACTTTTGTGCATTTTTCAAGCCATGTCTTGATTCAGTCACTTTCCAAACCAGATAAAACCTCAAACACACTCCAAATATCATCCTTGAACTGTCCCAAATGGTTCCCCCCATCTGGAACACCATTTGAGAGATGTGCTATTTTGGCCACTTTTGCCCCTTTTGCAAGAAAAAGCTCAAACTTGTTCCTGAGGTTTCCAGCTGATTCCAACCATCCTAAAAGATTCTAAGGGATCATTTGAGGTTGTTCAAAGCATCAAATCATTTCTGGAACAAAGCCCTTGGCAAATTGCATAAAAGCTCCAAAAAGAGGTAAGCATCACAACTTGGATTCTTTGAATCATGCTTTCTTTTGATGTCCACTGATCATGCATCTCTTATACATGTTATATGTGTTGTGTTTGTACGAATTTATCATGTAATTCATGCTTGTACCAAGAGATGGCACAGATAATGCAAAACATGGCCTATTTCAAAACCACTATCGGGTTTTGAGGAGGATTTGTTTTCTGGAAAAACCACCACCACCATTGGATTCCTTGTGAAATTCTAGGCAGGATAGACCTAAATTTTGTCCCAATACATGGAGAAATGAGAAATTTATGGCCTTCACATTTTCAACCAAAATCTTGCCTTCCCTTGCCTAGGGCCAGGCCAAAAACAAGGCAATCCTTGTATATTTGTGGTTGTATTTCAATCAATGGATGTATCACCACCCCAGTGGTAAGGCGCGCGCCCTATACACAAGAGGTCTGGGGTTCGAATCCCCCTCGCCCCAGATCCTCTTTTTGCTATTTTTTCCATTTTTTATTGTTTTTCTTGTTATTTTTTAATGATTTGAAAAATTAATAACTCTCTCAATGTTAATTATTTTTTATTGGTTCTTTTTGTAAAAAATCACAAAACTATTGAAATATTTTATTCCACAAAAAAAATCAAATTTATATTATTTATTTAATATAATTAGTATTTTTGTGAATAAATTCCTTTTTAATTGTTTTTAAATATTTAAAAGTGAATATTTACTTTGAAAATCAAAACCAAATAAGTTTAATTCATCTTGTGATTAAAACCTCATTTTTTCAAACCTTAAACAAAAATCACAAGTGGTTTATTCAAACTTAATTGGTATTTTTAACATTTTGTTTGATTTTCTTTAAATATTTACTTTTAAAGAAAAACAAAACTAGGGGTTCTTTGATTTCACCCTCATTAATCATTTTCAAACACTCATGGGCCTCTATTAGAGTGTAAGACCCATCCCCATTGTAAATACACCACTTTTTGGGCCTCAGTCATTGTATAAGTCCCACTGTATTTTCAAAAACAACTGCGCGATCGTCGCCTTTTTTTAGCAAAATCATCTGGGCCTCTCCTTGAGCTGTAAGCCCCACCACTTATACAAAAATAAACCTTTGGGCCTCTAATAGAGTGTAAGACCCAACCCCTTTTTTAACCAAAACTTTTTGGGCCTCAATGCATTGTATAAGACCCAGTATGTTAAAGAAATCTCGGCGCGATCGCCAATTCAAAAAATAAATCATCTGCGCCTACCCTCGTGTTATAAGCCCCATTCTTTTTCTTTAAACACTTTTGGGCCTCTTGAGATAGTGTAAGACCCATCCCTTTGTACAGAAAACCTTTTTGGGCCTCAATCACTTGTATAAGTCCCTGTATAATTTCAAACAACAGTGCAATCACTGATAAATCCTTGGGCCTCTCCTTGAGCTGTAAGCCCCAACAGCCTTTTCAAAGCAGTTTCTCCTTTGATTTTGAATATAATATTGTTATCAAAGCTTTCTTTGTTGAACAAACTAACAAAATAGCATGGAAGCTCTACAGCCGAGTAAGTGTTTACCCGCTTTCTTTATCCGCTTTCATATATAAAACTGTATTGTGGGGCTGCTCACTGTAAGTCTTCTTTCACAAACTTTTATATACTTGTCAAATATCCACTGTGTAATACTAGTATAGTTATTTAGAGTTTTCCCCGGTAACTACGTCTAGCCCTAGGTAAATCCCTGTTGGTCACTTTAAAATATAAACAAAACTAGATCCCCATAGGATTACCAGACACAGTCTTCCCTCCTCTTGGGGTTAAACAATATGGAGACGTGAAAGGCAACATTCTCGGTGAACCCTTTCTCAGACTGTCACTCTTAGAAATCATCAAAGAGACTATACTCCCTAGGGATGATCTTTTCTCCGTGAATGGTATCTCTTGAGTTTCTTCCAAATTCTCGGACTTTCCTGGCTTGATCTATTCTCGGTGAATGGCATGTCTTGAACTTCTCGGGGTTTGGGGACCCACAGGCTTCTTAAAAGCATCCCCGCCTCCTCTTGGGCGTTGTACAAGGACCCTTCGGCTTCTTAAAAGCTCTCATGCCTTCTCTTGGGCTTTGTACAAGGACCCAGAGACCTCTACAGGTATAGGAACAGAACCTAGTCATCAATTTGCTAGAGCTGTCTTTCTGAGTCAAGTGTAAGACCTATTAATGGGTTGACCTTCATCCCTTAACATACCAGCCTTCTCTTGGGCATCATACAAAGATCATTCACTATATGAGAATCGATTCCTCAAAACACCAATAGACTTGGACAGTCTCAATACCCTTTGAATTTTCCATTTCCTTAAAAAATAAGAAATAACCCTGATCCTCTGATCAATTCCAAAGAACAACAATACCTTTAATCGTTCCCTTCATAAGAACTGATTTTCTCTTTATCCAACATACTAGACCTGTCACTAAACTGAAACAGTCACCAGCACAATAGCCTCCTCTTGGTCTTTGTACAATGATTCTCCCCAGCGGAGCTAACCTTTTCACACTCTCTTGTTGAGTATAAAAGACTCTCTTGTTGGGTCAAACCTATTTAGCCTCTATCTCGGGCTTCGTACGAGATAAAAATCACTCTCTTATTGAGTATAAAAGACTCTCTTGTTGAGTCATTTCTCTCTCAGCCTCCATCTCGGGCTTCATACGAGATACAAAATCACTCTCTTGTTGAGTATAAAAGACCCTCATGTGGAGTCAAAACCTTTTAGCCTCCGTCTTGGGCTTCGTACAAGACACATATAAAATCACTCTCTTGTTGAGTCAGTCACTTGTTAGCACTCTCTTGTTGAGTCAACCCCTTTTAGCCTCTCTCTCGGGCTTCGTACGAGACACATAAAAACACCCTCTTGTTGGGTCAATAGCCTCCTCTTAAGCTTTGTATAAGAAAACTCCGGTTGAGTCAATCAACCTTTTAGCATCAAAATTTGTGCCTTGCTCACAATATACAAACATCAACAACTCCTTTTCATTCATCTAATTGCTGTAAGCGGCAAGCCTCTGGATTATTTACATCCACGCCACTGTCCCTCCTTTAGCATGAGAAATTCCTAAGGAATGATGGCATTGCGCTAAACTGAGTTAAAGTCTTCTCCTTCAGGTTAAAAATCCCCTATAAAGGAAATTATGGTATTGTTGGATTCACATATCCCAGTTAAAGTAATTCTCCTTTATAATCAGTCACCCCACAGTTGTGACAAACAGACCAAATATCCCCTTTTAGAGATGACAAATTCTCTCTCATCAATAAACCCTTTAGCTCACATCTTGGGCTTCGAACAAGATACAAATAGACCCTTCAACTTCACATCTTGGGCTTTGAACAAGATACAAACCACATTTATCTTCACGTCTTGGGCTTTGAACAAGACACCAAAACAACCTTTTTTTTCCTCCCATAGAATAGGAGGAACTACGATCGCTCTGATTTCCCTGTTTCGTTAAACGGGAATACGTAGGCATAAGATTGGAAAAATCTTAGCGAGCATACTAATAAAAAACCCAAAACCCAGTATCTCCACCAAATCAACCCAAAAGCATCAAATCTAAACACATTAACATCTTACCTCACAAATAGTCCAGGCACTCTATTTTATCAAAATAACCTAAGAGAGACCCACAATCTTAATTACATCTGTAAACCAACCGTCACCTGTTTAAACTCAGTATGCAAGCAGGGTTAGTTGGAGACATTTATTTCCCTTCCTTAATCAGCTTAACAGGATAAAAAATGAATCGAACTATAGTACCCCAAAGCGATAGTGCTTCGCAACCACGCAAAAATTCGTGCTACAATAACCATTTAAGAATGCACTCTTAACATCCATCTGATATAGGGTGATGTTATAATTTACTGAATATGAAATTAGTAACCATATTGCTTCATGTCTGGCGACCGGAGCAAAGGTTTCGTTGTAATCAATTCCTTCTTGATGACTGTATCCTTGAGCAACAAGTCGTGCCTTGTTTCTGACAACTTCTCCATTCTCATTTAGCTTGTTCCTGAATACCCACTTGGTTCCAATAACATGATATTATTAGGTTTTGGAACTAGATCCCAAACATCATTCTTTGAGAATTAATTCAGTTCTTCTTCCATAGCCAGAACCCAGTCCTTGTCCATAAGAACTTCTTCAACTGTAGTTTGTTCGATTAACGACACCAGTCCCAAGAGTGTTCCTTCTGATGGTCTAAAGGCTGATCTGGTTCTGATTGGAGCATCTTTGCTGCCCAGAATTATTTCCCCAGGATGAGAAGTAGACATTCTTCTTTTCTTTTGTTGTGGAGTTACATCAGTGGTATCCGGCGTAGGATCTTGCTGGTCTTTAACTTCATATGTCTTTTCTTTAGGTTCTGAGAAGCTAATTTCTAGATCTGCAAGTTTTTCAACTAGATCTGACTTTTCAGAGTCAGACTTGTCATTGAATCTAACATGAATTGATTCTTCCATAATCCGTGATTCTGTATTATAAACTCTGTAGCCTTTTGAGCGATCAGAGTATCCTAACAGCAGACACTTATGTGCTTTGGAATCAAACTTACTAAGATTGTCTTTAGTGTTTAATATAAAACAAGTACATCCAAACGGATGAAAGTATGAAATATTGGGAATCTTATTCTTCTACAATTCATAAGGAGTTTTACTCAAGATAGGTCTAATAGAGATTCTATTTTTAATATAACATGATGTGTTAATTGCTTCTGCCCAAAAGTGCTTTGCCATGTCAGTTTCTTGGATCATGGTGCGAGCCATTTCTTGTAAAGTTCTGTTCTTTCTTTCTACAACTCCATTTTGTTGTGGAGTTCTAGGACAAGAAAAATCATGGGATATCCCATGTGAATCAAAAAGGTTTTCAAAGTCTTTGTTTTCAAATTCTCCACCATGATCACTTCTGACTTTGATGATTTTGCAATTTTTCTCATTTTGTACTTGAGTGCATAAGGAAGAAAACATAGAATGTGACTCATCCTTATGTTTTAAGAATTTCACCCATGTCCAACGACTGTAATCGTCAACGATGACTAGTCCATATTTCTTACCATTGATAGAGGCAGTTTTCACTGGTCCAAAGAGATCAATGTGAAGAAGTTCTAACGGTCTAGAGGTGGAAACAATATTCTTTGCTTTAAAAGAAGTTTTTGAAAACTTGCATTTCTGACATGCTTCACAAAGAGCATCTAAAGAGTACTTCAGATTTGGCAAGCCTCTGACAAGTCCAAGCTTGTTCAGCTGAGAAATTCTTCTCAAGCTAGCATGACCAAGACGTCTGTGCCAGATACATTGCTCTTCATTTAAAGAAAGAAGACATTTTACATTTTGATGTTTTAAATCTGATAATTTAATTTTGTAAGTATTGTTCTTCCTCTTTCCGTTGAACATGACAGATCCATCCTTTTGACTTACAGCTTTACAGGATGTTTGATTAAAAATAACGTCATAACCATTGTCACTAAGTTGACTAATTGATAATAGATTATGCATTAGACCTTTAACTAATAGAACATTATTAATAGAAGGAAGCTTACCATTTCTAATAGTTCCGGAGCCAGTAATTCTTCCTTTCTGATTTCCTCTGAAACCGACGACACCTCTGAGCTTAAGTTTCAGATCTTGGAACATATGCCTTTCTTCCATCATGTGTCGTGAGCATCCACTGTCCAGGTACCATGACTGGTGTTTCAATGGTGCCATTAAGGATGTCTGCAACATAAACTATCTCATTCTTAGGTACCCATTTTGTGGGTCCTTTCACGTTAGTTTTTCTAGAGGTTCTGACACCTTTGGACTTCCTTATATTAGGATAATAGTGTGGAACTTGTGCATAATGTTTAAGTTTAGGAGTTTTCTTCAGTTTCTGTGTTTGTGTAGTGATAGATTTTGAACCTTTTTGTTCAGAACATTTCAAGATAGTGCCAGAGGGCACAAAATGTTTGGATAGAGGTATTATCTTGATACTCTTGGTCTCATCATATGGATGTGATGGTCCTGAATATCCCAGACCTCTGTTACCATTTCTGCTGACTCCATAGATTATTGAAGCCATTTTGCTTCTATCTATGCTCTTAGCGAGAAAGTGTTGGAAAGCTCTATCATACTTGGCTACTTCATTAGTATTGGTTATGTTAGAGGTGATTTCTTCTTCTAACCTAGAGACTTTACTTTTTAATGTAGTATTTGAATTTTCTAGAGAAAGTAGTTTTTCATTTAATTCAAAGATGGTTTGTTTGCTTTTAGTAAGATCTTTTGAAGGAACCACAAGAGTCTTTTTCAGAGTTTTGTGTTTTCTTCGAAGAGTTTGATATCTTTCCATAAGTTCATATAATCCTATTTCAAATTCAGAGCGAGATAGGGAAGAAAGTACCTCTCTTTCGTCGTCAGAATTTGAAGGTTCTCCTTCTGATAGAGCATCGGTGGTTTTAGCCATGAATGCTACGTTAGCACGTTCTCCATCAGAATCATCTTCGGACTCTGAATCATCCCAAGTTGCCATAAGACCCTTTTTAGCTTTCTTAGGTCTTTCATCTTTCTTAACCTTTGGACAGTCATTTTTTATATGTCCCGGTTCCTTGCATTCAAAGCACATAACGTCTCTTCCATAATTTCTCCTTTGACCATATGTAGACTCAGATCTTCTTCTTGGTCCTCTGAACTTATTTCTTCTGTATTTCCGTAGTTAACTAATTTTTCTTGATATGAGAGATATGTCATCTTCATCTGATTCTTCTTCAGATTCTTCCACTTCCTCCTCTGCTTGATACACCTTTTTCTTTTCAGATTTAGCTTTTAGAGAAATGGATTTGCTTTTCTTTTGAGGTTCATCTTCTTGGAGCTTTATTTCATGACTTCTTAAAGAACTGATTAGTTCCTCAAGACTTATACTACTCAGATCCTTTGCTAGTTTCAAGGCAGTCACCATTGGTCTCCATTTGACAGGTAGACTTCTGATAATTTTATTGACATGATCAGCAGTAGAATAACCTTTGTCCAGAACTCTGAGTCCTGCAACAAGCATCTGAAATCTTGAGAACCTGGTTTCCATAGATTCATATCATCTTCCATCTTGAAGACCTCATATTTTTGAATTAGTGCAAGAGCCTTCGTCTCCTTGACTTGAGCATTGCCTTCATGAGTCATACGAAGAGAGTCAAAGATAGACTTTACAGTTTCTTTGTTTGTAATTTTCTCATATTCTGTATAAGAAATTACGTTTAACAAAATCGTTCTTGCTCTGTGATGATTTTTGTAAGTTTTCTTCTGTGCATCCGTAAATGCACTTCTATCAATCTTTTTGCTTGCAGAATCTACAGGGTGACTGTAGCCATCAACTACTAGATCCCATAGATCTAAGTCAAACGACAAAAAGTAACTTTCAATTCTGTCTTTCTAATAATCAAATTTTTCTACATCAAAGATAGGAGGTTTTGCAGTATAAGAATCTCTTTCATTCACAATAACACTTGTTTTAGGAGTTGGTGTAGTCATTGTTTTTCACACTTCGATCGGTACTGAACACTGTTAAGTGCTTGATAAAAGTTCAACCTTTTTATCACCTCAGAACCGGAGCTTTAATGCCAATTGAAGGTGTGAAAAACATAAGAAATGGGGGTTTGAATTGGTTTTTCAAAATAAAATTGTTTCTTTAAAATAAATTCCTATTATAAGACTCTTTCTTTTTAACAATAATGACTTTTGTTGAAAACAAACCGATAAACACGTTATGTTTATACTAGTTCACTTGAGAAATTCTCAAGTTAGTCTAGTCCACCCGCCAAGGTGATTTTGCCTCTCTCAACGAGGTCTTAATCCACTATTCAATCAAATCAGTACAATGCACTAGCCAAAATGCTGGTGACTAACACAACCTCTAAAACTCTCAAGTTTTAGACTTCTCAAGTAATACAACCTCACAGGTCTTACTCAAGGAACAACCTCTAAGACTACACGTCCTATACTTCTCAAGAAATACAACCACGCTGTCTTTCTCAAGGAACACAAACCTAAGTTTGAATAAATTTTGTTTACAGACAAGTGCTTCTTAAGCAAGCTGAAAATGTAAACACGTTTCGACCAGAATGACTAAAGAAAGATTTCAGTTAGAAAGAATATTGCAGTAGCATTCGTGTGTATCTTTCTTCAAGTCTTTTGCTTCTTTTATAGCCGTGTAGAAAGAGCCGTTGAAAGATAATCATGATAGCTATCTAGGCTGGTGGCTAGAAGCGTGAGGACAGATAAAAACTTTTGCATGTTGCGCGTTCTGTTTTTGTCAGAATATCTTTGATTGAACCGTTGCACTCTTACCAAGATATTTTTGCTTTGTATTGAGGTACAACTGTCTTATGTAGCTTTGTCTTCTTGGCTTCTCAACTCCAGAGGCTTCTTACGAGCATGAGTAAGAAGGGAAAACATAGCTTGGTTCTTGAGATTATCAAGTCTTCGAATCCTCAGAGCAGCGCCTTCAGAGTCTTCAGCACTTGGTCTTCAGAACCTTGTTCTCTTGGTGTGTTGTCTTCATATCTTCAGAGGCTTCTGATAGTATCTGGTTGAAGCATGAGTAGATACTATGGTTAGGTCTTCAGAACCTTGATCAGAGAGCATAAGTCTTCAGCATCTGGACTTTATTCTATCAGAACCTTTGTCTTCAGATCTTCAGAACTCGTTCTCTTTTCCTTTAGTATCAGAGTCTTGTGAGCTTCATATTAGCTTAAAAATGAGTTCTGCTTTTCAAGTGTATAGGCAGAGTATTTTCCTTTAAGCATTTGTGTTTACGCCAATTTACGGAAGCATAACCTGTTTGTTAAGTTCTTACAAATAACAAACATTAGTTGTACAAAATTGTTCATACATAAATACTCATTTGATATCATCAAAACTTAGAGATAATATTGCATAACCAAATCTTGTTCTCACACTAAAGGCATTGGCTATTTCAAGAACATTCATGTGAAAGTCATGAATACTCTCATCCTCCATCATCTTCAGATTTTCAAACTTGGTACTCAGCAGCTGAAGTCTGGACATCTTTACCTTAGATGTGCCTTCATGAGTTGTCTTGAGGATTTCCCAAGTATCCTTAGCTACAGTGCAGGTGTGATCAATCTAAACTTATTTTTTTTCAACTCCATTGAATAAAGCATTCAAGGCTTTGGAGTTTCCAAGAGTAGTTTCATCTTCCTCCTTGGTCCAATCCTCTTCTGGCTTCAAGGTCTCCTTCCCATCTTTATCTTTAACCACAGGGTGCTTCCAACCCTTGATGATAGCCTTCCAAGTTTTGATATCCATAGATTTTAAGAAAGCCACCATACGTGCCTTCCAATTGTCATAGTTAGTGCCATCTAAGACTGGGGGGCCTGTTAACATTTCCTCCTCCTTCCTTATCCGTAGTACCAAGAATACAAACTCCTTGGAGCTCACCAAAAAACAGAACAGGGTGACCTGCTCTGATGCCAATTGAAATTTTGGTAGTTTAAGACAAATATCAAGACTGATGTCCCAACACCAAAATACAATGTCAAGACATCATATGCTAACAGAAACGAATTAAATGCAGAAGGTAAATTGCAGAAAGATAAAATAACAGCAATAGTTGTTAACCCAATTTGGTGCAACTCACCTACATTTGGGGGCTACCAAGCTAGGAAGGAAATCCACTATAATAGTATTAGTTCAAAGCTAAACTCCCTCGTTTACAACTTATCACCTAATCACTACCCATGCTAACTTCTACCTAGGAACTCCTATATATGAGAAACCTCTCTCACTTCCTACCAGTCACAAACCAGTCACAATTCAACAACACCAAAATAGAAGAACACTCTTCCAACTACAATACTTAGTTTTGCTTAAAAGCTTCAATTAATAACAATACACTCTTGCTTAAAAGCTTTAGGGTGAAAAATTAACAATGAACAATCAGTCAACTCAATGCATCAAACCTGATACAAGAGTGACATACAAACAAAATATACTAAACCCTAAAACACCTCTAAGACACGACTAATCCTAATTCTCCCAAATTTTCAATGTCCAAGTTGCAATGGTTTTAGATCCTTTCTTTAAATAGCCTTCAAACCTTGTTGACTTAGGCTTCTTGAAGCTCAAATCATCAGGAATCAGCTTTCAATTATTAGCATAATTTCCTACACAATAATAGGAACAAAATACAAAGTTTCCTAAAAAGTCTCCAAGATTCTTTTTATGAAACCAAATCAAATATGCAATGTTCCTAAAATATCCTTGCTTAGTTGTGCCTGTATAAGGACTAAAATCATCCAGAATCTCATATTTTAAAATTAAATCTTCATGGATTTAAAATGCAAAACTGTTCTGATATTCTAGTATAACATGTCAGAACATCTGTCAAGAAAAGTAACAGTAGACTCTGTTGTACTAATTGGTTAAGATGTCATGACATCTTGCACAACATCTGGCCGTGATACATGATTTTCCAAATTAAACATGTTTTACCAAAATTGTTGCCAATCATAAAATCACAGATCTAACAGTTAGTGAGTTGCACACAAAGGAATCAGGTGCATTGGTTTTGTTAATTCGTCGTATAATTATCGTGTAACTGTTATTCAGCTGATACACAATCATCAACAGGTATAATTAAAGGATTCGAAAGAAAGACCTAATCGCTTTTCATTATCGAACTTCAATCCAAAAGTTTTCTCGTATTTGTTTCGTACTGATCATAATTGAAACGCCCTTTTGTTTATTTTAAATCACGTTAGTAGAACCTTGTTAAGTCGCCACTTGTTAAGAAATACCCATTTGGTTCCAATCACTAAATTAGATGAAAGTTTTGAGAATGAATTCCCAAACATTGGTTCTCTTAAATTGATTTAACTCATATTGGACTGCAAAATATCAATGTTTATTGATGAACGATTAATCAACTTCCTTTGACTCAATTAGGGAAGAAAAATCCATAAAGTTACATACCTTACTAAGGGAGTGTCAAGTTGTAACTCCCTTAGAAATATCTCTAATAACATTCTGGATTGGATGGACTTCAACAACCTGTTAGATGTCAAACATGCCTTATATTTCTCATTTATACTTGGCATTTTTCAACTCTTTTTTATTGAAATGTTGGATTTTATTCTTGAAAGTTGTCATTCTTCAAATATTGTGAAAATACCTTTGGTACTTGTAATTTGTGTGGTATTGTGCAGAAAAAGGCATTAAGTCATCAAAGAAGTAAGAAACAAGAAAAGTGAGCTTGCTAGCGAATTTTCGCTGGGCGAACATCTAGTGAAGTTCCAGCGAATACTCCCAGACATGTGGCAGTAAGAAAAGGCACCTAAGTTTGCCGTGCAAACTTTTCAGCGAATGTTCGCTATGACAACGCTCCAGCGAAGACCTGGCGAAGGACATCATGGAAAAGGCAGTAAGAAAAGGGACCTAAGTTCGCTGTGCGAACTTGTAGGCGAATAGCTCTCTAGGCGAATATTTATTCACACTGTGAACTTCTGTAGAATATCAGAGGCAGTTTAACTGTGCAGAGGCACATCAGGTGCCTATTTTGTAGTTCGCTAGGCGAACGAATTGCTTGCACTGCGAACATGACAGATGCCTATTTTTTGGGGATCATAACCTCTTTTCACACACCATAACCTAAGTTTCTGACTTTTCATCATCCAAGAGTGAGATTTCACATAGGGAAGCTGGATTTGCATCTGATCTTGATTATTCGACGCAGATGCTTTTTCATCTCCTTCTGATACTTGTGAAGCAAGCTACCATGTCAATGTGTAGCTAAACACCTTCTGTATCAAGATTAGTGGTAGTTAATCCTTTCTTTTGTATGTATTGATCTTGATAAATAGTTTATGAACCTTGTTGATGATTAATATATGGTGAAAAACTTTGTTTGTATGATTTATAGTTTGTTTTGGTTCATGATTGAGAAATATGTTATAAGACTTTACCTAAGTTTTAATCCATCAACAAACATGAGGCTAGAGACAGTTTTGAAAGTTAATGTTCATAAATATTGACCTTTTAATGTTATCATATTGATAGTTAGAGTGAGATATCATCTAAGGATCAATATGATAAATCCCACAACATGTGTTAGAGATAAACATGTTGAGAGGATATGTGATTATATTCATTGTAAACAAGTTCACATACTCTATCGAGTAAATACGTATGAAACGGATTATCGAACCCTAATCTTGGCATGCTTTTACCAAACATTTTAAAACCAATTTCTTTTACCGTTATTATAAACTTTTTATGCAAACGTTCCGTTAGCAATCAACCAAACTCTTTGTAACCCTAAGTTTAGAACGATTTCAACTGTAGAACGGCGATAATATCTATACAATCCCTGCTGATACGATAACAAAAAACCCCCACTGAATTACTTTTCAACAAAATGGCACCGTTGTCGAGGATTGTTGTTTGATATTGCAAGCATTGCAATAGTTGTTAAGTTTTAAGCTTTTATAACTTTTTCTTGAGCTTCTTAATTTGTTTGGTTAAGTTTTGCAGACTCTGTTTATGCGAGGAAAGTTACCTGCAGATCAACTTCTTTTTGATCCTGAGATTGAGAGACCTGCACGTAAGTTGAATAGAAAAACTAGACGGAGTACGCAACTTGCCAAAGAAAGACAAAAATGAGGAGAAAGTTCTATTTCTACACCAACACCACAGTTAACGCCAACCATGGCAGCACCACCTCCACCACCACCTGCTTCAACGCCATGCACTAACAGTCCGAGGCACACAACTCAGTTTGCTCGCAATGACCACAACTGGAGGCACTCCGAGATGAAGACATGCATCCTTGCTATTCTATACCAAAATCCATTCACCGGTATGCATCATGAGGATACCTTCACTCATCTTACAAAATTTTATGAAATTGCGGGTGCAACTGGAGCACCTGAAGCTGAAGAGGAGTCGTTGTTCAAGAGACTCTTTCCTCATTCCTTGATAGGGAAAGCGAAGGAATGGTACCTTGATCAGTCGACTGTTAATATGACGGATTGGAACATGTTAGAAGAAAAATTCCTAGAACAATTTTTTCCACATAATCGTTTTATGGAAGCAAAAACGGTAATCGCGGTTTTTGGTCGCGACTTTATGAGTCTGTCGGGGTTACTAACTGCAAGCGCACAATGTAATCGCGTAGTTTTAAATGATATCGAACCCACAGGGACTGATAATCAAACTAGTGTTATCGGGTTGTTACTATGTTTAGCTAAGGCGGATGATTTTTAGATTAAGGTGCAAACGGGAAACTAAAGGTAAACTAAAGCTTGGATTTAAACAAGATATGACGGAATATCGGTACGTAACTCATAAATCATCAGGGATTCAACAAATCGTCGGTTTAATAGTCAAAATAATTTTCAGCAGAAAAATACCAATTTAAAAGTCTTTACCTCACACTCTCGTGTTATTGACTCTGACTATACTCCTAAATCAGAATGTCTGTTCTCGCTAGCCCATTTGAATTTAAAAATACTTTTTGAAAACTAGTAAGTCCTAATTGATTTTAAATCGCTCTCGCTATGTTTAAAATCAATGTCCAGTTTCAGTTATCCGGCTAAAATCGCAAACTCTCGTTTTATTGATCGTAACCTTCGTTACCTTTTTACTCTCGTAACAAAGGTCAATTAAATTAAGAAATTGGAACCAGAAAAATAAATTGTTAAAGTTACCTACGACCGGTTGAATCCTTTTCCGATCGACTTAATTACATATTGATCTAAACAGTTTAGCCAGACATCCTAACTAGTACAGCCATACACAAACAGAAACAATAGAATAATAATTCATGCGTAGTAATCCTCCACAGGTAGGCAGGATTTGCTTGCTCGAACAATAAAAGCGTAAACCAAATAAGCTACTAACTAAGCTGCAATAGCTCCCCAGTGTAGGAAACTATTGCTATTTAAGTGTTTAGAAAGGGAAGAAAAAGGGAATTGGAAAAAGTAAAGGAAATAGCAAACTATGGAAATTTAATTCTGCAAAAAAATTCACGTAAGGTTCAGAGAGTGAGAGCCCCCTTGTGTAGAAAACTGCTTTCATTTTATAGCCTTCAGTAGTTGTCGTGAAACAAGGAGAGAAAATCTCCAGGTGAAAGTTAGTGGCCGATATTATCTAAAGTATTCCCTTGACTGGTTGAACGTGGTTGTGGTTGAGTTGATACCCGCTGAGTGGTCCACATAATTTAAAATTGGATTCTGAGAAATACACTTGTGTCGGTCGCCATGGTGTTGTGACGAGGGTCACCACTAAAGTTGTGTTACGGTCGCCATGGATCTGTGACAGTCACCATGCATTCTGAGTGCAAAATCTTCATTTTGCTGTCAACTGTCTTCTTTTCTTCTATTTCCTTCTATTTTCTCTCTTCTTTCCTTATGCAGGTTAGCTTAGAGAAAATACCTGAAAATGAACTCGAATACTTGCAAATAAAATGTGAATAAACGAAAATGACGAAATAAATTAATGTAATTCAAAGTAAATATGTTATGTAATATCGCACTAACAAACTCCCCTACACTTGAACCTTTGCTTGTCCTCAAGCAAATAATTAGTTCAAAAACATTGATCCAATAAATTCCTGACACATCTCCAAATCGTACGTGGTTGTACTGCAATTTGTTAAAATGACAGATACTCAAATCAAACATCAAAGATACATTAATGACACAAAAACATGAAACATGATCATAAACCCCTCCTTTTACAGACAGGTCCAAATCATTCTACTATAGCTTAACCTAATGCTTCTCGTTTCTATTTCACCCATTTTCATTCTGACGCAATCACATTAACCCCTTTGCCTTTGCACGCACATAGTAGAGTAGCCTGTTAGTGATTTTGATCCTTTGAACAAGGGGTCTGGTACACAAGTGTGGTACCCCTTTATATATATATATATATATATATATATATATATATATATATATATATATATATATATATATATATATATATATATATATATATATATATATATATATATATACAGATTGCAAGCTGTGGGGGATTGAACCGTAGTTCGCCCTACCGAGTTCAGTACCAAGTACCTCTGAACCAACTAACAACAGGTTTCTCTTGCCTTTCGCATATCTTGCATCCTTCAGATTTGGTGCATTTTCTTTTTATTTTCCACAGTCGAAGGTGTGAAATTTTTCAATTTTGGCATCTTTAGGCATCAATCACTTATTTACATTGGCTCTCCATGTAGCTTGTGCTTAGACGATGCTGACTGCTAATATAAACTACTCGGGGGCTAATTTAGAACTAAAGCTCAAGGTCTCGGTATAAAAGATATTCAAACTGATTACGCGTCTTCGAGGGGTCTAGGGTGTCAAGACTGTATCAATTTTGTTTAATCTTTCTCAGGTTTCTAACGTAGCCTGCATGCAAAACAACCTATATACTCTAAGGGCGTGTCAAGTTATGTATCGAATCCAGGAAAAAAAATTTCGTTGTTAAGGCTAAATAAAGTGGGGAAATTAAATAGTACGGAAAACATATGCATATAATAACTTGTTGTTACATTAACGTTGATGAAGGAAAATAACAACAAAATAACTGAAAACTAATACTTCCTCTCCCACACTAGATCGGACATTGTCCTCAATGTTTCGAGATAATGTAGAAGAGAATGGAAAAACTGAAGAAAAAGAAAAGTAAGCTACTGGGGTCCACGTGATCTTCCTCGTGCTCGTCCACGTCCGTTCTGTCCAAACTGGGGTGGTATACCCACATGATAAATATAGTCATGCAAGCCATCCACTCGCATAGTCAAGGCGCCCATCTCATCGATGATGCTCGACATTCTTTGCTCCATCCTTTCGCCTTGGTCGCGCTGGTCTTGTTGGATTTGTCGCGGGAGACTCATCATGTCAGTGTGCTGCATCTGGTACCGCTGGTCTCGCTGGGCATCCAACTCATTTCTCTGTATAATGGTTACGATGATGTCATCATTAGTGGGAGGAGCGCGATCACTTCTTTGACGGTGTCGGGAGGATGAGCTTGTAAACTGTACAGTGTGTTGTTGTTGGTCTTCCTCGGGTGCACCCTGTTCCATCTCAGCATACTCATCATCAGTCTGACCTTCGGGTGCAGCCTCATTAGGCTCAAGGGCATCCAAATCAAAGATCCAATTTGCCATCCTCTGTGGATCTGTACGAGCAGGGCAAGGAAAAACAATACTTCGAACTACCATGTTCCTCACCATAAGGTTGTACTTCTTATCATCTCTAGCTTTAATCAAATGTGAATTGCAGCAATACTCTATATCCAGATAAGCGGCAGGTATAGATGGCAGGTTCGTAAGCCTATCTCCCAAATTCAAAGCCAGTGCTATAGAAGTGACTATTCCTCCAAAACAGAAAGGAGTAGCACCTCTCGCACAACTAGAATGAATGTGTGCAAGCAGAAACGAGATGGCATTGACCAGGATAGGCGTGAAAACACAATGCATGAAGAAAAGCTCCTTGGTGTTTACCTTATGGTTGTTGACTCTCCCAAAAATGGTGTGGCCTAAGACACGTTGATAATAACGTATGACTGGGTTATGGATGAGTAAGGAATTAAGTCCCTCCCAACTTGTAATGCTTTCATCGGTTAAACTTTTCCACACCCGAAATGCTAGGTTCGGCCAGTTTGGATCATGAGGGATACGATACTGTACACCATCTCCTTGTGGAAATTTCAGCATGTTGCCCAGCTCGTCTTGGGTCAAAGAATATTCAGTGTTGAACATTCTGAACGAAGCGGAGCCGGTGAGATATTGCGCATTATTTGAGGGCGTGTTGTAGGAGAAAGAACTTAAAAATTCTAAGGTTAGGGCTTCATATGTCAGAAGGTTCTGGGTGCAAAGGTGAGTCAGCCCTAAATTAGTGAACATCCATTAGACACCATCCACTAATCCAAGTTCTTGTAGATAGGATATGTCGATATACCTCGTTGGTTGGATTGAGCGTCTGTAGAACTTAATGTATTTCTCTCTTTGAAATTCTCCAGCTTGACCATCACGGAAAATTATTTGTGAAAGGTCTGGTTCTTGGGCCATTGTGCAAGCAAGAGGTTTTTTTTTTTAGAATGTGGTTTTGTTTACGGTACAGAGGAGGGTTTGTGAATTCGGAGTGGATTTCTGTGTTTTACATAGAGGGGAATGTGGTGAGTGGATGAATTAGTGGCAAATAAATGGGGATTTTGAACGGTGGTAACTGGTATGGAGTTATGGTAGTGAATGGTGAGTGGGACGGTTGCAGAAGAAGGGAGAAGAATGGATACGCGCGGTTCTGTTACGAATAAATCAGATAACAGGTTTTCACTTTGTTATGGTCGCCACAGATGGCTTTACGATCATCACCCTTGTTATGCCTGTGACGAGCGTCACAGGGCTGTCACGGTCGCCACAGTCAAAATGCAGAAAAATTTATAATTTTCATTTTATCTCCCAGTAACGCATACATTCCACAATAATATGTATATTTGTACCAGAGTATTCAATGAGAAACAATTATATCAGTATACTAACCAATGGAAATTTATTCAAGGCTGCAGACACAGCAAAAACAAAGCATAAAAATTAAATAGCAGTGAAATAAATATCCATTGTCAGAGGAATAAAATAGTGCAATATCCAAGGAGTAGCAGTAGCAGATGCAAACACATGAAGCACCAGTAAGTTCAATTTAAAACCAAAAATAGCAAATGAAAAACTGAAGTTAAAATTAAATAAAATGCGGTAAATATCAAAAGAATTAAAATCAGCCAATATGGCGTCTCAGGGTCTCCACTGCTTGGTTCAGATGGTCGAGCTACTCGACAGTAATGTCCCTTAAACCAATGACGTCAAGACGGATAGTACGGAGCTCGTCTCGCATGCCATTGAGTTCTGTACGAAAGGCTTCCAATGTGGTATGGATGTTTGCAGGAGGAGTGGTATTAGTCTCATTAATAGGGTGGTCTGGAAAATCATGGTAATGTGGAGGTGTTTCGTGGTCTATTTCAATATCGGAGACATGGTCATCAAGTTCTTTCTCAAAGTGTAGTCCGTCCAAATCATACAGCCAGTTATGGCGGTTGTGCACACTAGTCCGTTCGTGGTCAGGCAATGTAAAGTGGGGTACAACCTCATTATTAATCATTAGCTGGAAATGGTGTGGTCCAAGGTTTCCTATTAATCCTCTGTTGAAACAGAAGGTGATGTTCATGGGCCTATATCCTCCTAAAGGGTTTACTCAAGAGAGACGTGTCCTAAATCCCATGGCGTCAGCAATTTTGGTCACTAGGCCACCTATTAGAATAGGACCATGATCAGCTTAAGCAATCCTATAGAGGTTGTCAAGCATAAAGGTAACCTCATTAACAGGTCGAGATTGAAACACACAAAACAGAATAAAGAGCTCATCTCTGGACACAAGGGTGTCATTCTCAGATTTTCCAAAAAGGGTAAAGGCTAAGATCATATGGAAATATCTGATGGTCGAATTATGAATATCAGTGGACACCATAGGGTGCGGGTCATGATGTGGTCGTCCCGAAATACTACCCCAGAAAAAGTTAAGTTCATTTTCCATAAGCAAATCTTCTTGTGCCATAGAGAAAATGTCAGGGCCATTGGGGAAACCCAACTGTTCCGCGATTTCTCGGTTGTTAATACGGCAAGTGTATCCAAACAGCCTGAAGGTTATCCTACCCTTATTAAATCCCATGCCATAATTAGGGTCATAGGCCAGTGAGCTCAAAAATTCAAGGGTTAACCTATGGTAAGTCGAGTGCTTCTTCCTAGCAAAACCCTCCCAACCTATTTGGTTAAACATAAAATATATGCTGTCACCTATGCCTAGAGCAGTCATGGTAGGTCCATGGGCGAATTTGGTTAAAGCCATAGGTCTAAGAGAAAGAGTCTCGTAACGGTGCCATTGGGCAGCGTCCTTGAATAGCACAACCATGGTATCTTCATTATCCATCTTTAAAGTTAGTAGAAAGAATGAAGTCAGTGGAGAAGGAAGAAGGTAGAAAAAAGATAAAGTCCTAGAAACATAAAGTAAGACAATCAGCACTAATTTTTAAAATAATTGAAAATACCGCATTTGTTAGTGAAGTAAATTAGAAAAAAAAATAAAAATGAAATAAAATAAATGAGAAAAAATTGAAAATAAAATAAATTATTAAAATAAAGAAAAATGAAGTAATAAACAAAAGAAATTTCGTGGGTTGCCTCCCACGCAGCGCTTCATTTAATGTCGGGAGCTCGACACAGTTTATCAGAAATATCAGCTTAAGGGTATCACATACATCTCTGCCAGTTTTAGACCAGTCGAAAAATCTCTATTATCTATGCAATGATAGTGTTTCAAACGTTGCCCGTTTAGGATAAACGGTTCACTAGATATACCTTTTATTTCAACTGCACCGCTTAACAGGACTTTAGTTACCTCAAAGGGACCAGACCACCTAGAACGAAGTTTTCCTGGGAAGAATATAAGTCTAGAATTAAACAAAAGCACAATGTCTCCTACATTAAATTATTTCCTTGCTATACGTTTGTCATGCCATTTTTTTGTTCTCTCTTTGTATATTTGGGCATTCTCGTAAGCGTCTAATCTAAGTTCTTCTAGTTCATGTAAATCTAGAATTCTCTTTTCTCCTGCAGCGGTATAATTTAAATTAATAGTTTTGATAGCCCAATAGGCCTTATGTTCTATTTCTACCGGCAGGTGACAAGATTTGCCATAAACTAGCTTAAATGGTGTGGTTCTTATGGGAGTTTTATAAGTTGTCCTATAAGCCCACAAAGCTTCGTGTAGTTTAGAAGACCAATCTTTCCTAGAGATGGCAACACTCTTTTATAAGATCTGTTTAATTTCTCTATTTGAGACCTCTACTTGCCCACTCGTGTGGGGATGGTAAGGTGTCGCTACACGGTGTTTGACTCCATATTTTGATAGAAGTTTCTCAAAGATTTTCGAGATAAAGTGGGAACCTCCATCACTGATTACCAGTCTCGGAACACAGAATCTAGGAAAAATTATATTCTTAAAGAGCTTATTCACTACTCGTGCGTCGTTTGTTGGAGCGCTACAACCTCGATCCATTTTGAAACATAATCAACCGCAACGAGTATGTATTTGTTACCAAAAGAGGACGGAAATGGTCCCATGAAGTCTATTCCCCACACGTCAAAGACCTCTACTTCTAAAATGCCCTTTTGAGGCATTTCATCGCGTCTAGAGATGTTGCCAGTGCGTTAGCACCGATCGCAATTTATAACCGCGATATGGACGTCTTTCCATAGAGTAGGCCAAAAGAGGCCAGCTTGCAATAACTTAGCACAAGTCTTCGAAGTGCTCGCGTGCCCACCATAGGGGGCAGAATGACAGTGAGAAATTATATCTTATACCTCATCTTCGAGTACACAACGACGGAAAATACCATCGGCTCCCCTCTTGAAGAGCAGTGGTTCGTCCTAATAATAGTGTTTAAGGTCATGGAAGAATTTCTTCTTTTGTTGATAGGTTAGATCGGGTGGTAATACTCCAGCTGCTAGATAGTTGACAAAATCAGCATACCATGGCAGCGTGGTTTTAGTGTAAACAGATTCTACAACTTCATTGGTTTCTGCATCATTATAAATCAGATATTGTTCAATTATATTACTCTCCAACTGGGCTAAGAGTCTTTCATAAGTGAAATTATCATTAATAGGTACATGTTCAGGTTGGATATTTTCCATTCTCGATAGGTGATCAGCTACTACATTTTCGGTGCCCTTCTTGTCTTTGATTTCCAAATCAAATTCTTGTAGGAGTATAATCCACCTCAGAAGTCTTGGTTTGGCTTCTTTTTTACTTAGTAGGTACCTAATTGCAGCGTGATCGGTATAGATAATTATTTTTGCCCCTACTAGGTAGCGTAGTTCCTTTTCTGTGGTAGCGTAGTTCATTTGTGCATGATCTAAGGTTCTACTAGAGTAGTAAATTGCATGAAGCTTTTTATCCTTTCTTTGTCCTAAGACTGCTCCTACAGCGTAATCACTCGCGTCGCACATAATCTCGAATGGTTCATTCCAATATGGGGGTTGAATAATGGGCGCTGATATTAATGCTTGCTTAAGTGTTCGAAATGCGTCTAAGCATTTGTCATCAAAGACGAATTCAGTGTCTTTCATCAGTAGCTCGGTTAGAGGCTTGGTTATTTTAGAGAAATTTTTAATGAAACGTCGATAAAAACCGGTGTGTCCTAGAAAGCTTCTTATTTCTCTAACGGTTTTCGGCGGTTGGAGATTTTCTATAACTTTGATTTTTGCTTTATCGACTTCAATCCCCTTATTGGATACTATATGTCTGAGTACAATTCCCTATCGGACCATGAAATGGCATTTTCCCAATTGAGCACTAGGTTGACACTTACGCATCGTTCAAGCACCATTTCAAGGTTAGATAGACATCCTTCAAAACTTTCTCCACAGACATAGAAATTGTCCATAAAGACTTCCATTATACCATCTAAGAAATCAGAGAAGATGGACATCATGCATCTCTGGAACGTTGCAGGTGCGTTGCATAATTCGAACGACATCTGCCGGTAGGTAAAGGTACCATAGGGACATGTGAAAGTAGTCTTTTCTTGGTCATCAGGATGGATAGGAATTTGGAAAAATCCTCAATATCCGTCTAAATAGCAAAAACGGGAGTGCTTAGCCAGACGTTCAAGCATTTGATCTATGAAGGATAAAGGGAAATGATCTTTACGAGTGGCTTTATTTAGTTTCCTATAGTCGATACACACTCTCCATCCGGTTTGAGTACGTTGTGCTACGGATTCGCCTTTTTCGTTATTGATAACTGTAACACCTCCTTTTTTGGGTACAACGTGAACTGGGCTAACCCATTCACTATCGGATATTGGGTATATAATTCCTGCTTCTAACAACTTCTGCACTTCTCTCTTAACGACATCACTCAGAATGGGGTTGATTCTCCTCTGATGTTCTCTATAGGTTTTACAATCTTCCTCAAGCATGATGCGATGCATACAGATAGAGGGACTTATTCCTTTTAAATTTGAGATGTTATAGCCTAAGGCAGTTGGATATTTTCTCAGGACATGTAATAATTTTTCAGTTTCTATTTGTCCTAAATCTGCGTTGACTATAACTGGTCGTTCGAGTTCTGTATCTAGGAATTCATACCTTAGATCTTTGGGTAGTGTTTTCAGTTCTACAACGGGTTTCTTTGGGCAAGGAATAGGGTCAGGAGTGAGTGCGAGACATTCACTTAGATTACTATCTTGGTATTCCCCACGCCAATTATCATCTTCAAAAATCCGTGGCATTGGAATTTTCAGCACTTCAGAATACATATTTTGTTGCTTCTCCATTTCTTTAACGCATTCATCAATAACATCTAAGAAACAGCACGAATCCTCTATAGCAGGTGCTTTGAAGAATTGTGAGAGGATAAATTCTACCTTTTCTTCACCAACCTCAAAAGTTAGTTTTCCTTTTTTCACATCTATGATGGCTCCGGCTGTGGCTAGGAACTGTCTTCCTAAAATGATAGGGATGTTTGAGTCTTCCTTAATGTCCATAATTATGAAATCTGTATGAATATAGAATTGTCCTATACGTACTGGAACGTTTTCTAGCATACCTAAAGGAAATTTCACTGAACGATCAGCTAGTTGTACGGACATTTTTGTTGGTCTCAATTCTCCCATGTTGAGCCTTTTACAAATAGATAAGGGCACTAAGCTAATACTGGCTCCTAAGTCACATAGGGCTTTGTCTATGACAAACTTTCCAATCACACATGGTATATAAAAACTACCAGGGTCTTTTAGCTTCGGAGGCATGTTGTTTTGGATTATAGCGCTACACTCTGCAGTAAGCATAACCGTTTCAATATCCTCAAGCTTTTTCTTATTAGAATAATTTCTTTTAAGAACTTAGCATAGGAGGGCATTTGCGTGATTGCTTCTGTAAAAGGTGTTGTAACATTCAATTGTTTCAGAAGTTCAACAAATTTCTTAAACTGTCCTATGTTTTTAGATTTAGCGAATCTTTGAGGATATGGGATAGGTGGTTTATAAGGTGGCGGAGGCACATATGGTTCTTCTTTCTCTTCGGCCTCTTTGCCATCATCTTCTTTTTCGTTTTCCTTTGGTCCATCTTCCTTTTCAGAATCCTTACTAGGCTTTTGATACATGGCTGGATTTTCGATCCTTGGGTCAGTAGGTCCATCTAGTTCCGTTCCACTTCGAAGTGTTATAGCATTTGCATGTCCCTTCGGATTAGGTTGAGTTTGTCCTGGAAGATTCCCAGTTGGGGCAGCGGTAACTGCTTGTTGTTGAGCCATTTGTGAGATTTGTGTTTCTAACATTTTGTTGTGAGTAGCTAGAGCGCCAACCTTGTCGGCTAATTGTTTAATTTGCTCACTAGTGTGAACATTTTGGTTAAGGAACTCCTTGTTTTGTTGAGCTTGTGTAGCAATGAAGTTCTTCATCATCGTTTCAAGGTTAGACTTTCTAGGGACATTAGGAGCAGCTACGATAGCCTTTTGATAACCCGGTGGTACAGTAGGTGTTTGTCCAGGCGCATATAAAGCATTGTTGTTTTTGTACGAAAGGTTCGGGTGGTTTCTCCAACCTGGGTTGTAGGTGTTTGAGTAAGGGTTTCCTTGAGCATAATTCACTTGGTCCGTGGAAACTCCTGTTAGAATTTTACATTTAGGGGCAGCATGCCCAGGAACTCCGCATAACTCGCAATTTGGAGCTACGGGAGCCACGGTGGCTGTAGGTGTCAGGGTCAAACTTTCAACCTTTTGAGTAAGAGCATCCACTTTAGCATTTATTTGGTCAAGGCCGTTTATCTCGTACATACTGCCTTTCGTTAGAGGTTTATCTACGGAGGTTCTTTCACTTCCCCACTGATAGTGATTTTGAGCCATACTTTCGATAAGTGCATGAGCCTCAACGTAGGGTTTATCCATTAATGCACCACCCGTGGCAGCATCTATTGTCATTCTTGTGTTATACAAAAGACCATTCTAAAAGGTATGGATGATCAACCACTCTTCTAGACCGTGATGTGGACAAAGCCTCATCATGTCCTTGTATTTTTCCCATGCTTCGAAAAGAGATTCGTTGTCCTTTTGTCTGAATCCATTAATTTGGGCTCTTAGCATAGCCGTCTTGCTTGGTGGGAAATATCGTGTTAAGAATACCTTCTTCAACTCATCCCATGTAGTGACAGAGTTGGACAGTAGAGACTGGAGCCAAGCTCTAGCTCTATCTCTTAAGGAGAAAGGGAAAAGACGTAATCTTATTGCTTCGAGGCTGACACCATTTACTTTCACTGTGTCTGCATATTGCAAGAACACTGACAAATGTAAGTTTGGGTCCTCCGTGGGACCACAAAAAAATTGGTTCTGTTGTACAGCTGACAACAACGAAGGTTTTAGCTCAAAGTTATTTGCCTCGATGGCAGGGGCAGTGATGCTGTTATGTGGTTCAGCCTGCGAAGGAATGGCATAGTACTTAAGAGGACGGTTCTGAGGTCCTTCGGCCATGTCTGGTTTAGTTTCAGGTTTAGATTCAGATTCTGAGTCAGATTCTGAGTCAGGAAAAGGAATTTCGTGTTCTAAACAGTATTCTCTAATTCGTTGTCTTACGCTAAGAAGACGCTCAGGTTCATTTGTTGGTTGCGTTAGGTCTTTGCCTTTTGAGCGAGTACTTGGCATACAACCGAAAAATTAGGGAATTTGTTGCCTTAGTCTATACGGTGCAACAAAGGAATCACACTATTGACTAAACCAGTCCCTGGCAACGGCGCCAAAAACTTGGTCGCGACTTTATGAGTCTATCGGGGTTACTAACTGCAAGCGCACAGTCTAATCGCATAGTTTTAAATGATATTGAACCCACAGGGACTGATAATCAAACTAGTGCTATCGGTTTGTTACTATGTTTAGCCAAGGCAGATAATTTTTAGATTAAAGTGCAAATGGGAAACTAAAGGTAAACTAAAGCTTGGATTTAAACAAGATATGATGGAATATCGGTACGTAACTCATCAATCACCAGGGATTCAACAAATCGTCGGCTTAATAGTCAAAATAATTTTCGGCAGAAAAATACCAATTTAGAAGTCTTTACCTCACACTCTCGTGTTATTGACTCTGACTATACTCCTAAATCAGAATGTCTGCTCTCGCTAGCCCATTTGAATTTAAAAATAATTTTTGAAAATTAGTAAGTCCTAATTGATTTTAAAGTGCTCTCGCTGTGTTTAAAACCAATGTCCAGTTCCAGCTCTCCTGTTAAAATCGCAAACTCTCGTTTTATTGATCGTAACCTTCGTTACCTTTCTACTCTCGTAACAAAGGTCAATTAAATTAAGAAATTGGAACCAGAAAAATAAATTGTTAAAGTTACCTACGACCGGTCGAGTCCCTTTCCGATCGACTTAATTACATACCGATATAAACAGTTTAGCCAGACATCCTAACTAGTACAGCCATACACAAACATAAACAATAGAATAATAATTCATGCATAGTAATTTGAAACTAAAAACACAATTCTTATTAATTAATAAAAACCTGGAAACAATTAGTCTTGAGAACGCAGTATTCCACAGGTCGGCAGCATTTGCTTGCTCGAACAATAAAAGCGTAAACCAAATAAGCTACTAACTAAGGTGTAATAGCTCCCCAGTGTAGGAAACTATTGCTATTTAAGTGTTTAGAAAGGGAAGAAAAAGGGAATTGGAAAAATTAAATGAAATAGCAAACTATGGAAATTTAATTCTGCAGAAAAATTCACGTAAGGTTCAGAGAGTGAGAGCCTCCTTGTGTAGAAAACTACTTTCATTTTATAGCCTTCAGTAGTTGTCGTGAAACAAGGAGAGAAAATCTCCAGGTGAAAGTTAGTGGCCGATATTATCTGAAGCATTCACTTGACTGGTTGAACGTGGTTGTGGTTTAGTTGATACCCGTTGAGTGGTCCACGTAATTTAAAATTGGATTCTAAGAAATACACTTGTGTCGGTCGCCATGGTGTTGTGACGAGGGTCACCACTAAAGTTGCGTTACGGTCGCCATGGATCTGTGACGGTCGCCATGCATTCTGAGTGTAGAATCTTCATTTTGTTGTCAACTATCTTCTTTTCTTCTCTTTCCTTCTCTTTTCTCTCTTCTTTCCTTATGCAGGTTAACTTAGAGAAAATACCTGAAAATGAACTCGAATACTTGCAAATAAAACGTGAATAAACGAAAATGACGAAATAAATTAATGTAATTCAAAGCAAATATGTTATGTAATATCGCACTATCAGTTTTCTCACAAGGTGGAAATGAACCCCTCAACGAAGCTTGGGAGAGATTCAAATCCATGCTAAGAAAATGCAAAGGACACGGTTTTAATGAACTTACGCAAGTGCATATTTTCAGAAATGGTCTCCAAATGGTTCACAAGACCTTGTTGGATGCTACTGCGGCGGTTCTTTAATGACCAAAAGCGTCGAGGAAGCAATTTCTATCATCGACAAGATGGTACTAAACGGTCATCAAGGGAATAATAATCGTGGTACACCACAAAAGAAACCGGGAATGCTTGAATTAGGGACTAACGATGCTATTCTTGCTCAAAATAAATTGTTATCTCAACAAGTGGAGTTGTTAACGCAACAAATGTCAAAGCTCCCTCAACAAATTAAAGGGATGCAAGATTTGCCAAGCAAGAATGTACAAATAGCCTTATGTGAACTATGCAAAGGAGATCGCCCCGCCGGCTATTGTCCTCCGGAGAATGAAGAAGCAAATTACATGGTAAATCAAAATCAACAACAAGGTTATCAAGGAAGACAACAACCTTATCAAAACAACTCTCAACAACCTTATGAAAACACTCAAGGATACCAACCAAGAGGGAATTATCAAAATCAACAAGGATACCGTCAAAATCCTTATCAACCGACACAACCTCAAGGTGGTAGTTCAAACTTAGAAGAAACTCTCAATCAATTCATTCAAATGTCAATGGCCAACCAAAAGAGTAATGATGGATCAATCAAAAATCTTGAAAACCAAGTTGGGCAACTTGCAAAACAATTAACCGATCAACAACCAGGGCCATCTTTTTCCGCAAACACTCAAACCAATCCAAAGGAACATTGCAAAGCCATTGTGACTAGGAGTGGGAGAGAGTTGGGTGGAGGAGAAAAAATGAGAAAAATGTTGATGTGAGAAGTGATGAGATTGTGGAGGAAGAAAAAAATGATGAGGAAGAAGTTGAAAATGAAAAGGAGAAATTAGTTGAAAATGAGAACCTTGAGAAAGAAAAGATAAAAGAAAAAAAGAGAAGAGTCAAAAAGGGGAGGGAGATCGTGAATCCTATTCCTATTCAAAATCTTCCTTACCCTCATGTACCCACTAAGAAAGACAATGCTAGGCATTACACTCGTTTCATGGACATATTCTGACAATTGCAAATCAACATTCCGTTTTCTGAAGCGCTTGAGCAAATGCCCAAATACACTAAGTTCATGAAAGATATTCTTACAAAAAATCAAAGATATTCGGAGCCAGAAACAATTATCCGTGATGCAAGTTGTAGTGTAATCATTCAAAGAACACTACCGAAGAAAGAAGTCAATCTGGGGCGTGTTACTTTGCCGGTTACAATTAGTGATGTTTATGTTGGCAAAGGCTTAATTGATTTAGGCTCAAGCATCAAATTAATTCCATTGTCTATTGTGAAGAGGATTGGGAACATTTAAATGAAAGTAATTCGAATGACATTACAATTGGCCGACAAATCTACAACTCATCCTCATGGATTAGCTCAAGATGTGTTAGTTAAGGTGGATAATTTTTTCTTTCCGGTTGACTTTGTTGTAATTGATATGGAGGAAGATGAAGATGCTCCATTGATTATTGGACGCCCTTTTATGAAGATCGCTCGAATGATGATTGATGTTGACGATGACCTTATGAAAGTGAGAGTTCAAAATGAAGAGGTGTGCTTTAATCTTTTTGAAGCAATGAAGCATTCCAAAGATAAGCATGATAGTTTTCGTATTGATGCAACAGATGAAGCTATAATGGAAGTTTCAAAGCAAGTTCACATAGCATCTCCCTTGGAATAAGCTCTTGGTGACTCATTTGAAATACATACCAATGAGGAAGAAAGGGAACTTGAAGAATGTTTGAAGGAACTTAAATCCTTGAAAGAATTACAACCATGGGAAAGTGAAATGGAAGTGTTGAAGAAAGAGGCTAGTGATGAAAAATCTCAACTTGAATTGAAGGTGTTTCCTTCTAATTTGAAGTATTTGTTCCTTGATCAAGGTTGTAACAAACAGGTTATCATTAGTAACATTTTTTCCGACAAAAAGGAAGACCGTTTGATTCAAGTTTTGAAGAAAAATCAACAAGTTATAGGTTGGGTCCTTTCTGATTTGAAAGGAATTAGTCCGGCATATTGCATGCACAAAATCTTAATGGAAGAGGACTTCAAGCTGGTAGCTCAACCTTAGCGCCGTTTGAATCCTACAATGAAGAAAGTGGTGAGAAAGGAAGTTGTGAAACTATTGGATGCCGTAATGATCTATCCGATTTCCGATAGTCCTTGGATGAGTCTGGTGCAAGTTGTTCCCAAGAAGGGTGGAATGACCGTTATAAAAAATGAAAAAAATGAATTGATTCCGACAAGAACTATAACGGGTTGGAGAATGTGTATTGATTATAGGAGGCTTAATACTGCTACTCGAAAAGATCACTTTCCATTACCGTTTATGGATCAAATGCTTGAGAGATTGTCGGGTCAAGAGTTTTATTGCTTTCTAGATGGCTATTCCGGGTATAACCAAATCTCGGTTGATCCGGAAGACCATGAGAAGATGGTGTTCACTTGTCCCTTTGGAATTTTTGCATACCGGAAGATGCCTTTTGGCTTGTGCAATGCACCGACAACTTTTCAATGGTGTGTGCAAGCCATTTTTTCGACCTTATTGAGAAAACAATGGAAGTGTTCATGGACGACTTCTCCGTGTTCGGAGCTTCTTTTGAGCTATGTCTAAAAAAATTGGAAACCGTTCTGGAAAGGTGTGTGGAAACAAACTTGTTGCTAAATTAGGAGAAGTGCAACTTCATGGTAACGGAGGGAATTGTGCTCGGCCACAAAGTCTCCTCCAAAGGCCTTGAAGTTGATCAAGCAAAAATTGAAGTGATCGAGAAGTTGCCACCACCAACAAATGTGAAAGGAATCCGGAGTTTTCTAAGCCATGCGGCATTTTACCGGCGATTCATCAAAGACTTCTCCAAAGTAGCAAGACCTTTGAGCAATTTTGTAAACAAAGATAAGTCTTTTCTCTTTGATGATGAATGTTTAAATGTTTTTCAATTGTTGAAAGAAAAATTGATCACCGCACCCATAATCATTGCTCCTAATTGGACTCTCAATTTTGAATTAATGTGTGATGCAAGCGATTATGCGGTTGGTGCGCTGCTTGGTCAAAGGAAGACAAAAAAATTTCATTCCATACATTACGCGAGTAAAGTTTTAAATGAGGCATAAGTGAATTATGCAACAACTGAAAAAGAATTACTCGTGATAGTGTATGCTCTTGAGAAATTTCGGTCTTACCTAATTGGTTCAAAAGTTGTAGTCTACACTGACCATTCGACCATTAAGTATCTTTTTACCAAGCCAGATTCAAAACAAAGGCTAATCTGGTGGATTCTTTTGTTACAAGAATTTTATTTGGAAATTCGTGACAAGAAGGGGTCTGAAAACTTGGTAGCGGATCATTTATCCCGTTTGGTTAATGTAGAAGTAACACACCGTGAAAGTGAGGTCCGAGAAGAGTTTCCGGATGAAAAAGTGTTTAAGGTACAAGTTAGACCTTGGTTTGCAGATTTTGCTAACCACAAAGCAACCAGATTTATACCGGAAGATCTAACTTGGAACCAAAGAAGGAAATTCTTATCGGATGCCAATTTTTATGTTTAGGATGAACCATGTCTTTTTAATTTAGGTGGTAATAATTTGTTGAGAAGGTGTGTCACTAGTGATGAAGCTAAAAGTATCCTATGGCATTGTCAAAATTCGCCTTATGGAGGGCATTACAATGGTTTGAGAACGGCAACAAAAGTCCTCCAATCGGGCTTTTATTGGTCGTCGTTGTTTAAAGATCCAAACCTCCATGTGAAAAGTTGTGACATATGCCAAAGAAGTGGCAGGATTGGAAAATGGGATGAAATGCCCTTACAAACTATTTTGGAAGTTGAAGTTTTCGATTATTGGGGTATCGATTTTGTTGGACCATTTCCCCCATCTTTTTCAAATGAGTACATTTTGGTTGCAGTTGACTATGTTTCTAAGTGGGTGGAAGCAATTGCCTCACCGAGGGCCGATGGCAAAACGGTGATCAAATTCTAAAGAAAAATATATTTTCCCGTTTTGGCACGCCTCGTGTGTTAATTAGTGATGGCGGGTCACACTTTTGTAATACATCGCTTGAAAAGGTTTTAGAGCACTATGGTGTAAAGCACAAGGTTGCAACCCTATACCACCCACAAACGAATGGTCAAGCCGAGGTTTAAAATAGGGAAGTAAAAAGGATCCTTGAAAAATTGTGTCAAGTTCTCGTAAGGATTGGTCGCAAAAGCTTGATGAAGCTTTGTAGGCGTATCGTACCGCTTACAAGGCTCTAATAGGTTTAACTCCTTTCCAAATGGTTTATGGCAAGACATGTCATTTACCGGTTGAATTGGAGCACAAAGCTCTTTGGGCGTTAAAATTGTTAAACTTTGATCCTAACTTGGCCGACGAGAAAAGAAAGGTCCAATTACACGAGTTGGAAGAATTAAGGAATAATGCTTATCATTCTAGCAAGCTCTATAAGGAAAAATTTAAGGAGTATCATGACAAGAAAGTTTGTCAGAAAGAATTTTTCGTAGGCCAAATGGTTCTTCTGTTCAATTCCCGTTTGGAGCTTTTTCCGGGAAAATTGAAGTCCAAGTGGTCTGGACCATTTTTTATTAAAAATGTGAAGCACTACGGTGCTATTGTAATAGAGGACTTGCAGAAAAAAAAGAGTTAGGTTGTGAATGGCCAAAGACTTAAAATCTATCTTGGAGGCGAGATTGATCGTGAAAATTGCGCCATTTTTCTAGATGATCATTGAGGTCATCTTGGACCGTCGCGCTCAAACGATGTTAAACAAAGCGCTTGTTGGGAGGCACCCCAACATTGTAAGTATTCCTGAATTTTTTTTACTGTTTCTTGTGTATTAAGTTGTTTAGAGTGTGTAGGAAGGATGGTAGCAGCCTGTAAAATTTTTTCAAAATTCTGTGATGTTCGCTGGGACGCTCACTTTGCAAACCTGGAGCGAGTATTCGCTAGCCAGTTCGCATTGCGAATGTAGCGAGACAGACATAAAGTGTCTGCTGCCATATCACTTAAAAAAGGGTTAAAAAAGTTGGTGGGCCAGATGTTTGGGCCCAAGACCCACATTTTTTTGACTTGGGAGGAAACCCTACCCGTCCCTTGCCACTCTCACTCTCAAACAAACTCACTTACTCTTTGCACTCTCTCTCACGAGCTTTTTGAATTTTTGCATCTTCTCACGAAATTTTTCCAAGCTAATCGTACCAAGTTCAGGTTTGACTCTCATTCTCTCTTTTGATTCTTGATAGAACATGTGGTTAGGGTTAGGTTGAACTTAGAGAACAATTTGATTCTAGGTTAAAATGTACCAATGCATCTATGTTTTTAATGATTCTTTGTTGTTGCATGTGGGTTTTTATCAAACATTAAGAATAGAGGTTGTGTTGTGAAAGATTTACTGATTTTGGATAGGTGGGCAGAACCTGTTGAGTTAAAAATTTGTAGGGTTCGCCACTAGTTAGCCTTACGAACCTGGGGCGAATATTTTCCAAGACTTCGCCTAGCGAATCTGGGGCAAATGTTCTCCAAGACTTCGCCTTGCGAACTTCTGGGCAAACAGAGCAGATTTTTCAAAAAATTTTGCTGCTTGTTTCTGATTCTGATTTTAATTTGTTTTGTCTCCTTGCTAATGAAACTGTTTGTTGGATGGTTGTTTGTTTTTGCTGATGGTTTTGCAGATGGCACCAAAAGTTGTTCCTTCAAAGAAAAGAAAAACCGGAAGCTCTTCTCAACCAATACCAATCCAGATTGATAATGACCATTTTCGAGAAGGAAAGCAAGTTGCTCGATACTTAACACTAGAAAGAAGAAGCATTCTCCCAGAGAAGCGATTCAACTTGAACCCAAAAGGAGCCTACCGAGCGGTAGCGGCACTCCTTGAAAGTAAGAAATGGGGGAAATTGATCACTCTCGTAAGCAGTTACACCGTGGATATGATTCGGGAGTTCTACGCGAATGAGCTCCCGGATGATGATGAGGAATTTGCATGGAGGACTTTGGTATGTGGAAAAGTTGTGAAGTTTGATCCGGATACAATAAACACGGTTCTAGATAACCCGCTGACCTTAAGAGAGAATGAGATTGACTGCTACCACCGTACTTTGAGATTGTACAGTGACACGAATGCCATCACTCGCGATTTATTGCGTGAGGGAAAAATGGTTGAATTGAACCCATCTGGGGTTCCAAGGAGGTACCATAGAGAGGACATGCGTCCTTTGGTTCTGTTGATTTTGTTATTGGTTTTAACGAATATCAAGCCAAAGTCGCACACTTCTACCATTCCTATACATATTGCTCACCTTGTCCACAGCATTTTGACAAATGTTTAAATTGATGTGGCCCGAATTATAGCTAATGAGATGCGTGCTATAGTGGAAAGTGAACTAGGTTCGACCTTAAGGAAGAATTGTCCTCTAGTCTTTCCTTGCTTGATCATGGCTTTATGTGTGCACGCGAGGGTAAATTTGCCCTCCCGCCGTCAGGTTATGATTCCGGCCGCGATTGATGACATGTACGTGGATAAGTTCTATAAGCCGAAGGGGTTGAGAGGAGAGTCCTCTGGTGCTGGTGCTGATGTCGGTACAGGTACAGGTAATGGATCTAGTGGTTCAGGATCTCAGGGATTCTACCCATATCAGAGAGAGATTTGCCAGTATAACTGGGAATGAATGGCAGCATATCAGCGTGCCATGCTTGATTTACACGATTCTATGTAGGTTTTGCAGCTGCAGTTTAGAGAGCCTTCCGCGGACCATTCGATGATGACTGGGGAGCAATTCCGAACCCATGCTGGTTAGCCCGAGGCCAGGCCAGAGTTTGGAGAGGGGTAGCTGCAACTGAGCTTGAGGATGCTGATGATGCTGAGGATGCTGATAATGATGATGGGGGTGTTGAGGTATCTGGTTCCAAGGATGAGGAGGTTGAGGTATCTGGTTCTAAGTCCGAGGAGGACTAGTTGTATTTTGATGTCATTTTGTGCTTCCTATGATCTTCAAAGTGAAGTTTTCTTATTATTATCTTTATTGCATTAGTTTCTATTGTACTTCATCCACTATGTGGAATATTTTGGATATTTCTAGTATTTTGATGTACTATGTACCGTTGTGATGTACAAATACTTTTGTTGGTGTTTTTAACACTTTGGCACTATTATTATTAGTATTGTTATTCAGTTGGATTTTTCAGTTGAATTGTTCAGCTTTCATTTTTATTTTCGTTTCTTTTTTATTATTGTTGTTAAGAGTTGAATTCTTCAGTTAAAGAATGTTCAACTCTTAAATTATGTTGGTATGCTTATTATTGTGTTATTGTTGGTATGCTTGTGGAAATTTTAATGTTTCCATTTTTGGGTGTGGAATTGAAAGTATTTCTAGGTTGGTGATGTTTGTTCATCAAGGAAGATTCTTCCAAGTTTGGATGGCAATGATAGTACTTAAGCATGTAATTATTGGCAAGGTACATGGTTACCTATTTCTAGGATTTAGAATGTGTTAGAACTTATTGTCTTTTTGCAAATGTAATTTTGTTTCTTGTTGCAACTTTGTTGATTGCTTATGTCACTTAGGTCCAAAAGCCAAAATGGTGAGAAACCTCCATTGTCTTCTCGTCTTAGTGATGAACTTTATTTATGTACATAATTTGAACATTTAGTTCATCATTGAATTTTGAGAGATTCTAAAAAAATTTCTTCTTGAACCTTTGAACATAGTTTTCATTGATTTCCTTGCCTTAAAAAGCAAGGAACGTTCACTTAAGGTTTAGTTGAGAATAAGTTGGGGAGAATGAAAAAGAAGATTGGTAAGTTGCTAAAACTTTTGAAAAATTTCAAGCAAGCATGAAAAGGAAAAGAAAATGTGAATATGAATGTGAAAAACAAAGAAAAAGAATGCTGGCTTGAAAGGGAAAAATAGAGACCAAATAATTGTTCATAAGGAAGTTTGAGAAGGTTGTGGTAAAGGAATGAAAATGGTGAATGAAGTTGAGATGTGTGAATACCTTGTATAGTGAATGTTCTTTTGCATTGGAAATTTTGATTCAATGGCCTTTAGAAATGTCCCTTTATTGTAAACCCGACCAAGCTACAACCTTAAAAGCCCTTAGTGATCTTTTTGCTTCCATGATTTCTTTATTGATCGTTTAGATATTGTATGAATTGGTTTGTATTTGCATCATTTGTCAGATGAGCGAAATTGCCCCGCGTTTGTAAGCACGTTTTTCCTTCAATTCTTTTTTGAAGAGGAGTGTTAGATTGGTATGAGCATGATAGTTTAGTTGTTACTTGAAACATTGTCTGATATTTATTTAAGAATCAAGTTCTTTTGCATTGTTCGATTCTAGGAGTTTGTAATTGTTGCTTGTTTGCATTTGTTGTTTATTTTAGCCTTAAATCTTTTCTTGGTTGAGTTAAATGCTTGAGCAAATCCTCTTGTTTTCAATGAGAGACATACTTTGCTTGAGGACAAGCAAAGAGTTAGTTAGGGAGAGTTTGTTAGATGTCAAACATGCCTTATATTTCTCATTTATACTTGGCATTTTTCAAATCTTTTTTGTTGAAATGTTGGATTTTATTCTTGAAAGTTGTCATTCTTCAAATATTGTGAAAATACATTTGGTACTTGTAATTTGTGTGTTATTGTGCAGAAAAAGGCATTAAGTCATCAAAGAAGTAAGACACGGGAAAATTGATTCAAGTTGCCAAAGGAAATGACGAACTTCAGCAAGCTCGCACGCGAACTTGCTAGAGAATGTTCGCTGGGCGAACATCTAGTGAAGTTCCAGCGAATACTCCTAGACTTGAGGCAGTAAGAAAAGGCACCTAAATTTGCTGTGCGAACTTTCCAGCAAATGTTCCCTATTACAACGCTCCAGCAAAGACCTGGCGAAGGACATCATGGAAGACGCAGTAAGAAAAGGGACCTAAGTTCGCTGTGCGAACTTGTAGGCGAATAGTTCGCTAGGCGAATATTTATTCGCACTGCAAACTTTTGTAGAATATCAGAGGCGGTTTAACTGTGCAGAGGCACATCAGGTGCCTATTTTGTAGTTCGCTAGGTGAATGAATTGTTCTCAGTGCGAACATGACAAATTTCAAGTGATGTGTTTAAGCACTTTTTTATTTTTTGGGGATCATAACCTCTTTTCACACACCATAACCTAAGTTTCTGACTTTTCATCATCCAAGAGTGAGATTTCACATAGAGAAGATGGATTTGCACCCAATCTCGATTATTCGACACGGATGCTTTTTCATCTCCTCCCAATACTTGTGAAGCAAGCTACCATGTCAATGTGTAGCTAAACACCTTTTGTGTCAAGATTAGTGGTAGGTAATCCTTTTTTTTTGTATGTATTGATCTTGATAAATAGTTTGTGAACCTTGTTAATGATTAATATATGGTGAAAAACTTTGTTTGTATGATTTATAGTTTGTTTTGGTTCATGATTGAGAAATATGTTCTAAGACTTGACCTAAGTTTTAATCCATCAACAATGATGAGGCTAGAGATAGTTTTGAGAGTTGATGTTCATAACTATTGACCTTTTAATGTTATCATATTGATAGTTAGAGTGAGAGACCATCTAAGGATCAATATGATAAATCCCACAACATGTGTTAGAGATAAACATGTTGAGAGGATATATGATTATATTCATTGTTAACAAGTTCACATACTCTATCGAGTAAATACGTATGAAATGGATTATCGAACCCTAATCTTGGCATGCTTTTACCAAAATTTTTAAAACCAATTTCTTTTACCGTTATTATAAACTTTTCATGCAAACGTTCCGTTACCAATCAACCAAACTCTTTGTAACCCTAAGTTTAGAACGATTTCAACTGTAGAACGGCGGTAATATCTATACAATCCATGCGGATATGGTAACAAAAACCCCACTGAATTACTTTTCAACACAACCCTCCATTCTTTGGGAAGATCTTGATGATCTAAGTTTTCTTCTCAAATTTGTATACCTTCAGTTTGATGTTGATTCATTTATTGATCTTTATCTTAATCTTTATCTTCTAGATTTTTCTCCAGGTTACCTGCACAGTTAATAACTTATACCTCTACAACAAAAGGGATTAGATAATCAAAAGTAACATGTATAAATTCTTCTATGGTCACAATACTTTTAATAATAAAAATTTTGATAGAGGAAAAATTATTTCCAATAGTTAAATGACCTTACACATATAGGAATTACAACATATTACATTACCTTTGTCACATAATTTACTTGTTACTAAGTAAGTTGTGTTGCAATCTTAAAATTATTCAACATTAGATTTAGGGATTTTACCAATAGTTCCTCAACCAACAATTTTAGCTTTGTTGTTGCGATAAGAAGAACCTTCTCCTCTCATAGTAGTAAAATAAGAAATAAGATCTGAACAACTGTTTTTAATTTTGATCTATCAAGCATATCTACAACACAACTTGACTTTTGGACCTTTGGTACCTAACTCTTTTTGGGTCCTTTACTATTAGTGAGATAAACATTTTCTCTTGATTTTTCATTACAGACATAAGATGAAGCAAACATGTTTCTCATTTTGGTTGTATGGTATTCTGTATAAAAATTTGAAGGAGAATAACCATGTTTGCTTTCATGACATTTTTTAATAAAGAAAAATAGAGCAACATGGCCACTATTCTTACACTAATTGCATTCAAGATATTTGTATGTTGAGGTTTTATTAGAATGCTGAAATTTTTAACATTGTTCTTAGGCTCATAACCAAGATCAGATTTAGTATATGATGCTCTTTGATTACCTTGTTAAATATTCAAGTTATCTCTTTCGTTAGTGAATTTATCAATTGTATTTTGCAAATGATCATTTTTACTTTTCAAAACATCGCATTGATCACACTTGGTAGATTCAGCTAACACTTTGTAAGAAGAGGAAGAGTTTTGAATTAAAACATTTTGTTTCTCTTTAATACTTTCTATTTTTTCCAATAGGTTTTTATTTTCAAGTTCAATGGAAGAAATAATAGTTTTAGAGGTAGAGACAAGATGGTTTAATTTACTTGTTTCTTTGTTTATATTCTTATAAATTTGAAATAAATCATGATAAGAAAAATTTAAAGTTACCACATCTTCTTCAGAATTTTCTATGAGATAAATGTTTGTTTCTTCACTATATGAGGATTTCATATCATTTTCATCCTAATATATGTAGACTCTCTGCTTCTCTTTAAGGTTTCTTGAATTTTCTTTAATCATGATTTTGGTTCTTTCTCTGGTTTTGGTTTTGAGGGCAATTTTGTCTTATGTGCCATTTCTTTTCGGCTTGATGGCATGTATGAATGAATGACGATCCTTCTTCACTTTGCTTCTTGCACTTTTAAAAAAGTACAGGTGTGTGTGGTATCGCTACGCGGGTAGGGGATACTAAGAGGCCTTAGTAAATGAGGGTGGTTAGAGCTTTCCCTCAGTATCAGGAGGCCCTGTTTGGTGGTGTTTACAGTGAAATGGCTAACTCACGTGAAGTGAAAGGCTCTGTGTATAAGCGTTATGCTAGGTAAAATGTGATACGGCATCCACCCTTAAAGTGTAAGATACTTATAGAGGCTCTTGGTCCTAGAGTTTTAGGAAACCCTAAAAAGAAGTAACCTCTCACCCTTGACCGGGGGAGACCGTTAGCAACCTATTTTCTTGGGAGTCTTGGTACGACATAGTCTACATGACTAGTGGAGGGATAATGGTATTGTAGATATGTCTAGTATAAGGGAGAGCCCCCCATGCTACACAAAGGCAGCACCCAGGCGGAATGGTATTGTACATGTGTCTAGTATAAGGGTGAGCCTCCCATGCTACACAAAGGCAGCACCCTGGCGGCACCTCACGAGGTGGGAACCCTTTTGTCACCCTTATTTAGAACCCTCACAAATATATCACTACACTTCTGAAACTTTGAAGTTTTTTTTGCCTTGGGAATTCCTTGAATTTTCTAAACATGAGTTCCATGTTTTTATTACTTTCTTCTTCTTTTTCTTCTTCTTCTTGTCACCTTCTTTATCATCAGCTAGTCTCTTAAGATTCATCTTATGGTCCTATAATTTACCAAATAGAGAAGCCTAGTCCATGGATGATAAGTTCTTAGATTCACAAATCATAGTGATTTTAGGTTGCCAACTATAATTTAAGCATATAAGGACTTTTACAACCATGTCCTTGTTTACAAAAATCTTTCCAAAGGTTCTCATGTTACTGAAGTGAAAAACGCCTTTTTCCTCGGTTGAAAAAGAGGTCTTACCTCGGTTTCACATGCAAGGTAACGAAGGGAGACAAGAAAAGTGTTCCATATTAACTCTCGGTTTTAAAATAATCGACAGGTAAAGTGCAAAGGTCATCGGTTTGATCCCTAAGGATATCCTTTTTGGAATTCTTAAATGGAAAAAAAAAACCTTTAACCTCGGTTTTGACATAAAATTGACGGGTAAAACACGATTGAGTTTATAAAATCTATATGGATTTCTTATTTCACTAAATCCTAACTGAACAAATAAACTCTCAATTGGTTAGGAAAATAATTATATGAACAATTGTGTTATATATGAAGAACAACTTACACTAATCAACGATTTTTGAGCATCATGTAACCCATCATTCATCTCACGCTCTTTTATGGTTAAAATCTCTTCAGTGTTTCAAGTTCTTTATTCAACACTCCCTTTTCTACTAATTCATTCTTGAAAGCATAATATTTGATTCTTTGAAAAATGAAAAAATATGGAATAAAGTTAAACAAAAACTAGAAGTATTGAAGATATTTTAACGATAAAAAAGCATGAGATAAATGATAGGTTGCAGAATGCTGGAAAATCATTAATCAGTGTAAGATAAGTTCTAGATACAACATAATTTTTCATATGATAATTTTGAAAATCAAATTGATAGGTTATATGTTCAAAGATGGGTTAGTGAAGCAAACAATCGACATTGGATATAATAAACTCAACTCGACAAAATAAGAATAAAGTTGCACAAAGAATCACAAAAAACATAAACTTTATATCAATGTCAATCTAAAACTCAAACTTAATAACAACAACTAAACTACAACATATAGATTTTCATAATTTTTTGTAGTAAAACAACTAAACAACAGCAACAATAACATAAACAACTCAAAAACAACAACATCTATAAACCTATAACATAAATTAGTTTAAACAACAACAACAAGATAAAACATCTAGGGTTTCGAATCTCAACAACAATATTAGTAGGGATGTTTGACGCATCAGATCTCTGAAGAAGAAGTAAAAGAAAATGAATTGGATCTCTGAAGAAGAAACAAGAGTCCTAAACAAATATCATCTTCGTATAGAAGATGATAAGTGTTTATGGCGCTCATTGTTTAGGGTTATCTTGTTAAGGGCTCTTTGTTAGGGCTCTATTTGTGTTGTTTAGACAAGTGAAACTAAATGTTACAAGCTAAAGCTATATATATTAGAGAAACAAATTCACCTCGATTGGAAAACAAAATCGAGGTGAAAAGTGGAATATTTTTTAGATTAAAAATAAAATATTTAAGAATGCGCCACTTTTAATGAAATAAAAATATAATTTGAAGTTGTTGGGATTCGAAGCATGTACACTGATTAAGTTTACCCCTCAATTTTCAAAAAAACCCAATAGAATAGATTGTATATTTTTTTAAGAAAAAAACATGGCGCGCCCAAGAATTAAACCTCGACTTTTTTATAAGTGAGGTGAAATCGTTGTCATAAAAAGTAGTTTTTCTAGTAGTGCGTAGTTTACAATGTTTATAAAAGTGCTTTTGCATATCATACATATTTTCTTCTGATTTCATTTTGAAGTGTTCATATTTATGATTTAATGTGTTCACCCCCTCCCCTCTTTACATAGATTGTACCTTCATGGCTAACTTGAAGGATGTCTCACACTTCCTTAACAAACTCACAGTGAGAGATACGTAAGAACTCATCAATATCAAGAGTGTTTGTGATGATAGTGTTTTCCTTCAACTTGCATTGAAATTTTTATCTTTATTCTTTTGTCTAACCATCTTCCTCTTTGTCTACCACAACACCATTAACTTTATGTGTAAGAACAAAATGACCATTCTTCATAGGTTCGACCTAACCACATTCCCTACTTCTGTCCCAAAAAAATATTCTTGAGAGTTTCACTAGTAAAATGTCTTAATATTTTAAGGATATGTCTGAGAACATTTTCACAACAGATTGATCCCCTAAACCAAACACAACTTTTAACAGGTGAGCTCACAAACCAAGCATATATTTTAATCGACTAACCTCAAGAACCAAATAGTAATTTTACCAAAATTTTCTAAAGAATCAAACAAATATTTTACAAGGATAATCTTAATAACAAAACAAGGATATCAAACAAGGGAGGCACATTTTTGATGAATAACAATAGAAACACGAACACCCGTACAACCAAACTCTCACAAGTATATTTCACTCACAAAACACTAAGGCAACTTTAGTGAAAAATATAATGAAGAAGAAAGAGTAGCATAAAGAATGAGAAAATGAATTCTTTTAATAAAATTGGTGTGTTATAGAATGAGAAGAAACCTTCTTATATTGGAAATAATTTGACTAAAAAAGAAAATAATTCATGGGCCAAATTAAATAATTTAATAGATTAAATCCTTATCTAATAGATTCACTACTACAAATAATGCTTATAAAGTCGCACACAAAATAGATGTAACCTCGGCTACCAAACCGACGTAACGAACGGTGACATAAGAAGTTGCCACTAAATACCTCGGTTAATCAAAAGTCGAGGGGTAAAGTTATATGATCATTGGTTCGAACCCCAGCATCTGTGTTTTTATTATTTACACAAACATCGCCTCAAACCTCTCAGTTTATTTAAACATCGAGCAGTTATATCGTTTTTTAAAAATAAATTCATTACATTGTTTACACAGAATAATAATAAATTAATTTGTTTACAAACTACATTGTTTACACTAAATGTTAAAGTAAAAATGTTGTTCTTCATCGTCATCGTTGTCGGTGAAGAACAATTGTTGGATATCTTTGAGAAGAGAAAATGTTGGGGATCCTCATTTTGTTGATCTTAAGGAAGGTCAAATGTTGAATACAATATATTTTCTATTGCTTTTGCTTTCATTTGTTTCTGATATAAAAAAAAGGTTAGCTATATAAAATAAATATTCAATTATATGATTATTTAAGAACACAAACCTTGAACCCATGATAATTTTCTGCACTTGTAATCCATCACATAAATCTTTTGCAAAGTAAATACACTCTCACTAGACACATATTAAATAAACCTAACTTTTTTCTGCTCTTGTAATCCATCTCATAGAGTTTCACAACAATGTTTCTTGTGGATTCACTACTATCTAATATAAATACTCAGAATGCTTTTATAATGAGGGTTTTTGTTTTCATGAGGATCACTAATGGAAATATCTTGAGCATTGATAGTCATTAAATGTACAGTGAAGATTTGTTTAAGGACGGTGAAGAAACCGAAAAAACACGCTAATATGTTACCTCAGTTATTACTTAAAACCGAGGTGAAATATTTTTTGTTTTTTTTTTTAATTTTCATTTTTTTATTTTTTTTATATTTACATTGTGTACAAAGAATATTAAAATAAATTACTTAACCAAATCCAGAGTTTGACAATGGATTCTTAGAGAAGAACCAAGAGGAGTTATGTGTTACAAACAAGAGAAATTTTTTTATATATACATTATTTTCAGATTTCTGAGAAGTTATTTATTCCTACCAAGAGAAATTTTTTACTGTACTTTCAATTCATCCCTGATCATATTGAGCAAATATTTTCATGGCAAATGCTATCACATGAAAAAAAACATGAAACATGAATGGATGTGTGTGTTTAGTAATAAATTTCCCAATGCTGTTAACCGAGGAAAGCAATATATTTTTCAATGTTTTCTTTGATTGACAACATCAGAATGTTATTACATAAATACAATAACAATGTCAACATCATTATGTGATATAGATTGCAAGGGCAGAAAAAGGTTTTGTTCTAGATAGAAGAACATTGAAGATATTTTCTGCCTTGAAATCCATCCCAAAGATTGATGCTTGGGGCGGCTTCATATTAGTAAGGATTAGGGTAAAATCAGTTTAACGAGTGCTTTTATAGTAAAATCTTATTATTTTATATCTCATTTAAGTATAAAACCGAAGGGTTAGAACATTTTATTTACACTTATAAATAAATAAAATCATAAACTGCAATAGCTGGGAATCGAAGCTTGTACTGGGTTGTTTTTTTCACCTCGGTTATTTTAAAAACTGAGGAAAATTTTGTTTTTTTTTTTACTTTTTTAAATAATAAAAATTAGCGCGCGTTGGCTTTATACCTCAGTTTTATATTGTTCGAGGTGAAAGCTTCGTCATGAAAAGCGTTATTTGTCGTAGTGATTAAGGGACTCTAAAAGGCGGCAACCTTAACCTAAAAAAGGAAACCCTAATATGCTCTTTGTTTTAATTGATAAAAAGTGTTTCTAATAAATTAGGAATCCATTATCCTTGCTCTAATCGATTAGACATGGTCCCTAATTGATTAGGAAGTGTAAAAACTTCCCAAATTGATTGGAAATACTTCTTAATTAATCTCACACAAACCTTGATAGATTTTCAAGAGATTTTGAGAAATAAGAGAGGTTTAAAGATACTTTTTGTTTGTTTGTGTATGTGTGTGCGTACGTGCGCACGTGTGTGTGTGTGTGTGTGTGTGTGTGTGTGTGTGTGTGTGTGTGTGTGTGTGTGTGAGAGAGAGAGAGAGAGAGAGAGAGATAGAGTGTGTGTGTGTGTGTATGTTTGTGTGCGTGTGTGTATGCGCACGTGTGTGTGTGTGTATGTGTGTGTGAGTGTGTTTGTGTGTGTGTGTGTGTATATGTGTGTGTCTGTGTGTGTGTGAGAGAGAGAAAGAGAGAGAGAGCAGTATAATCCACTTTTATCAAATAATCCTTCAATAAGAACTAGTCTAGATGTTTGTGATTTAACACAACACTTATTAGAGTGTAATTCAAAGAATATGTTGTTATCCTTGGCAAATTTTGTATGGTTATGGCCTAATCTGCATTAGTAATGGCACTAGGAATTTATAACTTTTGGTGAAACTTATCTAGTCGTGCTTCTTGCACATACTTGAGAACTTCAATATATATATATAAACAACTCACTTCATGTTTCCAGCATTACACACACACACAAGCGCACACACACACACACATACACACGCACGTACACACACACACACACGCACACAATCTACCAATACCTCTATATGGCTTCATGTAAGCCCCAAGGCATGGTATGAGAAACTACATCAAGCTTTACTTGAGTTTGGCTTCTCCTCTAGAAAATGTGATCATTCACTTTCGGTCTACAAATGATAAGGTATCACACTATATGCCCTGATATATGTTGATGATATTTTGTTGAATGGTACATATTCCAATTTGATTTATGATATAATCATCAAAAATTGTGACTAGTTTGCATTGAAAAGGTTGAAAACACATAAGTATTTTCTTAGTATTGAGGTGCACAATAAGTAAAATGGATTTTTGTTCCTAACACAAACAAATTATATCAAATATATATTATTCAAAGTCATCATGATTGTTTCCAATGGTCTTAAAACTCATATGTTCAAACACTACAAATTTAGCAAGCATGGAGCTGACACGATGCAAGATCCCTCTGACAGGGCCGCAAATGCATGGCTATGTCGGTTTAGTATAAAAAGTATCAAAATCCACATTGATTAATTCACAAGTATCTTTCTATACTATTACAATGTTTATCTAAGGCGAAGAGAATGGTTTTTATTAGAAAAACGGAAAATAAAGTGGTTTTAAATTAATTATAATGACGAGAGACCGAAATAAGATTCTCGTCGACCGTTAGTAGTCACAAAATCGTTGCTTATATATATAACGAGAAAATATTTTCTTGTAGGAAAAGGATTAAGTTTAAGGTACTGTCTGCTTTTGCGTGACTGTTACCTGATTTTGGCTCTGTAATCTAATTGTCCGCTTCTGCGTGTCCAACGTGTTACAGTGCAAAATCCCTTTTGAGAAATAATCACTTTTATTTACTTAAAAAGTTGGTTTTAGTATAAAAATTAATTTAAAGTGTCGTTCGCTTTCGTGCAACCGGTACCGGATTTTAAGTAGGGGTGGGAAACGAGCATGCTCGTTGTCGCATCTGCGAAAATCAACCGGCAGAAAAGACAGAAGAGTCGCCACCGAACATTATTTATCCCGAAGCAGGGAAAGGAAACGATCGAAGAAAACCTGAAGAAAGGAAAGACATGGCCATCGCAACCATAGTCTGGGTTCAGGAGTCGGTTACGCGAGAGGAAGGTATTAGCACCCCCTCGCGTCCATCGTACTCGATGGGATCCATACTTATTATTCTGATCAAAGGGTGTGTCTATCTAAATCCTACTGCTAAACGGAAACTGAAAACAAAAGGTGACTCGATAGGACATCGCCGTCCTAGGCCTACGTATTCCCTCGGGAACGGGAAAATCAGAGGCAACGTAGTTCGGGGGACTACGGGAGTGTGGGGGAAGGTTGCTATCCAAGACATCGTTGTCTTGTGCCTACGTATCCTCAACCGTACTAGAGAGAGGAAGTCAGAGCAGTCATAGTTTGACCTACAAGGTCATTGTGTTTTTTATGAGCGACGTTAAGTTCGCGTCCGATAGTTAGGATCGATGCCTGTTTGCAACAAAACGGAAATAACATGCTCTTTTCTGAAAATGATTTGAAACCCTGTTAATCCCAATGGATAAAATGGTTTGAACTTAGAAAAAGCAAACCCTGACCCGACGCTTTTGATGAACCCCCTGAATAGGAAAACGCTGGAGCTTGATAAACCTCTGAATAAGAAGACCTTCATGATAATGTGAATCCAAACCTTGCTTCCACTTGACCTGAAATAGGAACTGACTGAACCACCACTGCCTAGGGTAAGTCACTGCTAACAACAAAATTCCTTTGATCCCACGTCTTATGAGTTCATGCAAATGTATGATTGATGCAATTATGACCTAATGAAGATTCAGATGAATGCGAAGCAAAAGCCAATTATTGGGTATAAATAGGAGGACAAATTTTGGGGTGTTACAGCTGCCCCTATTCAATCGACTTAGAACTGAAGGTATGACAACAACGGCTTTCAGACATTCAAGGTACATGGAGATTGAATACCAATAGAACCCAGAAATTTGCACTCTGTGGGGAAATATAAAATAAAGTGTTTGCCAACCAAAGGTGGCCTCGAAATAAAGATTCCACTCGAAAGCGGACTTGAAAGGGATGTCGGCCGAAGGCTAACCCACACTCGAAGAGTAAAAGAAGGAATACCAGCTGGAGGCGGACTCACAATGAATGATTTAAAAAGGAAAGAATGTCGGCCGGAGGCGGACTCATAACCGAAGGTTACCATCACAAGATAGGTTTTCAAAAGGAATACCGACACACAAGCTGTCTCATATCCAAACACAAAGGTAGGCCAACACACAGGCGGTCTCACAACCAATGGTTACCATCACAAGATGGATTTTCAAAAGGAAGACCAACACACAGGCGGACTCATATCCAAACCCAAAGGTAGGCCGACACACAGGAGGTCTCGCAACCAAAGGTTACCATCACAAGATGGATTTTCAAAAGGAAGGTCGGCACACAGGGGGGCTCACATGCAAACACAAAGGTAGGCCGACACACAGGAGGTCTCACAACAAAAGGTTACCATCACAAGATGGATTTTCAAAAGGAAGGCCGACACACAGGCGGACTCATATCCAAACACAAAGGTAGGCTGACACACAGGCGGTCTCACAACCAAATGTTACCATCACAAGATGGATTTTCAAAAGGAAGGCCGACACACAGGCGGACTCATATCCAAACACAAAGGTAGGCCGACACACAGGCGGTCTCACAACAAAAGGTTACGATCACAAGATGGATTTTCAAAAGGAAAGCCGACACACATGCAGTGTCACATCCAAACACAAAGGTAGGCCGACACATAGGCGGTCTCACAACCAAAGGTTACCATCACAAGATGGATTTTCAAAAGGAAAGCCGACACACAGGCGGTCTCACATCCAAACACAAAGGTAGGGCGACACACAGGCGGTCTCACATCCAAACACAAAGGTAGCCCGACACACAGGCGGTCTCACAACTAACGGTTACCATCACAAGATGGATTTTCAAAAGGAAAGCCGACACACAGGCGGTCTCACATCCAAACACAAAGGTAGGTCGATACATAGGTGGTCTCACAACCGAAGGTTACCATCACAAGATAGATTTTCAAAAGGAAAGCCGACACATAAGCGGTCTCACATCCAAAAACAAAGGTAGGCGACACACAGGCAGTCTCACAACCAAAGGTTACCATCACAAGATGGATTTTCAAAAGGAAGGCCGACACACAGGCGACCTCACATCTAAACACAAAGGTAGGCCAACACGAAGGCGGTCTCACAACCAAAGGTTGCCATCACAAGATGGATTTTCAAAAGGAAGGCCGACAAACAGGCGAACTCACATCCAAACACAAAGGTTGGCCGATACACAGGCGGTCTCACAACCAAAGGTTACCATCACAAGATGGATTTTCAAAAGGATGGCCGACACACAGGCGACCTCACATCCAAACACAAAGGTAGGTCGGCACGAAGGCGGTCTCACAACCAAAGGTTGCCATCACAAGATGGATTTTCAAAAGGAAGACCGACAAACAGGCGGACTCACATCCAAACACAAAGGTTGGCTGACACACAGGTGGTCTCACAACTAAGGGTTAGTAGAATCAACAGGTCTACAAAGATGACTCTGCCAGGGAAAAGAGAATACTAAACAGACAACTCTACATGGGAGTACAAGCATGATGAACATATTTGTCATCAACTTCAGCGGGGGTAACGTAAGACTGAATCTCCTGAACTATATCATTTATGCTGGGGTAAAGCCCTGAAAAGAAGGTATCAAACCTAGCTTATGCTTCGAATGCATATGTTTAAATTTTTCTATGGTGTAATGCTCCATACGAAATGGAAATGCTACACATTTGGAGGATGCAATGCAAAAATGTTCATGCCATGTAAAAGAGGCTCCTCAGCAAAATAAATGCTGAGGACACGAAGGAAACTCCACTTGGGATGACAAACTGAATTGTCCATAGGGTCACAAACCGTGATGAGGAAGACAAACTGGACGGCCTTCCTGACCAAAACCTCTGCTGAAGATGAAACCCGAAGAGAACTCCCACTCTGTTGGGGAATACAAATAACCCTTGAAGATAGAACCCAAAATGACTTCCCCTACACTGGGAATCAAGAATGGCAACCGCTGAAGATGGAGCCCAAAATGACTTCCGTTACACTGGGAATCAAGAATGACAACCGCTGAAGATGGGACCCAAAGATCTAATACGGAACATGTGCCAATAAGCACTGGACTTGGAATTTGCTGGGGATGTCAACCACTATTGACTGAACCATTGAGAGGATGAACACCAAACTCTGCTTGGGGTGAGCAAACAATAATACCAAACCTGCCGGGGAATATCATTGAACTTAACCTGCAGTTGGGGAAACGACTTTAACCTGTTGGGGATGATAGCATACCTTTGCTAGCGAGATTACACTTCTTGACCTAAGGAGGAGAGTAGACACCACAAAATTCTGGGGAATATAAGATCTCTACCGAGGAGAGACATCAAACAAATCTCCTGCTGGAGATGCAACATTATCTTGTCTAAGACGACCGACTTCTGAATACTCGCTGGGGAGTAATAAGCCACTCTGACCGGGGGAAGCAACCCTCTGCACTCATGCTGGGGAGAGAGAAATTCTCAACGCTCTGCTGAGGATGCTAGATCTTCTATGCTAGAGAGAAACTCTACTGGGGAGAAGAAATCATGTCACCCTGCAAACACACGACAAACTGAATTGTCTCTATGGTCATAGACTCTGCTCGAGAACCCAACCAAACCCCGTTCTACCACCAACATCATCACCAATTAATCTGATTAGGGAACGACGGTTGACGTTATCAGCTCTGCTAGGGGAAAACATTGGACTTAATCCTCTATTGGAATTCTGCATTTGCCTTTACTCCGTTAGGGAGACGAAAACCGCTTTAGCACAGACCCAACACTCCTCAACAACTTGGCTAGGGGAGGGCGAACTTTTGAACTCTTATTGGGGAAGATAATCAGACTTTTCATGATGTTCTGCCATAAACGATAAAACTTCAGCCATCTCTGCGGGGGCGAATGACGATCCTAACACCTTGCTGGGAAAAGATACCTTTTGGTGCGCCTTGCTGAGGAAGAGAAACCCCATACTGGGAACTACTTTGGTGCTTCATGCTTCTGCTGATCAACTGCATGTTGATTCTCATACGCGACCAACGGCCCTTTGAACTCTCCACTTGCCCCAGACCACAGGGTCTAACAGAAGAAATTGTCTTTAGAGGATTTAACAGAAAACCTGGCTTTCAACATGCCCCGGGGTCTTCAAACTCTTGGAGAGATTTATCGGATCTCGACGTAACGGCCCCAGATTGCATAACCTATGAAGTAATTTTCCTCGAGAGGATTCGTCATGACCTGAAATACTCTGCCTCAGTATTTTGAACCTTGAAGAGGTGCTTTCGATTAACCGTCTTCTAGAGAGGATACCTTCTCGTTCTCTTAAGGTGGCCTGCCTCGGTACGAGCCTTGAAGTAAATTTTGCCCCGACTGATTGATCTTCGAGAGACTTACGGAATCTCGATGTGATTTCCCCCGTTTGGCTAAATTTTTGAGAGATTTCTCGACGTGGCTGCCCCATATTGGCTACATCATATCATGACTTATTGGAAAAGCCCATGTTACACAAATTTTCTTAGAGACATGCCCCTTGACATGACTATCCTTCAGAGTTTTCAAGCATCTTAAATCGTCAGGATCAAGCTTCTCAACTGACATTCATTGTGTAAGCTTCCTTGATGCTTAGGCACATGTATGCAGGCAGAAAACATTTATCCTGAGAATGATATTTCTAATGCAACACATATATTAACCTTGAAGTTTTTATTGAAAAGACGTTGCCAAACCTTGTGAACAAGTCAAAAGTTAGAATGCGACATTGATTTTTGAATAGAAGATATTATGCACATGCAATACCAATAAAAATATAATTAGCACAACTCATGGGAGTCAGGAATGCTATCACGCTGAAGTACGCTTTCAGAATAATCCTGCTTCAATTAGGACTTTTAAGGGTTGTGACGTGGCCTGGTTCACGGTTTGAGAAAGAAGGATTTATGGCTCAAAATTTTGTTTGTACCCGCCCATTCTCCTTGATGTACTTCTGTCCTACGTTCAGTTCATTTGGCACAAACGTCCACCTTCCAAAAGGTTATTGCATGTCATCAGCAATGGTTAAGGAGCCCACAATATTTTCGGAGTGGCAGTCGCACCCTTCGTCTTTGGTGTCTATAGTCACACGACTCGTTCTTGCTCGAGGGTTTTTCTTTTTTAATCCTTTTCGTTTTTTCTATTCGCTCTTTTTTCATTTGTTTCCCTGATTTTTCCTGGACTCATTCTTTTAAATCCTTTTCGATTTTGATGTCCAGCGGGATGCCTTAACTTTTGCCTAAGGCATTTGTTTTCAAACTTTCGACTTAGCGGGCTTTCTTTTTCCGTTTTTCTTTTTTCTTCTTTTTTGAATAGATCATGTGACACTGGCTGTCTTGACTTCTTTGAAAGGATTGTGACTGCTTCACTCCTTGAGGCGAGGGATAACCATTGTGGTTTCACGCTCATTGACCTTCCTGATGAGGAATAGAAGGTAATGGATCTTTAGATGCGCATTCCTTTTGGAATTTGAACGCTCGGTTAAATCAACTGACAACTACCCTGCCCCTGTTTAAGATTGAGGGTTTTTCGTTTTCAGAAATAAACTCCTACTTCTAGGCTCAACAGGGTTTACAAGGGATTATCTTCCTTATGTCTCCGGTGTTTAGGGATTCGAAACAATGTCTGTACATCATCAACAGGGTTTTATCCGAAAGCATACAACCAAAGATTTTGCGTCTTTACTTCATCATCCTCCCTCTAAGAGTTTAAGCACGTAAATTGGTATCACAATGCAAATAAACATTTAAATGAATGAACACGAATGAATTAATTCAAGAAAACATATTCATTGCATTAAAACCATCATCCAGAACAAACAAGTTTTACATGTATACAACGTATTAACAACAATGAAAAATTACAACTGAAAATACAGTAAAAAAGCTGAAGATTGCCATTGTTGAGGAGACTTGACTCCGTCTGGACTTGTTACTTTTGACGATGCTCTTGCGATCTGGTGCTTACTCTAACAAGGAGGCTTTAACTCATGGGCGTACCATCTGGGGTGATGACCTTTGAGTCGATCAAGTCTTGCACCTTGTGTTTGAACACGTTACAGTTATCAATTGTATGCCTAAACGTTCCTGAGTGAAACTCGCACCTAGCATTCATGTCATAGTACGGAGGAATAGGGTACGGAATTGGCGTGGTATTCCTCAGCTGAATGAGAGAGCTTTTGAGTAGGCGAGCAAGCAACTGACTGTAAGGAACAAGAATAGGATCAAATATCCTTTTGGGCCTTCTTGGTCTGAGTTGCCCCTGCTGCTGATAGTTCTGCTGCCGATGCTGATTCGGACGCCCAATCTGCCCCTGTACTTTCCTTTCCACATTCGGCTGAGGAACAAACAAAGGTCGCTGACGTATATCTTTTTAAGCATAAGGATGTGGAAGAGATCCATGACTTAAGGTGGATCCTATAGAAAGGGAAGGAGTATCCATTTCCTTTGCAAGAGCTGGAGAAAAATCACCTTGTTTACTAGTGCCGACTGGCGTGAACTCGATTGCCCCTGAATCAATGAGCTCTTGGACCTTATACTTGAATCCTATACAATTTTGAAAATTGTGACTAGGTGCACCAGAGTGGAAGTCACGCCTAGCATTGATATTGAAGCCCAAAGGAAGCCTTGTTGGAGATGGTCCTAAAGTGACAAGCTCGACTAGTTTGAACTCGAGCAAATGAGGAAGAAATTGCGCATACGACATTGGAATAGGATCAAACTTCTTCTCAAGCCTCTCTGGCCTAGGATCCTCTTGGGGAGCAGGAAGTGATTGCTGATGGGAAAGCTCTGAAACCTCAGGTTATGGAGGGGATTCACAAGGCAATCCATGATCTGGAGAAGATCCCAAAGAGATGGGAGGAGTAAGGACTTCTGTTGTAGAAGCGAACACATGATTATTTTCCTTCCTTAACACCGTATTCAAGATTTCTATAACCAGGCTCATCTGAGTCTTCATCTGGTTGACTTCCTCTCTTAGCAGTTTCTGACCTTGGAACATGGCCTGCATATCCATCATAAAATGCCCCATCTGGATCTTCATTTCAGTCACTTCTGCACGGAGTTGTTCCATGGCTATCCTCTGCTTATCACAAGTTGAGTAGTGGTGAGACGTCAAGCTGGAAGTTATGAAGATAATACCAAGTTAGAAATAAGGAATCCGCCCCCGAGTACATGTTCTGAATGCATGTATGCATGAGTGTATGAAAATGACATGTTCGGTTATTTCCAAGGAATCCACCTGCTTTGATTCAAGTTTTTCACAGAAGAACCACAAAGACTAAATGGAATGCTCAACGGCAAGTCTCAAAGCTAAGGTCCTTGGGAATAACAGAACATGTATGTTATGATGTCGTGTATGCAAAGACACATGATCAAAGCAGTCAAATAATCTGGATAACCGCTGCGCTGAACTGACTGAACAATAATCGGCTGAATATAATAGGATCAACTATCTACTTCTGTAAGAATACCAGATAACTGGGTAGGTTGGAAGTCAAAGTTACCTGCAAACCTATAAACACCCAGCCCCTCTCACACGTGGGTTCTAAAACCAAGGATCCTCAGCGTCACGGACTCTCAGGTCGAGAAATGATGATATGTTCACCATTTCCGGTTTGGCATCATCATCAATTGAGGAGGCCTCAACTGATTCCCCTCAAAAAGGTCATCCTACAGTAAGTTCCCAGTTTCGGGTCCTCGGATCAAGAAGCGTAATGTGTTTTCCATTTCTGGTCTTACATTATCGCCCCTTGGGAGGAGTGCCTCAACTGAGTCCTCGGGAATGGTCACCAGAGTCGACAATTTTCTAAGTTAACACCCCGAAATGCACAAGACGCGCAAATCAGAATATCTCCCAAGAAAACCACGTTTGGAAGTGGATTTCGTGAAAACCAAACATATCAAGACGCTACGTAGGCCACACTACTTTCCACTCTAATCCTATGTGTACACTCAAGCCTGGGTATTGGGCTTATCTCTCAAAACACCCATCCCACCAAAGAAAACAACAGTCCAACTTATATGGCAATAGTGAATGCAGTAAAGTAAGTAAATGCGGTAAAAGAAATAAACATGCGATAAAGCCTTAAATAAAGCAGGTAAAGCATATAGATAAACACCCAATAACCAAAAACAAACAAGTGCTAGGATTGACTCACTTAGGGAACCAGAGTCCTCAGCAGAGTCGCCAGCTGTCGCATCTGCGAAAATCAACCGGCGGAAAAGACAGAAGAGTCGCCACCAAACGTTATTTATCCCGACACAGGGAAAGGAAACGATTGAAGAAAACCTAAAGAAGGGAAAGACATGGTCATCACAACAATAGTCTAGGTTCGGGAGTCGGTTACGCGAGAGGAAGGTATTAGCACCCCCTCGCGTCCATCGTACTCGATGGGATCCACGCTTGTTATTCTGATCAAAGGGTGTGTCTATCTAAAGCCTACTGCTAAACGGAAACTGAAAACAAAAGGTGACTCGATAGGACATCTCCGTCCTAGGCCTATGTATTCCCTCGGGAACGGGAAAATCAGAGTCAACGTAGTTCGGGGGACTACGATATTGTGGGGGAAGGTTGCTCGCCAAGACATCGTCGTCTTATGCCTACGTATCCTCAATCGTACTAGAGAGAGGAAGTCAGAGCAGTCGTAGTTCGACCTACAAGGTCATTGTGTTTTTTATGAGCGGCGTTAAGTTCGCGTCCGGCAGTTAGGGTCGATGCCTGTTTGCGAAAAAACAGAAATAACGTGCTCTTTTCTGAAAATGATTTGAAACCCTGTTAATCCCGAAGGATAAAATGATTTGAACCTAGAATAAGCAAACCTTCACCCGACACTTTTGATGAATCCCCTGAATAGGAAAACCCTGGAGCTTGATGAACCTTTAAATAAGAAGACCTTCATGATAATGTGAATCCAAACCTTGCTTCCACTTGACCTGAAATAGGAACCGACTGAACCACCACTGCCTAGGGAAAATCACTACTAACAAGACAATTCCTTTGATCCCACGTCTTATAAGCTCATGCAAATGTATGATTGATGCAGTTATGACCTAATGAAGATGCAAATAAATGCGAAGCAAAAGGCAATTATTGGGTATAAATAGGAGGGCAAATTTTGGGGTGTTACACCTGCCCCACAAAAGTCCACAAAAAATGGGGCGGGGCAGGGCGTGTATAGTTAAGGATGTGGGCCTAAAATCTAGGTCTGCGCCGCAAAAATGTGAGGGCGGGTGGGAAAAGACCTCGGGCATTGCAATTTTTAAGCCTAAAAATATAAAAAATTATGTAAATACTCGTACCCGCAAAAAACCTGTGAAGAAAATGGGGCAGGGTGGGGCGGACACATTAGAGGGTGAGGGCCTAAACCCTTGGCCCGCCCCGAACTAAAGTTAGAAAAAAATGGGCATGCTAAACGCGTCAGGCCCGGGGTCAGGCCCATTTTGCCACCCCGAATTTTAAGCGTATAAACGCCCACTTTCGCGTGTACGCTTATTATCTTAAAATCACCTTTTCGAAAACTAGATTTTTCCAAATTAATTAAAAAGAGATTTCCTTGTGTTTAGAATTCATTCCTAAATTTTTCTACAGTCAGATACAAGTTCCACTCTTTTGAGTTGAAACCGGTATCGCTATGTTCCTGCTTTCGTGAGGAACTTTAATTATAAAAATCTTAATTTTTCAGACATAAACATTTATGTTATAAATGTTAATTTACGACTTTTTAGAGTATCGACGGTACGAAGATCCTCACATACCAGACTTAGTTGATTTAAGCAGACATGATAAAAATACTAAACATACAGGATTTGTTCAAAGCATACATATTCATGACAGTAAATAAAAAAAGCAATAAAATGGAACCTAGAAATTGCATAAAAGTAAAGTCTTTAATATATTAAAGGTGCTCCGAAGGGAGACTTAATTCTGGTACAGAGGCTGGAAATAAGTGCTAATAAATTTTTTGGCAGGATTAAACTGAAGCAACAACAACAATTACAACTTCAAGATTGCAGGAAATTAAACAAAGAATGCTCCAAACTTAAGGCTAAAATTGCAATATTACTCAATGTGAGAAAATAATTGTTTTTACAATAGTAGTTCTATGGCTCATACAAAGCTTTCCCTCCTAAAATCTGATTCTAAGAGCCTATTTATAGGCTAAAATACGTGCTAAAACTTGTTGAAATCGTGTAAAGAGAGTGGGAGAAAGTGGGGGACATGGGAAGACTGATAAAGTGGTGTATTTTACATGTTATCAAACTCCCCCACACTTAAATTTTTGCTTGTCCTCAAGCAAATTCGCTCGCAATAAAAACTTGTAAAGTGCACCAACATAGCAGAAAAAAGACTTAAGAAAACATAGCATCATAACTAATCATACTTGGTTACAAATTCGAAACGGATAAGGTTAATTTGATAGGTACAAGTGTTAACACCAAGGGTATTGTGACAACACAAACTGCATTTTGCGGACAAAAGTCTTTCTCCTATGCAAACCAATTCAAATAATGTTGTTGTATCATAGTCTCATTTTACTATTTATTTTACCGTCTTTCATTCGAGACAGACATATTAAGGCACTTAATTATCTATAATAGTGTCATACACATGGTAGTAAATCCGGTTAGTGTTTTTATTCATCATATTTTCTAAAATTGCATATTGTTGCTCAAAGATGAATTTTTTCAAGGTTCAATCATCATTGGCCTAAATGATCGGGTGAGGGTCGTCTAACTTAGTATACACAATATTCCCTTTTATTTGTTTTTACCCATTAGATTATTCGCTTATATTCGTCGACTAACCTAATTAATGTGGGACTATATATTTAAGTTGACAAGATAAATAAACTGCTTGAGGATTACTACAAAACACAAATTCGAGACTTTGGCACAACAGGTATTTAAATCGATATCCATATTTGGGAGGCTTTAGGTGTTAGGACAATACTAATTTTTGTCAAGGTTTTCCCAAGTGTCCTTAACTTTATCCTTTTCTCCTCTGTATCCTATATACTTTAAAAGTGCACTACGAATCATGAGTTTTTTCAAAAAAAATTGTTGGGTTCAAGATTTGGGAGAAATTAATAACATTGCAGAAACACATGCATAAAAGACTCGACAACACATGCATATACTTGATAACATTAATTAACAATTAAAAATGAAAGGACCTACACTAAAAAGCATGTAAATCTTAATATAGAAAGCAAGTAAAACAAGTAAATCTAATCTATGAAAAGCGGTAAAATCCCTTCCCCATACTTAAGTCATGCATTGTCCACAATGTGATGACAAAAGTGAAAGAAATGAAGGGTAGAACTTGGAGATTCGTACGTGCATGTAGTTGATAGGTGTCAAGAGGTCGATCTCTTTATTTTCTACAAATTTAAATAACAAAAGCAAAAACCATTAAATTAAAAACACATAGGTTACCTCCCACATAACACTTCTTTTAACATCGGTAGCTCGACTTTCTTGGCCCTTTGATTCAAGAGGGTGCCTCTTTCAAACTTATATTATTGAAATTGTGCTCAACATCATGCCCATCAGCCTTAGGGTGCCATTTAAACATCTCAAACCAACCCATAGGTACTTCCCCTTATCCTTTCTTTTATAAGGAGGTTTGTACCTGAGGTCTGGTGAAAGAGGTTTCTTCTTCACCTTGTCGATCGTCATGTTTGCTAGAGTTAAGCCTTCTTTCTTAAAGTTCTAGTCTTAAGTAGCAAGGCTTCCATCTAACACCTTTTCGTAAGTTTCTACTTCTTTTCTATCTTGGAAAATATCACTAATTGGGTGAGCCTTTTCTATGTCAGGGGGGAATTGTTCAGAGGATGACTCATCGACATGTCTTGCGAGTATGTCGAACTTGCAGCAAGAGTTCTTAAAAGTAGGGCTTTTTATAATTTTGGACAATAGAAACTCGATATTTTCATCCCCTACTTCTAATATGAGCTTCCCACACTTGACATATATAATCGTTCCGACTGTAGCAAGGAAGGGTCTACCTAATATGATTTAAATTTTAGTGTATTCCTGTATATACATCATAGCAAAGTCTGTAGGGATGACTAGTTCCTTTATCACTATCTGCACATCCTCTGTTATTCCTATAGGGTATTTGACCAATTTATCTACCAACTGTAGATTCATTCTAGTTGGCTTCAAACCACCTAGGCCTAGTTTCTCATTGAGGGACAAAGGAATTAAACTCACACTCGCTTTGAGATGACATAAAGCTTTTTCGAAACTCATTGTGCCTATAACACTGAGAACTAAAAAACTCCCAGGATCTTTTAATTTTGGAGGCAACTTATTTTGGAAGACCGCATTACATTCTTGTGTTAGCACTACAGTATTGGTATCTTCCAGTTTTCGCTTGTTTGATGGAATTTCCTTAAGGAATTTGGCATAAGATGACATCTATGATAATGCCTCCATGAAAGGGATATTGATATATAACTTTTTCAACACTTCAACAAACTTCCTAAAATGGTCTTCTATCTTGGGTTTCACTAATCTTTGAGGAAACGGGATAGGAGACTTATATGCTGGGGGAGGTACATATGACTCTTTCCCAACTACCTTCTTCGCAGGTGGTGTTGGATCTTCCTCCTTTCAAGATGGTACAAATTTACTCTCAGTATCTTGCTCTATCTCTCTGTTCAGTATTGACCTCTAACTCTTTTCTACTTCACAGTGTTATTGTGTTAACGTTCCCTCTTGGGTTTGGCTCTGGCTGTCATGGAAAAACTCTAGTCAGGGCAGCGGTGGATGCTTGTTGTTGGGCTACTTGAGCAATCTGGGTTTTAAGCATTTTTTGTGTGTGTAGCCATGGCATCAACGTTATTCTCTAGTTGTTTTATCATTTCGTTGGTATGTATGTTCTGATTTAAGAAATCCTTATTTTGTTGGGTTTAGGTCATGATAAAGTTCTCCATCATTAATTCCAAGTTCGTCTTTTTGGGAGTAGCGGGAGCAACCAAGGCTCCCCATTTAGCCTTGATACCTGGATGAAGTATATGGTGTATAACTAGGTGCAACTATGGTGTTATTATTCTTATAGGAAAAATTGTGGTGATTTCTCCATCCTGGGCTGTAGGTATTTTCATAAGGGTTAACTTGCACATAGTTAACCTGGTCTGATGTAGGCTCAGACAGAAATTGACACTCAGCAGTTATGTGTCCAGCGACTCTGAAGATCTCGTATTTATGAGTCATCGTAACTATGATAGTTGCAGGTGTGTTGGTCAAGTTATCAATCTTTTGTATAAGGGCCTCTACTTTCGCATAAATGAGATCGAAATTGCTCATTTCCTACATATCACCTCTGGTTTGTGTCTTCTCAATGAGAGCATATTCACTTCCCAATTGATAGTGATTTTGAGCCATACTTTTGATTAAAGTGTAGGCATCAGAGAAAGGTTTATCCATCAGAGCTCTGCCCATGGTGGCATTAATAGTCATTCTCGTATTAAAAAGAAAACCATTATAGAATGTATGGATAATCAACCATTTTTCTAGCCCGCGGTGTGGGCAAGCTCTCATCATCTTCTTATATCTCTCCCACGCTTCAAAGAGCAATTCTCTATCAGTTTTCCTAAAGCATGTGATTTGGTTCCTCAGCTGTGTTGTTTTGCTTTATGGAAAGTATCGAGCGAGGAACGCCCTTTTTAGCTCATTCCATGTAGTGATGGAATTTAACGCGAGAGATTGTAGCCAAGCTCATCCTCTGTCTCTCAGGGAAAAAGAAAATAGACGTAGTTGAATGGCTTCAGGATCGACGCTGTTGCTTTTCGGCGTGTTAGCGTATTGCACAAACACAGAAATATGCGAATTTGGGTCATTCGTTGGGCTACCTGAGAACTGGTTCTGCTGCACAATTTGTAGCAGAGAAGGTTTTAACTCAAATTTGTTACTTTGGATTGCAGGGTTAACAATACTCGAGTGTGGCTCATCCTGAGATGGGACGACAAAGTCCATAAGAGAACGATTGTCATTTTCAACCATTTATAATCGAAGTTACTGAAGTTAGCGCCTAGCACGTAGGTAGCGCTTGATTTCGTTTATCGGTTTGACTAAGATCCGTGTACTATGAGTTCCTTTCATACAACCGACACAAGGGGAAAATTAATTGAAATAAATGCCTTAGTCTAGATGGGGTAACAACAGAGTAAAATGTTAACGTTATTGATCCCCGACAAAGGCACCAAAAACTTGACATGGCCGCAAGTGCACGGCTATGTCGGTTTAGTATAAAAAGTACTATATCCCACAGAGACATATTGACAAGTATCGTCCTCTACTATTACGATGTTTATCTAAGGAAAAGCGAATGGTTTTGATTAGCAAAAGCGGAAAATAAACTAGTTTTAAATTAATTATAATAACGAGAGACCGGAATGAGATTCTCGTCCACCGTTAGTAGTCACAAAATCTTAGCTTATATCTATAACGAGAAAATATTTTCTTGTAGGAAAAAGATTAAGTTGAAGGTATCGTCCGCTTTCGCGTGACCGATACCCAATTTTGGCTCTGTAACCTAACTGCCTGCTTTCGTGTGTCCAACGTGTTACAATGCAAAATCTCATTTGGAAAATAATCACTTTTATTTACAAAAAAAAAATCTTTTAGTAGAAAAATTAATTTAAAGGTGTCGTCCTCTTTCGCGTGACATGTACCAGATTTTAAGTGTATAAATGTCTGCTTTCGCGTGTCGGCTTATAATCTTAAAATCACCTTTTTGAAAACTAGATTTTTCCAAATTAATTATAATGTGCTTTCGCTATGTTTAGAATTAATTTCTGAATTTTTATACAGTCAGATACATGTTCCACTATTTTAAATTGAAATCAGTATCGCTATGTTTCAGTTTTTGCGGAGAATTTTAATAATAAAACCAAAGTTTTTTAGACATAACAACAATTCTCGTTATAAACATTAATTTACGACTTATTAGAATACCGTCGGTACAACAGAACTTGCATTCCAGATTAAGTTTATTTAAGTTGATATGGTAAAAATACTAAATAGACAGAACTTGTTCAAAGCATACATATTCGTGACAGTAAATAAAAATGGCAATAAAATGGATTTTGGAAATTGCATAAAAGTGAAGGCTTTAATATATTAAATGTGCTCCAAAGGGATACTTAATTCCACTATAGAGGCTGGAAATAAGTGCTGATAAAAATTTCGGCAGGATTAAACTCAAACAACAACAACAACAACAATTACAACTTTAAGATTGTAGAAAATTAAATGAAGAATGCTCGAAACTTAAGAATAAAATTGCAATATTACTCAATGTGAGAAAATAATTGCTTTTACAAAAGTGACTATATGGATCGTACAAAATTTTCCCTCCCAAAATCCGATTCTAAGAGCCTATTTATAAGCTAAAATACGTTCTAAAAATTTTTGAAATAATGCAAAAAGAGTGGGGCAAAGTGGGGGAAGTGGGAAAACTGAATTGCTGAAAATGGCTAAAAGTTTGAATTTCGACGTCATGACGGGCGTCATGATGCTGACGGACCATCCGTCATAGTTATGACGGGCCTCATCATGCTGACGGGCCATTCGCCAGCTTTTGAATCTTGCCTCTTTTTCTTTAGCTGATGGTTGCAGCTAGTCACTCCATGACGGGCGTCATGGTTGGGCAGAGCCCATCATGACAGTCTGAAACACTCAAAACTTCGTCGTTTTCTCACTATTTCTTCACACAGAGGCCACTAATTAATTATTACCCAAAATACACACATAATACCAGCATAAAACAATATATATATATATAATCGACATTAAAACATGTGCAAACCGAGCTAATAAAGTGGTGTTATCACCCTCCGTGTATACGTCAACAGATGAAGCTCTACAATATGTCACACTAACCCAACCTGATATTTCTTGATGTTTCAATAAATCTTGTTAATTTATGACCAATACACTTCATAGTCATTGGAGTGTAGTCAAAAGAATTCAAGATACCTATGTGGCACTACAATACATGGTCTGTTTCTTTCTCCTACAAATCCATTTTAAAATTCTCTAAGAACTTATATTAACTTTGATTGGACAAGTAATTTCGATGATAGATGATCAACATATTCATGTATTTACTTTGGTCCTAATCTAGTATCTTGGAGCTCAAATTAGAAAGAATTAGTGGCCAGATCAAGCATAGAGGTTGAGTATCAAACTCTAACACACTACATCTGAATTGTTATGGCTCGAGTCACTTTTGTCTAAACTACGCATCAACAATCTCTCTTAACTCTGTTGTGTGATAATCTAAGGATAGTCATGCTATCATGCTATTAGATAATCCTATATCCCAAGCTAGAATCAAACACATTAAATTAAACATTTACTTGGTGTTTGAAAGAATTGTTATAAGTAAACTCACCATTCAACATGTATCTAGTTCAACTCAAACTATAAATGCTATCATAAAACCTTTGTCAAGTGCAACTTTTCAAGACATTAAGATCAAATTTTTAAGGTTGTTTCTCTCACACAACGATGTGTTTGTGATGGAGTATTGGAGTAAACAAAATAGTGTAAATGTTTTGATAAAAGTTAATTAGAGTTGGTTAAGATAATTAAGCAAAATAGTTAGTTTATAACCAACTCTATATCATGTATAAATAGACCTACACCATTCCTTTGTAAAGCGATGAACTAATATTAGCAATTGCAAAAAGTTATTGTAATGCAATTCTATCTAGTATCTTAGTTCATTCAATAATAAGAAAAAGGAATGTGAAAGTTGAAAGATGAGGTTGGAGATTCGACTCTTCCACTGTTTATAATAAATTATAACAAATGTTAACATGTGCCTAAGTGGATCTTGTGTAGAAATGCGTGTACAGATTGTTTACTGTTTTTTTTTATACTTATTGTAACTTTTTAATGTTAGTATTTCATGAACATTCATTAACTCCAATCTAGCACCTTTAACAAATTACTAAATAAAATACATAAATAATTGTATATTATTATATTTTTAAAATAACTTATCTTTTAAATTATACTCCATCCGTCCTAAATTATATAATATTTTGAATATTTCACACGAATTAAAAAACTTAATTATTATTTTATGAGAAAGATAATTTATGTATAACTTTACCGTGATATTTTTCATAAATAATAATAAATACTTAAGGTATATTAAGAAAAATATTATTAATATTGCATTGAGAATATAAGATGAATTATAACCTGAAATAAATTTTTTTAACAAAATATATTTTATTTTTTTAAAGGCTAGAGTCGCACTTAAGAAAGTGGAGAAAGGGTAGATCTATGTGTCTATTTGTTTTTTTTTAATAAAGGGATTAGTATATATTGTATTTAACTTATAAATTTTAAAATAATTTTTTTTCGATTCAAATTTACATTTTTGAATTTTCTAACAAATATCATTAACAAGATTTATCAATGAGTACTACTAATATTTATTATTTAAAATTAATATAATTAATAAAGTATTTAAAAAAAAAAACATTAGAAAAAGGAATGGTTAGCATAAGAAAACAAAAAATCATCTACGACAAAAGAACAACCTTGGGAACCTGGCTAAATTCTTATATCACCACCTTCAACTACAAGTATAATAGTAGAAAGCACTAAGTAATTATTCTCTTTTCTAGTTTACTGCACCTCGAAACTTAAATAAATTAATATATGTCTACTACTTTCACATAAAGTGGATCCAAATCTCTGCATTTTGTTTTTATTCCCAAATTTTCAAAAGTTGATCCTTAAAGTAGCTGCTGTTACCTCATGAGTCATGAGCTATACTACTTTTGGAAAAATAAATGCAAGTTATAATTCAGCCTTAAAAAGACAACTAATTTAATCATTAATAATTACTAAAGAAAGAAAAGAGACACAAACAAGAAGGCTAGACTAGGTAATTCAAACTTGTTTTTAATTAATTTTTGTTTAATACTCTTCTGTTTCAAAATGACTGTTATTTTAGGAAAAAAAATTATTTTAAAATAATTGTCGTTTTTACTTTTCAATATAGTAATAATTGTTATTTTTTCAATTGTATCCTATAATTATTATTTTGTACACTATTTCTAACACATTAATAAAATTAATTTAGTAAATGTGCAATATCTTATGACAATATTGATCCGGAGTATTCGAACAGGTCCACGTGAGCTGGTCGTCAGATGGCAAGGTGCTCGGACGGATGCTGGTCGTCAGGCGTGCAAGGTGTTCGGCTTGTGAATGAGGAGAGGAGGGGATGTACCTGCAAGGCACTCTGACGCTCAAGTAAGAAAGGGTCAGAGAAAAGGGGCAAGTACAAAGCGTATTCTTAGGGTGAAAAAAATGATACCTGACCCTCTCAAGCGAGAGGGTTTATATAGAGCCCCCAGCGCGTGACCAACAGTCCTATCTTCGGGGCGAAATAACTGTTTCCCCAAAGAATAGGTAACTGCCCAAACTAGCCGTTATGTCGGACAGGGTGCCAGAAACTAGCCGTTATGTCGGGAAAAGACGTAGTTTCGAGCACCTGTCCTTTGCTGTTCGGGTAGCGAGGAAGCCGTGCGTGGCGGGCGTGAGAGCCGGGGAGGAACGTTGCGTTCCTTTCCCGGTTGGAGGGGCAGACATGTCATTTTTGCCCCTCTGTGGATTGGGCTTAGGCAATTTGGGCCGCTCTGGAGCAGAGGCGGATTGGGCCACTTCTAACCATTGGTCCAGTCCAGAACAGGAGCCCCCCAAGTCGTTGCTCCCAAGTATGGGAGTGATGACTTAAGGACTGCTCGTTGCCCCGGGGAGCTCGCGCGGAGTCGTCGTTTGGAGACGAGGATGATTGTCTCGAGGTGCTCGTGGCTCTCCGTGTCCGTGATATTCGTGGTCAAGACTCTCCTGCCCGGTATTCGGGGAGATACAGCGTCAGACGGAATGGGAAACGTTGGGTTGCCACGTGTGCATCGAGCCCTGCGTAGCAGTTAATAGGTAATGATGGCTAGTAGGCAGTCATTATTGCCTACGGGCGCGTGTGTGCACGTGCCCCTCAGTATAAAAGGGGGAAGGTTATCTCATTTTGCACTTTTTCCCTTCTGATTTCTCTTCGCTGTCTTCTGCGTTTTTGCTCGTCGCCGTTTCCAGAGCAACCGACCACCGTGCCAAATTTCGAGCAGTCTCTCTCTTCTACTTAAATCAAGTAAGTTTTCTGATTTCCAGCTTGTTTTCTTTCTCTTGTTGTTAGTGGTAGATTGCATGCGGCTAGGGTTATCTTTTAGGCGATAGAATAGGTAGATTTCTGGTGAGTGTTGGTGGTGGACGGTGGTTCTGCCCTTTTGCTACTTCTAGGATCTCGCCGGAGTAGGCAGTGCGTTCGGTGAGCGTGGTGGTCCACGTCGTGGTTGCGAGTCGTGACCACCGTGTCTGATTATCTTCTGATGGAACGGTGGATTTTCAGGTAGAACGTTTCCAGATTTCGGTGGAGCCTTGTGGTTTCCGGTGGAGCTTCAAACGGAATCTGGGCGCGAGTGCGGGGAGGTTCTTCGTGGGAAGATGGTATGTCTCGGGCATCTCCTCGCGGGGAGGTTTTTTCGTTTGATGTTAGGGCTTGGGCCGGGGACGTTGTCCTTAGCCTTCTGCGCGCCCTTTCACTTGACTTAGCGGTGGAAGGGTGGATTTGATTTCCTGTCGAATTCACTGTCTTTCTCTGCTTTTTCAGGTGATCGTAATGGCGATGGAGCCAGAGAGAGAAGTTATCCCAGTCACGTCCGAGGAGGAAACTGTCTCTGAGGAGAATAGCAGCGCAACGGCTTCGAGTTCTACGTCATCGAGCTCGGCAGCATCGAGCTCCTCGAGCGAAGTTGAAGAGGAAGAGGATTTGGATGTTATGGAGGAAGACGTTGAAGGGTTCTGTCCGGAGGAGTGGGAGGTGGCCGAGCCTTCCGAACATATTTCCACGTTTGCCAGATCTGTGGCGGACGCCTTTACAGAGGTGGGCCCTCCGGGGGATTGGAGAGTGCATTTTCCCACCGTGGACGAGCGAGTCTACTCGGAGTTCGGGGACCGCTTCACGATGTACGAGTACGCTTTCAAGGAATTGGGGCTGAGGTTGCCCTTCACTGACTTCCAGCGGTCGGTATTTGAGCATCTTAAGCTGGCGCCCTCCCAGCTCCACCCCAATTCGCTGGCCTTTATACGGGCATTTGAGTTAGTGTGCGAGCATCTCACACTGGGAACCACTCTCCCTCTATTCTTTGTTGTTTTCCACCTTCAACGGCAGCTGGCGGGGAAGAAGTACGGATGGGTTTCCTTGAAGCAGCCCAAGAAGTTATTTAAGCCGTTCTCGGAGTCAATCCGAACGTTCAAGGGATGGTACTTCATCGTTGAGCCAGTGTCTGAAGCTGCCCAGGACAACACGTATGTCTGGGAGATAGAGGTCGATGAGAACGGAGAGGAGCTACTCAACGAGGAGGGGAAGTATATTGGGGAGAGGTTGTACAAGTTCCCGATCCGCTGGACACCTGACCACTTCTCCAAGAAGCCCAGTGCTTACGTCTTCGAGCCGAGCGCGCTACGCGGGTAGGATGTCGTGTCTTATGAGACGCTGGTGAAGTGGGTCAACTCCTTCAGTCTTGCGAGCTTCTGGACGAGCAAGGGTAACCCTATCTACGAGGAGGATGGTAGCCAGAGGGTTGAGCGCAGGTTTATCAATGTGAAGGCACCGCTGGAGTGCAAGACTCCGCGGATGCTGAGAAGCTGCTCGGTAGTCATAGTTACTTAGATTTTGTTTGTGTTACCTTTTTTTCCACGTCGCTAACGTGTTCGTTTCATTTGTGCAGGTGAGATGCCTCAAGCTCGCAATCGCGTGGTGAGGAATGCCATGGCGAGGAACAAAGGTGGAGCGGCTCCCCCTAAGACCCGTCTTGTTGGTACCCATGCTCTTCCTCTCGTCCAAGCTGCCGTGGGGACCTCCTCTTCTCCCTCTCCTGTTCCACGGGGATCTCCACGGCATTTGACTGGGCGGGCGAAGCGGCCACGGACGTCAGATGCTGTGGACCTGACCCGGGCGCCTGAGAAGGGGAAGTTTGAGCTTCCCCCGTGCATCCTTGATAGGAGATTTTTTTAGGGCAACACTCTGATCGTTCCTCGGGCAGAATCTCTTAGCTTGGAGAGCATGGACCGGTCGAGCAAGAGGGCGCTGGTAGCCCAGGACGCTTCTGCCCTTGTGAGGATGTTGGAGATGGCGATCGTTTACGCGGAAGGGGACTCTGCGCGGGAGGCTGAACTCACTGCTGTCCGCGCTTCCGAGGCGGCCCTGAAGGAGGAAGTCAAGGGTGCTCGTGAGGCCAGAAAGAAGGCCGAAGAGGAGACGGCCAAGCTGAAAGAGGATGTCACTAAGCTGACGGCGGAGAAAAAGGCTGCCGAGGATTTGAACAAAGAGTTGATGGCGGCCAGTGCCCCGGGTGCTGATGAACCGGATGAGATAAAGGCGTTGAAGACTAGGGCTGAGCTGGTCGCCAGTATTCTGCAGGCCGAGGATGATGGTATCGCCGTGGCAGTGGAGTCCTTCGACAGTGCCGTGGCCCAGTTGCGGGTGGTGAACCCTGGGCTTGAGATTTCGACCGAGGGCATCCACTATCTTGCGTGTGTGGAGGATGGTCGCATCGTCTTGCCCGCAGGCCTTGTTCTTGATACCCCCGAGGTACAGTCCGAGGACCAGCCCGCCAAGGAGCAGAGACCTGAGCCGGCGTCAGCTGAGCATGCAGAGGAATGAAGAGTTTTGTTATTTTTAATGTTGTTGTATCTTGTCCGGCCTGCGCGCCGTTGGGTTATTTGTAACTTTATTTAATTTTGGGGGGGCGTGGTCCCCTTTCTTATGTAATTCGCACAATCTTTGGCCCTTGTGGCCTTTTTTATTTAATTCCCGGTTTATGTTATTTATACGATTTTTGTTCATATTGTTGTACTTTACATTAGTTGCGCATGTATGACTGCCCGTCGGAGGGTGTGTCTGTTAACGGAGTTTTCTTTTTGAAAGATGGCTCGTTGTGTGTTGATTCGTCAGTGCGGAGAACTGGTCGAATAGTCGGGGAAGGACCTGGCAAGGTTGCGGATCTCTGGTCGCGATTGAGGCCTGAGGTCGCGGCGTGAACGTCCCATCGCGAGCTGGGGTTCTGCCAATCATGGTACTTGGGCGAAGGCGGTGCTCGGTCGAGGACCGCCGTCGAGCAGAGTTCCGGCTCATTTACTTGAGTGGGATTCTACTTTGTACGTATGCGTCGTTTGTACTTGAACGAGCATGGTGACCGTTAGGCGGTCCTTTGATGCGGGGAAGCCTATAGTTTCTTTAGCTGTAGTATTGCTTAAGTTTTTCAGCGTTCCATGGTCGAGGGATTGCATCTCCGTTAAGGTTCTCGAGGAAGTAGGCATCGTTCCCCGTTTTGGCATGGACTCTGTACGACCCTTCCCAGTTGGCTGCTAGTTTGCCTTCGCGAGAGTCCTTGTGGTTTCTTCGCAGGACAAGGCTGCCCACATCGAACTCTCGTCGTAAGACTTTGGCGTTGTGCCTGATTGCTATTTTTTGCTTAAGAGATGCTTCGCGGAGGGCTGCTCCTGTTCGGATTTCCTCGACAAGGTCGAGCTCTTCTCTTATAGCTTCGTCGTTCATTTCCTCGTCTAGAGGTGATTCGGTCCTCCTGGACGGTACGTGAATTTAAATGGGTAAAACGGCCTCCGTGCCATATGCTAAGCGGAAAGGTGTTTCCCCAGTGGTGGACTGAGGAGTTGTGCGGTACGCCCATAAGACGCTGTGGAGCTCTTCGACCCAGGCCTTCTTCGTTTCGTCTAGTCTTCGCTTGAGGCCACGAAGAATGACGCGATTGGCCGCCTCTGCCTGCCCGTTGGTCTGGGGATGTTCTACAGAAGCGAAATGTTGTTTTGTTCCGAGGTGGGCGACAAAGTCTTGGAACTTCTTGTCCGTGAATTGCGTTCCATTGTCCGTGACAATTGCTTGGGGAATCCCAAAACGAGCAAGGATATTCCGCTTGTAAAAGCGCAGAATGTTAAGTGTTGTTATCTTTGCTAAGGCTTCTGCTTCTATACATTTTGTGAAATAATCTACGCCCACTATCAGGTATTTGTTTTGGCTGAACCCCGTCACGAAGGGTCCTAGGATATCTAGGCCCCACCAGGCGAATGGCCACAGGGAGGTCATGCTCTTCAGCTCGTTAGGTGGAGCCAGGTGCATATCCCCGTGCCGTTGGCATTTGTCGCATTTCTTCACATGCTCCTTGGCATCTTGCTGCATGGTTGGCCAATAATACCCTGCCCGGAGGGGCTTGCGGGCAAGGGACCTTCCTCCCAGGTGCTGGGCATTAATGCCTTCGTGGATTTCTCGCAATACGTGGGGGACAACCTCCTCTTCTATGCACTTGAGTAGTGGGATGGAGAAGCCCCGTCGATAGAGTTTGTTTTCGAGGATGACGTACGAGCAAGCTCTTCGTCTGATGGTCCTGGCTTCCTTGGGGTCATCCGGGAGCTCGTCCCTGGTGAGGTAGTTATACATGGGCGTCATCCAGCAATCGCTGTCCCCAATCACGTGCACGTGTAGGGTCAAGGATCCCTTATCGATGCTGGACCGGGGAAGTATCTCTTGGATGACTGACCTGTTTCCGCCTTTCCTCTTAGTGCTTGCTAGTTTGGACAAGACGTCTGCCCGCACATTATGTTCGTGTGGAACTTGTCTTACTTCTACCGTTCTGAACTTTGACATTTTTTCCTTGACTAGGATGAGGTATTCAGAGAGACTGTCGTTTTTGGCCTGATATTCCCTGGATATCTGGTGGGCTACGAGCTGGGAGTCCGTGCAGATGACGATTTCTTCAGCCCCTAGGTGTTCGGCTAGGCGCAACCCGGCGAGGAAGGCTTCGTACTCGGCCTAGTTGTTCGATGTTGGAAAGGACAATGTGAGAGAAGCCTCGACTATGGTCCCTTCGTCGTTCTCCAAAATTACTCCTGCCCCACTACCGGTTGAGCTGGATGCTCTGTCTACACAGACGGTCCATCTGTTTGCTATGTGGACCGAGGAATCTGAGAACGTTACTTCTGCTACGAAATCGGCCAGGGTTTGGGCCTTAAGAGCTTTCCTGCTTTCATACTGGACGTCAAACTCGGACAGTTCCAACGACCACTTGAGCATTCGGCCTGCCATGTCTGGTCGTCCTAGTAGTTGCTTTATGCGCTGATTCGTTCTTACCACGATCGTGTGGGCCAAGAAATAATGTCTCAGTCGTCTGGCAGTGTTGACGAGGGCCAATGCTACCTTCTCTATCTGTTGATAACGCAGCTCCGCGTCCTGCAACGCTTTGCTCGTGAAGTATACTGGCTTTTGTCCGCCAGGGCTTTCGCGAATGAGAATGGCGTTAACGGCCTCGGCAGTGACGGCGAGGTACAGGAACAAGACTTCCCCGGTATCTGGTCGTGATAATACGGGCGGTTTCGACAGGGCCCGCTTTAAGTGACGGAGGGATATTTCACATTCCTCGGTCCATTCGAACGCTGTTTCTTTCCGCAAGAGCTTGAAGAAAGGAAGGGCGTGTTGGGCAAATTTTGCCACGAAGCGGGATAACGAAGTAAGCACCTCGTTGAGGGATTGGATGTTCTTCTTAGACGTGGGCATTGGGAACTTAGAGAATGCCCAATATTTGTCGGGGTTAGCTTCAATTCCTCGTTCCGTCAGGTAGAAGCCGAGGAATTTACCTGCCCGTACGCCGAACGTGCACTTCCTCGGGTTAAAACGCATTCGATACTTTCTTGCTTGCTCGAAGATTTTGCGAAGATGGGCGACATGGTCTAGTTCCTCGTGGGACTTGACGATCATATCGTCCATGTATACTTCGAGCATGTCGCCTATTTGTCCTTGGAAGACTTTGTTCATCATTCGTTGGTACGTAGCGCCGACGTTCTTCAGTCCGAAGGTCATTACGTTGTAGTAATAGTTGCCCGATTCGGTTATGAAGGCCGTGTAAGTTTTATCGCTCGCGGCCATTGGGATTTGGTTGTAGCCCGATTAGGCGTTGAGGAACGATAAAAGCTTAAAACCTGCTGAGTTATCTACGAGCTTATCTATATTGGGGAGGGGGTAAGCGTCCTTCAGACAAGCCTTATTAACATCGGTATAATCAACGCACATCCTCCATTTGCCATTATTTTTTCTTACAAGTACAACATTTGAGAGCCAGGTAGTGTACTTGGCCTCAGAAATAAACCTAGCTTCTAGAAGGTCTTTGACAGCTTTCTCCGCGGCTTCCATCTTCTCCGGGGACTGTTTTCTTCTGCGCTGGGCAGCGGCTTTGACGGCCGGATCAATTGTAAGCTGGTGGCAAGCGACGGACGGGTCCAATCCTGGCATTTCAGCAGCGCTCCATGCGAACAAGTCTGCGTTCTCCCCGAGGCATGCTTTTAGTTGTCTCTTGGCCAGGTCGGGGAGGTCTGCTCCGATCTTCACTCCCTATTGGGGGTCTTCTCCGAACGGAACGATCTCGAAGTTGCCATCTGGGACAGGGCGTAGGAGATGGCCGCTGTTATTGGACTGGCTGCCCGAAGTCGTTGGGTCTTTGGCGTGATCTTCCTCACTGAAACGGATGTCCAAGTCAATAGATTCGACCTGGGGGAGCGGTTTTGGCTGCTCGGAGCTGCTGGGCAGAGGGGGACGACCAGAAGTCCTCGTTCTCGCTGAGATGGTGCTTAGTCCTTTTGATGCTGCTTCAAAGCATCGAAGGGCAGCTTCGATATCGCCTTGGAGGGTGGCGACCATCCCTTCATAAGTGTAGTACTTTATCTTGAGATGTACGGTGGAAGGCACTGCAATCAACTCTGCCAGGGTTGGCCTTCCAAAAATGCACTGGTATAGTGACGGGCATTCAATTACCAGAAACTGTGCTTTGATTGCTCGAGTTATCTTTCCTGAACCGAAGGTTACGATGAGCTCTACGTAACCCCGGGGCTTTGTCACTGCTCCGTTAAATCCCTGCAGGTCAGATCCAACGTATGGAGTAAGGTGAGAGTCGTCCAGCTGCAGTGTTTCGAACAGGTGGTTGTACATTATATCAACCGAACTGCCCTGGTCCAAGAGTATTCTGCGAATGTTAAAGTTCGTCATCTTTGCCCGGATAAGCAGTGGAATGCTCGAGTTCGGTGCCCCGCCGAGGAGCTCCTCCTTATAGAAGGAAATAGGAGCGGATCCTTTGTGAGTGGCGTCCAGCGTGGTGACTTCATTGAAGCTTTTGCTGATCAGTTGATTGAATCTCCTCTTGACTAAGCCGACCGTGATTTTGTTGAATCCACCACCAGAAATGACCATGGCTGACGGGAAGGCCTCCCACGGGCTGTGAGCTGCGAGGAACGTGGAGACGGGAAGACTATCAGGGATGCAGAAGTCTTCTGGCCGAGTTATGGACATAGCGACCTGTACGTTGGTGTCATCGGAGGGAGGAGTCTCCTCTGCAACCTTTTTGCTCTCCTGGGTTTCTTGCCGGGGAGCATCTTTCTTTTTCGCGAACTGCTTTAGGTGGCCGTCGCGAATAAGGATCTCTATGGCATCTCTGAGGTGGATGCATTCTTCCGTCGTAGGACCGTGACTCTTGTGGAAGCGGCAATACTTGGATTTGTCTACACCCGGTCTGGTCGGCAGCTGTTTGGGGAAACGGACTTCCGCCTGCTTGAATTCTGAGTTGGCACATTCGGACAAGATCTTCTCCCTCGAGGCAGTGAGGGGGGTGTAGTCATGGAACCGCCCAGAGGGTCCCTTCTGTTCGCGTGCATCGTGAGATCGATCGTCGCGTCTTTTATCTCCTCGACGGGAAGTCGGGGGCTCTTCAGCTCTGGTGGAGCGGGCACCTTCTTGGTGTCGAGAGGCCCGGACAGAGTGTGCAGCAACCTTCTCCTCGTACTGTATATGCGACTGGGCTTGGAGGAGAAGGGCGTTAAGGTTCCTTGGTGGGTCGAGGCCGATGGCTTTCGCGAAGTCTGAACTAGGACGTAACCCCTGCTCGAGCAGGAATTTCTTCATCTCGTCGGTCGTTGGTACCTGGACGGCCTCCTTGTTGAACCGCTCAATGTAAGCCCGAAGAGGCTCATCTCTTCCTTGTACGACAGCTCCGAGGGACGCCTCGGTCTTTGGATGGCGTCGTGACGCAGTAAAGTGACGGGAGAAAATCCTCCCCAGCTGCCTCCAGGATGTAATGGATTCTTCTAGCAGCTGCTTGTACCATGTCATTTCTCCCTTCCGGAGCGTGGTCGGGAACAGGCGGCATTTGATGGCTCCTCGTACCCCTCTGTAGTCCAAGAGAGCATCTATGTTTTTTATGTGTTCGTCTGGGTCAGTGGTTCCATCGTAAGTCCCCAGAGACAGAGGCTTCTCTAGTCCTTTAAGGAGACGGGTGGCCAGGATTCTGCAGGACAACGGGCCGCGAGGCTCGTCGTCGCTATCTGAACTTGGAGTTGATGGTGACCGTTGTCGGCATTCGCGGCGGCGGTCTCGGCGAGGTGACGGTGAACGTAGACGGTCACGAGGTCTGACTGGCGGAGAGTGCCTAGCCTGCCTCATTTTCTTGTGTCTTGGTGATGATCAATCTCGCGGGAAGATCTGGTCGCGCTTGCGAATGCGTTGTGATTTAGGCCCACGCCTCGTCATACAGTCTTCCCCGCGCCTAGGTGGCGGGCTTCTTGATTTCCGGTGTTTACTCTTCGGAGGAGAGGATCTCGGAAGAGATGCTCCCTCGAGAGCTCCTATCCTCTCTCCTTACTGCAAGATAAGGAGGTTTGTGCGGTTGACAGCTTCCAGAAGAGCTGCAATGGCCAGGTCGGCGCTGGGAGGGCCAGGAATTGGTCGCTCACCCGACGTTAGCTGTTTTCCTCCTTGCTCGGTGGGAGGAGGAGTTGGAGACGCACTGGCCCCGTCTCGAAGGAAACGGGGATCAGAAAGTAACAAAGAACTGCCGTCAACGTCCATCTTGTTGACAGGAATGAGAACCGTAGCGTCAGCACCTTTTGCGGAGTTCTGAGCGGCCATATGTGGGCGGATCAAAGAAAGTATGTTTTGATCTTTTAGTTTCCGAGGAGGAAAGAAAGAAGGGGAGAACAAGGAGTTCCCACAGACGGCGCCACTGATCCAGAGTATTCGAACAGGTCCACGTGAGCTGGTCGTCAGATGGCAAGGTGCTCGGACGGATGCTGGTCGTCAGGCGTGCAAGGTGTTCGGCTTGTGAATGAGGAGAGGAGGGGATGTACCTGCAAGGCACTCCGACGCTCAAGTAAGAAAGGGTAAGAGAAAAGGGGCAAGTACAAAGCGTATTCTTAGGGTGAAAAAAAATGATACCTGACCCTCTCAAGCGAGAGGGTTTATATAGATCCCCCAGCGCGTGGCCAACGGTCCTATTTTCGGGGCGAAATAATCGTTTCCCCAAAGAATAGGTAACTGCCCAAACTAGCCGTTATGTTGGGCAGGGTGCCAGAAACTAGCCGTTATGTCAGGCAAAGATGCAGTTCCGGGCACCTGTCCTTTGTTGTTCGGGTAGCGAGGAAGTCGTGCGTGGCGGGCGTGAGAGCCGGGGAGGAACGTTGCGTTCCTTTCCCGGTTGGAGGGGCAGACATGTCATTTTTGCCCCTCTGTGGATTGGGCTTAGGCAATTTGGGCCGCTCTGGAGCAGAGGCGGATTGGGTCACTTCTAGCCATTGGTCCAGTCCAGAACAAATATCATTGTACTTTTTAATTTCTGTATAAAAATTTTAAACGACAATCATTCTAAACTGAGAAAATAATTAAATAAGAGCTAAATTTAAAGAAGGAAGTTTGTCAGTGTAATAATTGTCTTCTCTAAGATTGTGTGAAATTAGAATTTTAGAGGGACTTGCAATAACTATGCAATTCCTCTATTTATTTTAGATTTTTCAAGGGATAAGATTGTGAGACTTGCAAGCTAAGGTAGCTATTAAGAGAGTTAGGTTATATCCAAAGATTCTGCCAACGATTTTTATAAGTATGTTCTACGGCTAGGATGATTCTCACATGTATATAAACAAAGCATTTTGTTGACCAAAAGGAGATGCAAAACACCTAACCCAACTACCAATAACATTTTTGAAGATTCCTGCACTACCAAAGATATCAGGGCTATCTAAAGCTCCACCATTTGTGTTACAATTCAACCAATTCGAGAAGGGGGTTACCATACGACTTCTGTGAGATATTGGATTGAACTCTAGTATAGTCGAAGGGTAGTTTTTGGTTCGACAGAAATTAAGCATGAGGTCGAAGTCAGTTCGCATGCTGTTGTCGGAATAATGCGTGTTGTAGTCGAAGTTTGTTCTAACATGTATTAGTCAATATTGCTAGGTTTGTTAGCATGTTAAATTGTGCCTCGTGTTAAGGATTCAATTGTTTAAGTTAGCTTGTACCCTAAGTTAACTTGTAATGGGTAATTTGTTAAAGGCCCATTAGTTTAGTGTGCTAGGTTTTATTATAAATAGCATACTAGTCTCTCATCTTGAAGTGTGACAAAACCTAATAAGGGTGAGAGAGGTTAGTTTGTTATTCTTGTATACTTGTAATCCTTGTTTTAAGGAGAAAGGAAAGAATAGCAGTTTATAACCAATCCTTGTTGTTTTTCTCTTATTTTTTTCCTTTAACCCTAACCCTTGTGTGTTTCTTGATCATAAAGAAACCGTTTATATTTTGTTCCAAGGCATCCTTATTCACAACAAATTGGTGCGGTGAGCATGGAGAAGATGCCTTCAACAAAGTATGAGATTGAAAAGTTCACCAGTGTGAACAATTTCGGTCTGTGGCACTTGAAGATGAAAGCCCTACTGGTTCAGCAGGGTTGTTTGGAAGCGTTAAAGGGACAGGAAGCCATGGACGTTGTGTTAACGGAAAGAGAAAAGAAGGCCATGATCGAGAAAGTCCACAGTGCAATATTGTTGAGCCTTGGTGATAAGGTTCTTCGACAGGTATCAAAGGAGACTACGACGTCAGGATTATGGTTGAAACTCGAAAGTTTGTATATAACCAAATCTCTGGTGAATCGACTCAACCTAAAGCAAGCCTTGTATTCGTTCAAGATGATTGAAGACAAAGCTTTGGCTGAGCAGTTGGATATGTTCAACAAGCTGATTCTTGATCTTGAAAATATTGATGTGAAGATCGATGACGAAGATCAAGCACTGTTGTTGTTGTGTGTTTTGCCCAGAACACATGCTCACTTCAAAGAAACTCTCTTGTATGGAAGGGAGTCCCTGAGCTTTGAAGAAGTTCAATCAGCCTTGTATTCTAAGGACCTGAACGAACGAAAGGAGCATAAACCTTCGACGGTTGGCGAAGGTTTGGCCGTTAAGGGAAAGTTCTTTCGAAAGGATGGAAAGTCCAACAAGAAGAAAGGTAAAAGTAAGCAGAAGTCTTATAGTGGCAAAGCATCTGGTTTTCGATGCTACCATTGTAAGAAGGAGGGTCACACAAGAAAGGTGGGCCCTGAACGCCTGCAAGATCATGGAGGTAAGGATAATGGCAACGCAACCATTGTTCAAGATGACTTCGACTCATCTGATGTCCTTGTAGTTTTAAGTGGCGACTCAAGAAAAGAGTGGATTATGGATTCAGGTTGCACTTGGCACATGACTCCAAACAGAGAATTGTTCGAAGAGCTATGTGATCAAGATGGTGGATCGGTGCTGCTGGGAAACAACAAATCATGCAAAATTGCAGGTATTGAATCTGTGAGATTCAAGCTCCATGATGAGTCAATAAGGTTATTGATTGAAGTCAGGTATGTACCTGATTTGAAGAGAAATTTAATTTCTCTTGGTGAATTCGACAGAAAGGGATATGTTTTCCAAGGAGAGAAAAGTATCCTAAGAGTCATGAAGGGGTCGAAGGAAGTCTTGAGAGGCGTGAAGAAACAAGGCTTGTATACCCTTGAGGCTGAGGTTGTAAGTGGTTCAACAAATGTTGCATCCCGAAACCTGTGTCGAAGACAGAATTATGGCACATGAGATTTGGCCATGTCAACGAAAGAGGCCTGGTCGAATTGGGGAAGCAGAACCTACTAGGTGGTGACAAAGTCGAAAAGTTGGAGTTTTGTGAATCTTGTGTATTTGGTAAATCCTGTAGGGCAAAGTTTAACAAAGGCAAGCAAAGAACACATGGATCCCTGGATTACATTCATGCTGGTCTTTGGGGGCCTGCAAGGAATCCTTCACACTCAGGTGCAAGGTATTTTCTATCCATCATTGATGACTATTCCAGAAAGTTATGGGTATTCATTCAAAAGTCGAAGGATGAAACTTTTAAGAATTTCAAAAGTTGGAAGGTTTTGGTTGAAACTCAAACTGGCAGAAAGGTTAAGAGGTTGAGAACCGACAATGGCCTTGAGTTCTGCAACAAAGCATTTGACAGTTACTGTGTTGAGTCTGGGATTGCAAGGCATAAGACTGTAGCAGGTACTCCTCAACAAAACGGCTTAGCTGAGAGATTTAATCGAACAATCCTTGAAAGGGTTAGATGCATGTTGGTTAGTGCTGGATTGAAGAAGGTGTTTTGGGCAGAGGTTATTTCAACAACAGCTTATCTGATAAATAGATGTCCCTCGACTGCTTTGGGAATGAAGACACCTGAAGAAGTTTGGTCGAGAAATCCACCTAGTCTCGACAGACTGAGAGTATTTGGCTGTATGGCCTATGCTCACATTAGGCAAGATAAGGTCAAACCTAGAGCTCTGAAGTCCATGTTCATGGGATACCCTGAAGGAGTCAAAGCTTATACGCTATGGTGCCTAGAGCCAGGTCACAGGAGGTGTATCACTAGTCGAGATGTAGTTTTCAATGAAGTTGAGATGGCTTTCAAGAAAACTGATGATGCTGACGAAGAGCTAGAACAGGAAGAGATTCCTGTTGAGGTGGAGCATGTTGATGCTGAATTGCGTACCCCAGATAAAGTCGAAGAAGAAGTAGAAGATGTTGTCGAAGAAGAGGAGACTAATAATGACTATCTGCTAGCAAGAGACAGGTCGAGATGAGTCATCAACCTACCTCAGAGACTTGGGTATGCAGATCTTATAGCTTATGCCTTAATCTCTACAAGTGAGGTTCTTGACGAAGAACCTAGAGACTATAAGGAAGTTATGGGGAGTCGAAAGAAGACTGAATGGTTGAAGGCCATGGATGATAAGATGAAATCTCTTCATGATAATAACACATGGGAACTGATCAGGAAACCTGTTGGAGCCAGGTTAGTCAGCTGTAAATGGATTTTCAAAGTTAAGGAAAGAATCGAAGGAGTGGCATCGAAGAGATACAAGGCAAGGTTGGTTGCTAGGGGGTTCACTCAGAAAAAAGGTGTCGACTTCAATGATGTGTTCTCGCCTGTTGTGAAGCACAGGTCCATTCGAATGTTGCTTGCCACGGTGGCTCAGTTCGATCTTGAACTGGAACAGATGGATGTGAAGACTGCATTCTTATATGGTGATCTAGATGAAATAATCCTGATGAGGCAACCTTAAGGGTATGTCAAAAAGGGGAAGGAAGATTATGTGTGCAAGCTGAAGAGATCTTTATATGGACTGAAACAATCTCCTCGACAGTGGAATAGGAGATTCGACAAGTTCATGACATGCATAAGTTTCATTAGAAGTCAGTTCGACCACTGTGTTTACTTCAGATTCCGACCTGGTAATTCATTTTTTATTTTGTTGCTTTATGTGGATGATATTCTAATAGCAAGCAACAATGTCGAAGAGGTAATGAGGGTGAAGGTTGAACTCAATAAGGAGTTCGAAATGAAGGATCTGAGAGCTATGTCCAGGATTCTTAGGATTGACATCTGAAGAGATAGAAAGCAGTCGAAATTATGCTTATCTCAAGAGGCATACCTACGGAAGATTCTCAAAAAGTATGGTATGTCGAATTCAAAGCCTGTTGTGACTCTGACAAACCCTCAACTCAAGCTGAGTATTGTAGCGGGGAAATTTGTGAGTGTAAGCTATTAATTAACTTAACTCATAAAGCAAGAGTCGCCACCGCACTTTTATTTTATCCAAAAAAAAAGGAAAGGAAAAAGAGCGAACAAAACCTAAAGAGTTCTAAAAAAACAAGAACAAACAGAGAATGGGTAAGGGGGTTGGTTACGCAATGGGGAGGTGTTAGCACCCAAAATGTCTATAGTACTCTATAGGAACCCTTTGAAATATCTATCGCTTTTTGGTCTGAAAATGGTTTGCTTGAAAAAAGAGATTGGGGAGATGAGAAGAGAAATTTTTTTTAAGATTTTTGTGTTTGGAGAGACTTATCGCCTCATGCCTATGTACCCACGAAGTGCAATGTAGGATCAAAACCTCGTAGTTCCTGGTACAAAAAACAAAATTTTGTGTGTTTTGGTTGATTTTAAGTGTAAAGACGAGTCGTCATTTCCAAGCGAATAATTCCGCTTAAAGAAATGAATCATGTCTAAACTTATGAAAAAAAATTAAAGGAAAAAGTGCATAAAGCACAAAAAGAGATTGATGAGTTTGGTGTTTTTTAAAGTCTTTTTGAAATGATCAAAATATGATTAACATGGATTTACATTTATTAAAGAAAAAGAAAGTTTAAAAATCGCTTGACCGAAGTCAAGGTTTTATTATGAAAAAACAAGAAAGTTTTGAAAAAGAGAGGAAGTTTTGAAAATTGAAGAAGGGGTGGAGAAGAAGTGACTATCCTAGTGCATAAAATAAAAGCTAAGGATAAGAATGATCTAACCACAAATGTAGCTATCTTCACCATAAACCAAGTAAAAGCACAAGGCTTCAAAGTCTTCGAACCATAATTCCAAAGCAAAGGGAAAAGATCATAGTTCTAAGTCCAAGGATCTAAGAATAGCATTGAAGTCCAAGGTCTAGGTGCAAAATTCCATGTCCATTGCAAAGGATAGTAACCATAGTCCAAGATTATAAGCACAAGTTTTTTAGAGGTTTTGGCCTTTATTAATATTTTTTGTCCAAGTGGACAAAGAGAAAAAGGAATAAGCATAAACATGTGTCCAACGGACAAAGGAAAAATTGTGGAAGCATAAACATGTGTCCAACGGACAAAGGAAAAATATGCGGAAGCATAAATATGTGTCCAACGGACAAAGGAAAAATTGCATAAAAGTAAAAGAGAGATAGGGAGCGAGAAAGAATTGTAAAGAAGTTAGAAGTTAGTGATTAGTAGCACAAGGCTCTAGTGCCATAAGCCTTCACCGAGTGTTTCGTTTCGTGTTTTGAACTATAGTGATTAAACAATGCACTTTGGCCAAGATTGATGAACTTGACAGAAGATTGGTAGAACCAAAGCCTCTACAACGCCAAGTTTCAAAGGTTATGGACCTAATGCAAAAAATTAATCAACATTGGGTTGACGCGACCAATCAAGGTCCGACCACGAAAGTTCAAATTCCGAATTGGATAAAGAGGGACAAATGTTGCGCTATGTTAAGCAATCGCCGAGTAATTTACGGAGTAATTACCCTACAATGAGGCCGGTCAATAGATCTTTGTGCTAATGCATGCTAGATGAACGATGTGTAAATCGTCATCCGAAAGCAATACCGCATGAAAATAAAATAGGTAACGATCTAGTCTTGATCAAGAATTAAACAAAGAAATTCTAAGATCCATAAGACTTTCATCGATCAAAATAAAAAAAAGGAAATAGAAAGAGGTCAAGATGAAAAGAAACATCAACAATTTGAATCTTAAATCGATTAAATCATCATCAATATCAATCACCTCTCTTGGTGGATAAAATCCATTGATATTGATGAGATCTTATCAAGATTTAAGATCCAAAACAACCAACAATCAATTAAAATGAAAATACAAGGAAATAAAATCAAAAATATTTGTAATGATTTTTTTTAAGAAAATTTTAAAAAGAAATCAAAAAGAGAGGGAGGTTTATTAGAAAGATGGTGGTGGTGATAGAAATTTAACAGGCTCTAGGCCCAAGTTCTAATTGAAAACATAAAAAAAAACAAAAAAAAAAGTAAATACAATTAAAAGAAAAAAAAAGAAAAAAAAAAGGAAAGAATCAGAAAATAATATTCATCATCTTCTTCCATGCAAAGTGTGCCGCTACTGTTCACATCTCTCTCTCAAATTTTTTCGCCGTCGTCAACAAAAATCGTCGCGTTTTGGATCCATCACCAATCTAAAGAGAAATCGCTTCAACCGTTCAATCGAAATCAAACACAGAAACACGATTAAGGCCACGATCCAGTACCTTCAAGATGATGAATGATGAACTTGGAATCTTAATCTCAGGTGAAGTCTTTTTTTCCTTTTTTTCGCACAGCTTCTGAAACGATCGCGGCAAATTATTGAGGTTGTTGAATGAGAGTGAGAGTTGCGATGTTGCTGAGTTATTGATGAAAATTATGATTCTCGGAGGATTTGGTTTTGTACGAATGTGAAAATTTGCTGAAGAATCGTTGTTATTGCAGGTTGTGTGAATTGAAGAACAAAAGTGATTAAAGGTTGAAAAAAATTTGTGAAGCTTGAAGTAAGAATTTGGTGAATTTTTCTGCAGAGGTTTGAATTGGAGTTGAGGAACGAATTTGATGAATTGAAGCTTGGTGAATTTTTCTACAGAGTGATTGTGGTTGTCCAAGCTTCCGAAATATGAAGGGAGGAGTCTCTTATTTATAGCAAAATCAAGTGAATTTCCTCGTGAATTTTCCGTTGCCGTTTTCTGGAATTTTTCTGCGTTTTACAACTCGATTCAAATTGCTGTGTTTTGATCTCTACCGTGTGGTGCGTGAGTTCTTTATTGCAGTTTCGTTTTGCCTTAGATGCAGCAACAATTATTTGCGTTTTGAAATGTCATTTTGCAAGCATTTTGTGACGTTGTGGAGGTCACGTGGGGACGGCTTGAGTTATGGTACGCTTACGTTTCGCACAGCTGGATTATAGCTAGTAACTTGGACGTGTCTGCCTTGCGTATCATGAAGCTAGAAATATTTTCATTTGTCTTTGAAAAATAAATGATAAATCCTAGTTAGTAAAATGAAGATAAGGGCCTTTATTTTCCTCAATTTCAAACTGCATTCGGTCCATGTAATTAAGTCTTCACCTGCTCATAACAAGTGGAATTCAACTTGTACAATTTTTTTTTAAAAATCATAGCCTTAGTTTCTTTATCCAAACTTGCCAACAAGTCAATCAACTCATCATCCACTGAAGCAATACTAATCTTCTGAGTATGTACAAAAGAATTCAATTGAAAAAGATCTTTATCAGGCAACTTAGAATCCAAACGACACTTAACAAGAGGAACCGTTTCGGTTGGAGTTTATGGCTTCTAGAAATGGCTTCAATTGTTTTGCTTTGGCTTGGAAAGTATGTATGGCACGGTTTGGTATTTGTATTATGAATTTTTTGTTGCAATTTTGGCACAAAGTTGGTGTCATAATAGCATGAGATTGGATGGAATTTAAAAGGTGGATAAACATGGATAATGGTTTTAAGGATGAAAATGGGTTAATTAAAAATATGGAAGTGAATTAGATTGGATAAAAAATGTGAATGATTGTCAAATGGATTGGATATGAAAAATGGAAATATTTATGGATATCTAAATGGATATAGGTTTAGATATGGGTAGTTGGAAAAGATATGGACTTTTAGGACAATGAAAAATGATTAAGGTATGGTTATGAATTGGATAAAAAATGGTTTATGGAAACGAGAATGAAGTAATAAATGGATATGAAATCTCGATTTTAGTCCAAAGCCAACTTGAAATTTTCCACAAAGCATCTGATTGAAATGCACACAACCACTACTGAATAATTTGCAACTGAAGCCAAGACTGTCAACCTTAATTTTCTGAATTTCTGGTTAAAAAGTTCTGAATCACTTTGAATTTGTCTGAATCAGTTATCTGGGAAAATAAATCCACAGATGGACACAGTTGAACATTGAACTCTGATCATGATGACCTGACTTTCTGAACCCAAACTTCACATAAACCACTGCTTGATAAACTGAAGAGTCTCAACACATGATATCTTGATTTTGAAAAACCACTACTTGAGAAATAGCCCACTGAAATAGATAACTTGCACTTGAAGCAATCTCTTGATAGTTTGACCAAGATTAGGTCACACATCCATCTGAACTGGATCAAGAATGAACCACGACATTTGACTTGAAGTTAGGCCCTTCCTTTGACAACCTGCAAAACCACACACAGAGAGAAACTGCAGCAAATTTTTTGGTATTTTGGTTAGAGATTAGTAAACAGAAACAAACATAAAGCAAGTAAGAAAAACACAGGGATACTGGTGATCTTGTTTGTGATATGAGATGCAAATGACATGTGGGATCTTAGGGGTAAAAATTAGGGTATTACAGCTGCCCCTATTTAAGTTTCTTCTATCCAGAGATACGAAGATTGACATCTTTGTCTCGACGAGATAGAAGAGACTTAAAATAACAATAAACCCAATTTTTGGCCCTAAGAGACCACAAAATGATATGATTATGCAAATGATATGCAGACACAAGACCACTGTGGGGGAGAAAATGCCACAAGAGACAAACAAGAACCGGAGAGCAACAGAAAAGAAAACAGACTCCACAGGGGAAAACCAAAAGAGGGAAAATACATCCCAACAGGAGAGGAAACAATGCGCTGGGGAAGAATAAAGAGTAAGATTCCAACTGAGGGAAAATTACCGACACCAGAAATAAAAGAGGGAAAACTCGTCCCAAAGGGAAGTAAAAAACCTCAGCTGGGGAAAAGATCATCCACTACCAGGCATCCTGTAATAGCATGATCATAGAGAAAGATTACCAACTACCAACAAAGTGGTAGTTACAACAAGGCAATCAACCAAAAGGATATGAGAAATATTACCTACTACCAACAAAGGGCAGGACGACAAAGGTAATAATCTTAAAAGATACGAGAAATATCACCTACTACCAACAAAGGGCAGAACGACAAAGGTGATAAACTCGAACAAGGAGAGATTACTGTTAGAAGAAGAATAGTGTGGGTTTTTTTTATCGTATCCACATGGACTGTTTGATATTTGATGCTTGCCTTTCAATAGTTGCGATATTCTAAGTTAACGGTTTCAAAAGTTTCAATTGTTGTTATCATTTACTTGTAGCAAAGATTAAATTGTGACAAAGATTTTTGTAAAAGGTTTTATAAAAGCATGTTAAGGTTAGGTTTCGCTAATCCTTTCCATGTATAAACGATTAATCCAGCACATGAACTCGGTTTCCGACCAATATAACCGCGTATCCTCCCGACTACGTTTATGTCTAAAGCGAAATCGTGAGTACCGCTGTTTAAACCGTTAGATGATGTCTCACGCTAACAATCTAAACAACGATCATTAAGATCAATACATTGCGAATAGAAAATCCCAAATCTATGTCTAGAGTTTGGTTTTTAAGAGATGAAATTGTTAGGTCAAGATTTGTGGAATCTATGTCTAGAGTAAAACAAATCAAACTTAAAGCATTAAGAGAAAACAACTTCATCTATATTGATCAAAGACTTTGTTCATATACAATAGATCAAAAGCAATACATAAAAACAGAATCAACTACTTCTAACCTCAACATAGAGGGTTTAGCTACCACTTCTCATGGTAGATTGGATAACAAGTAAAGAGAGGAGATGAGTAAACATCCACTTTGAATAATCAAGAATGGATGCAAAATCAGCTTCTCCAAGTGAAAATACAAGCTCCAATGGTAAAAAGACTGAAAACTATGATTTTAGATCAAAATGAACAAAAGATCCTCTTTACAAAAAGTGAAATTCTATTTATACATAGCAGAATTCTGCATGATTCGCACTGCGAGCAATCCATTCGCACTGCGAATGAGGAAAAATGGCACTTTAAGTGCCTCTGAGACTTAAACCGCCCCAAGCAGAAATCGTGGGTTCGCACTGCGAACCATTCATTCGCACTGTGAATCATTCGCTAGCTTCATTCGCACTGCGAATAAACTAGCGAGCCAGAATTCTCAAAACTGGAACTTACTGCCTCTCTTCGCCAGCACCTTCGCACTGCGAACCAGCCAGCGAACATTCGCTGGACCCTCGCTAGGAGTTCGCCGTGCGAACACAAGGTAATTGAAAACATTGAACTCACTGCCTCCATTCGCTGGTTCCTCGCTGGTCCCACGCAGTGCGAACATTCGCTGGGACTTCGCCAGATTGTTCGCACTGCGAACACCCTGTTACAGCTAGAAAACTCAGTGGAACTTGCATTGGTTCCATGTGTTCACCATTTTGCTCCTTTCATGCCTATACCTGCACATTAACACACAAATTACAAGCTCCACACAAATATTCCAATGTAAGCTTAACAACTCCATTTACCGCTTAAATTCACACTTGACCGCAAGAAAGAAATGAAAAATGCCAAATATTCCATACAAATATATAACATGTTTGACATCTAACAAACTCACCCCAACTAACTCTTTGTTTGTCCTCAAGCAAAGTATGCCTCTCACGAGGATTTGCTCGAGCACTCAATTCAACCAAGACGCGAAAAACGGCTCAACTAAACAACGATCACAACAATGCACAATTACACAATTCAAGAATTTGATATGAAGAAGAACTTGCGACTTAAACAATTTCAAACAATGTTTCAAGAAACAACTAACTCATCCTGCATATGTCATTCTACACTCCTCTTCGAAAAAGGATTGAAGGCAAACGTGCATACAAACACGGGGCAATTACACTCAAATGACAAATGATGCAATACTAAGCAATTCATACCATATCTCAATGATCATAACAGAAATCATGGAAGTAAAAGATCACTAAGGACTTCAAGGTTATAGTTTGGTCGGGTGAACAAAAAAGGGACATTTCTAATGGCCATTGAAACGAAATTGCCGAAGCAAAAGAACATTCACTATATACATATTCACACAACACACTTTATTTCACCAATTTTTCATTCCACCTTCACAAACTACCGTGCACACTTATTGATTCTATTATATTTTTTTTTTCAAGCAAGCATTTTCTCTTTTGTACAACATATTCATACTCTTTTCTTTACATGCTTGCTTGAAAATTTTTCAAAATTTGGAGTAATGCACCCATCTTCTTTTTATTCTCCCCAACTCATTTTCAACTCAACCTAAAGTGAATGTTCCTTGCTTTTTAAGGCAAGGAAGTCAAAGTATGTGGTTTTCAAGGGTTAAAGAAGAAAATGTTAGAAACTCACCAAATTCAATGATGAACCAAACTTGCAAATTATGTACATAAAACAAGTTCATCATTCAATTGAGTTCTAAACTATTTAGGCTCAAAGGGGCTACCAAATGCTCACTACTCACGGGTGAATTAATATATGGACATAGTTGTGCTCAAATTCAAACAAGTGCCTTGATCACTTCTCATACTTCCACAAAATCACATGGTCACAAGATAAGGCATTAATTAAAAGTAAAGACAACATTCATCACAATCCTTAGCATATAGTAACCTTGGAGGCTTCTCACTTTAATGGTTTTGATCCTAAAATGACACATGCATTCAAAGGAAGTTGTAACATGAAACAACATTCTCAATCTCACCAAGACACAAAGTTCAAAAACATAAAAAATTCTCGAACTAGGTAACAATATACCTTGTTGCAACACAATGCTTACGGTACTATCATAGCCCTCACATCTTGGAGGAATCTACCTTTAAAATCAAGAGTCTCCAAGCTACTTCCCCCAAATTCATCCTAAAAGAAGGAACATCAAAATAACACATATGCACAGTGTAAGAGTTAAACATTCGTCAACTGAAGAATTCAACTCTTACTAACACTTAACAACAAAAAACATACTGAAGTGTTGAGCATTCGTAAACTGAAGAACTCAACACTTAATATGAAAATTAAAAACCAATAATTTATTAGTAAAGCGAAACAAAAAATTTTACTGCAAACCATACTCATTACTAATAATAATCCAAAAGTGCCTGGTGTATAAAACACCTACATAATCCAAAAAGTACCATACTAGTAAGAGTACATCAATATTAGACTAGTAAAAGCTGAAAAAATAAAATACAAGAAACTTCACTTTGATGACCAAAGGAAGTGTACAACTCTAAGATCCAAAAATCAGTCCTTCTCGGACTCCGTCTCGACTATATCAGTACCCGGATCATCCTCAGGCTCAGTCCCGATTACATCCGTCCTCTGCCCCTCATCATCATCATCAGACATCATAATATCATCACCATCTCCCCTCTCCTCAGCATCATGCTCAGCAGCATCCTCTCCCCAACTGAAAACAGGCCTGGCCTCAGGCCATGCAGCATGCGCGAGGAACTGCTCCCTCGACATCATAGTGTGGTGCGTAGAAGGGTCGCGGATCTGCAATTGGAGAACCTGCAAAGAATCATGAATATCAGTCATGGCACGCTGCTGAGAAGCCATCCAATCCCAATTATATTGGCAGATCTCCTGCTGATATGGATAGAAGCCGTGAGATCCAGAAGCAGCACCCTCGCTTGTACCGGTCTCAGCACCAGTACTAGCCCCAGAAGATTCAGCCCGAGCACCCTTCGGTTTGCAGAATTTGTCAACATATTGATCATCAATAGTCGAGGCACAGTAACTTGACGGCACGAAGGCAAAGTCACTCCCGCATCAGCACATAAGGTCATAATCAAACAAGGGAAAGCAAGAGGGGCATTCTTCCTCGAAGCAGTCCCACCAAAACCACTCTCAACTATGGCCCTTATTTCATCAGCAATGATCCTTGCGACGTCAATTTCCACGTTAGTAAGGATACTGTGGACAAGGCGAGCCAAACGAATCAGAGCTGTGGAGGAGTGTGACTTTGGCGTAATGTTGGTCACAACCAAAAGTAAAACAAGTTGAGCCAAAGGCACCATATCCTCACGGTGATATCGAACAGCCACCCCTGAATGATTAAACTTTACATTTTTACCTGGCCGTACGAGATCACGAGTCATTGCGGCAATATCAGGATAATTACACAGCGTCTCATGATACCTATCCTCTTCGCTAGCCCGCAGTGGAAGGGGATCTCCAAGAGCTCTGTTAATAGTTCTTCTGTCGAACCTTACCGTTTTCCCGTCAACAAAAGTAGTCCAAGTAAATAGATCGCCCTCATCAGGAAGGGCGTTGGCGTAAAACTGACGAACCATTTCAACGTCGTAAGAATCAACAGGGCTAATCAGCGTATCCCACTTTTTCGCAGTTAACAGGGCAGCAATGGCACGATAACTTCCCTGCTCATTCAGAACAAACCTCATTTCCGCAAGGATGGTTCTTCCTTCTAACACTTCATACCTCTGAGCTTGTCTAATACCTCGGAACCGGGTCTCATCAAAATGGACCGGCGCTTGTCTTGATGTGGATGTCTTTCTTTTCCTTATCAAGGTTTTAGGACCCATCTGCACCAATAACAAACAAGTCCACACAAAAACACCAAGACAGATCATTAGAATTAAAGACACACAAGCAACAGAATGCATTATCAGAAAATCAAAAATCTGGGCTGCTCGCTAGATCATTCGCACTGCGAAGCCTGGCGAACGCTCGCCCCAGGTTCGCAGTGCGAACAAGCCAGTGAATGCACGAAAATGTTGAAAAATTTATGCAGCCCCCAGATTTCACACATAACAACATTCTACAGGTATTCTCAACTTAAAATCTAGCAAAAATTTAGACATGCATTGAATAACCAAAACAAGAATTCAAACCCCAAACTTCCTACACATTTTCCATGTAAATATCCAAACAACATCAAAATAACAGAAAAAACATAGAAACTAAATTCAAACCTTGTTTAGAGTTGGCAATTGAGGAAAAAAAACTTGAGAGAATGGCAGAAACTTGCACGTGAGAGGGGAGAGGATAATGTCTTTCTCTCTTTTTAGTTAATGGTTGAAAGTGAGAGTGAAAGACTAGGGTTTGGTCCCCCCCCCCAAGTCAATCAGACTTTCAACATGGGTCTTGGGCCTACGTACAGGCCCACCCATCATAAAACCCTCCAATTTTAATGATGTGGCAGCAATACAACCCAGGCAGGTACGCTGACGTTCACAGTGCGAATAGACAGCGAATACTCGCCCCAGCTTCGCAGTGCGAATGGATGGCGAATGCTCGCCTCAGATTCGCAGTGCGAATGAGCCAGCGAACAAGACATTTTTTTCAAAATTACAGGTCTGTCTTGCTGCCACACTTCCAAATGTCCAAAATGTGAAAATGACTTTAAAACAGCAAATTAAAGCAAAAATACTTACAATGTTGGGGTGCCTCCCAACAAGCGCTTGTTTAACGTCGGCTAAGCTCGACGGTCCATCGCGACCTCACGGATCGCGGAAAGGCACAACTGCGGGATTCCGCTTGAAACCTCCTCCAAGATACACTTTCAGCCTCTGGCCATTAACTGTCCAATTTTCCTTTGACGTTGTGTCCTCAATTACGATTGCTCCATAGGGTTTGATTTCCACAATCCGAAACGGACCGGACCATTTGGATCTTAATTTTTTGGGAAACAATTTTAATCGAGAATTGAACAATAAGACCAGCTGTTCGACCTCAAACTGTTTGATGACAATTTTTCTGTCATGGTAAGACTTTACACGTTCCTTATACAGTTTATTGGAATCGTACGCCTGAAGGCGCACTTCATCCAACTCGTGTAATTGCACTTTTCTCTTTTCGCCGCTTAGAGTTGGATCAAAATTCAAAAATTTTAAGGCCCAAAATGCCTTGTGCTCCAACTCTACCGGCAAGTGATAATTCTTACCATAAACCATTTTAAACGGTGTGAGACCGATCGGAGCCTTAAAAGCGGTCCGATACGCCCACAATGCATCATCCAGTTTGTTCGCCCAATCCTTTCTTGAGGCTGAAACAGTTTTCTCTAAGATACGCTTAATCTCACGATTGGATACCTCTGCTTAACCGTTAGCTTGAGGATGATATGGTGTAGCAACTTTGTGCTTCACACCATATTGCTCAAGAGCTTTGTCAAGCTGAGTGTTACAGAAGTGAGATCCTCCATCACTTATTAACACTCGAGGTGTACCAAAACGCGCAAAAATATTGCTTTTCAAAAACTTCACCACCGTTTTTCCGTCGGCTTTAGCACATGCTATCGCCTCAACCCACTTGGAAACGTAATCCACAGCGACCAAAATATATTCATTAGAAAAAGAAGATGGGAATGGACCGACAAAGTCGATCCCCCAACAGTCAAAAACTTCGATTTCTAACATATTTTGTAATGGCATTTCTTGCCGCTGTGAAATACCGCCGCTTCTCTGGCACTTGTCACAACTAAGGGCATACGCATGCGCATCTTTGAATAAGGACGGCCAATAAAAGCCCGACTGAAGGACTTTAGTGGCCGTTCTTAACCCATTGAAGTGACCTCCATAAGGAGAGTTATGACAATGCCACAGAATATCTGTGGCTTCCTCAACTGACACACACCTTCTGAGGAGGTTGTCGACACCAAGTTTAAATAAATGGGGTTCATCCCATACAAATGACTTGGCATCAGACAAAAATTTCCGTTTTTGGTGGTGCGTTAGACCGTCCGGTATCAATCCGGTGGCTTTGTGGTTAGCCATGTCGGCGAACCACAGTCTAACCTGCATTCTAAAAAGTTTTTCATCTGGGAACTCCTCTTTTACCTCAATTTCATTCTTGGTCACGTCAATGTTGACCAGGCGGGATAAGTGATCCGTCACCAAATTCTCGGAACCCCTCTTGTCACGAATTTCAAGATAAAATTCTTGTAACAAAAGGATCCACCGAATCAGCCTCTGTTTTGAATCAGGCTTGGTGAGCAGATACCTTATAGCCGAATGGTCCGTGTAAACGATGACACGTGAACCAATCAAATATGCACGAAATTTCTCCAACGCATACACTATGGCGAGCAACTCTTTTTCAGTTGTGGCATAGTTAATCTGAGCCTCATTTAAAACTTTGCTCGCATAATGTATAGCGTGGAAAACTTTCATTTTTCTCTGACCCAAAACAGCCCCAACCGCATAATCGCTTGCATCACACATTAATTCAAAATCTATTTTCCAGTTTGGTGCAACGATTATTGGTGAGGTGGTTAAACTTTGTTTCAAACAATTAAATGTGAAAAGACAAGACTCGTCAAAGTCAAAAACCTTACCTTGGACAAGCAAGTTGCTCAACGGCTTTGCGACTTTGGCGAAGTCCTTGATAAATCTCCGGTAGAACCCGGCGTGTCCAAGAAAGCTTCTTATACCTTTGACATTCATTGGCGGTGGTAATTTCTCGATAACATCCACTTTGGCTTTATCAACTTCAAGGCCTTTTGCAGAAACCTTGTGACCGAGCACAATTCCCTCGTTCACCATGAAGTTGCATTTTTTCCAATTAAGCACCAAATTAGTTTCCACACACCGTTCCAACACCGTATCCAAATTTTTCAAGCACAAATCAAATGATTGTCCAAAAATGGAGAAATCATCCATAAAGACCTCAATTGTCTTTTCGATCAAATCCGCGAAGATAGCTTGCATACACCGTTGAAAAGTCGCCGGTGCATTACATAATCCAAACGGCATCCTCCTATAAGCGAAGATTCCGAACGGACATGTAAAAGCTGTTTTTTCATGATCATCCAGGTTCACAATGATTTGATTGTAACCCGAATAACCATCCAAAAAATAGTAGTATTGTTGACCGGAAAGCCTTTCGAGCATTTGATCCATAAAAGGTAGAGGAAAATGATATTTTCTCGTAGCTTTGTTCAACCTACGGTAGTCGATGCACATTCTCCACCCGGTTACGGTCTTTGTTGGGATAAGCTCATTTTTCTCGTTTCGGACTACCGTTAATCCGCCTTTTTTCGGTACCACATGCACCGGACTAACCCACGGGCTGTCAGAAATAGGATAAATCATCCCGGCATCCAACATCTTCACCACTTCCTTCCTAACCACTTCTTTCATGATAGGATTTAAGCGGCGTTGAGGTTGAGCAACCGGTTTAAAGTCCTCCTCCATGAATATCTTGTGCATGCAATACGAAGGGCTTATGCCTTTGAGATCGGACAATGTCCATCCCATTGCACCTGATTTTTCTTCAACACTTGAATTAAGCGGCTTTCCTCCACTTCAGATAAAACACTACTTATGATAACCGGTTTATTACCACCATCATCGAGAAAAACATACTTCAAGGTTGGCGGTAACACTTTCAGCTCAAGTTTGGATGGTTCAACATTCACCTCTTTTTTCAGAATTTCCTCTTCATACTTCCACGGTTGCCATTCTTCCAAAGCTTCAAGCTCTAACAAACACTCTTCAAGAGCTTGCTCTTCTTCAACCGAGAATACTTCCAAGGAATCATCCAAAGCTCTTTGTAACGGATCAATGACATGAATTTGCCTTGTAACTTCCAAACTTGCTTCCTCCGCTACATCGATTCGGAAACAATCACCCTTATCCTTCTTATGCTTCATTGTATCATAAAGATTAAAACACACCTCTTCATCTTGGACTCTCACTTTCATGAGACCATCGTCCATGTCAATTGCCATACGGGCAGTTTTCATGAAAGGCCTTCCAAGAATCAAAGTTGCATCATCGTCCTCTTCCATTTCAATGACAACGAAATCAATTGGAAACAAAAATTTTTCCACCTTGACCAACACGTCTTCCGCTACACCGTGAGGACGGGTAGTGGATTTATCGGCGAGTTGCAACGTCATTTGCATGGACCTTAATTCCATGTGGCCTAGCCGTTTCACAATCGACAATGGTATCAAGTTGATGTTAGAACCCAAATCAATCAACCCATTGCCCACATACATGTTTCCTATCGTAACCGGCAATGTAACTCATCCCGGATCACACTCTTTTCGCGGGAGCGTCCGTTGAATGATTGCACTACAGCTTGCATCCACCATAATCGTCTCCTGATCAGTATACCTTTTCTTCTTCGTGAGGATATCTTTCATGAATTTCGCATATTTAGGCATCTGCTCCAAAACCTTGGAAAATGGAATATTTATTTGTAATTGCTTGAAGATATCCATAAACCGAGAATAGTGCCGCGCACTATCTTTCTTTGTAGGAGCATGCGGATATGGTAGATGTTGAATTGGAATATTGTTCATCGGCTCTTTTCCTTTCTTGTTTCTCTTCACTCTTTCTTCACTCTCTATTTTTTTCTCATTCTCATTTTTTTCTTTCTCATTTTTTTCTATCTCATTTTCAACTAACACACCCTCCACATTTTTTTCTACTTCAATCTCTTCCCTATTTTTTTCATTTTCAACTACAACCTCCTCCTCCACTCTCTTTTTACCTATACCCATGTCAATCTCTCTACCACTTCTTGTGAGAATAGCTTTACAATCCTTAGGATTTGGAAGCGTATTTGCCGTAAAGGGCCCTTTTTGTTGGTCGGCCAATTGTTTTGATAATTGCCCGACTTGTGTTTCCAGATTCCTTATGGCGGCATCGGTGTTCTTTTGGTTTGAGATTGCCATTTGCATAAATTGTTTAAGTGTGTCTTCCATCTTTGTATTTCCAACGGGGGCTTGCGGAGGTTGAGTGTAATTCTGATATTGTTGGCGGTTTGATGGTCCGGCTTCTTGCGGTCTCCATTGTTGTTGATAACCTTGGTTAAGCCTTTGTTGGTAACCTTGGTTGGCTTGTTGATACGGAGGTCGGGGTTGGTACCCTTGATTTCCCGCGTAATTTGCTTCCTCCACAACAGGAGGACAATAACCGGTCGGATGGTCACCTCGACATAACTCACACACTTACACTTGCACATTTTTACTTGAAGATTCATGCATCTCCTTGAATTGTTGAGGCAGCTTAGACATTTGCTTCGTTAACAGCTCAACCTGTTGTGATAACAATTTGTTCTGCGCAAGGATAGCATCACTTGTTCCTAATTCCAACACTCCCGGTGTTCGTTGAGCAGGTCCACGATTGTGACTACCTTGATGATCGTTCAAGGCCATCTTATCAATGATAGCTGTGGCTTCCGCTGCAGTTTTGCTTACCAAAGATCCACCGGCGGTGGCATCTAACAAGGTTTTGTGTACGAGTTGCAGCCCATTTCTAAAGATATGAATTTGTGACAATTCATCAAAACCATGGTCTTTGCACTTTTGTAACATTGATTTGAACCTCTCCCAAGCTTCGTTGAGAGATTCGTTAGCTCCTTGTGTGAATACCGCTATGGCGGTCTTTGCTTCCATAAACGGAGCGTGCGGAAAAAATCTTTCCAAAAGTTTTTCTTCCAAAGCATTCCAATCAGTCATTATGGCAGTTGACTGATCAAGGTACCATTCCTTGGCCTTCCCAATGAGGGAATGCGGGAATAGTCTCTTGAACAGAGACTCCTCTTCTGCTTCCGGTGCACCCGTTGCTCCTGCTATTTCATAGAATTTTGTCAAATGGGTGAAAGGATCTTCATGATCCATACCCATAAATGGACTTTGGTATAACAGTTGGAGAATTCCGGTCTTCATCTCAGAATGCCGACCGTTATGTGCATGACGGGCGAACTGTGCATTGTGTCTAGGACTATTTGTACATGGCCTAGAAGCAGGTGGTGGTGGTGGTGGATCTCCCTCCATAACTGGAAGTATTTGTGGAACAGGTGGTGGTGTAGAAGTACTTTCCTCTTGTTCTCGCCTCTGTTTCGCTAGCTGACTCCTTCTTCTAGTTCGGCTATTGATTCTACGAGCGGTTCTCTCAATCTCAGGATCGAAAAGAAGTTGGTCCGCCGGTAGTTTCCCCCGCATAAACTAAGTCTGCACACTAAACAAAACAAATTAACAAGCTCAAGATAAAGTGGTAACAGCTTATAATAACTCAACTATCGCAATGCTTGCAATATCACTTAACAGTCCCCTGCAACGGCGCCAGTTTGTTAGAAGAAGAATAGTGTGGGTTTTTGTTATCGTATCCACAGGGACTGTTTGATATTTGATGCTTGCCTTTCAATAGTTGCGATATTCTAAGTTAACGGTTTCAAAAGTTTCAATTGTTGTTATCATTTACTTGTAGCAAAGATTAAATTGTGACAAAGATTTTTGTAAAAGGTTTTATAAAAGCATGTTAAGGTTAGGTTTCGCTAATCCTTTCCATGTATAAACGATTAATCCAGTACATGAACTCGGTTTCCGACCAATATAACCGCGTATCCTCCCGACTACGTTTATGTCTAAAGCGAAATCGTGAGTACCGCTGTTTAAACCGTTAGATGATGTCTCACGCTAACAATCTAAACAACGATCATTAAGATCAATACATTGTGAATAGCAAATCCCAAATCTATGTCTAGAGTTTGGTTTTTAAGAGATGAAATTGTTAGGTCAAGATTTGTGGAATCTATGTCTAGAGTAAAACAAATCAAACTTAAAGCATTAAGAGAAAACAACTTCATCTATATTGATCAAAGACTTTGTTCATATACAATAGATCAAAAGCAATACATAAAAACAGAATCAACTACTTCTAACCTCAACATAGAGGGTTTAGCTACCACTTCTCATGGTAGATTGGATAACAAGTAAAGAGAGGAGATGAGTAAACATCCACTTTGAATAATCAAGAATGGATGCAAAATCAGCTTCTCCAAGTGAAAATACAAGCTCCAATGGTAAAAAGACTGAAAACTATGATTTTAGATCAAAATGAACAAAAAATCCTCTTTACAAAAAGTGAAATTTTATTTATACATAGCAGAATTCTGCATGACTCGCACTGCGAGCAATCCATTCGCACTGCGAATGAGGAAAAATGGCACTTTAAGTGCCTCTGAGACTTAAACCGCCCCAAGCAAAAATCGTGGGTTCGCACTGCGAACCATTCATTCCCACTGTGAATCATTCGCTAGCTTCATTCGCACTACGAATAAACTAGCGAGCCAGAATTCTCAAAACTGGAACTTACTGCCTCTCTTCGCCAGCACCTTCGCACTGCGAACCAGCCAGCGAACATTCGCTGGACCCTCGCTAGGAGTTCGCCGTGCGAACACAAGGTAATTGAAAACATTGAACTCACTGCCTCCATTCGCTGGCTCCTCGCTGGCCCCTCGCAGTGCGACCATTCGCTGGGACTTCGCCAGATTGTTCGCACTGCGAACACCCTGTTATAGCTAGAAAACTCAGTGGAACTTGCATTGGTTCCATGTGTTCACCATTTTGCTCCTTTCATGCCTATACCTGCACATTAACACACAAATTACAAGCTCCACACAAATATTCCAATGTAAGCTTAACAACTCCATTTACCGCTTAAATTCACACTTGACCGCAAGAAAGAAATGAAAAATGCCAAATATTCCATACAAATATATAACATGTTTGACATCTAACAATTACCAACCATCAACCAAGTGATAGCCACGACGAGGCAATCAACCAAAAGGATATGAGAAATATTACCTACTACCAACAAAGGGCGGGACGACAAAGGTAATAATCTCAAAAAGGAGTACGAGAAGTATCACCTAGTACCAACAAAGGGTAGGACGACAAGGGTAATAATCTCACAAAGGGGTACGAGAAATATCACCAACTACCAACAAAGGGCAGGACGACAAAGGTGATAAACTCGAACAAGGGAAAGATTACCGGCTATCAACCAAGTGACAGCTACAACAAGGTAATCGAACCGGGCTATATTACCTACTACCAACACAGGGCAGGACGACAAAGGTAATAAGCCAACTATATCACCTACTACCAACTAAACGGGTAGGACGACGAAGGTGATAAACCAAAAAGAGGGATTACCAACTAGTCGGGGAACATACCGCACAACTACTGGGACTCAGCTGAGGAAAAGATTCAAACTGGGGATAACTGTGTATGGAAATAAACCACAACACAACAAGGATATAATTCAAAATGGAAGACTTAGCACAGCAAGGCTCCACTGGGGAAAATCAATACCTCAACAATGAGCCGTCTCTAGCATACCGAAGAGACTTACCATTCATTGGAGTAGAAAACCTCAACAACGAATTGTCTCGTCTAACCGAAGAGACTTAGGACCTCATTTGAGAATACTTTCTACCAAGATTTTTTTTGAGAAATGTGTTAACCATCAAAAATTTATTGGGGAATCTATTGCCAAGATCAACCAGAGAACCTTCAAATGAAACACCTTCTGCCGAGATTTTATATGTAATTCCTACTGCCGAGGAATAATCGAAAACGTGCCTGCTGCTGAGGCTTTACTGAAAAATCTTTTAAGGATTCTACTGCCGAGATCCTAAAAAGAAAATACCTTCTGCCGAGGTTGCTGTAATAATTTTTTTTTGAAATTATCCGAGAAATCTACTGTCGAGATTCTTGGAACGAAAATACCTTCTGCCGAGGCTTATTGAGAATTCTTTTTTTTTAAACTTACTGGAGAATCTACTGCCGAGATCAACCAAAGAAATCTAAAATAAAGCCACCTTCTGCCGAGGTTAATTTGATGGAAATCTTTTGAAAATATTCAAGAAATCTACTACCAAGATTCTTGGAAAGAAAATACCTTCTGCTGAGGTCAACTGGAAATCTTCTGCTGAGATTTGCCAAGAACTAGGAATCAATAACTCTACCAGGGATCTTCACAGGAGATATGGGCAAGTTAGATCACCCAACAAACTTCTCAAATAAAGAGACAACCATCTGTTGGAAATTCACAACAAACTTCTCTGACAGGCACAACCTGGGAGATACCATTGATGGAAAAGATAAAGTCTGATAACTGGAGACACACAAGTTCCTCAAATAAAGAGGATGTTGCTTGTTGTCATGCAATGGATTCCAAAAGAGTGTTGCAACAACACTGCTGGAGGAAACAAAATCTTTATCTTCTAATGGTAACCATAAAAAGATAATCTGTTAAGGAATACAAAATCCTCAAAGGTGCAAAATAAATGCACTCCCAGACATTTAGGTTGCACAGCCTAGAGAGTTTGAAAATAGTCACCGTCGGAGACCAATGTTCAATCCAGGAACAAACTGAAGAGAAACGGTCAAACAAGACTCATCCCAAGGAGGAAATAACTCAACTGGGGATTGGTCCCATCTAGATAATGAACTGGAAAGCAAAACTGAAGCAAAAATTTCCACGAGGAATAAACTCAGTGGGGAATTAGAAAGGATAAACGCTTTCTGCTTAGGGTCAACACTCTAATGGAGAGAGGACACACACCCACACTCTACGGAGGAAACCACATCAGAGAGTGAAGAAGCACAAAAACAGATGCAAAATGCACAATGCAACAACAATATGCTATGCATAACAAATGAATGCGCGTGCAATGCGTATGAGTATGAATATGCTGACAAAACAGACACGCAGATGAACAGAGGATGAATGAACACCACAGATCAGCTGAATTCTCAGCTAGTCTCAACAAGATAGAGATACCAAAAGAGATCCTATCAAGGAGTACACACAAAGCCAGCCCTAATGGGGATATCAACCAATTGGGGAATGAGAAGTCAACATTACTCTTTGCTTGGGGGAGTGATCAAAGCAATCACAACGAGAGGTAAAAATCTGTCGGGATTCCACATCAATGGGAAACTTCACCCCAAAGCTTCACAAATGCTTGATCATAACCTGGCTAGAGAATAGAATCGTACTCAGCTGGGGAAATCTGAATCAAGACTTAGCCGGAGGAATACACAAAATAGTACTTGGACGGGAAATACCCAAACTGGCGCTCAAATGGGGAATAATGGATTTCAAGAGTCCAACATCTCACAACAATCCATCATCTGATTAACAACTTGATTACATCCACAAGAACAAATCTGCTTATGTGCGTTGAATTCACCATTTAACTTTTGCCCCAGACTGCATGGTCTACAAAGGATTTTACACCAAAAGGAAACTTTGTACCATAACGACTTGAGATAATCTGTCCCAGTGTCTTCAAATTCTGAGAGATTCGTCGAATCTTGACGTAACCGCCCCGGATTTACTGAACTTGGCACACTCTTCAATCAATAGAGTCTTCCAGCTTTTCCCCATGTGAAAGCATCAACTGGGAAAACAAGTTTGCTCATACTCAACAAAGCCTTCAGGCAACATGCCCCTGGATAGGATCATTCTTGAAATGATTTACCAATTGCTCATCAGAGTTTCAGGCCTCAAAAGATTAAGCTCATCACTGATGCTCAAATGTAAACTTCCATGATGTCAAAAAAATGTATGCAAGCAGAAAAATGTTAACTCTGAGAATGATAATTCTAATGCAACAGACATGTTATTCTTGAAGTTTTTACTGAAAAGATGTCGCAAAACCTTGTGAATGAATCACTAGTTTAGATGCGACATTGATTTTTTAATGCACATGCAATACCAATAAAGATCTTTTAGCGCAACTCATGGGAGTCAGGAACGATATCTCGTTTGGAGTATGCTCTCAAAATAAACCTACTTCAATTAGGTCTTTTGAGGGTTATAACTTGGCCTGGTTCACGGTTTTTCAGAAAAAGGATTTTTAGGCTCAAAATTTCTTTGTACCCACCCAATCTCCGTGATGTTCTTCAGTCCTACATTCAGCTAATTTGGCACAAATGTTCATCTCTCAAAAGGATTTTGTGATTATTGAGAAACCAATGAGGTTTTTGGGGGAATAACAATCAATCTTTTGTCTGTAGCCACACAGATTTGTTCAAGATTTTTCCTTGTAATCCTTTCTTTTCACTTTTTGCGTTTTTCATTCTTTTGTTTTTCCCTAACTTTTGCCTGTACTATTTTTTTTTTTTGAATTTTTGATGTCCAGCGGGATGCCCCAATTTTTGCCTAAGTCACTTGTTTTCAATTTTTCGACTTAGCGGGCTTTTCCTTTTTTTCATTTTTTTTCTTTTTTTTTTCTTTTGAACAAATCATGTGACATTGGCTTATCTGAAAGGGTTATGACTGCCTCTTTCCTTTATGAATGAGGGATGACCAATGTGGTTGGTCCTTAAATACACACTCCTTTTGGAAATTTGAACACTTGGTCAAATTAACTGAGGGCTACCCAGCCCCAAGGTTAAATGTGAGGGTTTTATTCATTTAGAAAAGAAACTCCTACTTCAAGACTCAAAAGGGTTAACAAGGGATTATCTTCCTTATATCTCCGGTGTTTGGGAATTTGAAACAATGCCTTACATCATCAGCAGGGTCTTATTCAAAAGCACACAACCAGAAATTTTGCGTTTTCACTTCATCATCCTCCCTCCAAGAGTTTAAACAAGAAGTTGGTATTGCAAATGCAGAAAACAAATTACGAGTGAATGCGAATGGATTACTTCAAGACAAACATGCTCATTGCATTAAGATTAATATTCAAAACAAACAAATTCTACATGCAAACAAAGCAATAACAATCATAAAAGATTACAAATGAAAATGCAGTAAATGAACTAAAGATCTGAGGAAACTGTGTCAGCTTGAGCTTGAAAGAACATTATCAACTTTCTTGGGAGACACAGAAGCAAACAACACGACCACCAGGGGTTACTCTACTAATATCAGTATAAAGGCGCTCCATTCACAAATGTGCTTCCTTCCTTGAAGGTCAACACCTCATCGTCAATCATCTCTTGAACCTTTTCCTGGAAAATCTTGCACTCCTCAATTGGATGCCCCATTACTCCATCATGGAACTCACAACTGGTGTTTGGATTATACCAAGAGGGCGAGACTTCATGGCTCTGGTTTTTCTAGGTGTCATCACCGAGTTTCGGGCAAAATAAGACCACAATTGACTGTAAGTCATTGGAATTGAATCAAACTGATGCGTCTCTCCTTTTGGATTATTCAGAGGTCTTTGTTGATTTTGGCACTGAGGAGAATCTTGAATTGCATCAACTTCCACATTTTCTTCCTCTTGGGAATCACATACAGATTTCTCTTCACTTGCATGGTCATCTGGAACATCTCAGATCCTTCCACATTTGAATGTGTTCTCAATGTTTACTCCGACCTCCACAATTTTGGAGAAATCTAGAGGTACAACGCCTACCATCCTATCATAATAAGAGTCTAACAGTGTTCTTAGAAACATTTTGGACAATTCCTTCTCTAAGAGTGGTGGATGAACTTGGGCTGCCAATTCTTTCCACCGTTGTGCATACTCTCTGAAGGATTCGCTGTCCTTCTGACTCGTACACATCAATTGATCGATGTCTAAAGCCATGTCCAAATTGTAATTGTACTGTTTCACAAAAGCGTCAGCTAGGTCCTCCCAAGACTGAATATGGTTCCTTTCTAACTTCATATACCACATCAAGGATCCCCCATATAGACTTTCTTGAAAGCAGTGAATCATTAGCTTATCGTTGTCAACATGAGCATTCATCTTTCGACAGAACATCGTCAATTGGTGCCTTGAACAACTAATACCCTTGTATAATTCACAGACTGGCATTTTGAATTTCGGAGGAATAACCACATCCGAAACCAGGCACAAGTCATGAGCCTTAAAACTAGATGCATTGGGTCTTGTTAACATTTTCAATTCCTCACTGAGATCACGAAGTCCTTCTTTCATTTCCACAACTTTAAGATCAATCATCTATGTCACAGGGTGGACATTCTGAGGATTTAGCATATACCTAGAAAATCGAGAATCTTTTTCAATAACTTGACCAACCAGATCATTTTGCACAGGTCGGGATCGATTAGGAACATCCATTTGTGGAACATCGTCGCCCAGAGGAGAATCATACATCGGATTGGTCATCACTGTAAATCCTGATATGAGATCATCATCTTTTGTTCTCTCCATGTTCCTTCAGTAACTACCTCAAACTTGGTATGAATGCCAGAAAATCAGCTAAATCCTCTTCTTTCTCTGATTAGCCCGAGTATTAAACTGGTGCGACAGCTCGGCTGAATGAAGACCAAAGGGAAACAATAAGACACCTGGAAAAGGCAAGAAACAATGCAGAATGATGTGAATGCTAATGCAAAAATGCAAATGTTTCATTCAACTTTCAAGGATCTTTAAAATATAAAGCAATTGCAAGCATCGTAATAACACTTTTTTGAAATACTGATAAACATCTCATTTTATTTAATATTATCTGCGATATCTGCAAAAGGAAAATCTCTAAGATCCTTGCAAATTGACTGAAACAGAATGTCCATGAATGCATGAGTGCATGTATGCAGCAACCACAAACAAGATCACACAAAGCACACGGGTCAAGGTTCAAGTCACGAGCATGAAGCCAAGGGTAAGAACCAATCCCACAAAGGTGTGTACTAAGGTTTTGTCTTCATTGTACCTCCAGAAAATAGCGGTTCTAACAGAGTGCCCAGGGTCCACAATCCACTATCAGACACACCAACGCACCGATTTGCTCGGAGGTTGGTAGTTATCCTCAAGAGAATCTAACTTGAGTGTGGCATCGCGTGACAGCTAAGTCGGATTTGCATCCTCATAGCTTCCGCGCCACGATCCTAAAAGGGCTAAGATGGGTTAGGGGTTACTACGGTCCTCAGTGTTATAGGCTTCTATGGAAAAAGTAATGCCTTCACGATCGCTCGATCGGCATCAGTAATTCCAAAGAGGCAACCACCGAGTGGATAGATTCTCAAGTTCTGCTTTTTCGGGATTCGACTCCTTCAAAGCTCCCTTGACTATACTATCCTCCTATCTCAAAGTACACTCAGGTCCGGGTATAGGACCTATCTCACACACAGAGGAACTCCCAAACAAAACAAACAAGTAACAAGCAAATCAAACAAAAAGCAGTAAATAAATCAAAGTAGGCTAAACCCCTCAACCAGAGATTTCCCCCAGCAGAGTCGCCACTTTTCTGTAGTTGGGAAATTTGTGAGTGTAAGCTATTGATTAACTTAACTCATAAAGCAAGAGTCGCCACCGCACTTTTATTTTATCCAAAAAAAAGGAAAGGAAAAAGAGCGAACAAAACCTAAAGAGTTCTAAAAAAACAAGAACAAACAGAGAATGGGTAGGGGGTTGGTTACGCAATGGGAAGGTGTTAGCAACCAAAACGTCTATAGTACTCTATAGGAACCCTTTGAAATATCTATCGCTTTTTGGTATGAAAATGGTTTGCTTGAAAAAAGAGATTGGGGAGATGAAAAGAGAAATATTTTTTAAGATTTTTGTGTTTGGAGAGACTTATTGCCTCATGCCTACGTACCCACGAAGTGCAATGTAGGATCAAAACCTCGTAGTTCGTGGTACAAAGAACAAAAATTTGTTTTCTTTGGTTGATTTTAAGTGTAAAGACGAGTCGTCATTTCCAAGCGGATAATTCCGCTTAAAGAAATGAATCATGTCTAAACTTATGAAAAAATTTTAAAGGAAAAAGTGCATAAAGCACAAAAAGAGATTGATGAGTTTGGTGTTTTTTAAAGTCTTTTTGAAATGGTCAAAATATGATTAACATGGATTGAGATTTATTAAAGAAAAAGAAAGTTTAAAAATCGCTTGACCGAAGTCAAGGTTTTATTATGAAAACGGTTTTAAGTTTGAAAACAAGAAAGTTTTGAAAAAGAGAGGAAGTTTTGAAAATTGAAGAAGGGGTGGAGAAGAAGTGACTATCCTAGTGCATAAAATAAAAGCTAAGGATAAGAATGATCTAACCACAAATGTAGCTATCTTCACCATAAACCAAGTAAAAGCATAAAGCTTCAAAGTCTTCAAACCATAATTCCAAAGCAAAGGAAAAAGATCCTAGTTCTAAGTCCAAGGATCAAATAATAGCATTGAAGTCCAAGGTCTAGGTGCAAAATTCCATGTCCATTGCAAAGGATAGTAACCATAGTCCAAGATTATAAGCACAAGTTTTTTAGATGTTTTGGCCTTTATTAATATTTTTTGTCCAAGTGGACAAAGAGAAAAAGGAATAAGCATAAACATGTGTCCAATGGACAAAGGAAAAATTGTGGAAGCATAAACATGTGTCCAACGGACAAAGGAAAAATTGCATAAAAGTAAAAGAGAGACAGGGAGCGAGAAAGAATTGTAAAGAAGTTAGAAGTTAGTGATTAGTAGCACAAGGCTCTTGTGCCATAAGCCTTCACCGAGTGTTCTGTTTCGCGTTTTGAACTATAGTGATTAAACAATGCACTTAGGCCAAGATTGATGAACTTGACAGAAGATTGGTAGAACCAAACCCTCTACAACGCCAAGTTTCAAAGGTTATGGACCTAATGCAAAAAATTAATCAACATTGGGTTGACACGACCAATCAAGGTCCGGACCACGAAAGTTCAAATTCCGAATTGGATAAAGAGGGACAAATGTTGCGCTATGTTAAGCAATCGCCGAGTAATTTATGGAGTAATTAACCTACAATGAGGTCGGTCAATAGATCTTTGTGCTAATGCATGCTAGATGAACGATATGTAAATCGTCATCCAAAAGCAATACCGCACGAAAAGAAAATAGGTAACGATCTAGTCTTGATCAAGAATTTAACAAAGAAATTCTAAGATCCATAAGACTTTCATCGATAAAAATAAAAAAAGGAAATAGAAAGAGGTCAAGATGAAAAGAAACATCAACAATTTGAATCTTAAATCGATTAAATCATCATCAATATCAATCGCCTCTCTTGGTGGATAAAATCGACACCCAAAGTCCATTGATATTGATGAGATCTTATCAAGATTTAAGATCCAAAACAACCAACAATCAATTAAAATGAAAATACAAGGAAATAAAATCAAAAATATTTTTAATGATTTTTTTTAAGAAAATTTTAAAAAGAAATCAAAAAGAGAGGGAGGTTTATTAGAAAGATGGTGGTGGTGATAGAAATTTAACGGGATCTAGGCCCAAGTTCTAATTGAAAACATAAAAAAAAAAGCAAATACAATTAAAAGAAAAAAAAAGAAAAATAAAAAGGGAAAGAATCAGAAAATAATATTCATCATTTTCTTCCCTGCAAAGCGTGCCGCTACTGTTCACATCTCTCTCCCTCTCTCTAATTTTATCGCCGTCGTCAACAAAAATCGTCGTGTTTTGGATCCATCACCGATCTAAAGAGAAATCGCTTCAACCGTTCAATCAAAATCAAACGCGGAAACACGATTAAGGCCACGATCCGGTACCTTCAAAATGATGAATGATGAACTTGGAATCTTAATCTCTGGTGAAGTCTTCTTTTCCTCTTTTTCGCACAGCTTCTGAAACGATCGTGGCAAATTATTAAGGTTGTTGAATGAGAGTGCGAGTTGTGATGTTGCTGAGTTATTGATGAAAATTATGATTCTCGGAGGATTTAGTTTTGTACGAATGTGAAGATTTGCTGAAGAATCGTTGTTATTGCAGGTTGTGTGAATTGAATTTGAATTGAAGAACAAAAGTGATTAAAGGTTGAAAAAAATTTGTGAAGCTTGAAGTAAGAATTTAGTGAATTTTTCTGCAGAGGTTTGAATTGGAGTTGAGGAACGAATTTGATGAATTGAAGCTTGGTGAATTTTTCTACAGAGTGATTGTGGTTGTCCAAGCTTCCGAAATATGAAGGGAGGAGTCTCTTATTTATAGAAAAATCTAGTGAATTTCCTCGTGAATTTTTCGTTGCCGTTTTCTTGAATTTTTTTGCGTTTTACAACTCGATTCAAATTGCTGCGTTTTGATCTCTACCGTGTGGTGCGTGAGTTCTTTATTGCAGTGTCGTTTTGCCTTGGATGCAGCAGCAGTTATTTGCGTTTTGAAATGTCATTTTGCAAGCATTTTGTGACGTTGTGCATGTCACGTGGGGACGACTTGAGTTATGGTACGCTTACGTTTCGTACGGCTGGATTATAGCTAGTAACTTAGACGTGTCTGCCTTGCGTATCATGAAGCTAGAAATATTTTCATTTGTCTTTGAAAAATAAATGACTAAATCCTAGTTAGTAAAATGAAGATAAGGGCCTTTATTTTACACAATTTCAAACTGCATTCGGTCCATGTAATTAAGTCTTCACCTGCTCATAACAAGTGGAATTCAACTTGTACAATTTTTTTTGAAAAATCACAGCCTTAGTTTCCTTATCCAAACTTGCCAACAAGTCAATCAACTCATCATCCACTGAAACAAGACTAATCTTCTGAGTATATACAAAAGAATTCAATTGAAAAAGATCTTTATCGGGCAACTTAGAATCCAAACGACACTTAACAAGAGGAACCGTTTCGGTTGGAGTTTATGGCTTCTAGAAATGGCTTTAATTGTTTTGCTTTGGCTTGGAAAGTATATATGGCACGGTTTGGTATTTGTATTATGAATTTTTTGTTGCAATTTTGGCACAAAGTTGGTGTCATAATAGCATGAGATTGGATGGAATATAAAAGATGGATAAACATGGATAATGGTTTTAAGGATGAAAATGGGTTAACTAAAAATATGGAAGTGAATTAGATTGGATAAAAAATGTGAATGATTGTCAAATGGATTGGATATGAAAAATAGAAATATTTATGGATATCTAAATGGATATAGGTTTAGATATGGGTAATTGGAAAAGATATGGACTTTTAGGACAATGAAAAATGATTAAGGAATGGTTATGAATTGGATAAAAAATGCTTTATGGAAACGAGAATGAAGTAATAAATGGATATGAAATCTCGATTTTAGTCCAAAGCCAACTTGAAATTTTCCACAAAGCATCTGATTGAAATGCACACAACCACTACTGAACAATTTACAACTGAAGCCAAGACTGTCAACCTTGATTTTCTGAATTTCTGGTTAAAAAGTTATGAATCACTTTGAATTTGTCTGAATCAGTTATCTGGGAAAATAAATCCACAGATGGACACACTTGAACATTGAACTCTGATCATGATGAACCTGAATTTCTGAACCCAAACTTCACATAAACCACTGCTTGATAAACTGAAGAGTCTCAACACAAGATATCTTGATTTTGAACAGCCACTACTTGAGAAATAGCCCACTGAAACAGATAACTTGCACTTGAAGCAATCTCTTGATAATTTGACCAAGATTAGGTCACATATCCATCTGAACTGGATCAAGAATGAACCACCAGATTTGACTTGAAGTTAGGCCCTTGATTTGACAACCTGCAAAACCACACAGAGAGAGAAACTGCAACAAATTTTTTGGTATTTTGGTTAGAGATTAGTAAACAGAAACAATCATAAAGCAAGTAAGAAAAACACAAGGATACTAGTGATCTTGTTTGTGATATGAGATGCAAATGACATGTGGGATCTTAGGGGTAAAAATTAGGGTATTACAAGTATAGATCAGTGTCCCAGTACTGATGTCGAAAGAACTTATATGAATAGCATTCCATATGCTAATATAGTTGGTTCTTTAATGTATGATATGGTCTGTACTAGACCCGACATAGCATATGCAGTAAGTCTTGTAAGCAGGTACATGGCGAATCCTGGAAAGGCTCACTGGCAAGCATTGAATTGGATCTTAAGGTACATAAATGAGTCTCTGAATAGAGTCCTAATTTATGGTGGAGCCTTGGGTTATGATAGTAAACCAGCAATCGAAGGATATGTCGACTCTGATTATGCAGGTTGTATGGATTCCAGAAAATCTATTTCTGGATATGTGTTCACTATGTTTGGGACATCAATCAATTGGAAAGCAACATTTCAGAAGGTGATTACCTTATTAAACACTAAAGCAGAATATATTACTTTAACTGGAGTTGTGAAGGAAGCATTGTGGCTTGAAGGTTTTGCAAAGGAGCTGAAACTTCAAGGTCCAGTTATCACTGTTAAATGTGATAGTTAAAGTGCAATACATCTGTTGAATAACTCAACCTATCATGAGCGAACCAAGCACATTGATGTGAGGCTGTATTTCGTCAGAGGGGTAATCGAGCGTGGAGAAGTCCAAATGCTGAAGGTTTCGATAGATCATAATGCTGCTGATATGATCACCAAGACGTTGCCAAGTTGCAAGTTTTTCCACTGTATGCAGTTGATAAAGCTGCATGAAGAAAGCTAGTTTATTCCTTGATTTTATAGAGTTTGTTCCAAGGTGGAGATTTTTGAGATATTGGATTAAACTCTAGTATGGTCGAAGGGTAGCTTCTGGTTCGACAAAAATTTAGCATGAGGTCGAAGTCAGTTCGCATGCTGTTGTCAGAATAATGCGTGTTGTAGTCGAAGTTTGTTCTAACATGTATTAGTCAATATTGCTAGGTTTGTTAGCATGTTAAATTGGGCCTTTTGTTAAGGATCCAATTATTTAAGTTAGCTTGTACCCTAAGTTAGCCTGTAATGGGTAATTTGTTAAAGGCCCATTAGTTTAGTGTGTTAGGTTTTATTATAAATAGCATACTAGTTGTTCTCTACTTTATATGTAATGTTTTTCTTGTAAATTGTTTAAAGCAAAGGTGTCACATGCAAGTATACATGATTGATAATGTAATAAGTGATAAAGTAAAGGTCGAACCCACAAGGAAGTGATGAAAGCTTTGAACTACTAGTATTAATTTCTTTGTTTAAGAGAAAGTATGAGCAAGGTAACAAAATAATGATAATAAAGAACAGGAGCAACACACAAATAACTTGAGACAAAATTTCTAACTAAAAAGGGAGTTGAATATCAGAGAGAGTAGTTGATGAGCTAAATCCATTAGTATAGTTATTGCTGAAATGTTTTTATGATGTGAAGTGTCGTGTCTCAAAAGGTCAGAACCTGATCTAGTGGTGTATCTCTACAACATCAAAAACATGCATAACTAGGGCAAGGGAACAAATCTCTAAGTCTCACTTATAACCCTAAAATACGTCTGGTTTTAATTCTGAAATTCTTTATGGTCTCAACTTCTTATCTCTAAGCATGTTGAATTAAGTGAATATCTCTATCCTACTTTATTAACCACTTTTGTTATGAAATCCACTTGTTTGTTGGATCTCTCTCAACAACAAGCTTTTACCTTTTTCCTAGTTGATCACTCTAAGAATCAAGTATATAGCATAAAAACACATAACAAAATAAGACACTAAACATCACATCATATCAACATAAAAACAACATTTATACTAACTTCATTAGGCTCATCAAACAAAGGTTTACCTCATAGTGAGCTGAGTACAAACTACTGAAGTGAAACTAATAGGAAACATCTTCTTACAAAGTGAAGTAAAGAAATGCAACCTAATAGTAACTTGGAAATCTCTTGCGTTGAGTAAACAACAACGGCTCTCTTCAGTCACGGCAGCTTTCAGCAGAGTGTACAGGACTGGATGAGAATAGAAAACCCTCTACTAATGCTCCAACTCTTGGAATAAAATTAAACTAAAACTACAACTGAAATAAACTGTTTTCTTGTCTGTTAAATCTCCAGCTCTCTTTCTCTCAATGTGCAAGCCTTCTTTATATAGAGGTGAATGGAAGTGAGAGTTGCTAGTTTCTTGGATCATGGGTTTTTTGATGAAAATAAGGTTAGGCCCAAATCAAATCCGAGTGTGGACCAGCTGTCCCTCAATCCTTCCGTTGCAAGTCATCTGGTACAGATGTTGGTAGGAGACAAAGTTGCTTTTGGCAAGCGGCTGTGGCAGAGTGGTGGAGCAGTGCAGACGGCTGGTGGTTTGGTGTTGGGCGCTCTTTTGCAGTGTGGTCTCCACCGTACTACCATTTGTCTTCTAGCTTCCTTGATCTTATCCATTCCTTTTGCTCCTTTTCTCTTCAAACCAATGCCACGTGAGCCCTAGTCATTTTCTCCTCCACTTCTCTTGATGAAATAATTGATTAAATTATCAACTACTTCCTTTCCATAGCTCCTCATTCTGCTCCAGGGTCTGTCTTCCAGGGTCACGCCTCATCTTGCCATCACCTATCTTCCTTTTATGACAAAAACACATTGAAAAATATAAAAGAAGCACCTAGTGTGCTTAAAGCTAAAACATGCTGAAATAAGTTAAATTTACAGCAAATTAGTAAATCCTAAACTAAAAATGTCACATAAAATGGGTCAAAGTAACACACTAAAATAGTGTTATCACTCCACCAAACTTGAATGAGCACCTATCCTCAGGTGATGTGACAGTGAATGACTAGGGATATGAAATTGGAGTCAACAGCTTCAGTCAGGTCAACAAGGTAATGTGGCTTTAGATTTGGAAGGGTAATAAAGCTATATCAAGTGAAATTTGCTCAGCTTTGCAATTGGTCAAAGTGGTGTTAGGTCAAAAGAGAACTGACGTCTCTTGTCACGACCTTACTCTTCTATAAAACAAGCCAAAATTTCTCTCTTTTGATCCCTTTTTTTGTGTACTTTCGTGAGTGGGGTCTCTTCCTTTGGTTTCACTGGGAATTCTTTTCTGACTTTCAAATGATATTTTTTATTTTCACACTTGGGACCACACTTCACCACTTATTTTTTTGGCAAAGCATCTCGTCTCAGAAGAATCTCACGTGCAATGAGTCCAACTGCATATTATGATGAAATGCTTGTAGTTCCTCCAGTTTCGGGCACAGGAACTTTATTATTGGTGGTCTTTGCCACTTTTGCACACTTTTGTGTGTTTTTGTGTGGAGTGTGCCTCTCTTGTGATCATCTCACTCATTATTCAAGTTTTTCTGTCCTTCCCTTTGTGATTCTTAACGTTTTAACCTTCCTCTTGATTCCCAACAAATCAGTTATCTTTTTGAAAAAAAAAATTGGCTGGTTTAAAAGACTAGTGGTGTCGTGACAGAGAACATCAAGCTCCTCTGTCAAAACTCACTTGGCACAATTCCTTCACTTTGCTCTACTCACACATAAAAGCTTTCTTCCCTTTTTTTATTCTTAAGCCCAAAATTTTGAGAATTAACGCTCCTGGCCTATTACTGTTTAACCCAAACATTCCCTAGCATTCTTACTCTAAACTACAACATGCAACTAAATGAAACAAATTCAGCAAAATAAAAAATAAAATAGATGACAACTAAATGAAACACAAATAACATTAAGAAAAACAGATCCTCAAGTTCTTGGGGCCATCAAAGCTTTCCCACAAAAAGATTCAAATACTAATGGCTCAAAACATGGCCATCCAAAGCATAAATCCAAAACATTATCCAGAAACAGAAACATGCAAGACAATAAGACAGAATATCCAATTTGTGATATTAGAGGGTTAGACTTGTGAGAATAGGCTAAGCGTTGGCGTCCTCCCCCAAACTTAAAGTAAGGACAGTGTCATTACTGTTCAGTGATGAGAGAAGGCAGACCATCACTTGCCTATTTCACTTTACCAACTAGGCCCTAAGCCTGGAGCTTTTCCTAGGTGCAGGCATGTCTTGTTTCTTCTTCTTCTTCTTTCCCAGTGCTCCTAGCTCCTTTTTCTCATTGCCCTCTTCAGTCGCGACTCCAGTTACCATCTTCTCAGCATATTTGCTTGGACTTTTAGCCTTTTTCTTGGGTTGTTCCTCAGCTTTCTCTGGCTGCTCCTCCGCAACATTATCAGCTGCATTTACGGCAGGTTTCTCGACGGGATTGGGTTCTGGGTCAGCAGCGATATTCTCTGTCTCTTCTGTGTCTGCCTCATCATCTCCTTTAACATTTCCTTCCTTCTCTATGGTTTTTGTTGATGAATAGTACTTCCTCAGTTCTTCTCCTTCCAGGTCTTCCTCAGTTCCCTCCAGCTGGACAGTTTCTTCCAATGGATTCTCTTTTTCCTTACTCTCATCCTCTTCTTCAGCTACATCTTCCTTATTCATCTCCAGATCCCTTGCATACTTGTCCACTTCTGCTAAAAAGCTTTCCAAACCTCGTCCTTTCTAGAGCCTCCCTCCTCCTGATCAGACTTGTTAAGATCAAACTTATTTGTAGGGCTGGCAGGTGGTGTTGGGGCTGTAGTGGTCTCATTCTTCTTCTATTTTGCTTTCATCTTTTTCGGTTTGGGGCTACCTTCAAGTTCTGGAGGTGGAGATGAGTATGTTTTTCTCGGCTTCTTCTTTTTCTTGACCTGGCTCTGAGTGGTGTCTACCGACACGCCCTTGCTTATCTCCTCTACTTCTTTCTTCTTCATGTCCTTCTCTTTCTTTTTCTTCTTCATTTTCTCCTTCTTGGTAGATTTCTTCTCGTTTCCTTCTTTCTCAGCAGCATCCGGCTCAACACTTCCCAGAATATGATCAGGGAATTTGGGGGCCTCAAGCAAATTGGAGGGGGTTTGCATAGCCCACATCTTTTCTTTCCATATTGCCCTAGCTTTTTTATATGCAAAATACTCCTGCTGATCCTTTTGCTTCTGCATCAGGATTTCCATAGCTGGGTCTTGTTGTTCAGATACCACAGAAGAAGCTTGGCTCACCGCTGTTGTCCTTTTTCTAGATCCTTTTGGTTTCATCAAAGTCATGATTAAGGTCTTATCCAAGGGTTGTTGTGGAGATCCAAAGATATCTGAGTCATATTCTGGCACACCTTGTCTTCTGCAGAGGGTTGTTACGAGACAAGGAAAATACAACATTCCTTCTTTCTTCTTTGAACAGGCGTGAATCTCTTGAACAATTATTTTGCCAATATTAATTTCCCTCAATCCAGTTATGCAATGGAGAAGCACCAAACTAGCCCTGGAGACTGTCTCGTTATGAGCAGTGGGATTTATTGAATGCTTGACAAACTGGAACCATACTTTCACCTCCGGCCTCAAATCCATTCTTCTCACAACTTTCTCAACCCAGCTTGTTCCAACAACACACAACGATTCCATGTAGGCGTCGTACTCATCTTCCTGCGAACTGAGTACCAGATTCTTGTACTCATCTTCAGTATTTTCCAGCTTGAAATAAAAGTTGATATTGGATTCGTTATAGATCACCTTCGTTCCTCTGACCAATACTTCTAGCCTCTTGTGCCCAGGGTCCGTCAAGTTGGAATAGAACTCCTTGACCAGCGTTGCATTGTAAGGACTGGGTTGCTTACAAAAGCTACCCCACTTCAGATTTGAGATTATTGTTCCTAGGTCACCTGGAAGTCCCGGCTTTTCATCTTCAGTGTCCATGATAAATCCTCTTTCAGCGAACACATTCATTTTTTTGAAGTTTTCCACAAATATTTTGTGGGCTTTAACGTTAACGAAGGTGTCGTCTTCATCTTGGCTGGAGAGGTTGATCATGGGGACGATGGTTTTCTTGGCTACAGTCTTGTAGCGACGGCCAGTAGTCGCGTCTCTAGTCATTTTCTTAGTGAATGGAGGTGAGAGGGTTTGAGAGATTAGGGTTACGGGAGGAAGGGTAGAGAATGAAAAGTGAAAAGTTTGTTTGAATATTTGGGTAGAGAGAGAGATGGAGGGAAGTTGAAAAGGTGATTGAAAAATTTGAGAAAAGAAAAAAAATGTTCTTGGGAAGATGGAGAGAGAAAGGTTTCCCTTTTTGTGATAATTAGGGCAAAAGGTGAAGGGACTTGGGACTGATAACGGAAAAGACATTATTAGTTGTTTTTGCGTGTTTGGCTAGCTGAACAGTCTGACGTGGTAGACAGATTTATTATTACTCTGCTGCTACACATGGCCCAAGGCGCGTGATCCCCATGCCACACTTTGATTCTCTCTCCTTCTCTTAAAACAAAACGGTTCATTTTCTTTCTGGTGTCCAAAAGAAAATATTTATTACCAGGTCAGAATTAATATCTTTCTTATGGACTCAACAAAATTAATTCCTTCTCTTCTTCCCATATTCCATTTCTACTTTTCTCTTGTCCTTTGCTGGTGTGTCACATCTTGTCATGAGTTGATGCCACAAAAACTTTCATGATCCTGTACAAAAATAAAAAAAAATAAAAGAAAATGCATAAAGCTAGGTTGCCTCCCAGTAGCACTATTTTAAGGTCTTATCGCCTGACCAAAACAAGTATCCATTAAACAATGAAATGGAGGGTACCCCTTGTGTTATTTGAGGGTTCTCCAAAATAAGTCTTGACCCTTTGGCCATTAACCTTAAATCTTTCTCCATTTTTCTCATTCAACAGTTCCACATCACCATGGGGGTAAATCTCTTCCAGAATAAAGGGCCCAGACCATCTTGATTTTAATTTTCCAGGAAATAGCTTCAGCCTTGAGTTAAAAAGTATAACTTTTTGGCCTTTCACTAATTCCCTCTTCTGACATTTCCTGTCATGCCACCTTTTGGTCTTCTCCTTATACAACTCAGCATTCTCGTATGAGAACAGCCTATGCTCATCTAACTCATTCAATTGAAGCATTCTAGCTTGGCCAGCATTTTTAATATAAAAAATTAGTTGCTTCATAGCCCAAAATGCCTTATGCTCCAATTTAATGGGTAGGTGACAAGCCTTTCCATAAACAAGTCTATAAGGAGACATGTCTAAGGGAGTTTTATAGGCAGTCCTATACGCCCATAGTGCTTCGTCCAAGTGCTTGGACCAATCCTTTCTTGTGGGGTTAACCACTTTTTCCAAAATTCTCTTGATTTCTCTATTGGAAAGCTTCACTTGTCCACTGGTTTGTGGATGGTAAGTTGTAGCAACCTTGTGTTTTATCCCATATTTTGCCATTAAGTTTTCAAAAAGTTTGTTGCAAAAATGGGACCCCCCATCACTGATGATAGCTCTAGGTGTGCCATGTCTTGTCAAAATATTCTTGAGCAAGAACTTGGTCACCACCTTAGCATCATTGGATGGTGTTGCTACTGCTTCAATCCACTTGGGCATGTAATCCACAGCTACAAGGATGTAAAGATTGCCAAAGGATGGAGGGAAAGGTCCCATGAAATCAATGCCCCACACATCAAAGATTTCTACTTCAAGAATACTCGTGAGTGGCATTTCTTGTCTCATGGACACATTTCCAACCCTCTGGCATCTATCACACCTTTTTGTTAATTCATGAGCATCCTTAAAAATAGAAGGCCATAAATAACCTGATTGCAGCATTTTCACTGCAGTTCTGACTCCTCCAAAGTGTCCACCATAGGGGGCTTTGTGGCAGGCTGATAAAATATGTTGTGCCTCCTCATAGTCAACACATCTTCTTAATAACTGATCAGCACACTGCTTGTACAAATAAGGCTCATCCCAAAAATAACTCTTGACAGTGTGGAAGAACCTCTTTCTTTGTTGGAAGTTAAATTCTGGTGGTATGACTCTGTTGACCAAGTAGTTAACAATGTTAGCGTACCAAGGAGTCGTGCCATCAGTAATCAACAACATCTTCTCATCCAGAAAACTTTCTTTAATGTCTTCACTGTTTTGAGATTGAACTTCTTCAGGTAGTCTTGAGAGATGATCATCAACTGAGTTTTCCACTCCTTTCTTGTCTCTTATTTCTATGTCAAACTCTTGTAGTAAAAGAACCCATCTTATGAGTCGTTGCTTTGCATCTTTTTTGGCAATCAAATACTTGATTGTTGTATGATCCGTGTACACAATGACTTTAGTTCCTACCAAGTAAGGTCTGAACTTATCAAAGGCAAACACTACTGCCAGCAGCTCCTTCTCTGTGGTTGTATAATTGATTTGTGCTTCTATTAAAGTCTTGCTTGCATAGTAGATGGTGTGAAAAACTTTGTTATGCCTTTGGCCTAACACAGCACCAATGGCAAAGTCACTGGCATCACACATTAACTCAAATGGCTTGGACCAATCTGGGGTTTTTACTACCGATGCAGAAATGAGAGCCTTCTTCAAAAGATTAAAAGATTCAAGGCACTCTTTACTGAAGACAAAAGGTGTGTCATGCTACAACAGCTGGCATAGGGTTTTAGTTATTTTTGAGAAATCTCTTATAAACCTCCTATAAAATCCAGCACACCCCAAGGAACTCCTAATGCCCTTGATGTTGACTGGTGGAGGTAACTTTTCAATTACCTCTACCTTTGCTTGATCTACCTCTAATCCATCTTTTGAAATTCTATGACCAAGAACAATTCCTTCTTTTACCATAAAATGCCATTTTTCCCAATTAAGAACTAGATTGATCTCTTCACACCTTGCCAGCACCAACTCCAGATTCTTTAAACAATCCTTGAATGATTCTCCAAAAACTGAGAAGTCATCCATGAAGACTTCCATGGAATTTTCTATGATGTCTGAAAAGATAGCCATCATGCAACGTTGGAAGGTGGCTGGTGCATTGCACAGTCCAAACGACATCCTTCTAAAGGCAAAGGTGCCATAAGGACATGTGAATGTTGTTTTCTCTTGGTCTTTCGGGGCTATTGCAATTTGGTTGTAGCCCGAATATCCATCTAAGAAGAAATAGTACTCCTTTCCAGTTAGTCTATCCAACATCTGATCAATGAAAGGCAAAGGAAAATGATCCTTCCTAGTTTCCTTGTTCAGCTTCCTATAATCCATGCAAATCCTCCAACCAGAAACAGTTCTAGTGGGGATAAGCTCATTCTTCTCATTGATTATCACTGTCATGCCCCCTTTCTTCGGTGCACACTGGATGGGACTTACCCACACACTATCAGAGATAGGGTAAATAATTCCTGCATCCAACCACTTGATAATTTCCTTCCTTACAACTTCCTTCATGATAGGGTTCAGCCTTTGTTGACTCTCAATGTTATTCTTAGCACTTTCTTCCAACAGAATTTTGTGCATGCAAATTACTGGACTGATTCCCTTAATGTCAGAAATCTGCCATGTAATTGCCTTCTTGTGTCTCTTCAGTAGTGAGATCAATTGCTCTTTCTGCTCCTTTTGCAGATCTGTAGCAATGATAACTGGCAGCTTCTGTCCTACCTCCAGATATGCATACTGTAAATGCTCCGGCAGTTGCTTGAGCTCCAATTCAGGGGGTTCCTCTATGGAAGACAGCTGCTGCTTGTGAGCAATAGTGGTGGATTCATCACTTCCACAGATTCTTCCTCTTGCTTCATCATTGGACCATAAATGATCCCATCTTTTAGTCCTTCATCTTCCACTTTGCCTAACTCAATTTTCAACACATCACTAGCCCTTAGAAGGTTTTTATGGATCAAACCTTCCCAGCTAGATATCATGGAATAGTCAGCTACCTCTTCTTCTGGGTATTGCAAGGCATTGAGTATGTTGAACACTACTTGCTGCCCGTTCACTCTCATAGTGAGTTCTCCTCTTTCTACATCAATTAAGGTTCTACCCGTTGCTAGGAATGACCTTCCCAACAAGATGGGTGTTTTCTCATCAGCTTCAAAGTCCATAATAATGAAATCAGCAGGGAAGACAAATTTGTCAACCCTTACCAGCACATCTTCTATATTTCCTTGTGGGTAGCAAATACTTCTATCTGCGAGCTGCAAGGTGATAGTTGTAGGCCTGGCAGCACCTATCCCTAGCTTCTTAAAAATGGATAGGGGCATGAGATTAATGTTGGCCCCTAAATCACATAGTGCCTTTCCATAAAAGGTATCTCCAATGGTGCATGGAATAGTAAAACTTCTAGGATCCTTCAATTTGGGAGGGAGTTTGCCTTGAACCAATTGACTACACTCTTGTGTGAGTGCAATCGTAGCAAATTCTCCCACCCTTTTTCGCTTGGTAAGCACATCCTTCATGAACTTTGAGTAGTTTGTCATTTGTTGAATAGCTTCAATCAATGGTATGTTGATGTGGAGCTGCTTCAAGATCTCCATAAACTTTGAAAATTGTTGCTCTTCCTTGGCCTTTTTTATTCTTTGTGGAAAAGGAGGTGGTGGCCTTTCTTGCACAAAATTTTGCTTTCTGCTGGATTCATTAATGACTTCTTGATTCTCTTAAGGAATGTAGTCTACAGTAGGTACATCATCTTTGTGCTTCTGCTGCCTTGATAAAGACGGTTCTCCATCATCTTTGTCTCTTACTTCAGAACTGTCGGGCTTAGACAAATCAGTACGTGACTCCTTGCTCTTTGTAACGGCCTCTTCAATTTCTTTGCCATTTCTGAGTTTAAGGGCTTGGCACGTTTCAACATTCTTCACTCCAGATTGTGTATTGGGAGTCTCATTGGAGCTTGGGAGAGTTCCCAAGTTTCTTGAACTTGGAGCAGTGGCAATTTGCCCTCCTTGATTTTCCAAGTTCTTGATACTCATCCCTTGTGCTTGAAATTGATTCTTTGCTTCTTGAATAAAGGACTTAAGAACACTTTCCAGATGGTTGTTTCCTTGATTAACCCCGGCATAGTTAGGGTTAGAAAAACCAGGTGGAACTTATGGTGTAGTTGTTTGTGGTTTAGGTTGACTTTGATTGTTACTCCAAGAAAAATTAGGATGGTTGCGCCATCCTGGATTGTAAGTGTTGCTATATGGATTGTTGTATCTGTTGTTGTTGTTGGGATTGCCAACATAGTTAACAGAAATAGGATTTGCAGAACATTCTTCAAATAAATGTAGTCTTCCACAGTAAACACAGGCAACCTCCGTAGCGTCAGTAACCACCTTAACAGGTTCAGGCTTTGTCACTTCATGACTTATCAGATTCTTCATCATTTGGTGGATCTGAGCCACTTGAGCAGCAAGAGCTATGGTCTCAGTGACTTCATGAACTCCAGCAGGCTTCTTTTGAGTTGAACTTGCAGTGGCCCTTGTAACCGGCCATTGATAAGTGTTGGCAGTAATGCTCTCAATCAACTTGTAGCCATTATCATAAGATTTATACAATAGGGCTCCACCATTGGATGCGTCTAACATATTCCTTGAGGATGGAATTAATCCATTATAGAAAGTCTCAAGTTGTATGCAGAAGGGAATCCCATGATGTGGACATTGTCTCAACAGCTCCTTAAATCTTTCCCATGCATCAAACAACGATTCATCATCTCCTTGCCTAAATGATGTGATCTCATTTCTCATCTTAGCATTCTTGGAAGGAGGAAAATACTTGGCCAGAAGCTTTTCTGCCAAAGCATTCCATGTAGTAATGGAATTTGGTTCCAAGGAATTAAGCCAGCTCTTGGCTCTATCCCTTAGAGAGTATGGAAATAACCTTAATCGAAAGGTATCCACTGGCACGTCAAGGATCTTAAAGTTGTCAGCAACATCCAGAAATTATTTTAAGTGCAAATGTGGATCTTCATGAGGAGAGCCTGAATATTGACCAGCAGCTTGTAACATCTGGAACATCATAGGCTTGAACTCGAACTCTGGTGTTGTGATGGCTGGTCTAGCAATGTCAGTATTCATAGCATTAGGATCAAAGACAGCATAGTCCCTGATGCTGCGTGCTCGGTCATTGGCAATGCCAATGATGTCTGGCTCCGCCATGTTTGTCTCGTACAATGACTCATTTGAAGAAGACGATGAACTTTCTTCATCTGTGTCCTCCTCGTGCACTATTCCTTCAGGGTCAGCCACAGCTGAGGTTGAGGAATCTCCAGATATTTGCTGAGTACGTAAAAATCTCCTTCGTGCTTTGAGAATTCTTTCAGGTTCAGGATAACCACTGTAAACTGGTTGTAACGACCTGCGCATGCAATAGCTTAAGCCTGTCGTGACACCAAATCACAGCAAACGTTAAAAGCTCAAATACTATCTTAAACAAAAATAAGTACAGTGTTTCAAACTTTATACACTTCCCCGGCAACGGAGCCAAAAACTTGTTCTTTACTTTATATGTAATGCTTTTCTTGTAAATTGTTTAAAGCAAAGGTGCCACATGTAAGTATACATGCTTGATAATGTAGCAAGTGATAAAGTAAAGGTCGAACCCACAAGGAAGTGATGAAAGCTTTGAACTACTAGTATTAATTTATTTGTTTAAGAGAAAGTATGAGCAAGGTAACAAAATAATGATAATAAAGAACAGGAGCAACACACAAATAACTTGAGACAAAATTTCTAACTAAAAAGGGAGTTGAATACCAGAGAGAGTAGTTGATGAGCTAAATCCATTAGTATAGTTATTGGTAAAATGTTTTTATGATGTGAAGTGTCGTGCCTCAAAAGGTCAGAACGTGATCTAGTGGTGTATCTCTACAACATCAAAAACATGCATAACTAGGGCAAGGGAACAAATCTCTAAGTCTCACTTATAACCCTAAAATATGTCTGGTTTTAATTCTGAAATTCTTTATGGTCTCAACTTCTTATCTCTAAGCAAGTTGAATTAAGTGAATATCTTTATCCTACTTTATAAACCACTTTTGTTATGAAATCCACTTGTTTGTTGGATCTCTCTCAACAACAAGCTTTTACCTTTTTCCTAGTTGATCACTCTAAGAATCAAGTATATAGCATAAAAACACATAACAAAATAAGACACTAAACATCACATCATATCAACATAAAAACAATGTTTATACTAACTTCATTAGGCTCATCAAATAAAGGTTTAGCTCATAGTGAGCTGAGTACAAACTACTGAAGTGGAACTAACAGGAAACATCTTCTTACAAAGTGAAGTAAAGAAATGCAACCTAATAGTAACTTGGAAATCTCTTGCGTTGAGTAAACAACAACAACTCTCTTCAGTCACGACAACTTTCAGCAGAGTGTACAGGACTGGATGAGAATAGAAAACCCTCTACTAATGCTCCAACTCTTGGAATAAAATTAAACTAAAACTACAATTGAAATAACCTGTTTTATTGTCTGTAAAATCTCCAGCTCTCTTTCTCTCAATGTGCAAGCCTTCTTTATATAGAGGTGAATGGAAGTGAGAGTTGCTACTTTCTTGGATCATGGGTTTCTTGATGAAAATAAGGTTAGGCCCAAATCAAATCCGAATGTGGACCAGCTGTCCCTCAATCCTTCCGTTGTAAGTCATCTGGTATAGATGTTGGTGAGAGACAAAGTTGCTTTTGGAAGGCGGCTGTGGCAAAGTGGTGGAGCAGCGCAGACGGCTAGTGGTTTGGTGTTGGGCGCTCTTTTGCAGCGTGTCCCCACCCTACTACCATTTGTCTTCTAGCTTCCTTGATCTTATCCATTCCTTTTACTCCTTTGCTTTTCAAACCAATGCCACGTGAGCCCTAGTCATTTTCTCCTCCACTTCTCTTGATGAAATAATTGATTAAATTATCAACTACTTCCTTTCCAATAGCTCCTCATTCTGCTCCAGAGTCTGTCTTCCAGGGTCACGCCTCATCTTGCCATCACATATCTTCCTTTTAGGACAAAAACACATTGAAAAATATAAAAGAAGCACCTAGTGTGCTTAAAGCTAAAACATGTTGAAATAAGTTAAATTCACAGCAAATCAGTAAATCCTAAACTAAAAATGTCACATAAAATGGGTCAAAGTAACACACTAAAATAGTGTTATCACTAGTCTCTCATCTTGAAGTGTGACAAAACCTAATAAGGGTGAGAGAGGTTGGTTTGTTATTCTTGTATACTTGTAATCCTTGTTTTAGGGAGAAAGGAAAGAATAGCAGTTTATAACCAATCCTTGTTGTTTTTCTCTTGTTTTTTTCCTTTAACCCTAACCCTTGTGTGTTTCTTGATCATAAAGAAACTGTTTATATTTTGTTCCAAGGCATCCTTATTCACAACAACTTCCATGATGTTTTGATCTTTAGGATGGTTAGTGGAATATTTGAATTTTTTGAGAATCAGGAAAGTCAGATAAGAAGGGGCATGTGGCTAAGTTGGTGAGATTATCAGACTTAGAATCAAAGACAATAATTTGAACAGTGTTGAAAGTAAGACTTTGGTCATGGAATTATTTCATGTTTCTGCAGTACTGTGAATGCAACTTTCTGTTTAGATGTATGTTTTGTATGATGTCAAAACTAGGAAATTTTAGCGTTTATGTGCATTGGACGAAATCATTTTATTCAAGTTGTGCATTGTGCATTTTAGCATTAGGAAGCATGTCAACATGTTTGGAAATGGTTTAGAAAAGATTCATGCTTCAAGAAAAGATTTTTATGCATCAAATATTCGTTTTTGTGTGAAAAAACACTCTACAGGTCGACACATACGGTTATAGGTCGACCCATGGAAGAATTTTTTCAACTACAGATCGACACATACGATGCATAGGTCGAAACATGTGATGTAGTATTGAAACCTGTAGCTTTTGTTTCATATGGTGACTATACAGGTCGGCACATAACATGTATAGGTCGACACATGACTTTAATAAGTCGACATATAGATCAAAACTCTTGAAAATTGCATTTATTTCTATTGCTTTTGCATTTCTTTTACTTCTCACTTGCTCACATATATATACCTGCTACATGCATCTTTTCTTTAATGACTTTGGTAAAATCCAAAATGAAACCTGGAATATACTAAGAGTCGTCATTATCTTCAACCATGGTTTTATGCATACACACAAACAAAGTACACATAATCATTCATTGTTTGGGTGCTGTCATACCCTAATTTTTAACCCTAAGATCTCACCTCTTTGTGCATCATCTTGCATATCTGTGTGCACTACTACAAAACGCGCAAACAACAACGCCCAAGTCACCACGGTTCTTCCAAAACCGTGGTAATATCTCTAAACTCAGGCGCTAACTTTATATTATATTTTTTAATTAAAAATTTATAAGGTATAATAACGGTTGTAAGTATAACCGATATGATACAATCAATCTTTCATGGGTTCGAACCTCAGCTGTGGCGAAAATGTTTTTCATTTAAGGTTAATGCGCTCCTTTCTTTTTTATTTATTTTTAAATAAGGAATATCCCTACGGTTATTATGAATAACCGTCTTGATATAGTTGGGTACTATTTTAAAATATAAAATATAATTACGGTTGTAGTTTTAAACCGTAACAAAAAGTGATAGTTTTTAATATATAAACGAAACTATCTGTGACCCACTTCATAACTGTCGTTTCTCTCTAAATAAAACCCTAACACAACCCTCTCCTCTCATGAATCTTAACCAATACTGTTACAAGTGAATGGAGAAAAGAAGCTTAAAGGATATCTGACGAGGTCAACGTCCGGCGCAAACTCCTACGACGGCGAAGATGGTATGTTCTCCTGTTCTCATCTTTCTAGGATTATTGTTATAGGGTTTGGTTTTAGGATGCTGTGGAAAACATTATGTTATTGATGTTTTAGAGTTAAGTTTGATTTTTGTTGTGTTTCCTTGTAGATACATGGTGATGATGGTGGTAGCAAGCGTATGGTGGTAGCAAGCGTATACTATGGTGAAGTTTCATATGGTTTTTGAAGCAATGAAGAAAAATATAAGAAGTTTGAAGTTATTGTATAAACTTCATCCACCTTATATTTCTTCTTCATTGCTTCACAAACTAGATGAACTCGATATATCTTGATTTGCTAGAGTTCCACGATTATTTTTAATAAGAGGTGCTTTATTGAATCAATGTATCTTGATTTGTTACAGTCCCACTTGGGGTTTTGTTGCTTAAATAATGTATGTTTTTTTTATTGTGTTTCATGTTTTTTTGCTGTATGTTGTTGTTGTTGACAAATGTTCTCAAAATAAGAACAAAACATTGCTAGGTCACAAGATATAGGCTTCTTGTGACTTAGCAAAGTTTTGTTCTTTAATTTCTTATACAGGCTGACAAGTCTAGTTTATTATATACTATGTAATTGATTGTTTCACTTACCTTTTAATGAAAATGCAATCATTTATATTGACATAGAAACTTATATTCTGAAAATTAAGATGTATTTGAAAACCAACCTATATCAATCAATGTTTTTCGAATCGCATCCATCTCATTCAGCACATTTTATGTTCCTTAACACATAATATATGGTTTAACGCTCTGTTTGCTTCAATTCATCGATATAATTTACAATCGCGTTGATAACCGACGATGATGAGGTAAACTATGATAAAAGATATCGATGCATTAAAGGAATCAGATTGAATCGTATATTATGTGTTAAAGAACATAAAATGTGTTGAATGGGACGGATTCAATTCGAAAAAAATTGATGTGTTAAAGTTGGTTTTTAAGAATAGTTTAATTTTCAGATTATATATTTCTTTGCCAATTTGAATGGTTGTATTTCTTTAAATAGGTGTATGGTAAATCAAGCAATATACATTTTTATATAATAAACTATGTGCACTTTCCACGACGGTTGTCTAGATTAACTATCATCTAATTAATTAATTACGTTATCTATCACAACGGTTGTTAAGCATAACCGTTGTGATATAACACACGCTTTCCAGAATACCACAACGGTCCCAGGATCGTGATTATAAGTAGCACATTTACCACAACACTCTACATAACAACGCCTTGATCCACGTTATTATATATATATATATCAACCGTTGTTAAAGGAGTTTTACGTAGTAGTGGTGCTTTATTACTAACAGGTTCGTGTAGGAATATTGGTTTCAAGTAGAGATACAGTTAAATACTTCAAAGCGTGACCAATGGACTTTGATTCAAAGGTCCTAGGATTTTCTACTGGTTATTTTACTCAGAATTTCTCAGAAGCTTCAGTGTATTCCCCAAAGAGGATCAAGGTTTTCTTTCCATTGGTGTTAAGCGTGGTCATGTGGAGACTGGCTAGGGTTTTATGGCGAGAGGAATTTCAAGTTAATTTTAGTCCAAGATTTCAAATTTGAAACTTCAAGTTTATCCTTCCAAAGATTCAAATTCATGATCCATCCAAAAATTCAAGAATTCAAGTTCAAATTCATGCCATTTGAGTTTTAAAGTTTACAAGTTGGATTGCAAGGACTTCACATGTTAAGCTCAAATTAATTCCAAAATTCAATGAGTACAAGATGGTTTCAAGAATCAATGGTTCTTTACAAAGCTCAAATTAATTTCAATACAATATTCAAGGACAACTACATTGCATACAAAACCCATATTCAAATAACCGAACATTACAAAATTTGCAAGAAAACAAAAGTGAAACCAAATCATAAAAATGTGTGAATTTTCTTTTGCCAAACCTTCGGTTTTCTTCTTTCGTTGATAAAGATGCATGTAACCATGATGGAAGAAACACGATGGTGTATTGACAATCAATGCGTGGCCATTTAGAGGAATCATATAAAAGAAAGAAAAGCTGCAAGTTTCTCTACAAAAGTCGTACTTTGTGAGGACTTTGTTGATTGTCAACTATGATAGCAGCAGATATAAATCACCAAACTACAGATAAATAGAAGCAATCACCCGCACAAAATTACATACATAGCACCAAAAAACTCACGCATCCCTGCAAAAACCACAGACACGCCGGACGAACTCCGACAGGTAAACTCTCTAAACCTCCCCCTCTGCATTACCTTGATCATGTGAGTAACAGCTTTGTTTGTATTTGTCTATGAATCGCCTGCATTTTTCTTGATTTGGGACTCGCGCAGGTTTGGTTTGATTGACGAGGAATTATGGGAAATTGAGATGAGGGAGGAGAGGAATGATGTCATGGAGTTATGAGAGAGTGTGGAACGAGAGAGGAAAATTGGAGAAGGCATCGCGGTGAGGAGAGGAAGACGATGAGAAGAGGAAACACGCGATCGGAAGTGTGCGAGCGAGAGAGAGATAATGAGAGAGGGTTGCGCTGAACGAGTGGAAAGGGAGAGGATTTGAGTTGTTTTTTTTTGTTCTTCATGTCTTGTTTCTTTGGATGATTCATATGGGCTTTGGACTAAGCCCAATGGGTTTATTTATTTCCACACCCATGTTCTCATTTTGCACCCTTTTATGTTTTTTGTTTTATTGTTATTTTCATAAAGTTAATTTGATTTTGTTTTTAGTAGCTTAAATTAATTAGACTTTTTTAAAATTGGTGATATAATGTTGATTTTGATTAATCATTGGTTTAAGTTTAGGATTTATTCTTGATTTAAATCCGTAATTAGTTCTTGATTTAGGTTTAGGAGTAATTTCTTGAATTCATTATCCTCTCATTAGTCTTTATTAGGTTTTTGTTGTTAATCTCTCGTTGATATTTTGTTGGAATTCCTTAGTTGGGTTCTGTGAATTTCCTTATGGATTTTTTTACCATGGTCCTAACATATGGGCTTGACATGATGTATATTTGATTTATGATATGATATCTCACTTTATAAGTTGTTTGGACGCTATATTGCATGTCTCCTATGTTAAATACTCAATCATGACTTTAGCTTTGATACTTGTTGCTTTTATCTATACTCTTATAATAATATAATTGCATGTGTCTGTGTCCAAGGGGAGGACTTGAGTTTGACAATTGTGTCATATGCATTGCATGTCATTTGCATTTCTCCTCTTCCCTTCTGTGACTTATGTTCCCTTTTAGGTTGATTACCTCAAATACTTAGGTAGTTTCCCTTAGGATGATTAGACAACTTACAATTAGGTCCCCTTTTCTCCCATGAGAGAATTAGACATAAGTCATCCCTAGCTGAGATGTGATTCTCCTACCCCATGACATAGTTGAGAAGGATGTAGATTCCTTTTCCACTTAGGAGAGGTATGTGGCATACTCGTCGATTCTATATCCGAGTTGGAGCCCTTCTCCTAATGTGAAGCAAAGGTCCATCTTCCACATGTTTGTGGTGGTTCAAGTCGAGTATTCTCCATAAGATGACGACTTGCCTTTTCTCCTAAAACCAATCACCAAATTTATTTACCCTTTGAGGGGAGCTACGAATGCTCTGATTCTATTTCCGTCAGGATACGTAGGCACGAGATGCGATGTCTTGGCGGACATACTTAGAAATAATACCCTAGGCCTCCTTACCTTTTCACCCTTTAGCAGACGAATAACAAATGACACAATAAAACAAGAGGTTCATGTAGAGTACTACAGATACTTAGGATGCTAGCACCTTCTCTAGGTATAACCAACCCCCGGACCTTAGATTCTCTTTTGCTTTGCATTGCATTTCATATTTTAGGTTATTCGCTCTTTTTCCCTTCCCTTGGATAAATTAAAGATCGGTGGTGAATTAAGATTTGTGATTCAAGTTAATTAATAGCTTGATATCCGATTCTCACCGCGACAGAAATGGCGACTTCACTGGGGACTTTTTCTCCCTAAGAGAGTTACACCTAACTTGTTTTATATGTGTTATTTGTATACTTGTATATTTTTATATATCTGTCTGCTTGGGTTTTTTGTGTATGTTGTGAGATAAGTCCTAACCCAGACTTGAGTGTACACCTATGATAGGATTATGGTATAATCAATAGTTAATTGTTGGGAGTAGTCCTAATATGATTAACATATGATATAACCACGCTCAGTGGAGGCGGCCCCTTTGTGATTGCTGATGTCGTGCGAGTAGTCGTATTGGCATTACTTTTTTTGACCTGGGAGTTCGTGAAGCTAAGGACCTTAGTATCCCTTCACCCCTCTAAGCCTTTTTAGGATGTAGTGCGGTGATCATCTAGGTGTAGACCTGTGGTGATTGTCATGTAATACTACACTCAGACGAGTTTATCTTGAGAATATTATTAGCCCGCATGAGTAGTCGTGCAAGCCGATAATATTTGAAAGATTTATCGATGACTCTAGGAACTTTGTAGAACCCGTTGTACAGGTATAAATGAACCCATAGTATATACCTTTGGGATGGGTAGACCATGGCTCTATGCTCGTGATCTTCAAACCTAGGACCTTGTTTGTTTGCATGTATATGTGAATATGTGAATATGTGTATACCTGTGTTTGTGCATTCATCCATCCATGCAATCATGCACCATTTTTCTAACCCTTCTTCAAGGAACTTAGAGTTATCTTGCAAACATCATTGGTTTTACCATTGATTTTGGAAGTTGTACTCTATTTTGTAATCATTCAAATTTTTAATGGGATTTTCAGTTATCAAAAAGTGTTATCCACGTTATGGTGTTTGTAACATAACCTTTTAGTTCCTTGAAATGCATTTGCATTTTGTGCAACATGCATCATGTAGCATCATTTGCATACGTCTTTTCCCTAAACAATTTATTCGATCTCCTATCCTTGTGTCACTCAGTTGATTTCCCGACATTCAAACCGAGCTTGAAGTAATTACTGAAGGATGATGGAGAGGATAAAGAATGTGGATCCCATGTCATGCTTTACAGTGATGACTAACCCGATGTTTAGTTTTCCTCCTGACAAAGATGCTCTACAAGGGGATGTTCCTACTCGATCTCAGCCTGTGCAAGATAACCTGATTGTTCAAGTTGATGAAAGAGATTCTCGGTTTCCGAGGTATATGCCAAATCCTCAGAATGTCTGCCCTGTGATGAAGGTGAATGATCCTAGAGTTACAGAAATCGAGGAAGGATTTTGTGATCTCGAGGAATAATTAAAGATGATGAAAGAACTTAATGCATCTGGTATTAAGGCTCATGACTTGTGTCTAGTTCCGAGCGTGGTTATTCCCCCGAAGTTCAAAATGCTTGTCTTTGAGATATACAAGGGTGTTAGTTGTCCAAGGTACCATTTGACGATGTTCTATCGAAAGATGGCCGCTTATATTGACAGTGACAAGCTGATGATTCACTGCTTTTAAGAAAGTTTATGTGGGGCATCCTTGATGTGGTGTATGAAGCTAGAAAGGAATCATATTCAGTCTTGGGAAGACCTATCTGACGCTTTTGTGAAGCGGTACAATTACAATGTGGACGTGGCACTAGACAGCGATCAGTTGATGAGTATGAGTCAGAAGGACAACGAATCCTTTAGGGAGTACGCACAACGGTGGAAAGAATTGGCAGCCCGAGTTCATCCACCACTTCAAGAGAAAGAACTGGCCAAGATGTTTCTAAGAACACTATTAGACTCTTATTATGTTAGGATGGTAGGCGTTGTGCCATTAGAGTTCTGTAAGATTATGGAAGTCGGAGTAAACATCGAGAACACATTCAAAAGCGGACGAATCCAAGATGACTCGAATTGCCAAGCTGATGAAGAGAAATCTATTAGTGATTCATAAAAGGAAGGAAATGCTGAAGTTGATGCAATTTTGGATTCTCCTCAGATCTTGCAAGCTCTAGTTCCGGTGCCTTATCACCAATGTCAGTATGCAGCGCCTGTTCAGTGCCAGCAACCACTACCTCATGGACTTCCATATCAACAACAAAGATTGGTTCCTCAGGATCAATGTCAGAATTGAAAAGCTCAGAATCTGAATCATCAGAATTAGTGCCAGAATGAGTAGAGACCTCTGAATAGTCCAGAAGGAGAGACTCCCCAGTTTGATCCAATCCCAATGACTTACAGTCAATTGTGGTTTTATTTTGCCAGAAACTTAGTGATGACACCCAGAAAGACTAGAGCCATGAAATCTCGCCCTCCTTGGTTCAATCCATATACCATTTGTGAATTTTATGATGGAGCAGTGGGGTATTCGATTGAAGCGTGCAAGGTTTTCCAAGAAAAAGTTCAAGAGATGATTGATGATGAAGTGCTAACCTTCAAGGGAGGAAACCCAGTCATGAATGGAACATCTTTATGCTGATGAATTTGAAGACTTAAGAAAGTCATTTCAAGCCGGAGAAATCAAGAAGACAGCCTATTCCCAAGATCATCGAGTTGTTTGTTTGTTTTCTTGCATTTGTTGTTATTTCTTTTATTGTAAAAGCATGATTTGCATGTAGGAACTTGTTCATTTTGAATGCTTAATGCAATGAATATGTTTGTCCTGAAGAAATCCATTCGTATTCACTCATAAAATACTTTTTCTGCTTTATAATGCCAATGTCACCCAATCTCTTGCCTTGGCAGAGAATTGGAGGGAGGATGACGAAATCACAAACGCAAGATCTCTTATTGTATGCTTTTGAATAAAACCCTGCTGATGATGTAAGGCATTGTTTCAAATCCCCAAACATCGGAGATATAAGGGAGATCGACCCTCGTTAACCCCTTTGAGCCTTGAAGTAGGAGTTTTTTTATCCAAATCAAAAAACACTCATTTTTAACCTATGGCAGGGTAGTTTTCAGTCAAGCTGATCGAGCACCTAAACTTTAAAAAAAAAAAAAGTGAACATCACGAATAGTGGGTGGGCACAAATACACTTTGAGCCTTATATCCTTTGTTTCTTAAACTGTGATCCAAGCCACGATACAACCCTTAAAAGAATTAATCGAAGCAGGGTTTATTTTGAGAGCGTACTCGATGAGATAACGTTTCCTGACTCCTACGAGCTATGCTCAAAATTGGTGTTGGCTTTGTAAATTGATCAATGTCATATCCTAACTAGTGATTCGGTCACAGGTTATTGCGATATCCTTTTCAATAATAAAAACTTCAAGACGAACATGTGCGTTGTGTAATACCCCAAAATTTGCTCTCCCTCTTTGTCATCATAGCATGGCATTATCATTTATCATATCATATCCACCTCATTAACATTACATTGCATTTAAAATAGAAAAATGAAGCATGGCATCCTTCTTACCATCAGGGCATGTGATCAGGTGGAAGGGGGACAATCAAGGGATCATTCAAAGCACAAAAAGGTCAATCAAGTTTCCTTAAAGCAAGCCAAGAGGTCTTTCATGTCTCATACCATCTCAATTGATCATCCACAACCTCAAGGATGAGAGATACAATGGGAGATTGAAGCATTACATCTTTCACTATGCAAGAGGTTCAAAAACTGAAGGAAAACCCTCAAAAGAGATAGCTCATTGATCCAAAATCATCCTCAAATGGCATATATCATCATCCTTTAAGAAGGTACACAACATACTCTGAGGAATTTGAAATTGAAGACTGCACATTTTTCTCCTAGGAGGTGGGCACCAAAACTAGGGTTTCCCATTAAATCAGGGAATCTTTGATTTTTTGGACAAAACTTGATGTCATGGTATTCTACATGTTCTTAAGTGTATGTGTATGAAAATTGCCTCTCAATTGGTTTTGGAAGTGTTTCAATTGGGAAAAAAAATCAGAAATCAGGAAAATTGGGGCCAAGTCAAATCATCAGAGGAAAAAGTCAACTCTTGACTTTTTGAGCCCAAAATCATGAAATTCATGTTACATATGTCCAATGTACAAAATTTGGTCAAGAAACTCCAAAGGAATCATGAAAAAATCAAGAGGTGGAAAGTTGCCATTTTTGGAAGAGGAAGGGTTACTAAAAATAGCAAGTTTTGGCCATTTTGCATCAGAGTTTGAACCAAGGCCATTTAAAATTGAAGCACCAAGTGAAAATTCCACTCGGCCACAACAAAAGATCTTGTTTTAAGCTTCACATCCATATGTGGAACATCTCCATTGGATAAAAATTGAGTGAGATATGATTGATCAAAGTTTGAGCAAAGTAGGTCCAAAACTAGGTCATGACCAAGATTTTCAAGGCACGCGCGCAGTCATTTTCTCAAATACTTGGTGGGCCAAATGTATTGATCAATTACTCATGATTAGAGGCTTCAAATGGAAAACTTTTCAACATCAAAGTTGTTCCTTGTAGTGTCATCTTCAATACTCATGTTGGACAAAATTCCATTTGATCAAGTTATAGTGGAGATATATTGGTTCAAGGTCATGTTGATTGTGCTGAAATTTTGTGTGCCAAGTTGCCATGCCATGACTTGCTTGCCACGCCCACAAATCAGTTCCAAACCCTGATGTTCCAAGCTATTTTTCACCAACTTCCAAGCCTTAATTCAATCCAAAATCAACATCAATCATGTTCTATGATGTTCTATCTTTCATTTGGCACCTAAACCTCATTGAATCATTCACTAACAAGAGAGAAAATCATCTTCAAACAACCACTGCTGTATTTGTTCTTAACTGTCATGAAAAACCAAAAAAAACAAATGTTGTTGTTGATTGTCATAGCACTCACCCGTGCGTTGCTCATACTGTCCAACCATTTCCTCTTTCAACCAAACACATTTCACCTACACTATGCACACTAGCACGTGCCTTGCATGAAATTGAAAAAAGCAAACTTGCTAAGCAAGTTTCTGATATAACAGCCATGCCCTCATCTTTTCAATTCCACCATAACTGTCATGAACCACCACCACCTTATCATTGCCAATCTAACTCGCCCCCTAACTAACTTGACTCAGTTAGTTAGGGTGGACTCACTTTAACCACCTTAACTCAATTAACCAACTCACTAAACCATGGTTAACTCATAGTATAAAACAAAACTTCTCTTCACAAATTCATTTTCAACTTGATTCTCACTCTTTCTCTCACAAACACTCTCTCTTCTCTGAACTTTTTCTCTGCTCTCTCTCTCTTTGAGCTCACACGAATTCATCAAATTTTCCTTCTACATTTCATCTCCACAATCATCATTGTTCAGTTTTGATCAAGAACAAGAGTGGATAAGTTCAATTAATCCAGTTTCACTTCAATTCAGTTGAAGCTTCAATTTGGTTTTCTGCACGATTTCAAGAGTATACGCCTTTATTTGGCCAAATCAAGCTCCAGACCAAGTGTTTCTCTGATTTTCTCAAGAATCTCAAGGAACTGCAAGTTCAGGTTCCAAAACACTCAAACATTTCATACGCATTTTCTTGGTTATTTTGTTATTTTCATGATGATATGAGCTCACTAGGAGCATTTGAACACTGTCTAGTTGATAGAGCTTCTTAGAAGCCTAGATCCAAAAACTTAGGGCAATATGTTCGTGCTTGTTTCTTGCTGTATGTGAATGGTTGGATGATTTCATTGATGGATTTGGAATGTACGTGATTTCCTCTTTATTTTGATGTATGCCACGTGTTTTTTTGGATGGTTTGGAAGTTGCAGTCGCCGGAGAGTGGCCGGAGAAGGTGACCGGAGGTCCCTCTCCGGCCGGTGAGGGTTTGAATTAGGGTTTAGTGCATTTTAAGTCGTGACCGTTGGATGTGTGTGATCGTGTGACTACCATGTTGACAGCACATTAAAATTCACGTGCAAGTCATGTGCCTAATTTCTGATTTTACTTAAACATTGTGTGATGCAGTACATGATAATTTGTGTGTGACCTCATGCGCGTGTGTTGGATCTGTGTACTTTGACTTTTGTTTGACTATGACTTAATCTGATGGCTTGGATTGCTTTGACTATGTTGACTGAAGAACATGCTAGTTATGGTGTTTTGCGCGCTTATTGGACCTAAGCCAGATTGATATCCACACCCCATGTTTTCAAGGCCCAATGATTTTGAACTGAATAATTACTAGGCATGCACCCCCTTCCCTCATTTCATTGCATTTTATTTTTCCATTTTTCTACACGTTTGCTTTTTAATTTTTAAAAATACTAAATAGTATCTTAAAATTCCACAAAAATTAATGAGTATCATTGAAACATTTAGAAAATTTTTGGTGATTTTATTTTCTGATTTTATGACCTTTTTACCCCTGTTCTATATTTTTCTTTGAATTTCTTTGATGTGCATTCTTAATATGGTACATGATCTTGTTTAATTTTGTTCTTGATCATTAAAAATTGTTTTGATGCTCTTCTTTTTGCATTGAGTCATTATCATCTTGAGGTATGTTAAGTGATTTTTATTTGATTTTTTAGGTCATTTTATGGCATGTTTGGTGTTCACTTTTGTGCTACTTTGTATGATATGTCTATGTGACCTAAGTGCATTGTTTGACATCATTTTGCCTTGGTTCCTTGCATGCTACTTTGATATGTGATTCATCTCTGATTAGTGAACTTCAATACCATGTTTTCATAATTTTCATGAGGCCATTTGATTTTTGTTTCTTTTGTGCATGTTTACATGTTTTCTTTTGTGTATACTTGCATGATCATTTGCCTATTTGGTGAACTATTCACTTGACATTATAGGTCATTGGTACATATTATATGTCATCCTTGCATGCTGACTTTCCTTTGAACCTTGGGTACCTTTAACATGTTGTGTTTGCACTTTCCTTTTTTGAACTCCCATTTCAATTCTACTTCTTCTATCACTTCTTAAATGTCTTGATGTGTCATGCATGAATACTTGTGAGATGTTTGTGAATCATTTGTCATTTCATTTCAATTCTGATCCATGGATTACATGTTCCATTTATGCATATTTCCTCTTTTTCTTTTCATCTTTCATTCTCCCTTTTCTTATGGTAGCATGTTCTAATGCCATGGATGATGTTTGTTGCCTATCCACTTGGACTTGCATGATAATGATCATTTGTTTACCATATGATGTACATTCTGGTTGTGGTTCTAGGATTTGATTTCTCATTTAATTCTTTTGAGTTTTATGATGCATTACATGTTCTTTTACTTCTTATACTTCTTATACATGTTTACTAACCATGTAGGGGCTTTGGTAAGTTTCAATTGAGTGTGGATAAGGAATCCACATTCAACTTCTATCCTTTCTCTTCTACAATTCCATTTTATGTTTTGTTAAGCACTTATGTGCTTTCTTTTAATAACTCATCACTTTCCCTTTGTGAATTACAATTCATCTTCTACTTTAGAAGTGAATCGTTTAATTCATTCTTTCTTTAGACTTTAGGTTGAAACCTCACAAACCTTAGGATCACTCCCTTAACTAATCAATTAGGATTGAGTCTTAGTCCATATAGATTTTTACCTTTATCCTCTCTTGAGTCCCTTTTCTCATCTCAAAGAAAATTCAAAATATATAATAAAGGTAGGCATTTATTGCATTTAGGCCTTTCATATAAAGAAAAGATTATAAGGGGTCTTCTCTTATTATCTTAGAATGTGTAGCATATAGCCCATCTTGGGTCAATGTGTTAAACATTTGATCTTGTATGAGGGACTTAAATGCAATACTTATTGAAGGTACAAATAAAAAACACTTCTTCATTTCTAAATCAACAAAAACACTTAATAAACACAAGTGTGCTAGTGTGTTTGAACCTTGGCAATTGGAACTAAGTGTGGGGGTCTTCTTCACCCTTAGTGTGCTTTCTTACCCATTCCATCTTGGAATGTGAGAATGTACACATTCCAATGACTAAGATTTGGATACACTATCATATGCAAACAAATAACAAAACACTTCTTTCTAAAAGACAAAAACAAACAATAACGTCTTTCCTTCGGGAATTCTTTTCTCACCTCATTCACTCTTAGCGTACGAACGTGCTTCTACTCGTTCTCTTGCAAGATGGTAACGCACTCGGACCAGCGAGCCTGCAACACCTGAGCTAGGACGTCAGTCGTTCCCTAAAATGCAAACAATCCATCCCTAGTGAGGGGAACTACGTCGCTCTGATTCTCATGTTCCCGATGAGATACGTAGGCAGTGGGGTAGGGCCCATTCGAGCACTTCTTTTATTTTCCCTACATTTGTTTCTCTTTTTCTTTCTCCTTTCTTTCCTCCAGTTTCTTTTCCAGTATCCTTTCCTTACACCCTTTGATCGAGACAAGCAAGCGTGGATCCCATCGGGTACGATGGACGCGAGGGGGTGCTAATACCTTCCTCTCGCGTAACCGACTCCCGAACCCAGTTCTCTTGGTCGCGAGACCATGCTCTTTCCTTTCCTTCAGGTTTATGCAGTGTTTCCTTTCCCTCTCTTGGGATAAATACACATTGCTGGCGACTCTGTTCGGTGCCACTTTCGCGTTTGTACTAGGATGAAAATCCCGGGAGCGACAGCTGGCGACTCTGCTGGGGAATGCCTTTGGTAGACCTATTGCTGGTCCATCCCTAAGCGAGTCAATCCTAGCGCTTGTCTGTTTTTCTTTCATTGGGTGTTTATTGTTGTGCTGTATTTACCGTTTTACTATATAGTTATTTACTGTATATTACTGTATATTACTACATTTACTGCATTTTAGCATTTTTATTCCATATGATATATTATGCTATGCTGGACTGTGCTGTTTTCTGTTTGGCGGGATGGGATTTCTGAGAGATAAGCCCATTACACAGGCTTGAGGATACACTTAGAATTAGAGTGGAGAGTAGTGGGACCTACGTGCCGTTTGGAGTGCGTTGGGTGTTCACGAAATTCACAGCTAGACGAGGCTATCTTGGGACACGTCGTGGCATGCGCATCTTGCGTATTCCAGGATGTAGATCTAAAGAGCTGTCGACTCTAGTGACCGATCATGAGGACCTTAGTGGAAACATCCCTCTTTAGCGGTGACAATGGCAGACCACATTCTGTGGCAAACCCATTCGCACCCGAGGGCCCACTTTGGAACTTGCATAGGATGACTTTTATTTTCTAAGGGGAGTCAGTGGACGACCTCTTTGATTGGCATAGCATTGTATCCTACGGGCTGAATGTGCTATTGTTTCTCAAACCTCCGAAGCTGACAAGCCTTATTTTCTAAGAACCACATGTGAGCATGGGCGGGATGTTTACAGGTTTGCAGGAAACCCAGCCTCCTACTTACCTTACTTGTGATTCTATGATGATTTCAGACATTGTATCCTATGACAGGGATTTGAGTGTTCATCTCAGATATTGCCAGATTCAGTACAGAGACACAGTGCACACGGTTCAATACAGACACCGACACTTGATTACCTGATCACATGCCCTTTTGCATTGCATTATCATATCATAACAGTTATGTTTGTCATTTTCAGGTGCATAATACATTTCTGATTCCAATCCATGGGTTCAACAGAGATCGTTGCCGAGAGAAAGAACAATGTGTCTTACAAGTTTCCGGATCCTGTTTTGGATTCATTGCTCAAAGTTATAGATATGGCTGGTCCGGGTATTCTTGATAGGTTTCAGAAGAGCTACGGGAATTTGGTTGGGATGGTCCGTACAATCACCAAGTATGAACATGATGCTTTGCACACTCTGCTGCAGTTCTACGAGCCTTCGTTGAGATGCTTCCTTTTTCCAGATTACATTTTGATGCCAACACTGGAAGAATTCTCATTTATTTTGGGAATTCCGATCACGCCGGCAATACCATTCTTCTCTGGTAGTTCTCCCAGCGTAAAAGAAATTGCTGCTGCTTTACAAATGGATCAGGCAGTGATAAAGAGTGGTGTGAGCGGTAAAAATGGAGTTAGCGGATTTCATTTAGAATTTCTGTCTAGACAAGCCCAAGAGGCTGCAAGTGCTAAAAATTGGACGGTTTACAATTCCATTCTGGCTCTCTGCATATATGGCCTAGTTTTCTTTCCCAATCAGCAAGACTTTGTGGATATGCAAGCAACGAGAGTTTTCGTCCTTAAAAATCCAGTCCCTACTTTGTTAGGAGATTTTTATCATTCCGTGCATTACAAGAATGAGAAAAGGAGGGGAGGATCTGTTAGTTGTTGTACTCCACTGCTGAGTCATTGGTTTTTCAAACATTTGCCTCAGACAGGTGCCTTTGTGGAAACCAAAGATGTGGCGAAATGGTCTAAACGATTGATGGGTTTAGCTGCTGATAACATTGTATGGTTTGACCACCGGTTATTGAGAATAGAGCTTGTCACAAGATGCGGAAATTTTCCAAATGTGCCTTTGATTGGCAGAAAAGGAGGGATCAATTATAATCCAGTTTTGGCCATCCGACAGTTTGGGTATGCTTCCAGGGATCCTCCTACAGAGCAAGATGTGGAAGAATCTTTATTCTTTACAGGAACTAAGGATGCGAAGGTGGTAGAAGTAGTGAATGCTTGGAAAGATAAGCACAAAATTGGAAAAGCAGTTTTTGGAAAAGGAGATTGTAGATCTTATCCTGAATATGACAGGTGGATTGAGACGAAAGTAAAGGAATTGCTTTTACCCTTTTCAATGGGACCTCTTTTATGTTCAGTACAGCCGGAACAACCCACTATGGTGGCTATTGAAGAATGTGAGAAGTGGAAGAAAATGGTCAGAGAGTTGCAGATAGAGAATTCTGGAATGAGCAGATGTCTTCAGAAAGCTCTAGCTGACAACAAAGAGTTGGAAAAGAGAGCCTTGAAAGCGGAAAAAACCTTGGCTGACAAAGAGGAAGATTTTGATGACAGAGCTCGGTACTTTCGGAAACTTACTTTGGGAGCAGATGACACTAGTCAGGCTCACAAGATTACAAAACAGGCTTTAGCCCGAAGCAAGGATTCATTAGCTCAACTTCGTCAAGCTTGGGATGAAGTCAGAATTGAAAATGCCGAGTTAAAGGATCAGTCGAAGACTAAAGACGAGGAGCTTAAAAAGGCACATGAGCAGAGGAGAAAGTATCGGGAAAGTCTCGGTAAAAGTCAAGAACAGTTAGAAGAAGCTAGAAGCCAGCTGAAGAATACCAAGAAAGAGCTTGAAGAAGCCATGATAGAAAGAGAGATACTCAAGACGCAAGCTGGCGTAAAGAGACACAAAGGAGTGCATGATGACGAAGCTCTTATGCTGCATATGGGTTCTTTAACTGAAGCTCTTGAGAAAAGGGATGTCTTGATCAAAGAAATGATTGAAAAGCCGAATCACCAGCGTACCCGTATACTTTTTGAGGAGATCAAATACTCAAGTGACAGGCTGAAGGATGTGGAATTGTCAGATTGATGTTCTTTTCCTTATTTTTTGTTATTAATGGTTACCATCAGGCTTGTTGATGGATCCATTTTTCCTTGTATCGCATTTGCGGTTGAACCTTTCTTAAATGTACTTGAATACTTTGTCGAATGAGTATGAGCAGTTTATTCAGAATTACTCTTTATCAGATATCTGTACACAAGCACATGACCACTACACGTCTCTTTATATCACGATTTCTGGTCTTCAGATTTCCGTGGTTTGGATTGGAATCAGGGTGTAAAGCACTTTGGAAATGATAAACATAACATTGCATGGCATTGCATAACATTCTGCATTTATGTTACTTGCTTTTCAGGTACTCGTTGCAGGGTCTCTAACCTTTATTTGGTTTCAGGCAGTATAGCGGAGAGTCATATTCACCGATATTCGACGCGAAGAAATCAAGTAAGAATCATGGATCAAGTGCAAAGTGATTTGGCCGAAATGAGGGCGCGTATGGACCAGTTCATGACCCTCATGACTGGCATGGCGCAAAATCAGGAGAGATTGAGGCTTCTGGTCGAGCGTCCAGATAATGGGCCCGAAGGTGATCAGCATGACAATTCACAGGGACATGGCATCCCTCCTCCCGGTGGCAACCCTCCTCCTGGTGGTAACAATCGGGGTAATGGAAATGGTAGGCATGCTGGTGTTACTCTTGAAGATACTCTGGAAGACCAATTTACTCTACTAGATGCTGATGTGGGTAATCAAGGTGATCGAAGGTATGAGGAGTTAGCAGAAAAGATCAGGGCCATAGAATGCAAGAACTCTATGGGTATTGATGTTACCAGCTTGGGGCTGGTCTCAGGAGTCAGAATTCCCCCTAAATTCAAGCCTCCCACTTTTGATAAGTATCACGGCAATGCGTGTCCCCAAACGCATCTTCAAGCTTACTTTGGGAAGATTTCAGCCCATACGGATGACGAGAAGCTATGGATGCACTATTTTCAGGACAGTCTGGCTGGGGCGTCCTTGACCTGGTATATGAAGTTGAATAGAGCTGCTGTGAAGAGTTGGAAAGATCTGGCAGAAGCGTTCCTGAAGCAATACCAGTATAATATTGACATGGCGCCCAACCGCACTCAATTGCAGGGGTTGTCACAAAATGCCAAGGAGAGTTTCAAAGAATATGCGCAGAGGTGGAGGGAAATGGCTGCCCAGGTTCAACCTCCCTTGTCAGACAGAGAAATGGCAGATATGTTCATGGGCACCTTGCAAGGGGCCTATCTTGATAGATTAGCTGCTTGTCCGTCAACTGGATTTGCTGATATTGTGATTGCGGGAGAAAGAATAGAAAGTCTGTTAAAGCTTGGAAAGATCCAGGATGTGAGTGGGGCTGGCTCTTCGGGGACGAAGAAACCGTTTGCTAGTAACCAGAAAAGAAGAGAAGGTGATACGAATGTTGTGTTTAGAGGACGAGGCAGAGGGCGTTCTCAAGCTTATTATCAGGTAGATGCTGTAACAATCCCCACACCGTCTGTTCAGAAACAACAACCCCAACAACAAGTTCAACAGCAACAACCTTTTTTCCAGCAAAGGTCTAGGCAGAGGGATCGTAAGATGGATCCTCTCCCTATGACTTATGCCGCGCTGTTGCCCCGGCTACTCGAGTTAAAGTTGGTAGAACTCCGTACTATGAAAGCTCCGGTTGCTGGAAACCTGCCACCTAACTTCGATGCTAATGCTCGTTGTGAGTTCCACTCAGGTGCTCAGGGGCACTCCATTGAAAAATGTTGGGCTTTCCATCATAAAGTACAAGATTTGATTGATGCTAAAGCCATCAATTTCTCTCCCGCTCCTAATATTACTCAGCATCCCATGCCTGATCATAGTGCAGTAAATGTGTACGCTATTGAAGATGGGAGGAGATTGAATCTGGTGACAGATATCCATCAAGTGAAAACTTCTTTGTTGGTCGTAAAAGATCGTTTATTGAAGGGACAGGTGTTCCCGGGCTGTAATCAAGATTGTTCCGAGTGTATGAATCAGGAGAATGGCTGTAATAAGTTGAAGGTGGGTTTACAGAATCTGATCGATGAAGGATGTCTACAGTTCGACAGAGTCGTGAAAGACACTGATGAGATATCCACCGTGACCGTCTATTACACTCCCGCTGAGATTCAAATGCCGGTCAATGCAGTTCCCGTGGCGAGTGTTGCGCCAGAAAGGCCCAGTCCTGTCACTATCACGGTGCCAGGACCAATTCCGTTCACGTCTACGAAGGCTATCCCATGGCACTATGGGGCAGATGTATATTACGAAGGTAAAAAGCAGGAAGTTGAGTCGTCAGTCAGCCCAAATATTGATAATGTAGGGGGTGTAGGGGGCTTTACAAGGAGTGGAAGGTTGTTCGCTCCCCAAACCTTGAGAAGTGATAAAGAGGCAGAAGCTGCAGCAAAGGCTAAAGGTAAACAGGTGGTTGAAGATGCGCCTACACCTGAAGCAGAGACAAAGATTACTTTTGATAAGGAAATGGAAGAATTTATGAAGATAATCAAGAAAAGCGATTATAAGATTGTGGACCAACTGAATCAGACCCCTTCAAAGATTTCAATCTTGTCACTATTGATGTGCTCTGATGCGCATCGGCAGGCGTTGTTGAAAGTGTTGAAGAGTGCATACGTGCCACAGGAAATTACTGTTAATCAGCTCGAGGGCGTAATCTCCAATGTTAATGTTAGCCATGGCTTGGGATTTACAAGTAGAGATCTGACTGTTGAAGGAAGAAACCACAATAAGGCTTTGCATATCACGATGGAGTGTAAGGGCGCAGTGTTATCTCATGTACTGGTAGACACTGGTTCATCACTCAATGTCTTGCCCAAGAAGGCATTAATGAAGCTGGAAGTTGATGGTTTGATCTTAAGGCCTAGTGAATTGGTGGTCAGAGCATTCGATGGAACTAGACGATCTGTGTTTGGTGAGGTGGAATTGCCCGTACAAATTGGACCACAGGTATTCAAATCCACGTTCCATGTAATGGACATACAACCTGCATATAGCTGCCTATTGGGACGCCCTTGGATTCACGGAGCCGGGGCTGTTACTTCTACTCTACATCAAAAGCTGAAGTATGAGTTTGAAGGGCAGGTTGTGACGGTGAGTGGGGAAGAAGACATCTTTGTGAGTCACTTGTCCACGTTCAAGTACATTGAAATAGATGGGGAAATTCATGAGATGTTGTGCCAATCATTTGAAGCAGTCAATATTGACAATGCACCTGAGTCTTCTTCTGTACCAGTTGGGGCCGGTACCTCCATTTCATCTTACAAACAAGTTGTCGAAGTCGTCAGGGCAGGCAACGCCCAAGGTTGGGGCAGGTTGATAGAGACCCCAATGAAGGAAGACAAATTTGGTATTGGTTATCATCCCTCTACAACTTCAGATGCGGGGAGCAGGGGACCCATTACTTTCAATAGTGGGGGAATTATCTACACGGACCAGTCTTGTGCGGCCACAGAGGATAGTGTTGACAGTAATTGTGACCTGGACAACTGGGTACGCCCTCATGCTCCGGGACAACAAGTGCAGAACTGGTCCGTTGAAGAAGTCATCCGGGTTACTCTTCAGACAGAGTAATTTTTCTTTGTTTTTTCTAACCATAATGCATGTCAAAATCTTGCGCTCTGCCCAAGGCGTATAGATTCATTTGTAGGGCCACCATGGTTGCATTTGCAATGTTTAATCATTAATAAAGGACGTTTTGCAATCAAATTTTGTTCTCTGTCTTTCAGTTTTTATTTTTGCACAAAAAAATAAAATGGCAATGTTTCATTTTCTTTTGTTTTGCTTAAAAATAAAATTCTAAAATAAGGCATGAACCCGTTCATGCAGACTTGATCCTCCGGATACCACTGATAACGATTTTGATATGACTATGTATGACTTTGACAATCCGATTTATCAAGCCGAAGAAGGGGATGAGAAAGATTGTGAACTCTCTGAAGAACTGGCCAGATTGTTGAAACAAGAGGAAAGGGTCATCCAGCCTCATCAGGAGACTGTAGAAATCATCAATATTGGTACCAAGGACGCCAAGAAAGAGATCAGGATTGGTGCCAGCTTGCAAGCAGATGTGAAGCAAACTTTGACGGAAATGTTGCGCGAGTATGTTGACATCTTCGCCTGGTCGTATCAAGACATGCCGGGGTTGGATACGGATATTGTCGTGCACAGGCTGCCATTAAGAGAAGAATGCCCGCCAGTCAAGCAGAAGCTTCGTCGGACTCACCCCGACATGGCTTTAAAGATCAAGGAGGAAGTCCAGAAGCAGTGGGATGCTGGTTTTCTTGCTGTGACAAAATATCCTCCGTGGGTAGCCAACATCGTGCCAGTACCGAAGAAAGATGGAAAAGTGAGAAAGTGTGTGGATTATCGAGATCTTAATAAAGCTAGCCCGAAAGATGATTTTCCACTACCTCATATTGATGTGCTGGTCGATAATACAGCTCAGTTTTCAGTGTTCTCATTTATGGACGGTTTCTCCGGGTACAACCAGATCAAGATGGCACCTGAAGATATGGAGAAGACCACGTTCATTACTCCGTGGGGTACATATTGTTATAAAGTAATGCCTTTTGGGTTGAAAAACACAGGGGCAACGTACCAGCGGGCGATGGTGACATTGTTTCATGACTTGATTCATAAGGAGATCGAATGTTATGTAGATGATATGATTGCCAAGTCGAGAACAGAAGAGGAACATCTGATTAACCTGAAAAAGCTGTTTGAAAGGTTGAGAAAGTTCCGTCTGAGATTAAATCCAAACAAGTGCACGTTTGGGGTACGTTCTGGAAAGTTACTGGGTTTCATTGTGAGCGAAAGAGGAATCGAGGTTGATCCTGCCAAGGTGAAAGCAATACAAGAAATGCCTGAACCGAGAACAGAAAAAGAGGTTCGTGGTTTCTTGGGTAGATTGAACTACATTGCAAGGTTCATATCTCACCTAACAGCCACGTGTGAGCCAATATTTAAATTGTTAAGGAAAGATCAAACGGTCAGGTGGAATGACGATTGCCAATTGGCATTCGATAAGATAAAAGAATACTTGCAGGAACCTCCGATTCTAATGCCTCCAGTTGAAGGGAGACTGCTGATAATGTATCTGACAGTGCTTGAAGGTTCCATGGGTTGTGTTCTCGGTCAACATGACGAGACAGGTAGGAAGGAGCATGCTATCTACTACCTGAGCAAAAAGTTCAATGATTGTGAGTCCCGGTACTCCATGCTTGAAAAGACATGCTGTGCACTTGCATGGGCCGCTAAGCGATTGAGGCAATATATGGTTAGGCACACAACCTTGTTGATTTCAAAAATGGATCCTATCAAGTACATTTTCGAGAAACCAGCATTGACAGGCAGAGTTGCACGGTGGCAAATGGTCTTGACAGAGTATGACATTCAGTACACTTCACAAAAGGCCATCAAAGGAAGTATCTTGTCCGACTATCTTGCGCAACAGCCGATTGATGATTACCAACCCATGAAATTTGACTTCCCTGATGAGGACATCATGTTTCTCAAAGCTAAAGACTGCGAGGAACCACTTCCGGAGGAGGGGCCAGACCCTAAATCCAAATGGAGTCTGATGTTTGATGGGGCTGTCAATATGAATGGGTGCGGAGTTGGAGCAGTTCTTATCACGCCGGAAGGTGTTCATATGCCTTTCACTGCCCGAATAACTTTCGGATGCACCAACAATGAAGCAGAGTACGAAGCTTGTATAATGGGGATCGAGGAGGCGGTTAATCTATGGATTAAAACCCTTGATATATTCGGTGATTCAGCTTTGGTAATCAATCAAGTGAAAGGGAGTTGGTACACGCACCAAGCAAATCTAGTGCCGTATAGAGATTATACAAGGAGATTGCTGACATTTTTCACAACAGTGAAACTGTACCATATTCCTCGAGATGAGAATAGGTTCGCTGATGCCTTGGCCACTTTGTCTTCCATGATCAAAGTGCAAGGATGGAACCATGTACCTAAGATTGAGGTATCCCGCCTTGACAGACCAGCATTTGTGTTTGCGGTCGATGCAGCGTCTGATGACAAGCCATGGTTTCATGACATTAAGTGTTTCTTGAAAAGTCAAGAGTACCCGCCCGGGGCATCGTCCAAAGACAGGAAGACGTTGAGAAGGTTAGCTGGTAGTTTCTTCTTGAACAAAGATGGCGTGCTGTATAAAAGAAATTTTGACACGGTCCTGCTTAGATGTGTGGATAGACATGAAGCAGACTTGTTGATGATTGAAGTGCACGAAGGCTCTTTCGGTACCCATGCCGGAGGACATGCAATGGCTAAAAAGTTGTTAAGATCGGGATATTATTGGTTGACTATGGAGTCAGATTGTTGCAAATATGCCCGCAAATGCCATAAATGCCAGATCTATGCAGATAAGGTGCATGTGCCTCCAAATCCGTTGAGTATCATGTCGTCGCCTTGGCCGTTTGCCATGTGGGGCATTGATATGATCGGAAAGATTGAGCCTACAGCTTCCAATGGTCATCGTTTCATCTTGGTGGCAATTGATTACTTCACCAAATGGGTTGAAGCCGCATCCTATGCCAATGTTACTAAACAAGTGGTCGCTCGTTTCTTAAAACGGGATATCATTTGCCGATATGGAGTTCCCGAAAGAATCATTACTGATAATGGTTCTAATTTGAATAATAAGATGATGGCTGAGTTATGCCGGGACTTCAAAATTGAACATCACAATTCTTCTCCGTACCGCCCAAAGATGAATGGCGCGGTCGAAGCGGCCAACAAAAATATCAAGAAGATTGTACAGAAGATGGTTGTCACGTACAAAGATTGGCATGAGATGTTACCATTTGCTTTGCATGGGTATCGAACGTCGGTACGCACGTCCACTGGGGCAACCCCATTCTCACTCGTATATGGTATGGAGGCAGTACTACCGGTTGAAGTAGAGATTCCGTCCCTCAGAGTCATGATGGATGTTAAGCTCGATGAGGCTGAATGGGTACGAGCCAGATTTGATCAGCTGAGCCTTATTGAGGAAAAGCGATTGGCGGCTGTATGTCATGGGCAATTATACCAGCGCAGAATGAAGCAGGCATTTGACCAAAAGGTGCGTCCTCGGGTTTACAAAGTCGGAGATGTGGTACTCAAAAGGATCCTTCCTCCCAATACAGATCACAGGGGCAAATGGACTCCTAACTATGAAGGTCCATTCGTGGTTAAAAAGGTCTTTTCGGGTGGAGCTTTATTGCTTACAACCATGGATGACGAAGACTTTTCATCCCCTGTCAACTCGGACGTAGTCAAAAAATACTTCGCATGAATAGACCCGCTGGATAATAAAAATAAAAAAATCCAGGCAAAAAAGGGCATCCCGGCGAACCAAAAACAGAATAAGGTTCGGGCAAAAATTAGGGATATAATTGAAAAGAAAATTGTACACCCGGTAAGTTGAAAACCCGAAAGGGCAACTTAGGCAAAAAAGGGTATCCTGGTGGATCGAAAACCTGAAAGGGCGGTCCACACAAAAGAGGGATTTAAGCGAATGACTACGGTCTGAGTTATCTGTACCCCATTATCGTTTGAACAACTGATATTCTGAAAGATAGGAATCGGTCTGATCATTCCTCAGAAGGCAAGGTCGGGGAGTTTTGAAGACATACTGGTCATAACAGAATGGAAACTCAGTGGAAGTCCGTTTTCACATTGCCATTAGGATAGTTTCTTTTCTCAATTTTCAGCGATCACCTCTTTCCAGGGATTGCTTCCGGATGTAATTGCCTATTCTGGGCTCTCAGTCAATAAATTGAATTTCAATAAAAAGCTTCCTATTTTTGTTTTATTGCTTTGTTTGCAAAAACGTCCTAATTTTGATAAAACATTGCATTTGAAAACATGGCGGCCTTGCAATAACATGCGCAGAAAAAACATTTGAAATTACTTTGAATGTTGAATATTCCCGGATGGTGGATTCTAGCCACACAATATTCGGGGCATGTGTGCATATTCTTTTGTTGCAGGTAGTAGGTGCAGATGATGTTAAGCACAAGACCAGTAATAAATCACCCCACGCAAAAGACTGGGGCAATTATGGGTAAGGAGATCGGCGTTCATCGTTCGGTCGACGATTGTTCATAACGGGTCAATCTCAGTGAATTAAGTTCAACTGGGTACCGTTGTATCTTATTAAGTCGATTCTCTCATACAGTACTTCCAACAGCTACAAGCTTTTCTGTGTCGATAACGGTCACAGGTTCCCCAAAAGAGTGGTCTCGTCGACACCGAAACTGATGGTCTTTCCCCAGCGAAGTCACAAGAGTTTGAAGAGGCTAAATCTTCTGTAAAATCCCCTTATGACATCCTCGTCGGGGACGAATTGTTGGTTTGTCCAAGCATGGGGCATGATTGTTTCCCCAGCATGAAGTGTTGATCATCCCCAGTAGAGTTTGAGGACAGTTAGTCTTCTGTAAAATTCTCTCAAAAAGGCATTCCCCAGCACGAGACGTTTTAAAGCAGTTTCCTCCAGCAGAGTTTGTTATAAACTCGTCATCCCTAACGGAATTGTCTAAAGGGAAGCTCGCCTAACATGGGGCATTGTGGTACTTATCCTAAGCTTGACAGTCATATTCTTCAGCAGACTACTGTGGATTTGCTTTAGGTTTCCCCAACAGATCTTTAAGGACTCTTTCCTAGCAAGTTGCAGGGGAATGTTCTAACCAGGATTCGCATATCCCTGGCAAAGTAGCCCTGGTCCCCAGCAAGTTTGTGTCTCTGGTAATGATCCCCCACAGAGGTCAGCATCGAATCTTGTCAGCAATACTCCCCAGCTGAGTTGTTGTTCTCCCCGCAGAGGTTTATAAGATCGGCAGAATCTATTCCTCAACAAGGATGGCACAGTCTTTCCCCAGCCGGGTCAAAAGGTGGATAACCCCTACAAAGGGTCTTGGATTGGATAGATCCCCAAGCAGAGTTTTTTTATGACTTTTCTTCCTTAGCAAGACGCCCTGCAAAGAAATTCTCATCCCCAGCGGAGTCGCTGTGACCAGAATTCATTCCCCCAGCAGATGAAGTGATTACTGGCAGATCTATTATTCTTCAAGTCCAATTTATTGTTGGCAAACTTGACAATTCGAAGCAGACGGATTGTTCATTCATTCTCCAGCAGAGATACTATCCTCTCAGGAACCTCTAAAAGTCAAGTCATTGATCATTGTTCCTCAGCAAAGTCGACAGAGATGTCTGACACGGATGCAGAGTGTAATCTAGTATTGGAATTTTGCGAAAGTCCACCCGTAGTGTGGCAAGCCAGTAGTCGTCTGGCATGGTTAAAAGACGTTAGCAAAAGTCCAACAGTGGATTGGCAAAAGTCCGTCTTCGGGTGGCAAAAGTCCAACAGTGGATTGGCAAAAATCCGTCTTCGGGTGGCAAAAGTCCAACAGTGGATTGGCAAAAGTCCGTCTTCGGGTGGCAAAAGTCCAACAGTGGATTGGCAAAAGTCCGTCTTCGGGTGGCAAAAGTCCAACAGTGGATTGGCAAAAGTCCGTCTTCGGGTGGCAAAAGTCCAACAGTGGATTGGCAAAAGTCCGTCTTCGGGTGGCAAAAGTCCAACAGTGGATTGGCAAAAGTCCATCTTCGGGTGGCAAAGCAGCTTAAAGTCCAACAGTGGATTGGCGAAAGGTCCATCTAAGGGTGGCAAATTCTAAAAGTCCAACAGTAGATTGGCAAAAGTCCGTCTTCGGGTGGCACGAAGCTGCAAAGTCCACCAGTAGCGTGGCAGGCCAGTAGTCGTCTGGAGTTGCATAAAAGACATTATTAAAGTCCACCAGTAGTGTGTCAAGCCAGTAGTCGTCTGGCGTCGTTCAAAAAGACATTTCTAAAGTCCACCAGTAGCGTGGCAGGCCAGTAGTCGTCTGGAATTGCATAAAAGACATTATTAAAGTCCACCAGCAGTGTGGCAAGCCAGTAGTCGTCTAGTGTCGTTCAAAAGACAGTTTTCTCCGACAATGTTTCATTGAAGATTCAAGCTAGCAATGTCGTGGGAGTTTCTTCCTCATCATCCAGAGCAAATTTTTGGTTATATTTGGTATTCAATCACTATATACCTTGAAAGTCCGAAAGCAATTGCTTTCAGGCATTCAGGTCTACAGCGCTTGAATAAGGGCAGCTGTAATACCCCAAAATTTGCTCTCCCTCTTTGTCATCATAGCATGGCATTATCATTTATCATATCATATCCACCTCATTAACATTACATTGCATTTAAAATAGAAAAATGAAGCATGGCATCCTTCTTACCATCAGGGCATGTGATCAGGTGGAAGGGGGACAATCAAGGGATCATTCAAAGCACAAAAAGGTCAATCAAGTTTCCTTAAAGCAAGCCAAGAGGTCTTTCATGTCTCATACCATCTCAATTGATCATCCACAACCTCAAGGATGAGAGATACAATGGGAGATTGAAGCATTACATCTTTCACTATGCAAGAGGTTCAAAAACTGAAGGAAAACCCTCAAAAGAGATAGCTCATTGATCCAAAATCATCCTCAAATGGCATATATCATCATCCTTTAAGAAGGTACACAACATACTCTGAGGAATTTGAAATTGAAGACTGCACATTTTTCTCCTAGGAGGTGGGCACCAAAACTAGGGTTTCCCATTAAATCAGGGAATCTTTGATTTTTTGGACAAAACTTGATGTCATGGTATTCTACATGTTCTTAAGTGTATGTGTATGAAAATTGCCTCTCAATTGGTTTTGGAAGTGTTTCAATTGGGAAAAAAAATCAGAAATCAGGAAAATTGGGGCCAAGTCAAATAATCAGAGGAAAAAGTCAACTCTTGACTTTTTGAGCCCAAAATCATGAAATTCATGTTACATATGTCCAATGTACAAAATTTGGTCAAGAAACTCCAAAGGAATCATGAAAAAATCAAGAGGTGGAAAGTTGCCATTTTTGGAAGAGGAAGGGTTACTAAAAATAGCAAGTTTTGGCCATTTTGCATCAGAGTTTGAACCAAGGCCATTTAAAATTGAAGCACCAAGTGAAAATTCCACTCGGCCACAACAAAAGATCTTGTTTTAAGCTTCACATCCATATGTGGAACATCTCCATTGGATAAAAATTGAGTGAGATATGATTGATCAAAGTTTGAGCAAAGTAGGTCCAAAACTAGGTCATGACCAAGATTTTCAAGGCACGCGCGCAGTCATTTTCTCAAATACTTGGTGGGCCAAATGTATTGATCAATTACTCATGATTAGAGGCTTCAAATGGAAAACTTTTCAACATCAAAGTTGTTCCTTGTAGTGTCATCTTCAATACTCATGTTAGACAAAATTCCATTTGATCAAGTTATAGTGGAGATATATTGGTTCAAGGTCATGTTGATTGTGCTGAAATTTTGTGTGCCAAGTTGCCATGCCATGACTTGCTTGCCACGCCCACAAATCAGTTCCAAACCCTGATGTTCCAAGCTATTTTTCACCAACTTCCAAGCCTTAATTCAATCCAAAATCAACATCAATCATGTTCTATGATGTTCTATCTTTCATTTGGCACCTAAACCTCATTGAATCATTCACTAACAAGAGAGAAAATCATCTTCAAACAACCACTGCTGTATTTGTTCTTAACTGTCATGAAAAAAAAAAAAAACAAATGTTGTTGTTGATTGTCATAGCACTCACCCGTGCGTTGCTCATACTGTCCAACCATTTCCTCTTTCAACCAAACACATTTCACCTACACTATGCACACTAGCACGTGCCTTGCATGAAATTGGAAAAAGCAAACTTGCTAAGCAAGTTTCTGATATAACAGCCATGCCCTCATCTTTTCAATTCCACCATAACTGTCATGAACCACCACCACCTTATCATTGCCAATCTAACTCGCCCCCTAACTAACTTGACTCAGTTAGTTAGGGTGGACTCACTTTAACCACCTTAACTCAATTAACCAACTCACTAAACCATGGTTAACTCATAGTATAAAACAAAACTTCTCTTCACAAATTCATTTTCAACTTGATTCTCACTCTTTCTCTCACAAACACTCTCTCTTCTCTGAACTTTTTCTCTGCTCTCTCTCTCTTTGAGCTCACACGAATTCATCAAATTTTCCTTCTACATTTCATCTCCACAATCATCATTGTTCAGTTTTGATCAAGAACAAGAGTGGATAAGTTCAATTAATCCAGTTTCACTTCAATTCAGTTGAAGCTTCAATTTGGTTTTCTGCACGATTTCAAGAGTATACGCCTTTATTTGGCCAAATCAAGCTCCAGACCAAGTGTTTCTCTGATTTTCTCAAGAATCTCAAGGAACTGCAAGTTCAGGTTCCAAAACACTCAAACATTTCATACGCATTTTCTTGGTTATTTTGTTATTTTCATGATGATATGAGCTCACTAGGAGCATTTGAACACTGTCTAGTTGATAGAGCTTCTTAGAAGCCTAGATCCAAAAACTTAGGGCAATATGTTCGTGCTTGTTTCTTGCTGTATGTGAATGGTTGGATGATTTCATTGATGGATTTGGAATGTACGTGATTTCCTCTTTATTTTGATGTATGCCACGTGTTTTTTTGGATGGTTTGGAAGTTGCAGTCGCCGGAGAGTGGCCGGAGAAGGTGACCGGAGGTCCCTCTCCGGCCGGTGAGGGTTTGAATTAGGGTTTAGTGCATTTTAAGTCGTGACCGTTGGATGTGTGTGATCGTGTGGCTACCATGTTGACAGCACATTAAAATTCACGTACAAGTCATGTGCCTAATTTTTGGTTTTATTTAAACATTGTGTGATGCAGTACATGATAATTTGTGTGTGACCTCATGCGCGTGTGTTGGATCTGTGTACTTTGACTTTTGTTTGACTATGACTTAATCTGATGGCTTGGATTGCTTTGACTATGTTGACTGAAGAACATGCTAGTTATGGTGTTTTGCGCGCTTATTGGACCTAAGCCAGATTGATATCCACACCCCATGTTTTCAAGGCCCAATGATTTTGAACTGAATAATTACTAGGCATGCACCCCCTTCCCTCATTTCATTGCATTTTATTTTTCCATTTTTCTACACGTTTGCTTTTTAATTTTTAAAAATACTAAATAGCATCTTAAAATTCCACAAAAATTAATGAGTATCATTGAAACATTTAGAAAATTTTTGGTGATTTTATTTTCTGATTTTATGACCTTTTTACCCCTGTTCTATATTTTTCTTTGAATTTCTTTGATGTGCATTCTTAATATGGTACATGATCTTGTTTAATTTTGTTCTTGATCATTAAAAATTGTTTTGATACTCTTCTTTTTGCATTGAGTCATTATCATCTTGAGGTATGTTAAGTGATTTTTATTTGATTTTTTAGGTCATTTTATGGCATGTTTGGTGTTCACTTTTGTGCTACTTTGTATGATATGTCTATGTGACCTAAGTGCATTGTTTGACATCATTTTGCCTTGGTTCCTTGCATGCTACTTTGATATGTGATTCATCTCTGATTAGTGAACTTCAATACCATGTTTTCATAATTTTCATGAGGCCATTTGATTTTTGTTTCTTTTGTGCATGTTTACATGTTTTCTTTTGTGTATACTTGCATGATCATTTGCCTATTTGGTGAACTATTCACTTGACATTATAGGTCATTGGTACATATTATATGTCATCCTTGCATGCTGACTTTCCTTTGAACCTTGGGTACCTTTAACATGTTGTGTTTGCACTTTCCTTTTTTGAACTCCCATTTCAATTCTACTTCTTCTATCACTTCTTAAATGTCTTGATGTGTCATGCATGAATACTTGTGAGATGTTTGTGAATCATTTGTCATTTCATTTCAATTCTGATCCATGGATTACATGTTCCATTTATGCATATTTCCTCTTTTTCTTTTCATCTTTCATTCTCCCTTTTCTTATGGTAGCATGTTCTAATGCCATGGATGATGTTTGTTGCCTATCCACTTGGACTTGCATGATAATGATCATTTGTTTACCATATGATGTACATTCTGGTTGTGGTTCTAGGATTTGATTTCTCATTTAATTCTTTTGAGTTTTATGATGCATTACATGTTCTTTTACTTCTTATACTTCTTATACATGTTTACTAACCATGTAGGGGCTTTGGTAAGTTTCAATTGAGTGTGGATAAGGAATCCACATTCAACTTCTATCCTTTCTCTTCTACAATTCCATTTTATGTTTTGTTAAGCACTTATGTGCTTTCTTTTAATAACTCATCACTTTCCCTTTGTGAATTACAATTCATCTTCTACTTTAGAAGTGAATCGTTTAATTCATTCTTTCTTTAGACTTTAGGTTGAAACCTCACAAACCTTAGGATCACTCCCTTAACTAATCAATTAGGATTGAGTCTTAGTCCATATAGATTTTTACCTTTATCCTCTCTTGAGTCCCTTTTCTCATCTCAAAGAAAATTCAAAATATATAATAAAGGTAGGCATTTATTGCATTTAGGCCTTTCATATAAAGAAAAGATTATAAGGGGTCTTCTCTTATTATCTTAGAATGTGTAGCATATAGCCCATCTTGGGTCAATGTGTTAAACATTTGATCTTGTATGAGGGACTTAAATGCAATACTTATTGAAGGTACAAATAAAAAACACTTCTTCATTTCTAAATCAACAAAAACACTTAATAAACACAAGTGTGCTAGTGTGTTTGAACCTTGGCAATTGGAACTAAGTGTGGGGGTCTTCTTCACCCTTAGTGTGCTTTCTTACCCATTCCATCTTGGAATGTGAGAATGTACACATTCCAATGACTAAGATTTGGATACACTATCATATGCAAACAAATAACAAAACACTTCTTTCTAAAAGACAAAAACAAACAATAACGTCTTTCCTTCGGGAATTCTTTTCTCACCTCATTCACTCTTAGCGTACGAACGCGCTTCTACTCGTTCTCTTGCAAGATGGTAACGCACTCGGACCAGCGAGCCTGCAACACCTGAGCTAGGACGTCATTCGTTCCCTAAAATGCAAACAATCCATCCCTAGTGAGGGGAACTACGTCGCTCTGATTCTCATGTTCCCGATGAGATACGTAGGCAGTGGGGTAGGGCCCATTCGAGCACTTCTTTTATTTTCCCTACATTTGTTTCTCTTTTTCTTTCTCCTTTCTTTCCTCCAGTTTCTTTTCCAGTATCCTTTCCTTACACCCTTTGATCGAGACAAGCAAGCGTGGATCCCATCGGGTACGATGGACGCGAGGGGGTGCTAATACCTTCCTCTCGCGTAACCGACTCCCGAACCCAGTTCTCTTGGTCGCGAGACCATGCTCTTTCCTTTCCTTCAGGTTTATGCAGTGTTTCCTTTCCCTCTCTTGGGATAAATACACATTGTTGGCGACTCTGTTCGGTGCCACTTTCGCGTTTGTACTAGGATGAAAATCCCGGGAGCGACACGTTGCATTAGCAGTTTCAGAATTAACACTTTTCTGTGTGCTAACATTGCTTGGTATCATAGAAGCTTGCATACGAGCGTCAACGATGAGCTAAATTTTTTTAGACTTGAGACTATAATGAGTAAATGGCGAATCATTTCAAAAGGATGATCATATCAGGGGCATGTCGCCTAAAGACTTTGCTGAGCAAGGGCAAGTTTGTTTCACAATTGTTGCTTCCACAGTCTGACCATCCCTAAGGGGCAAGTTTGAATACTCAATTATACAGAATACAGTCAATATGGGGTAGTTACGTCGATATTCGACAAATCTCTCAAAGAGTTGGAAGACATTGGAACATCTTGGATGCCAAGTTTTTTGTAAAATCCTCTTGGAATGACTTTTCTCATAGACCTTGTACTCTAGGGCATTTGAGAATTGAAGATTATTTTATCCATTCACAACAACTGTTGTTCGAAATGGAGACTACCACACAGTTTATCAATGCAGAGCTACATTATTCTCATAACATTCTTCACCCATGTCCCCAGTAAGTCTCTACTTCAGGTGGTCATAACTATCCCCCGGTGAAACTCTACTTTAAGCAGTTATGGCAGGTTTAATGCAGGTTTCCCTAGTTAGTGACCTAAGAATCCCCAATGAATTTCCTCGGAGTCAACCTTACCCAGCAAAGTGAATGTTATTTCACTCCTCAGTGAATTTCTTTCAACTTCAATCTTCCTCAGCGAAGTGGGTGTTTATTTCATCCCCATGAAGTTTCGACTCTGACATCTTCAGCTACTATGATTGATCCAAGCTTCCCCAATGAAGTGGATATTTATTTTATCCCCCATAAAGTCTCTCCGATCATGAGTTTGATCCTTTCCCTTATGGATCTTTCTCATCCCCTACAGAGTGGCAGGATTCATCTTTCTCATCCCCAACAGGAAGCCAAATTCATCTTGACAGTCCCCTAAGTGAAGTCTTGATGTTCATCCCCAAGTGGAGTGCTCTCTTTTCCCCAGAGAAGTTTGAAGCCTTGAAGCGGGACTGTGATTCCATATATGGCTTTCCATTCATCCCCAGTGATGCTTCTATCTTGCGAAGAATGGCCGAGTATCCATGTCGAGATGTTTATTTCATCTCCAATTTACTTCTCCTTTCTTTTTTTGTTGGCATAAGCATAACATGACATACATTCATTCATACAGATATACATGGCATCTATGCATTTTTCATTTTGTGATGTTTATTTGTTCTTTTACTTTGGCCGTGTTTATCCCCAAGTGGCTGGGTTTGTCTTCCCCATCCAAGTAGAGTCGTCAGCCCTAGGCAGAAAGAGCACCACCTTTCTAAATTCCCCACTGAGTTCGATCCTCGTGGAAGATGGTTGCTTTAGTTTTCTTTTCCATTTTTGGATAAAGATAAGCCCCAGGTGAGTTCATGCCTCAATGGATAGAGTCTTGCTTGACCGTTTATTTTCAGTTATGTCCTTAATTGAACTTTGGTCCCTGAGAATCGTGATTTTGAGTCTCTCTAGGTTGTTAAATCCCTAGATCGAGCGTGCATTTATTTTGCACTTTGTCTCTCCAAGAATAGTCTATTTGAAAACCACCTTTATTCCTCAGCAATGTTGTTATAACATTCCTTTGGAATTCATACTCAGACGACAAGTGGCAGCCTCTTTATTTGAGCAACTTGTTTTGTTATCAGGTTTTCTATTTGGATGACCAATGGCAGCCCCCTCAAGGCAGTTTGTCTACCAACAAATTATCAAATCATCAATTGTTCTTCCATCAAATGGCATATCTCTGGAAATCCGTCAGAGAAGTTTGGTGAAGACCTTACAAGTGTTCTCTTTATTTGAGAACTCCTGTTATCAAGGATTTTATTCGCTTCAATGCAATCCTTAAGCTACAACAATATTGCTCCTCAGTGATGTTCTCCCCTGCGAGTCCATTATTCAATTTACTCCCATCAGATGGCATCTCTCCGAGAAGTTTGATGGAGATTTAGATGATCTCTCTCTTTATTTGAGAAGATATTTTACAAATTAATCGGCTTGCATCTCTTTTGAAGATCCACGATGAAGTTTCCTAATCTCTAGTAAGAGTTATGGATTCCCGCTGAAGTCATAGATCTCTAGTGAAACTCCAATACCTTGTGAAGATACTCTCCCATAAGTATTCGCTTGCAGGAAGAAACTGAGACTCGTTCGTGGCTTGCGACACGAGGCAAGGGGAGGTTTATTATCCTTTTAAACATACTATTTGATTATTTGAAGGTTGCTCTATTTCAGATTCTTCGGTTAATCTCGAAAGTAGATTCTCCGATGGAGTTTAGAATGGAATTCTCAGCAAAAAGGACCTCGGCAGAAGGTATTTTCTCAAATTTCCTGGCAAGTCTCGGCAGAAGATTTCCAGAAGACCTCGGCAGGAGGTATTTCTTTCTATGTCCTAGCAAGTCTCGGTAGAAGATTTCCAGTAGACCTTGACAGAAGGTATTTTCTTTTATTTCCTGGCAAGTCTCGGCAGAAGAATTCCAGTTAACCTCGACAAAAGGTGTTTCATTTGTAAATTCTCTAGTTACTCTCGGCAGTAGATCTCCAGCAGACTTTAACAGAAGATGTTTCTATGTTTCCAGGATCCCAGCAGTAGATTCTCTGGTTAACTATGATGCTTCTTTAAACTTCAGCATACAGTTGTTTCTTTTCATAATCTCGGCAGTAGATTCTCTAGTTAATCTCGGCAGCAGATTCCCCAGTAAATTTTGATAGTTGACACTTTTTTTCAATAAAACCTTTGCAGAAGGTATTATCAAATGAGGTTTAAGTCTCGGTAGTAGACTTCTCTAATTGATATCTTTTAAAATCCCCACAGTTGGCCTCGATAGTAGGTTCTCCGAGTGGAATTTGTTAGAAGATTTTGTCACAAGTTCATCACCCTGTGTTTAAGATATCTTGTGATTGTCAGTTGGTAGTCTCTTCCCCAATGGAGTTGAGTTTCATCCCCAGTGGAGTTTGATCATTTCCCCGTGGAGTCTTGCTTTGCTAAGTTGTTCCTCGTTGGGTCTTTCATTCTTTAGTTGTGCTTTCAGCAACATTTCCATATACAGTCATCCCCTGTGGCATCATTTCTCCACAGGATCTTTGTTTTGCAATCATTTCATGTCATATCATGTGCATCTTGTGGCATTTTAGGGCCAAAATTTGTGCATGTTTGTATTTAAGTCACTCTTATCGCGTCGAGACGAAGATTTCAATCTCTATATCTCCGGATAGAAGAAACTTAAATAGGGGCATCTGTCATACCCTAATTTTTAACCCTAAGATCTCACCTCTCTGTGCATCATCTTGCATATCTGTGTGCTTTATTACTAACAGATTCGTGCAGGAATATTGGTTTCCATAATAAAGTGGAGCAATTGCAAACGTTATCTAAAAGGGTAAAGCTTCAATCATTTTGGTGGTTAAAGTTGAAATATGTTACTTTCGATTATGATTACCAGTTATGGAGGTTAAATCCTTTATCTTGCTTATCAACAATTATGAATACCGCTTTTTGCTGATTTTTTTTCCAGAATTTTAGATTGTAATTTTGGATTCTTTCTTGTCATTTTCGGTACATCTTGTGCTGGATTGACTTGTTATGGTTGTTAATATATATTTCATTTTGACTTTTTCAAAAAAAATACGCGTCAAATAAATACTAAAAAACAGTGTTTCATTTTGTTGGATCAAATAGTATATTCATCCAAGTTTCACGTCGGGTAGTAGAAAAAAATAGAATTTGAAGTTGAAGTATGATTTATGAGTTTTTGTTGGAAGTTTTTGCTTCTTTTTATTTTTGTGGGTACGCTTTCGCGTGCGTAGAAATTTATTTTTTTGTTATTTTGCCAACAACTGGTATCAGAGTTAAGGTTCCAATCAAGGAAGGAAGAAATGCTAACAATTATTCTGATCAAGCAGGAAGAATACAAAAAGATTGAATAGTAATAATTTTACAAATATGGCTAACCATTATAATTATAATGAAGATGAAGTTGAAGACAAAGTGAAGATATGTGAGACTTTGGATGAAGGGGGGATTTGTTGGGTCAAATAGTATATTCATCCAATAAAGGTATGTGAGACTTTGGATGAAGGGGGGATTAATATAAATAGAGATAGTTAGTTTTAATTTTTTACACAATAATAAAATGTTGTCTTTTGAATGTTTTGGGATTTGGGTAGTTGTGTTTAGAGAGGATTTTCTATTTTTCGGTCCAAAAATTGCAATTGAGTAAGGGTTTGCAATTTTACCGTCTAAAAATTGCAATTGAGAGAGAGTTTTCAATTTTTCCGTCCAAAAATTGTAATTGAGAGAGGATTTACAATTTTTTTTCGTTCAATAATTGTAATTTGGAGGGTTTGCAATTTTTTCCTTAAAATTTACAATTGTATGAGAGGGTTTGTAATTTTGTCCTTGTAAAAATTACAAGTCGAAGTATGATTTTATGAGTTTTTGTTTGAATTATTTGATTCTTTTTCTTTTTGTGGGTACGCTCCCGCGTGCGTAGAAATTTGTTTTTTTATTTTCCCAACACATTTTTAATTTTATTTTAATGTTTATTACCATATATTCTTTTAATTCTTTAATTTTTTTTAATCATTAATGAAGAATATATATATATATATATATATATATATATATATATATATATATATATATATATATTATGTGAAATGACTAAAATATTATATAATTTAAAACAAAATATTAATTTTTAATACATCATTAATATAATTTTTATATTCTCTCAAATGTATCATCTAATTAATATATAAATATTAATATTCAGTCTAATTTTTTATTTTAATAAGGATGAAAAAAGTTTATTTTAAAAAATAAAACACAATTTTAATTTTTTATTTTTTTATTTTAAATTTTAAATTTATAAATTAAATAAAAATTAAAAAAATTCTAGAAACATAAAGTTTGAATAAAAACACGTCATCCTCTAGAGAAAAATCCATCAACCTTTGAACATATCTCCAGGTATCAGCATCTCATTCGCCAGTCCTCTTTATAAATAACCTCTCTTTAACTTAATCTTCATTACATTCTGTGGGTTCATTTTCGGGGTTTAGATTCGTGTGAGTGAGTTTAGTTATCTTTTTATAACTATCTCTCTCTCTCTCTCTCTCTCTCTCTCTCTCTCTCTCTCTCATCAAGAGAGAGAGAAAGAGAAAGGTTTATGGTGGTTTGATGATGATGATTCTCTCACTTCATGCTCTCTAATTCTCTTGGTGCAGATCGGGATCCACTACATCCGCAGTTTTCGTATGTTGTGACAGAACAATCATCGGCGGAGAATTGGATCCCGCCTTGCATCAACTGAATCGGAGGTCATGGTGAAGCTTTCGTTCTTTTCCATATGTTATATCTCAGATCTCAACTCGGTGTTTACATAATCAATAACCTTTTATGATTCTTATTTATTCCAATTCCTAATTATTATTAATCCTTATCAGATCCAATATGTTTTTTTGTGATTTGTTAATTTAACTGTAATTGGTGTTATGGTGTTATATATCTTGATTTGTACTTTTAGAATTTGAGAAAATACATTTTTTATCCACAGTGGATAGTATGGTTATATTGTCGTTAAGAGCGGCAAGAATTTTCCTGTGGAAATCCAACACACTTAAATCGCTTGTCTTGCATCCTTCACCCCCAGGTTGAATTAGGAACTTCACAATGAGAGCGTCTCGAGCTCCATATGCGATATATTGTACGCCTCGTATACCATGGCAAAAGGAGTCTCCTTGGTAGTTCTGTGGGGTGTAGTATGGCATCACCATGATATTTCATAGAGCAATTTAGCCAACAATCCCTTGGCATCGTCAAGCTTTTTGTTGACCCCCTTCAGAATGGTAACTGCCCTCTCAATCAACGATGGATCGTTGAATCCATATTTTTTAGGGAGATATGGTTTAGACTATGGACCCTAATTTCTCTCTATCTGAGGAACGTCTTTTCTCACGTTTCCCACGATTGGGCAAATAGGAAGCACTCAGAGTGAGGTGGTCCCTTTTAACGGGCGATAGGTAAGAGTCACCCCTAACGGGAAATTGGCAATCCTCACACCCTTAATAAATCTTTTTACAAATATATTATTACATATCTATTCCAATTTAACCAGATGTCTTAGGTTCGAATTCAATCATGAAAACACATATGTGTTAAATCTCTTAAAGGATTGTGACTTTCTCCGACTCGAGAGATTAATCTTTACAATTACACATAAAAGATATCTGATTTATTTAAAAAATTTATATATTCAACTACATGTTTAAAATTATGATAGATGAGTTTTAAAATTATAACTATTTATTCTATAAATTATTAATAAGTTTTAACACCCTAAAATATTAATTGGTGAAAATGTAAAATGATAAATAACAAAGTTAAATTTATTTAAAATTATACTTACAAATTTTATTTAAAAAGTTGAAAACTACACAAAAATCTGAATATTATCAGTTACGCTTGAAGTCATTTTTTTAAAACGGTTCGAATCGAATTTTAGATTGAATTTTTAAAATCAAAGCAAGCTAACTTACATATATTAATAATGTTAATTTATTTATGCATTAATATAATATATTGTATTAATTTATTATTAGTTATTTTTCTAAATGTTTAATATAACTTATTAGTTTAATTTTTTTATCTATTTTATATGTTTCAAATATAATTGATAATTTTTTCTATAATATTAATATATATATATATATATATATATATATATATATATATATATATATATATATATATATATATATATAATATTAATTTTTTATCTATCGATAAAGTGTTAATAACCATAATAAACCCATAAAACCTATGAGTATTTAGGCTCAAACTCGAGTGATGACGTCAAATTTAACAATATCAACATTTATCAGTTGAATTACTACTTGTCATTATATATAACCTTTATTTATATAACATATAACAATATAACATTTATCAACACTATATATTTTGGATCGAACTCTAGTCTCGATAGTGATAGCTTCATGGTTCGACAAAGCTTTAGCATGTCGTTGAAGTCTGTTCAAATGTTGTTCCTGTATGTTGAATTTGAAGTATGCTCAAGCATGCAGTAGTCGAAATGCTAGGATTTTTAGCATGTTTAATTGAGCCTTGCTTGTATGCCCAATTGTTAAGTTAGCTTGTAGCCTAAGTTAGCTTAATAGTCTATAAATAGACTAGTTCTCTGAGGTTGTTGAGAGAGGTTAATTGTGTTTATTCACTTGTAATCTTTGAACCCTTATTGAGTAAGTGAATAGTAAACTGTTTTAACAAATTTTGATTCTCTTATTCTTCCATCTTCTCTCTCTTTCGTAAAACGTAATAGGGTTTCTTGTGTTTGTTCAAGAAACTCACTCTTTCATCATATCTTTCGTTTGTTCTTGACGACATCAATTCACAACAAACTGGTGCGGTCAGCGTGGAGGAGAAGATGTTGTCAACAAATTATGAGATTGAGAAATTCACCGGTGTGAATAATTTCAGTTTGTGGCGCTTGAAGATGCAAGCCCTATTAGTTCAGCAGGGTTTGTTAGAAACGTTGAAGGATCGGGGAAGATGGATGTTATCCTAACGGAAAAGGAGAATACGACGATGATCGAGAAAACCCACAGTTCCATCATACTGAGCCTTGGTGATAAGGTTCTCCGGTAGGTCTCGAATGAGAAGATTACAGTGAATGTGTGAAGCAAACTCAGGGTTTGTATATGACCAAATCTTTGGTCAATTGCCTCTACCAGAAGCAAGCTTTGTACTCATTCAATATAAGTGAAGAAAGAGTCTTGGCTGAGCACCTGGATATGTTCAACAAGTTGATTCTTGATCTTGAAAAATCAAGGTCAAGATTGATGATGAAGATCAAACATTGTTGTTGTTGTCTTCTTTACTTAAGTCTCATGCTCACTTGAAAGAAACTCTCTTGTATGGATGGGTCATTGACCTTTGAAGAATTTCAATCAGCCTTGTACTCTAAGGATTTGAACAAATGAAAGGAGCACAAGCTATCTTCAGTTGGTGAAGGTTTGTCTGTTAAGGGGAAATTCTTGAAGAAAGATGGTAGGTTTGAGAAGAAGAAGGGTAAAGTTCTACAAAATTCTTATGGTGGTAATGCTCCTGCAATTAGGTGTTATCATTGTAAGAAGGAAGGTCGCACAAGAAAAATGTGCCCTGATCGACCGGATAATCATGGAGGAAAGGATAATTATAATGCAACCATTGTACAAGATGGTTATGAATCATCTGATGTCTTGGTGGTTTCAAGCAACGACTCTAGAAATGAGTGGATTATGGATTCAAGCAGTACTTGGCACATGACCCAAAATAAAGACATGTTTGAGGAATTATGTAATCAAAATGGTGGATCAGTAATATTGGGAAACAACAAAGCTTGCAAGATTGCAGTTATTAGATCTGTGAGATTCAAGCTCTATGATGAGTCAATAAGGATATTGATTGATGTCAGGTATGTACCTGATCTTAAGAGATGAAATTCTGGCATATGCAAACAGAAGATGTCCTAATACATGTCAAGACATTGTGCTACATAATCATTTAAACTCAGAGGCTCAAGAGCAGACTGATACCTTGAATATCAGAACTGCACAATCACAGATGTCACGACATCTGATCCAACATGTTTATCATGAACCCTAACAGAAAATGTAAATCTGCAGAATGATAAAGAACACAACAATTGTTAACCCAATTCGGTGCAACTCACCTACATCTGGGGGATACCAATCCAGGAAGAAGACTTCACTATCTGTAGAACTGTTACAAAGCTAAACACCCCCGTTTACAACTTTATACCTAACATCTACCCAATGAACATCTTTACCAAAGTTAAACTCAAACGTTTAAAACTCTGATATGAGATACCCCACTCACTTCCCTTAATCACCACCTGTGATATCTCTATCTTCTGCCAATACAGAAATCTGTCAAGCTTTCTTGACAAACAAGCTAACTCAGATTTGCTTAAAATCTTCATCCAAGAACAATACACAATCCAATACCTCAAGGCTTATGGATCTGTGCGACACATATATCTGCCACAATGCATCAACTGATACAAAGGGAGACTTATAACCTAGAGACCCAACGACTCTTAAAACCCTAAAGACTTATTTTTTACGCAAGAAAATAAGGTTACAACAGGCGTACAAAGGTGTTACAAAACCTAGGTCTAAGTCTTCTATTTATAAGCTTCTGCTTCCTTGGGCTTCAATCTTCTGTCTTTGACCCACGTTCTGATTGCTTCCTTAATTCTTGGACCAGACTAGAAAAACAGTCTGCTGTATCAGTTCAAGATGTCAGGACATTCGTTAGGACATCATGTCTTCGCATATTGGAACACTTCATTCAACGCCTTGTTTTACCAAAAATTTGCTCAAATCTGCAGAGCCTTCAATCTCCCCCTTTTGACAAATTTTTGGTTAAAACTCCTTAGGTAGAAAAAGAAAGTCCGACGTTTGGTGGATATGATTGGAACACTTCTGAGACTCTTTCTTACCCCTGAAATTCCTAGCTATATGTTGGTGTACATGAGGAAGAGTATATGACTCTCTCCCCCTCAAACCAGTACTTGCCATGAAGGGATAAATCTTCCTCTTGAGGGGCATAAGAGAACCCACAAGAAGATCCAGAGAGAGCTTAAGAAGAAATAGTTGTATCATTTGTAACACAGAGTTCACAGAGAATGTAACTCAGATCACAAGACATAACCTGTTTCATAACTCAGATCACAAGGCACTAAGGGAAAGACTTTGATAGAATGTCAGAACATCCTCTTCATCATCCTAACAAAACAACCACCAGAGATGTATGTTGAAAGAAACCACACAATCATTCTCCCCCTTTTTAGCCAAAAATTGACAAAAGAAGCCAATGCAATTCCATATCCATATGATACTAATCCAAACACGAATGAAAGACATGATGAATCAACTCACAGTCTGGAATACCTCAAACAGATGCACTTTTTAAATACCTAAACACTTTCTCTAGATATCCATTGTCCAAAGAAGTTACCGCTGAACAAATCAAGGAGAAATAAATTTAGGTAGGTGAATTCAACATTAATAACTGTGCACCGCCCAACTAGGATAAGACTGTTCAACCTTTTTAAGAGTAACCGTCCAAAAAGGATCACTTATAACAAAACACATGTTACTCATGCCTTCTCTTAGGAAGCACTCCCCACCATTCAACACAGTCAGATAGGACCCACATTCAGGTCTTAAATAATATCATGACATTTTGTCAGTCTTGTTCAGTCCATATGAATCACAGTCTTCATCCTTTTGATGAGTCCCAAGAGCAATCCTTTTAACCAGAAGACGAATAGAGTTGACCAAGATGTTAAGACATTTCTTCAAACATCCCCCAGTTAGCACCCAGAGATTTCTGTATTGATCAAAACTTCACAATTTTATGATCACAGCCTGCAGAGAAAAATAAATTCCCCCAGACTCAACCAATGATTCTTAAGCATCCAATAAGAACCATGTAACTTGCACTGCCAAGTCTCCCCCAACTTGCAACAATACAAATATGTCAAGACATCCTTCTCGACATCTCATCCTCCCGGGATGAACACATAATCACAGCTTGCTTGACGTACAATACAAATTGGACCTCCACTGCACCCCCGCAGTAAAACATCTAAGATCACGAGCAACTCCCCCTATCTAAGGTAACCAGTGCTCCTCCACAGAACACCTAAGCTGATGAATGGAAAACATAAGACGCATCTTCACGTCTTCAAGAGCGCACCCTCAGTTCAAGCCACCTGCTGAGCACAATCATCAACTCTCTTATTGCTTCTTCTGATAAGAACTAATAATCACTCACACACGATCACCATCATGCTACCCGTGAGGAAATAACAGGATAACCATTCTACCATAACAAACTCTTGGCTTAAGATCAAAGTCCCATTGATCCCCCTCTTCCTGCAACCATCTACACACCACGCGAACTCCTCTTGAATTCTCATGTATAGACCTCCAGCTGCTTAAGGCACAAACCAATTGAATCAGAATGCTTCACATTCCTCAAAGAGATGCACAGGGCTCCTTAGTTTGTTATAACGATGTCAGATATCATATGCATCCTCCAGAACTTCACAGCTGCCAAACTGATCCACTACTAGCATGACTTGTAGCCAGGGGCAGTATCCCTTTCGCAAGATTTTCCACTGACCTTACCAAGGCCAGCAACAGAGATAGACACCCTATAATCCAAGGCAGTCATTCCTTCATCATTCTCCCGTATGATAACTTGGAATTCTTCTTATTTTCTGGTGTATATCCACTTCTAAACGCATCAGATACCAGACCTTCATGCAATTAACCCGTGATCTACTCCAGTCTTCTCCACACCATCCTCCCAAGGCAGTTCTTCTACTTCATCATTCTCCCGTATGACAAGATAGATACTTCTTAGACATGATGTAGCCAACAAGTTCCTAGACCAGAACTTTAGAATCCTCCACCAAGGATAACCAACCCAAAAATGTTCTAACATCAGTTAGGACATCTTCCACATATCATAGACACCACACACCATGGTTCTTGACATGCTCCACCACTGGACTTACTATCAGCATAGTAATCCAAACTGAAGATCTTCACACAACACTGAGCCACCAGCTTGAACAAAGAGAACTTTAGAAACCCAGAAAGAAATAAACTCTCATCCACCAAAAGAAGGTATACTTCCATCCTTAACCCAGAACTTTTCCCACAAGCTCCAAGAGAACCAGAACCTCCTTACGTTTTCAACTAACTACTCTTCTACACAAGAGCAATCAGTTTCAAGTATCCTGCTTGAATGCACACTATGAAACCAACCAAATGCCACCTTTTGATTGATCTTACTCTTCTTCAGAATTCCCACAAGATACACTGATCCACTAATGAAAACAGAACTTCAAGTCACATGAACTACTTGCACCATAGCAAGACATCTTGGATTCACCAAGTCTCTTAGACATGTAACATCTTCCCATCCACAGCTCCCGCAAACTGCATGAGATAGACCTTTTTAAAGCATCCATTACTTCCATTCTCCTGTAGATCACCGTATCTTAAGCTAATGTGCCACATCACCAGCTGAGACTTCTGATGTTAAGCTAGATGTATGAACATTCTGATACGACATCCAACTGCTGAATTAAGTTCCTCCTTCTGCCACTTAGAAGAACCTCCACCCTTTGCAAAACAAGAGTTCCATGCTCTCATAGACTTGATTCAACACCAAGTTTGAGTAGACAACCTCCATCCCGCTTTAAAACTCCAAAGACATCACACCTGCCACGTCTGAGTTTTCAGAAAATAAGTAGTCCAAGACTACACCATAGCCAAACCAAAGAATGCCACTTTCCTTAGTAAAGCAGATTGTAGAAAGTCAGAAATAACTGCCACTTAAATTTGACTTCCAAGAAGAGCAAGATCCATGCTCCAAATCACCTAGATCAGAAATAAATTGATCCAAGCTGTAACCATCAAGATTATGATGTCTTCATCTTCATCTTCAACAGCATCAAAGTCCAGACTAGTTTCTTTCCAGGAAACTCTCCAAAGAACACATGCTTCTGTCACACCTGACTAAAGCCCATTCTTAGGTCACCACCTAAGACTAAAACAGATGCTAAAGCGTATGCAGTACCCCTCCCATGATTCTGCACAAACTCTGATGATGAGATGTTCCAACATCTTGTTGAACATCAGCAATCTTGACTTTCAAGGATAATCAATTAAATACTTATGGAGTCCACAAATAGTAATTGATCTTAAATCCTTGTACAATAACCCTTCTTCACTGTTGTAGCTAAGCTCCACCAGATCACTTCATGAACACTTATCAAGTATTCAATCTTTTGCAAGTATCTTCTTTGACGAACAGTGTTGAGATACCAAGGCTGCCACCCTTGACTCAAGTAACTAAGACTTCCTCTGAACAAATCTTATTTACCTCAACATTTCTGAATGCTCCAATCAGATTAGATCCACTCTTAGGGTCAAGAGAGATGAATCCTTCCTTGCTATTTTTGGATGGTGAAAATAAATCACCTCCATTTTCTTCAGATTGTGTTTCAAAGAAACACCTCCTAGTCAGAAGAATAACTAGAAGACTCCAGATGCACGACTGAGACGCCTTTATGAGTGGACTTGACAGAATTCTCAAGTATCTTTGACAATCTAGCCGATCAATAATTTATCAAACTCCTAGAGCAAGAACTTAATAAACTTAAACTCAACTCCTCTCCTCTTCAACTGACTTAAACTGAACCAAGAAACCAAGCTTCCAAGTACCAAGTCACCATACCAGATATCTACCAACAACTCCCTTCATTCCATCGCTCCCGACTTTGGAATAAAAGAATACAGATATCTTCACATATAGAGGTCGACGATTGAGATCTTCCACCAACTGTCTTCAGTAACAACTCCAGAATCCCATAATTCTAAAGCTCTTCCATCAGAAACACATGTAGCGGAACCACCAAGGAAAAAATCCTACTTGCCCTAATAAGATGTCAGAACATCTTATAAGACACCCTAACAAGAGAACTAGCCACTTCTCCTGTAGTTGTTGTAGAACCTCCTCAGCAACATGAACAACCTCCGGGTTGCTCCCTTCGATCCAGAACATCCATCTCATCCATTAATACCCTTGAGTATGTCTGAGTTGATTGATCTGATCTTCAAACTCCTCCTTGTTTAAACGCCAGAAAGTATCTCCCAAAGATCTCATCCAAAACCAGACAGGATGCCTGCTCTGATACCAATTGAAATTCTGGCATATGCAGACAGCAGATGTCCTAACACATGTCAAGACATTGTGCTACATAATCATTTAAACTCAGAGGCGCGACAGCAGACTGATACCTTGAATATCTGAACTGCACAATCACAGATGTCACGACATCTGATACAACATGTTTATCATGAACCCTAACAGAAAACGTAAATCTGCAGAATGATAAAGAACACAACAATTGTTAACCCAGTTCGGTGCAACTCACCTACATCTGGGGGATACCAATCCAGAAAGAAGACTTCACTATTTGTAGAACTATTACAAAGCTCAACTCCCCCGTTTACAACTTTATACCTAACATCTACCCAATGAATATCTTTACCTAAGTTAAACTCAAATGTTTAGAACTCTGGTATGAGATACCCCACTCACTTCCCTTAATCACCACCTGTGATATCTCTGTCTTCTGCCAATACAGAAATCTGTCAAGCTTTCTTGACAAACAAGCTAACTCGAATTTGCTTAAAAGCTTCAACCAAGAATAATACACAATCTAATACCTCGAGGCTTATGGATCTGTGCGACACCTATATCTGCCACAATGCATCAACTGATACAAAGGGAGACTTACAACCTAGAGAGCCAATGACTCTCAAAACCCTAAACCCTTGTTTCTTACGCAAGAAAACAAGGTTACAACAGGCGTACAAAGGTGTTACAAAACCTAGGTCTAAGTCTTCTATTTATAGACTTCTGCTTCCTTGGGCTTCAATCTTCTGTCCTTGACCCACGTTCTGATTGCTTCCTTAATTCTTGGACCGGACTAGAAAAATAGTCTGTTGTATCAGTTCAAGATGTCAGGACATTCGTTAGGACATCATGTCTTCGCATATTGGAACACTTTATTCAACGCCTTGTTTTACCAAAAAATTTCTCAAATCTGCGGAGCCTTCAAGAGAAATTTGATTTCTCTTGGTGAATTCGACGAGAGAACATATGTTTTTAAAGGAGATCAAAGTATCCTAAGGGTAATGAAGGGGTTGAAGAAAGTATTGAGATGCATGAAGAAACAAGGTTTGTATACCCTTGAGGCTAAGGTTGTAAGTGGTTCGGCAGATGTGGCACCCACAAAACCTATGTCAAAGACTGAGCAATTGCACAAGAGACTTGTCCATATCAGTGAAAGAGGCATGATTGAATTCTATAAACAAAGTCTGTTGTGTGGCGACAAGGTAAAAAAAATTGGACTTTTATGAACCTTGTGTATCTGGTAAATCCTGTAGGGTGAAGTTTAACAAAGGTAAACAAAGAACACATGGATCCCTTGATTACATTCATGTTGATCTTTTGGGGCCTACAAGGAATCCTTCACACTCAGGTTCCAAGTATTTCATATCCATAGTTGATGATTATTCCAGAAAGTAATGGGTATTCATCCAAAAGACTAAGGATGAACTTTTGAAAATTTCAAAAGTTGGAAGACTCTGGTCGAAAACAAAACTGGCAAGAAGGTCAAGAGGTTCAAGACCGATAATGGTCTTGAATTTTGCAATGAGGCTTTCAACAGCTATTGTGCTACGTCTGGTATTGCAACGCATAAAACTACTGCAGGTACTCCCCAACAAAATGGTTTGGGTGAAAGGTTTAATCGACCATTCTGGAAAGGGTTAGATGCATGTTGGTTAGTGCAAGATTAAATAAGGTGTTTGGGGCAAAAGTTGTTGTGATTGTAGCATACTTGATAAATAGGTGTCCCTAGATTGCCTTGGGAATGAAGACACCTAAAGACGTTTGGTTGGGGCATCCACCTAGTCTCAACAGACTTAGAGTATTTGATTGTTTAGCCTACCCTCACATTAGGCGAGACAAGGTCAAACTTATAGCTTTGAGATGTATGTTCCTTGGATACCCTGAAGGAGTCAAAGCTTATAGGTTGTGGTGCCTAGAGTCGGGTCACGGGAGGTGTATTATAAGTCGAGATGTAGTTTTTAAGAAAGATAAGATGGCCTTCAAGAAAATTGATGATGTTGGTTGAAGTACCAAGATCTCTAGAGAAGAGCTAGAACAAGAAGAGATTTCTGTTGAGGTGGAGCATAGTAATGTTGAATTGCATAACCCATATGAAGTCGAAGATGAAACACAAGTTGCTGATGAAGATGAGGAGACTGATAATGACTACCTTCTCATAAGAGACCGGTCGAGAAGAGTCATGAAGCCACCTCAGAGACTTGGTTATGCAGATCTCATAGTTTATGCCTTAATCTCTGCAAGTGAGGTTCTGGATGAAGAACATAGAGACTATAAGGAAGTTATGAGGAGTCGAGACAAGACTGAATGGATGAAAGCCATGGATGATAAGATGAAGTCTCTTAATGATAATAATAATGGGGAGCTGATCGAGAAACCTGTTGGGGCCAGGTTAGTCAGCCATAAGTGGATTTTCAAGGTTAAGGAAGGAATCAAAGGAGTGATGTCGAAGAGATTTAAGGCAAGGTTGCTTTCTAGGAGGTTCACTAAAAAATAAGGTGTCAACTTCAGTGACGTGTTCTCACCTATTGTAAAGCATAAATCCATTAGAATGTTGTTAGCCATGGTGGAAAAGTTCGACCTAGAACTTGAACAAATGGATGTGAAGACAACCTTCCTGTATGATGATTTAGATGAAACAACTCTGATGAGGCAACATGAAGTGTATGCGGAAAAGGGAAAGGAAGATTATATGTGCAACCTAAATAGGTCTTTGTATGGCCTGAAACAATCTTCTCGACAATGGAATAAGAGATTCGACAAGTTCATGGCACACATTGGTTTCACTAGGAGCCAATCCGACCACTGTGTTTACTTCATTACACACATATTATCGTTAATATATATATAATTTTTCCTTTTTCAAAAAAAAAATATGTGTCAAATAAATACTCAAAAATAGTGTTTCATTTTTAATTTTATTTTAATATTTATTACCATCATTTTTTTTAATTCTTTAATTATCTTAATCATTAATGAAGAATATATATGTGAATTTTATTGTAATATTTTTTCTTATGTGAAATGACTAAAATATTCTATAATTTAAGACAAAGGACTAATTTTTAATACATCATTAATATAATTTTTACATTCTTTCAACTGTATCCTCTAATTAATATATAAATATTAATATGTAGTCTAACTTTTTACTCCCTCTGTCCTATAATATATACGTCCTATAATATAAGTAAATTTCATCTTTTTAGATTCGTTAAATAATTGATGTATCTGGTCTACATATTGACTAGATACATCATTTATTTAAAGAATCTAAAATGGTAAAATTTGTTTATAATATGGGACGGAGGGAGTATTTTGATAAGGATGAAAAAAGTTTATTTTCAAAAATAAAACACAATTTTAATTTTTTTAATTTATTTTTAAATTTTAAATTCACAAATTAAATAAAAAAAATTTAAAAAATTCTAGAAACATAAAGTTTGAATAAAAACACGTCATCCTCTAGAGAAAAATCCATCAACCTTTGATCATATCTCCACGTGTCAGTATCTCCTTCATCAGTCCTCTTTATAAATAATCTCTCTTTAACTTAATCTTCACTACTTTCTGTGGGTTCATTTCTGGGGTTTAGATTCGTGTGAGTGAGTTTAGTTGTCCTTTTATAACTCTCTCTCTCTCTCTCTCTCTCTCTCTCTCTCTCTCTCTCTCTCTTTCTCTCTATCATCAAGAAAGAGAAAGGTTTATGTTGGTTTTCTGTGAAGAAAAAGAAGAAGATGATGACGATTCTCTCACTTCATGCTCTATAATTCTCTTGGTGCAGATCGGGAACCACTACTTCCGCAATTTTTGTACGTTGTGATGGAACCACTACTACAAAACACGCAAACAACAACTCCAGGCTTACAACGGATTGCCTATACACCGTTGTAATAAATGCGCGCTTTTTTTTTAATCTCGTTAAAAGGATTTTAATGATGGTTAATATTCAAACCGTGGTGAAATGTGAGGCCTTTCACCACGGGTATGTTTTCAACCGTCATTATAGGTAGGGCATGGTCATGGGTTCAAGTCCCAACACCAACATTTATGGTTTTTTTACATATTTTTTCAAAATACCCACAACCTTTCACCACAGGTATGTTTTCAACCGTCATTATAGGTAGCGCATGGTCTTGGGTTCAAGTCCCAACACCAACATTTATGGTTGTTTTACATATTTTTTCAAAATACCCACAACCTTTCACCACTAGTATGTTTTCAACCGTCATTATAGCCAATAATTTAGTTTTAGGACTTGCACTTCAAAAAATCGGTTTTAGGGAAAATCGTCTCCTTTTTAAAATCTGTTTCGTGCATCTGAAGCAGAAAAATCGTGCGGTCATTATTCCTTACTCTGGAAGAGTTATGGGACTTCACCCTCAAAACCCCAAATTCATCTTTTTTTTCTATTTTTAATGAATTTTTTACTATTTTCATAGTCTCAAAAAATTCTAAAAAAATTCTCAAAATTCTTATTTTACCTAATTAGATTAAATTTCGTGTTTTTAGATTTTTCTAAATTTATTTTAATCATTTTTTCCTATTTTTTCAAAATGCTGACAGACCCTTTCACAACAGGTATTTAAACCAACCGTTGTAATAGGTAGCTTTTTTTACTTATTTTTTCAAAATGATGACAGGCCTTTCACCACGGGTAATTTAAACTAACCGTCATTATAGGTAGCGTCTTGTCATGGGTTCAAGTCCCAGCACCAGCATTTTTTGTTTTTTACTTATTTTTTCAATTCTCATTACCAACATTATAGGTGGCGCGCATATTGAGTTTATTCACTATCCTTAAACAAATCTTGGTCGTCCATTTAGTGATTATCAACGGCCAAGACACTACTATTAGTGATCCGCGTGAAACCTAAAACTTAGACGAACTACATCTTCTACCTCCAAACATCATCTTTCAGTTACGGTACTCTATTTCTCCACTAAACCAAATTTCAGAACAAATTTCAGAACTCGAGTTAGCAATGTTAGTTGTTGGTGTTATTTTTTAATTATTGTTGTTCTTGTTGTTCTTTTTTATTATTGTTGTTCTTGTTGTTATTATTGCTATCATTGTTATTATTGTTGTTGTTGTCGTTGGTGTTGTTGATGTTGTTGTTATTATTATTATTATTGTTTTGTTGTTGTTGTTGTTGTTGTTGTTATTCTTCTTCTTCTTCTTCTTCTTCTTCTTCTTCTTCTTCTTCTTCTTCTTCTTCTTATTCTTGTTCTTGTTCTTGTTCTTGTTGTTGTTCATGTTGTTGTTGTTGTTGTTGTTGTTGTTGTTGTTGTTGTTGTTGTTGTTCTTATTGTTGTTCTTGATGTTCTTACTGTTGTTCTTGTTCTTATTGTTGTTCTTGATGTTCTTGTTGTTGTTCTTGTTCTAATGCTGCAATTTTTTTTATTTTATTAAAAGACATACAACAACGGTTTTTTTAAAATAACCGTCATTATAGGTAGTTCTAATTTTGTATTTTATTTTATTTTATTAAAAGACATACAACAACGGGTACTTAAAATAACCATCATTATAGGTAGCGCGTTTTCCATTTTATTACAACGGTTACTGGGCCGTCATTGTACGTACCGCGTATACAACAACACTCTACATAACAACGCCTTCGCCCGCGTCATTATATGTCATTTCCAACCGTTGTTAAATGGGTTTTTTGTAGTAGTGAACAATCACCGGCGGAGAATTGGATCCTGCCTTGCATCAAGTGAATCGGAGGCCGTGGTGAAGCTTTCTGTTTTTTCCATATGTTATATCTCAGATCTCAACTTGGTGTTTACATAATCAATAACTTTTTATGATTCCTATTTATTCCAATTGTTAATTATTATTAACCCTTATCAGATCCAACATGTTTTTTTTGTGATTTGTTAACTAAACTATAATTGGTGTAATGGTGTTATAGATCTTGATTTGTACATTCCAAATTTGAGAAAATACGTTTTTGGTCCCAGTGGACAATTAAGTGCGTCAAGGATCTTCCTATGGAAGTCTGACGTATTTGTATTACCTGGAAAGGCGGCATGGATTTTCCTATGGAAATCTAACACACTTAAATCATCTGTCTTGCATCGTTCACCTCCAGGTTGAATTGGGAACTTCACAATGAGAGTGTGTTGATCTCCATATGCGACATAGTGTCCGCCCCGTATACCATGGCGAAAGGAATCCCCTTGGTAGTTTTGTGGGGTGTAGTAAGGAATCACCATGATATTTCATGGAGTAATTTAGCCTACACCATTGGCATCATCAAGCTTCTTATTGACCCCTTTAGAACGATAACTAACTGCCATCTCTCAATCAATGATGGACCATTAAATCCTTATTTCCTAGGCAGATAAGAGTTAGATTTTTGATCCTAACTTCTCTCTATCTAAGGAACATCTTTTCTCATATTTCTCATAAGTGGGCGAGTAAGGAGCACTGTGAGTGAGGCAGTCCCTTTTAACGGGCAATAGGTAAGAGTCGCCCCTAAAGGGAAATTGGCAATCCTCACACCTTTAATAAATCTTTCTACAAATATATCATTACAGATCTATTCAAATTTAACCAGATGTCTTCGAATTCAGTCATGAAAATACATACAAGTTAAATCCCTTAAAGTATTGTGGCTTTCTCTGACTCGAGAGATTAATCTTTACAATTACACACAGAAGATATCTGATTTATTTTAAAATTTTATATATTTAACTACATGTTTAAAATTATGATAAATGAGTTTTAAAATTATAACTATTTATTTTATAAATTATTAATAAGTTTTAACACCTTAAAATTTTAATTGGTGAAAATGTCAGATGATAAATAACAAAGTTATATTCAATTAAAATTATACTTAGAAATTTTATTTAAAGATTGAGACCTATACAAGTCCGAATATTATCAGTTACACTTGAATGTCATTTTTTGAAAATTGTTCAAATCAATTTTTAGATTGAATTTTTAAAATCAAAGCAAACCGAACTTACATATATATAATAATTTGTATTTATTTATACATCAATATGACATATTGTATTAATTTATTATTAGTTATTTTTTCTAAATGTTTTAATATAACTTATTAGTTTAATATTTTAAAATATTTTATATGTTTCAAATATAATTGATAATTTTTTTCTACAATATTAAATTTCAAATATCAGAGAAACATATTTAGTGAGAATATTACTTTTTTTTTTAGAATAAGAGAGGATATATTATACCAAAAACAGTTAGTACACGCCGATCAAATCGATCCTGGCTACAAGGTGACTAAGAAAAGCAAGAATAACAAACTACTGGCAACACATTATAAGTTCCTCTGATAATAAGCTAACATCTTCATATTTGTTTCAACCTTAGGCATCACCAACTCTTTAACCCTATGCAGACTCAAGCCATCAGCTTTTCCATTTTGAAATATGACTTTATTCCTACTAGACCAAATATGATATATTATTTCCGCCACAACACACTTTGTCAATTTTACCCTTGGCCCCTTGCCCTTAGTTGCACTAATAAGCCAGCAGAAATCTATGGTTCTTCGCACAGGGAGAGCAAGGTTGAACATACGTAAAACTTGCTGCCAGAGCTGCTGGCTTATTTCGCACTCAAAGAGGACATGAGCATTCGTTTCTAGTCGCGAACAAAAAATACAACGGCCATCTGTATTGATCCCCATTCTCACGATTCTATCTTTTGTCATTAGTCTACCTTGACAAGCCATCCAAGTTGTGAATGTTGCCCTTGACCTTGCAATGTTTTTAACCATCATGCCGCTCCATTCTACTTTGAGTCTATCTCCTCTTAAGTAGCGATACATCCCCCTGGTATCATACTTTCTTGCAGTTAACAGATTGTGCCAGATATTCGATGCAGTAATAGTGTCTCTGTTTTTGAAGATGCTCTTAATGATCCAAGAACATTTCTGGTCAGGAACATAATGTGCAGTGTGGTTTTCTTTGATGAAATACCTGTGAAGCCACTTGATCCAAAGGATGTCTTTCTTTTATGTGAGAATGGTAGGAATAATTATTAACCCTTCGATTGAAAAATAAATGCTTGAGATATGTGTGTCACTTTCATTATTTATGTCATGTTCAATTAAATGATGAAACAGATACACATAATTATTAAATGAATATTTTAATCTTAACCATTTATTTTTAAATCTAAGGATTAATAATTATTCCTAACATACTCACATTAAAGTTGTATTCTCACTATATATATATATATATATATATATATATATATATATATATATATATATATATATATATATATATATATATATATATATATGAAATGTATCATATGAGAATGCAATTTTTATGTGAGAACGTGAGAATAAATTTGAATCATTATATTTTAAAATAAATGGTGGAGATTATGTGTCATTTTTTCTCTCTCCTCCATATTTATTTTAATAATGGAGGAGAGAGAAAAAATTGACACATACTCTCCTCCATTTATTTTAAAATCTAATAGTTCAAATTCATGTTCATATACTCATATAAAAATAATATCTCATATGACATGTTCCATATATATATATATAGGGTTCATATCCTATGAGAATGTCATTTTTATATAAGAACATGAAAATAAATCTGAATCATTAGATTTTAAAATAAGTGGTGCAGATTATGTGTGGTTTTTATTTTTCTCTCTCCTTTATTATTAAAATAAATGATGGAGGAGAGAGAAAAAACCTGACATATAATCTCCACCATTTATTTTAAAATCTAATGGTTCAGATTCATTCTCATGTTCTAAAATAAAAATAGCATTCTCATATATATATATATATATATATATATATATATATATATATATATATATATATATATATATATATATATATATATATATATATATATATATATATATATATATATATATATATATATATATATATATATATATATATATATCGATTAAGTTTTAATGAGCACAATAAATCCACATCAACTATGAGTTTTTAAGCTCACACCCGAGTGATGACGTCAAATTGAACAATTTTAGTATTTTATTTTATTTTATTTTATTACATCTTCTTAATAATAATATTAACTAAATTTTTTATAAAATTAAAATATTTAAAAATCAATTCAAAATAAATGCATTAAATTTAATTAATACAAATTTAATTTTAAAAACGATAACACAAAAATAAATAAACCTTATATTAAATATGTGAATATTAAAAAAAAAATTTACACAACATGTATTTTGCAAACCAAAACATACAAAAGAAGAGGAAACAATAAGTCTAAAAATATTTTTAAAAAAAAAACAATGAAAGGAAAAAGAAAGGAGAGAGAACAATAAGATTAAAAAAAGAATAGGAAACAATTAGACTAAAAAAGAAAAAAAAATGAAAGAGAGGATACGGTAAGACTAATAAAAGAAAGAATGATATGAAAAAAATAGCAAACTCATTAAATCATGCCTATGTGTGCCCTTTTTACCTTTAAAAAAATTAGTTATGTTCTAAATTAAATTTAAATTTGAAGTTTAATATGCAATTTTATTAAAATGTGTTTTCTTTTTATCTCTTATTTATTTTTTATAAAATATGTTTATTATATATTTTTTATAATATAAAAAATATTAATATTATTTTTTATTAATATTTTTTGGGTACAATTCTTTTATCCTCTTTATTATTTTTTCTTAAAATACTTTTTGGGTACAATTTTAAAACTGTCATATTAAAAAATGTTATTTTAAAAAAAAGTTTATTTTATTATACGCCACTTTATAAGGAAAATTCTCTCAAATTATAAATCAACTTACCATCTAAATAAAACATAAATATTTATTTATTTATTTATTTGATAAAGAAACTAAATTATATTAATTGAAAAGTTAGGAGTTGAATTATCCAACATCAATTATTAGAGAATGTAAATAAGAAGAAGCATAATGAACTACCAAAATTGTAAAATGAACATCATGCATATATTGTGCAAATAAATGAACACATTTATTCATTTTCTCAAAGAAAAGTAAATTGTACTATTTCAATCTTTTGAATAAGAAGTAGAAGAAGAAAAATGTAATTTGTATGAACTTTACCAACCATATTAAAGTGTAATTTGTATGACCTTCACCAACTATGTTGAAGAAAAATGTGATTTTTTTTTTAATATTGTCCATCACACTAATATTATGTGTCAAATAAATATTAAAATATAAAGTTTATTTTCTCATTTTATTTTAATATTTATTAACATCTATTCTTTTAATTCTTTAAAAAAAATTTATTAATGAAGAATATACGCCTAAATTCTATTGTAATTTTTTTTCTCATGTAAAAGGACTAAAATATTATATAATTTAAGACAAAAAGATTCATTTTTTATACATCACTAGTAACTAACTCGTGCATTCGCACGGACCTGTCTGTTCGAGAATTTTATGTTATGGGCGCGTTATTGTTAATCAAATTGAAAAGAAATTTGGTAAAATTATAAAAATAAATATGATTGAAATTAAAAATTTGTATTGGTAAGTATAAGAAAATGTTGTGGCCGTTTAAAATATGTAGTATTTTTTTCAAATATAAAAAATTTGAATCAAAATTAAAGTTGTGCCCGTCTATAACAATATTATTATTTCGTATATAAAAGTATTTGATCAAAATTATAGTTGTCCCCGTTTATAAGAGTAGTGTTTTATGTTATATAAAAAAATTTGAATCAAAATTAAAGTTATGCCCTTTTAAAACAACAATATTTTTTTCGTATATAAAAATTTGAATCAATATTGAAGTTGTCCCCGTTTATAACAATAGTATTATTTTCGTATATAAAAATATTTGAATCAAAAATACAGTTGTCCCCGTTTATAACAGTAGTATTTTATCTTATATAAAAAAAATTTGAATCAAAATAAAAGTTGTGTCCGTTTAAATCAATAGTATTTTTTTCGTATATAAAATTTTTTGAATCAAAATTAAAGTTGTGCCCGTTTATAACAATAGTATTTTTTTCGTATATAAAAACATTTGAATCAAAATTAAAGTTGTGTCAGTTTATAACAATAGTATTTTTTCATATATAAAAAGGTTTGAATCAAAATTCAAGTTGTGCCCATTTATAACAATAGTATTTTTTTCGTATATAAAAATATTTGAATCAAAATTATAGTTGTCCCCGTTTATAACAGTAGTATTTTTTTCGTATATAAAATTTTAATCAAAATTAAAGTTGTGTCCGTTTATAACAATAGTATTTTTTCTTATACAAAAACATTTGAATAATAATTAAAGTTGTGCCATTTTATACAATAGTATTTTTTCGTATATAAAAAAATTTGAATCAAAATTAAAGTTGTGTCCGTTTATATAAGAGAGAATACAAATTTTAAATATCTACTCAATTTTTTTAATAAGCTCTCTTAATCTTTTACACATATTTTTAAAAATAGTCGATAATTTTTTATAATTCAATATTTGGATCAGTAATAAAGTTGTTCCCGGTTATAACAATATTTTTTCCCGTATATAAATATATTTTAATCAACAATGTATCTTTTTTCTCGTCTATAAATATATTTTAATCAATAATGTATTTTTTGCCGTATAAATATTATTTTCGTTTTGACTTATATATAAAAATATTTGACTCAATATTAAAGTTGTTCCCGTGTATAAAAAGAAAAATTAACTTAATAATAATAGTAACAGAAATAAAAATTAACTTATTTAAAATTAATTTATTGTAAAAATAAAGATGAAATTCAAACAACATTTCATTAAGATATAATGTTTAGTTGGGTTCAATAATAACATGAATATGGAAATAAGAAATTTTAACAATGAAATATTTAAATTGTAGATAGTATGTCACCAACTTTGAAGTTGCACTCCTTGTACGCGTAAGATTTTGTATGTGCATTTGTAGATAGATTCAATAAAAAAATTGTAGAATATATTTAATAACTTTGTAAGTTTCATTTTTTTTTAATATTTGAATCATAAATATGTTTTTCTTTTGTTTATAGAAGATTTTCTTTTTAATATTTGAATCATAAATATGATTTTCTTTTGTTTATAAAAGATTTTCTTAAGAGATATGTTTTCCTACAAAATGTTATCTACAATTTAAATATATGTAATTTTTATATAACATTGATTTCTACCATAACCATTTCATTATATTTTTTATTGTTCTTGTAGCTATGAAAAAAACCACTTTTTGGCCGCTGTTATGATGGTAACCAAGTATTTATAGTTATATTTATTTTAAAAATGTACATGTCATAATAATGAGAAATAGACACAAACCTAGTTTGTTTTTTTTATGGTTTAGGGAAGACTACTAATATTATAATATTTAAATTAATTTATAAGATATATTTATTACCAAGTATTATAATATTTGAATTAATTTATAAGATATAAATGTCTAAGTGTAAATACAGTACTAAGGCTCTTCAACCACCAGTTTGATCTATAAAAGCTGAAAACAACATCATTGCCTCAATATGTCCTTTATAAAGAATCAAAATAAATTATACCATAGAAGAAATGTGCAAGTCACATAAGAGGTATAACTTTAACCTAATATAGAACACATGGAGATACTTGAAGATACCTTAGTCTTTAACATTGAAACCATCAAATTCATTTGCATGTCCTCCACAAAGAAAAAAATGCACTTAGCCAAAAGAATAAGAACAGAATGAAATGTAACCAATGATATGAAATACCAACCATTTGCGATTTTATAATGAAAAGCACCAGAAGCTCTATGAAAGTAACAATAATTATCGAGTTGAATCATACTTAGCTTTCAAATGAATATTTTTCAATTCTAAGCCATCATCATCCCAACTAAAGGTATCATCTTGAACATCGACAACAATTTCTCCGTCGCATCTGACATTTCTCTCAACTGAATCATGGTTCAATTCACAGCTAGACATGTACCTATCCAACCTGCCAAGTGATACCAATGCATGTGAGAGAGATATCATTGACTGAGGAAAAGTCCTAATAGGTTCCTGCAGGATATACAACACAGTTGTTGTAGTGAAAACAGTTCCTGCATCAAGTTTAACTCCAAGCAAAAGCACGGTACCGAAAGTGAGAGTCGATATCAACATAGGAGAGCTCCACAAACATAACAGATAGCCTAATAACAGCAAGACAGGCAGTGAAGATAGCCTAATAACAGATAGCCATATAAGCACCATAAGCAGCACTGGTAGACAATATGGACCTAATTACACTCTTGTCACAATTCACAACAACAATTTCAGAGATGGCATTTTAATAATGCATAAATAATGCTGAGAAGCCAAAATTTAATAATGTTGAGACATGGTCTAAGATTTCCATCAAAGGTAAAATGTTAATTTGGAAACTCGGTGCTAAATCTTAAGTAAAATGGGTGAGATTCCAAACAAAAAGAAAAAACAGGAAGCTGGTGTCTAAACTTAAGATCTTAAAACTTCAAGCAACATAGCATTCATAATATTAATAGATGTGTACACAAACTAACATCTCTTGTGTGACCCAAATGATGAGCTCTATCCATTACCTGAAGATCCAATGTTGGATTACAATCACTCTCGTAAAATATGATTGTATCAGCGGATGTCAAATTGATACCCAATCCACCAGCTCTTGAACTAAGTAAGAACATAAAAATATCACTCCTACAATTCTGGAACATCAGGGTAGTTACCAAATGAGGGTTCACCTCATATCTATGTCGATGTCTCTCATTAATGAAGCTTTCATTGCCATACCTAAGAGGCAGGGTCTATATGTTAGAAACTTAATACATTTTAGTCATCGACTTAAGCACAAAGAAACATGTCCTCAAAAAATTCAGTGAAGTAATGACACTCACAATTTTGCAGATTTGCATAACTTAGTCTAGAAACATGTCCTCCTCGATCCAAGATGCATGGTGCCTCTCATATGTGTTTTTGACCCCTACACGAAATAGTTGAAACAAATCACAAATAGAGGAATAAATGACATACTTTTTTTGCATAAGAATGAAATAAACTAATATAGATACCTCATGCATAAATATGATGCATAGACTTTTGGTATTTGGATTAAATTCAGCACTATTAGAATCTTTAAAACCAGGCACAAATCGCACAAATTCTATGACAGCAACTTGCATTTCAAGACAAACGCCAAGGTATGGAATTCTGTTTTCTTGAGCCATACTACATATACAATAAACCAACACTTCAACCTTTCAGAAAAATAAGAAGAGATAAAAAAATTATCGATATTCATCGGGAATTATCGATAGACAGAAATGACCAAACAAAAAAGTCCAAAAAGTAATAACATGAATGAAAATCAGACCAAATGGAAGACAAAACAAAAGAGGCGGTAAACGAATATCTCATTTACCTTGAAATTACTATGTTTCATGAAGAACTGCATGATGGATTTCAGTCCAATGGTCAGAGATACTCCAGAAACAAAGAGGATTTGATTTGACAGACAAAACAAAGAACGTTGTAGAAGTTCTTATTAAACAAAATCACATAAGCCGAAGATAAAATGTTAAGCAAAAAACTTATCAATATATATAACACAAAACTTACATTTCCCATTGCTAGCAAACCCTTGTCGAAGAAAAATATAACGCCAAGGAATGAAAAAAACATATACCAAAGCCTGTTAATCCCAATCCAATCTCTGTTCATGTTTCACTTGCAAACACATATATTAGAATTATGAATACAATTACGAATAAAAACACGGCCCATCAAATTTGAATTTGTGAATAATTTATTTTAGGAACTCAAAAATAACTTAGAGATAAATGTTTAAGTGTAACAATAATAACAGCTAGGGAATTCAAATTCTAAGAAGCATATCGTGCAGTTTGGCCTGAAGGAAGTCTTGGAACTTTGAGGGGAAAAATGGATAAATTTAAGCAGTGTTGTTCCAATTTGAATACCCTGCATGATCATTAAACAATAATCATGAGTATTTCCAAGGAAGAATAATCTTGAGAAACAAAATACTCTCCTTTCTCTAGGACGATCACTTTATGATCTGATTTTGCAAGAATTACAGCCGCAACTCCTCCACCGCAACCAGAACCTACAATGAGAACATCACATTTGATCTTGTACATGTTCTACTCTTCATCTTCAGTGACTTCAAGGTCTTTTTCATTCAGAGATTGGACTAATGTAGAATCGGTTTCGTGCGTAGTCTCTATTAATCCTTCTTGGAGAGGCCTTTTCTTCAGTTTCACCTTTTCCCTGCTGTCCACCTTGTACCCTATTGCCTTCCACATTGGATTATGTCCATTTTCATCCGTCTGCGGCAATTTGGGAAATTACATTTAGAAAATTTTATCATTATGACTTAAACTTCAAACATAACATTTTTACATCTCATAGTCAAACTAACAAACATCTTATAAGCATTTCGATTTTCAACCACAGATTAAAAAAACATAAAGAGAATGAGAAAGATTACCCTTGAAAACAAAGTATAGAAGAAAGTAAGTTTCAACAACACTAACACATCCCTTAGAGGCATCCACTAAAGTTTCGTATTCGACCAATTCTTCAGAATCTCTTGTCTCTTTTCCACTGAAATCTCAGAGAATTTAAGAACAAAAGGCCACTTCCATTGCAATCAATAAGTTCCACAGAACAATACTGTCCCTAATCTGAACGACAGAATCCATAGAATCCACTTCACCAAAGGCAATGCTTCTGGTATACTCCTCTTGAACAACATCAATAGCTCTGCACCCTAATTTACATTTAAAAAAAAACTCAATTGAATTGATAAAACTCTTCTATTTTCAAAGATATGACACTTGTATTTTCTCTAAGGTCTTGTAAAAAGATATGACACTTGTATCAATATTTATCTGCTACTTGGTCTTTTGATTAGATGGAATACCTTCATTTATAGAGAATATCAAATATCATATCTCAGTAATAGGTTCAAAAAGTGTATTAAAATTACCAGCATAAGCAGTATATAAAAAGCTTCAGCCTCAAGTAGGTATGGGTGGCGGATCACCGGGCGAAGCTCCCCGATATCGTGAGCCATTTTAGTCGACAATTGAAGGCGCTATGTCAATGGAAGCCAATCATTTGTCTATATAGTTTTGTGACACACTTACTCAGTAGAATGACAATCTTATATTGCATACCTCACTGAAGCTGAAGAAATCCATCAAACAACCAAATGTCATACCTTACTCAGTACAGTGTACAAAGAGCAATACTACACTATATAAAAAATCACAAAGTTCACAAACTCAAATGTCATAAAAAGGAAGCTCACAAATACTAACCTGTAAACAATAACATTTTGTTCCTTGATGCTTACACCATACCTCACTCCATAGAACCCTCAATTGTCATCTTCATTATATCGTCACCATCATTACATAATCTGCAAAATGAATCAAGAACAGTCAAGGATTACACACAAGAAAGGAAATGAAGTAAAAAATCATAGCATTATACAAGCAACACCAAGGTTTAAATCATACAGAGATTAATCACAAGTTCAGTTACTCGAAAGCACAAAGGACATGTACTTGTTATGTTTCATATGAAAACAAAATGTCGGTACCAAAATTCAGGAAAGCTTTAAATAGAAATTCAGAAAAGTTGCAAAACACACATTATCATAGAAGCAATAATAACAGCTATGGAATTCAAATTCTAAGAAGCTTATCGTGCAGTTTGGCCTGAAGGAAGTCTTGGAACTTTGAGGGGAAAAATGGATAAAGTTAAGCAGTGCTGTTCCAATTTGAATACCCTGCAAGATCATTAAACAATAATCATGAGTATTCCGAGCCGTCTGAAACTCCCACCATTTCAACTTGTTGCTTAGGGTCCCTGATCAATTGTATCTAACAAAATTCATGGAAAGAAGGGAGAAACTCCAATAAGAATTTGTGGTTATTTTAATATAGACAAAACTGAAAATCAATTTAAGGAGTTTGGTAACAGTCAAGAAGAATGGGAAACTATGTTGTCCCAAAATGAACCGTGCAATGTGATCTAACGCACCTGATCCATATCGAAAGACGCCCCCAGTTTATCGAAGCAAGATATCACAGCCTTGGTAGTTCCAGATGCGTCAACTTTGTTTGCTTGATGAGGCTCTAATACCTATAATCTTGGAAGAATGCATCAGATTTTAATATTGCATTGAACAGAAGCTTTATTAAAGGATGAGAACCAAAAAATTTGAAGAAATCACGAAACCTAATGTTACTTTTACCAACATGAGAGTTTAACAAAGAATTTTTACAGCAAGATTTGCTTCATTTTTTTATACCAACATGCAATTTATCCTTCCAATCACAATCCACAGGGTCGCACTCTCTAAAACAATATATGCCAATACTATGGAAGTAATAGGCAATTTAATCAACCGATCTACTTAAACACGAGGTTGCAGACCGGACCAGGATAAAGCAAACCAGAACAACAAAATATCAAGAATATGAAAGTGACCAATAAAATTAACCAAGTGTTTGCATACCAGCAAGATTTAACTTATTCAATACGAATATATTCAGCTGTATCATTAATGTATTCAGAATTTCATAAATATATTCAGCTTACCAGGGATAACACTATCACCAAGTCCAATAATCGATAATGGCCTTGCTAAATCAGGTGTGGGGAACAAATGCTGCAAAATTATTGAAACAATCAATAATATGAACAAATAGTAATAGCATAAAATTTTAGAGTTCATATGAAGATGAAAGAAACAATATCATTTTAATAAACCGACATCTTAACCTTTATTGGAGCATCAAATGAGTTTCCAACCCTAACCATTACTGGTGTGAAGAAACCCTAAAAAATGTCATAAAAAATGAATCCAACCTACAAAACATAAAAAAAGGAAAATATTCAAAAATCATATGGAGGGATCTACCAGTATAAAATACAACAACAAATTTTGCTAAACCCTCTTCTATATACCTGCAACAGATCTGGATCTACAAAAAAAATTAGAACAACAAAGTTTTCACACTCAAATCAAGTTAATGGGATAAACAGATTCATACTTACAAAACAATTCAAAAATTTATAATAAACCCATCTAGATTTAGAAAACCTTCAAGATTCTACAAACGTGATTTCCAAAACCGCAGAGGAACGAAGAAGGAAGAATGAACGGGAAGAAGATGGAGAAGAAGTAAGAAGACGAGGAAGAAGCGAGATAAAGAGAGAAGTCAGAGAGAGACATAGTCAAAAGAAGAAGAGAGAAAGAGAGAAAACATAGCGACAGAGAGAGAGAAAGACTGAAAGAAATGAAGAGAGATAGAGGAAAAGGAAGAAAGAATGAGTAAAATCCTGTTCACATTTGGTCCAAATGACATCATCATCTCATCCAATCCTAACAACTTTAGGCATAAAAAAGAAATTATGTAGTTGGACTAAAAATATATGACATCAATAGTTCAAAAAAGTAAATTTTGGACCAAATATACCCTAAATTTGAGGATGTGGCAAAATAGTAGAAAGGGGCAAACATGTCTTTTCCAAAACAACAAATTTTCTTATATTATAGATTAATATAATTTTTATATCCTTTCAATTGTATCATTTAATAGTTATAAAAAGAATTGTATCATTTGGTAAAAAAATGCATCCTTAATATTCACCATAACTTTTGATTTTGATAAGGATTAAAAAAGTTGATTCTTAATCTTGAAAATATCGAGGTCAAGATTGATGATGAAGATCACATATTGCTGTTGTTGAGTGCTTTACCTAAGTATCATCCTCACTTTAAAGAAACTCTCTTGTATGGAAGAGATTCATTGACCTTTGAAGAATTTCAATTAGCCTTATACTTTAAGAATTTGAACGAATGAAAGGAGAACAAGTTATCTTCTGTTGGTGAAGGTTTGTCTGTTAAGGGGAAATTCTTGAAGAAAGATGGTAGGTTTGAGAAGAAGAAGGGTAAAGTTCTATAAAATTCTTATGGTGGTAATGCTCATGAAATTAGGTGTTATCATTGTAAGAAGGAAGGCCACACAAGAAAGATGTGCCCTGATCGACCGAATAATCATGGAGGGAAGGATAATGGTAATACAACCATTGTACAAGATGGTTATGAATCATATGATGTATTGGTGGTTTCAAGCAGTGACGCTAGGAATGAATGGATTATGAATTCAGGCAATACTCGGCACATGACTCCAAACAAAGACGTGTTTGAGGAATTATGTGATCAAACTGGTGGATCAATGCTATTAGGGAACAAAAAAGTTGCAAGATTGCAATTATTGGATCTGTGAGATTCAAATTCTATGACGAGTCAATAAGGATATTTATTGATTTCATATATGTACCTGATCTTAAGAGAAATTTGATTTATCTTGGTGAAATCGATGAGAAAGGATATGTTTTCTAAGGAGAGCAAAGTATCCTAAGGGTAACAAATGAGTTGAAGGAAGTATTGAGATACATGAAGAAACAAGGTTTGTATACCCTTCAGGCTGAGGTTGTAAGTGGTTCAGCAGATGTGGCATCCACAAAACCTGTGTCAAAGACTGAGCTATGGCACAAGAGACTTGGCCATGTCAGTGAAAGAGACCTGATCGAATTGTTGAAACAAAATATGTTGTGTGGTGACAAGGTCAAAAAACTAGAGTTTTATGAACCTTATGTATTTGGTAAATCATGTAGGGTGAAGTTTAACGAAGGTAAACAAAGAACACATGGATCCCTTGATTACATTCATGCTGATCTTTTGAGGTCTACAAGGAATCCTTCACACTCAGGTGTCAAGTATTTCCTATCCATAGTTGATGATTATTTCAGAAAGTTATGAGTATTCATCCAGAAGATTAAGGATGAAACTTTTGAAAATTTCAAAAGTTGGAAGACTCTGGTGAAAAACCAAACTCGTAAGAAGGTCAAAAGGTTAAGGACCGATAATGGTCTTGAATTTTGCAATGAGGTTTTCAACATCTATTGTGCTACGTCTGGTATTGCAACACACAAAACTATTGCAGGCTGCAGCTACTCCCTAAAAAAATGGTTTGGCTGAAAGGTTTAATCGACCATTCTGGAAAGGGATAGATGCATGTTGGTAAGTGCAAGATTAAATAAGGTGTTTGGATCAAAATTTGTTGTGATTGCAGCATACCTGATAAATAGGTGTCCCTCGATTGCCTTGGGATTGAAGACACCTGAAGAAGTCTAGTTGGGACATCCACATAGTCTCAACAGACTTAGAGTATTTATTTGTTTAGCCTATGCTCACATTAGGCGAGACAAGGTCGAACTTATAGCTCTGAGATGTATGTTCCTTGGATACCTTGAAAGAATCAAAGCTTATAGGCTGTGGTGATTAGAGCCAGGTCACATGAGGTGTATCCTAAGTCGAGATGTAGTTTTTATTAAAGCTAAGATGGCCTTCAAGGAAACTGATGATGTTGGTCGAAGTACCAAGATCTCTAAAGAAGAGCTGGAACAGGAAGAGATTCCTGTTGAGGTGGAGCATAGTGAAGCTGAATTGTATAACCCATACGAAGTCGAAGATAAAACGTAAGTTGCTGATGAAGATGAGGAGACTGATAATGACTACCTGCTAGCAAGATAAAAGTCTAGAAGAGTCATGAAGTCACCTCAAAGACTTGGTTATGCATATCTCATTGTTTATGCCTTAATCTTTGCATGTGAGGTTCTGGATGAAGAACCTAGAGACTATAAGGAAGTTATGAGGAGTCGAGACAAGACTGAATGACTGAAAATCATGGATGATGAGATGAAGTCTCTTCATGATAATAACACTTAGGAGCTGATCGAGAAACCTGTTGGAGCCAGGTTAGTCAGTTGTAAGGGGATTTTCAAGCATGCAGTAGTCGAAATGCTTAGATTGTTAGCATGTCAAATTGGGCTTTGCTTGTAAGCCCAATTGTTAAGTTAGCTTGTAGCCTAAGTTATCTTAGTAATCTATAAATAAACTAGTTCTCTCAGGTTGTTGAGAGAGGTTAACTGTTGTTATTCACTTGTGATTTTGGATTTTTTTTTCAGAAAGTGAATATCGTTTTTTGCTAATTTTTTTTTCTTCATAATTTTGGATTCTTTCTTGTCATTTTTTGTCCATCTTATGCTAGAATGACTTGTTATGGTCGTTAATATATATAATGGAGTAAATGAATCTCATTGGTAGATATGTGAGGTGTAGTAGGGCATCACCATGATATTTAATGGAGTAATGTAGCCCACAACCCATTGGCATCATCAAGCTTCTTGTTGACCCTTCAGAAGGATAACTGTCCTCTCAATCAATGATGTACTGTTGAATCTCTATTTCCTCGGGAGATATGAGTTAGATTGTTGACCTTAACTTCTCTCTATCTGAGGAACGAGTAGGGAGCACTCTGAGTGAGGCACTACCTTTTAACGCGCAATAGGTAAGAGTTGTTAGGGGAGTTTACTAGGGAGCATTGATACATAGTGTAGGACTAGGCACCTTTGTGAAAGACACACCACTTGTCCACCTAAAACCTTAAGGTGATAGGTGAGTGGGTTCTCCCACTTATAAATGCTCAAGTCACCATATTCTTATTCAATGTGAGACTATTTCCCCACTTAATCACACTTGCTTATATTATTCCAACACTCCCCCTCAAGTGTTAGTCCATAATGTTCCCTTTTTTATACTTGTACCGCCGTTGACACCTATTACTAGGCACCTCTCATTAGGCATTTCGATACACCACTTCCTGGACGTCGATTTTAACGAAACACCACTTCCTGGACATTTCGATACAAGTAAGCCGGTCCTTTTCTCGAACCAGGCTCATGATACCATTTGTTAGGGGGTGTTTTACACTAGGAGCATTGAACATTGTGAGATTTCTTTTTCTAGAGCAACACTTTTGTGAGAGACACACCACATACTCACCCAAAACCTTAAGGTTTTAGGTGGACAAGTGGTGTGTCTTTCACAAAGGTGCCTACTCCTACACTATGTATCAATGCTCCCTAGTAAACTCCACCAATAAATGGTATCAGATCCTGATTCGAGAAAGGAACCGGCTTACTTGTATCGAAATGCCCAGGAAGTGGTGTTCCGTTGAAATCGACGCCCGGGAAGTGGTGTATCGAAATGCCTAATGAGAGGTGCCTAGTAATAGGTGTCAACGGCGGTATAAGTATAAAAAGGGGAACATTGTGGACTCACACTTGAGGGAGAGTGTTGGAATAATATAAGCAAGTGTGAGTAAGTAGGGAAATAGTCCCACATTGGATAAGAATGTGGTGACTTGAGCATTTATAAGTGGGAGAACCCATTCACCTATCACCTTAAGGTTTTAGGCGGACAAGTAGTGTGTCTCTCACAAAGGTGTCAGTCCTACACTATGTATCAATGCTCCCTAGTGTAAAAACTCCCCCATCCAATATAACCAGATGTCTTAGGTTCGAATTCAGTCATGAAAATACATATGTGTTAAATCTCTCCAACTCTAGAGATTAATATTTAGAGTTAAACAAAAGATATCTGATTTATTTTAAAAATATATATTTAACTACATGTTTAAAATTATTATAGATGAGTTTTAAAATTATAACTTTTTATTCTATAAATTATTAATAAGTTTTAACACCTCAAAATTTTAATTGGTGAAAATTATAAACATATCTGATTTATTTTAAAAATATATATTTAACTACATGTTTAAAATTATTATAGATGAGTTTTAAAATTATAACTTTTTATTCTATAAATTATTAATAAGTTTTAACACCTCAAAATTTTAATTGGTGAAAATGTAAGATGATAAATAACAAAGTTATATTTAATTAAAATTATACTTACAAATTTTATTTAATGATTGAAAACTATACAAATCCGAATTTTATCAGTTACACTTGAATATCATTTTTTTGAAATTTGTTCAAATCGAATTTTAGATTGAATTTTTAAAATCAAAGCAGACTGAACTTACATATATTTAATAATTTTTATTTATTTATACATTAATATGATATATTGTATTAATTTAATATTAGTTTTTTTTCTAAATGTTTTAATGTAATTTATTAGTTTAATTTTTTTAACTACTTTATATGTTTCAAATATAATTGATAATTTTTTCTATAATATCAAATTAATATATATATATATATATATATATATATATATATATATATATATATATATATATATATATATATATATATAGATAATTCTATTACATCTTTATAATAATAATATTAACTAAATTGTTTATAAAATTAAAATATTTAAAAACCAATTCAAAATAAATGCATCAAATTTAATCAATATAAATTTAATTTCAAAAACAATGATACAAAAATAAGAGTTTAATGGTAGTGCACTGTCAGTGTAAAACAGTTTTACACATGCAACCAATCAAAATGTTTACAATTGTCATGTAATATCAGTATTTTTAAAATAAAAATATGTTTTATTCTGATACATGGTTGTGATTGGTTGACAGTGTAAAATATTTTACACTGTCAGTGCATTTCCTTTTTTCTCATTGAGAAAAGGGATGGTGCACTGACAGTGTAAATTATTTTTACACTGTCAATCAATGACAATCATGTATCCCGCCAAGTCATCATGTAAATCTTAAATTACTTATATGATTTGGCACTTTAAAATATTTTGATTGAATGTATGTGTAATACTTTTTTACCCTGACAGTGCACTACCATTAAACTCACCAAAAATAAATAAACTTTATATTATTATACTTTATTTTGGATTCGTACAAAACCTCAGAACAAAGACTTATATTAAACATATGAATATTAAAAAAAATTAATTTTATAAAACATGTATATTATAAACCAAAATATACGAAAAAAGAGGAAACAATAAGACTAAAAATATAAAAGAAATGAAAGAAAATAGAACGCAGAGAGAACAATAAGATTAAAAAAAATGAAGGAGATGGAACGATAAGACTAAAAAAACGAAAGAATGATAAGAAAAAAAATAGCAAACCCATTAGATCATGCACATGTGTGCCTTTTTCACCTTTCAAAAAATTAGTTATGTTCTATATTAAATTTAAATTTAAATTATAATATGTAATTTTATTAAAAATGTGTTTTCTTTTTATCTCTTATTTGTTTTTTTTTAAATATGGTTATTAGATATCTTTTATAATATCAAAAAATGTTACTATTATTTTTTATTAATATTTTTTGGGTACAATTCTTTTATCTTCTTTATTATTATTATTTTTTAAATAATTTTTTGGTACAATTCTAAAACTGTCCTATTAAAAAAATGTTGTTTTGGATAAATATTTATTTTATTATATGCCACTTTATTAAAAAAATTCTCTCAAATTATAAATCGACTTACCATCTAAATAAAACATAAATATTTATTTATTTGAAAAACAAACTAAACTATATTAATTGAAAAGTTAGGAGTTTGAAATATCCAACATCAATTATTAAAGAATGTAAATAAGAAGAAGCATAATGAAATACCAAAATTATAAAAGGAACAAATCAATCGTTAGTTGGTCCAGTGGTGATTGGCGCTGGACTTGGTAGGGAGGACTGCGGTTCGATCCCCCGCAACTTATAAAAAGAACATCATGCATATATTGTGCAAATAATCCCCCGCAACTTATAAAAAGAACATCATGTATATATTGTGCAAATAAATGAACACATTTGTTTATTTCTCTAAAATAAATGAAGAAAAATGTGAATTTTTTTTAAAAATATTATCCATCACACCAATATTATGTGTCAAATAAATATTAAAAAATAAAATTTATTTTCTCATTTTATTTTAATATTTATTAACATCTATTCTTTTAATTCTTTAATTTTTTATTCATTAATGAAGAATATATGTCTAAATTCTATTATAATTTTTTTTTGGTAATTAAGAGGGCCATAAGGCCCAAAAGAAAGAAAAATTACAAATTAACTTCTCTTAAGGAAGACTTCCCTTCAATGTCCTCAGCTAAAAGTTTTTCTATAAAACTTGGAGCATAATGAAATATAGTTAGCTCACTATCCAAATGACATCTAGTCTTTGCCAACGCATCCGCACACCTATTTGACTCTCTGAAATTGTGAGTCACTGAGCAGAAATCAAACCTACTTAGAAGACTCTCTATCTTCCTAAGCATAATAATTCCTTCGACTCTCCTAGTCTTCCTTTGATTGATATCCGTTACAAGTTCACTTGAATCTATACTCACTTCCACTTTCTTGATTTCCAAATCTAACGCTAAAATCATGCCTTCATACACCCCTTCTAGTTCCGCCAAGTAATTATTACCAACATCCAATTTCTTTGCGAACCCTCCTATCCAGCCACCATATTCATCTCTAATTAAACCTCCACACCCATAAGCAACGCCTTCCAAAAAGGCACCATCCACATTTAATTTCACTCTTCCATGAATAAGAGGAACCCACTTGATAAGCAAAATTTCCTTATTTATCCCCTCTACTTTCTTGGCCAAAAGAGTCGCTTGATCATACTCCTTTATTTATTATCAATTACCAACGAGGTATTCGTAGGGCGCAAAAATTCCGTATTATGCTCCTCCTGATTCCGCCAGTACCAAAGAGAATGGCAAGCGAAGGCCCAATAGGAGCTCCATTTATCCTTACTCACATTAATGTTCAAATGGATCCAATCTTCCAACTCCAAATTCTGAAATCTATGCTTAATACTTAGAGGAACTCTATTCTCCCACACTTCCCAAGCATACTGACAATCTCGAACCACATGAAGCGCAGTTTCTATAACATGGCCACACAATCGACAAGAAGCTGCTCCAAGACCTTTCTTGCTCTTGTTATAATTTGTCAACAATATATCATGCTTAAGAAGCCAAATAAAAGTCTTAACCTTTTCTGGAACATTAAGTCTCCAAAGTTTCCTCCAATCATTGTCAATATATTCATCCAATCTATCTATCATGTTATAATATTGTTTTACTGTTCCCGTCGCTTTATTTTCACCAACCAACTTGAACGTATCATTTCCTCGATTCACATTTGGAGGCTGCACTAACATAATTTTATGAATCACATCCTGTGGCAAAATATTCTCCAACAGCTGCCAATCCCAAGAACCATCCGCGACTGTTAGATCTGTAATGTTGGCATCTATATTAATTTCAAGATTATCCTGGACATACTTTTTCAGTTGCAAACCTTCCTCTATCCAACAATCTTCCTAAAATTTAATGGTCTTGCCATCACCAATAATCCACAGCCCGTGTTGCATTAGAATAGAAGCAGCCTTTGTAAAGTCTCTCCACAAACCTGATCCTGTTTTCGTTTTCGTTGAAATGGAATTCAGCTCACTATTCTTGTATAGGCCACGCAACACTTGACACCAAAGCTCATCAGCCTTATTAGTATACTGCCACACCAGTTTCATAATACAAGCCATGTTCATTTTAGAAATATCTCTAAGGCCAAGTCCACCGTATTCCTTAGCACTTATAACTGTCTTCCAATTGACAGCATGGATTTTCTTATGCTCATCTGTATCACCCCAGACAAAATTCCGTTGAATTTGATGAATATTCTCCAAGCAAGTTTTTGGCAATAGGTTGGCCATCATATGGTAAGTCGGGATTACCTTGATTACACTTTTCGCCAGGGTTACACGACTAGCAAAGGAAAGTTAGTTTGATTTCCATCTTGCCAATCTATTTGAGACCTGATCCACAATGTACTGGCAATCAGCTTTATTCAAAGTTCTATCGCATAATGGACCTCCTAGATATTTAGTGAAATGCTTGGTTTCAATAAAATTGCATCTGCGTAGCAGATTTTGACGAACTCGCCTCGAAGTGTTCTTGGAGAAAAGAATACAAGACTTTTCTGCACTAACCTCCTGCCCCGTAAGAACACAAAATTTCTGAAGCGATTTCATAACACACTTGATCTGAGTTTCTGTAGCCTCACCAAACAACAGCAAATCATCCGCGAACATGAGATGCGAAATACAAGGACCATGTCTTCCCATTTTGATAGGCTTCCAATCACCACTTATCCTCTCTTCCTCTATGATATGAGACAGTTTATCCAACATAGGACAAAGATATAAGGGGATATGGGATCACCTTGACGAATACCCCGTTGCGGCCGAAAAACTCTCCTCTCGCACCATGCCAATTTACATTAACCTCTATGCTTGTAACAGAATGCATTATGATTTTTATCAACTGGTCTGGGAGTTTTGCTTCATGGAGCACTTGCCATATGCATTCCCAACTGATTTTATCATAAGCTTTAGAAAAGTCTATCTTAATTGCAAACATGTCTTTCTTTCCTTTTTTCTTTTCTATCAGCCTCATGACCTCTCTAGCTATAATGATGTTTTCCTGTATTGATCTTCCTGGCACAAACCCTGCTTGAAAAGGCGAAATTAGTTTTGGCATACGACATTTCATTCTTTCCACTATAACCTTGCTGATAATCTTGTAATTCGAATTGCACAATGATATAGGTCGAAAATGCGAGACATGTTGCGGCTTATCCTTCTTAGGTATTAGGCAGATGTCAGTCTGGTTTATCTTGGCAATTTCATCAGGTTTGTTCCATAATTTTTGTACAAATTGGCAGACGGATTGTCCCACAATGTCCCACGATTTCTGATAAAAGCCAGCATGAAAACCATCCGGGCCAGGAGCTTTCCAGGGCTTCATAGCAAAAACTGCTTAATTAATCTCTACATCAGTAATAAGCTTATTTAATTCACATGTATCTTCCTTAGTCAGGCTTGGATAGGAAATTTTAGTGTGAGTCCATTCATGCCAAACAAAGTTTACAGCAAACAAGGACTTATAGTAACTTGTAACCAATTCTTGCAGTTGATTTACTTCTTCTACCCACTGCCCATCATCATTTTTCAGCATTGTTATCCTATTCCTCCTTCTTCTATTCACTACTTTTGAATGGTAATATTTCGTATTTCGGTCGCCGTCCACCAGCCATTTCGTACGCGCTCTCTGGAACCACATTATCTCCTCCTGTTTTAGAATAGCATTCAACTCCATAAGAAGTTTATTCTCTAACATTTTCATGCCTGCCGCATTGTCATTTCTCTGGATGCAATTTTGAATACCATTAAGTCTGGCCATATACTCTTTTTTCCTCCTCCTCACTTGCCCTAAAAATAGACCTTTCCACTTAAGCAAAGCTTCTTGAGTTAGTTTTAGATTCTCATCCATACTTTGATTTGAGTTCCAAACTTCTTTAATTTTCATATGATAGGATTCTTCCACCAGCCAAGCGCTTTCAAACTTGAATGGATGCGTATTGTTTGAATCAAAAGGAACCGTAAGCATTATCAATAATGGATGATGATCCGAGAAATTGAATCTAGCTAAAACTTTAACATGAGCATCCGGAAACACCTCCTTCCAATCAGTATTGCAGAGAGCTCTGTCAAGCCGTTCATAAATTCTTTGACCTCCATGAAAGGTCGGCCCCCTCCATGTAAACTTTGGGCCAGAAGATCCAAGATCAAGAAGCTTACAATCATCTAATCTTTCTCTAAACAAGCTGCATCTCCTAAATGATACTCCAACACCTCCTTTCTTCTCATTAGCATTTCTAATGTCATTAAAATCTCCTACCAACATCCAAGCTCCTTGAACATTAGTGGCAAGTCTTTTAAGGCACTCCCATAACACATTTCTATTGCCTTCATTAGGACTAGCATATATTGCTGTGAAAAACCATTTCCTACATGTTTGCTCTTGAATCTCTAGATGCATATACTGCGTATTTTTTTCACACATCACTATATTCAAATTCTCCGTTTTCCAAGCCACCCCTATACCACCTGCATAACCTTGATTTTCCATAACTAAATAGCCATCAAAACCCAACAATTTGAGACTCTTATGAAGCTTGTAAGGGTCATATCTTGTCTCTAATATAACATAAACAGACGGTTTATAAATGTCTATATAGTATTTACTATATCTGTAAAAAGCTTTACTCGCAGCTCCGCGACAATTCCAAATGAGAATTTTATCTTTTGTACTTATCATCATAATAATAGCTCAGAGAAGTATTCAATCTTACACACAAAACTACAGAGTTAACTGAGTATTGTGCTCTTCATCCTTTTCTCTCAACACTGCTGCCTCCTCTTTTTGAGCACATGTGTTTTCATCCTTGCCATCAATTTCTTCCATTTCTTGTATCTCTGGCGGACGGTTCAGAGCAAAGCTATTTTCATGCGCCTCTCCTCCATGGATAATTGATTTTGGTACTTTTGAACTCTTATTGCATTTTATTGTATCTTTAATCTGCATCTCATGCTTACTTTTCATACTTTTATCCTGTCTCTTTAGATTAACTTGTTCTGTCAGGTTGCTCTTCATCTCTCCTCCACAAGCCATAATAACCTTCAACTCTTTTATTTTAATCCCACTTGCTTTACCTTTAAAAACACCACTTCCATGTGTAGTCAACTGCTGAACCTTTGTTATTAATTTTTTCTCAACTCTTCTCTCCTTCTTACTAGTAGTTGTCTCTTTTGGTATGTTCCTTTCTTGAGGCCCGTTTTCATTCATTGCTTGAAACTCTGTCTTCCACCTATTATTAACTTGTCCATAGAGGTTGACAACTCATCAGGTTTTGTCGGTTTCTTAACTGTCTTGTGTGGACCCACACTATTTTCCTTAACTGTCATAGTATTGCCTTTAGCTACTTTTGAATCTACCTTGTTTTTCCTATCCTCCTTTATTACATTCGAGCCTTCAACATTCTTATTAACTCCCATTATTAGCAAATCATTTGCCAAAACTTTACTCAAATCATTACCACTGATTGCCACTTCATTATCTGTCCTCCCTTTGTCTCCACTCTTCTCAGCTCCAATCATTACCTCGTTAATGTCATTATTGTCCATTAATGATGAGAATCTCGAGCCCCCAGAATTCGTACTAGCATTAACTCTCGCCGGAGCTGTGCCGCGTATACCTTCCACCTGCTTCTTTCCTTTTCTATGTTTCTGCACCACTCTCCATGGACCTTCTTCTTCCTTACCAGTATCTATTCTTGTGAGACTCATTGAGTTAGAGTCGTTTGCAGTATGACTTCCTGATTGCCTTGCCTCCATACTCCCTTTTGCATTATTCTTGAAGTTACATCCTTCCTTGTAATGCCCATACCTGCCACAACTTAGACATAACAGGTGCAATCCTTCATACTCAATACGGTAATTCTGCCCTTTAATGTTGAAGAGAGCCAACAGAGGTTTTGTCAAATTGACTTGTACACATATTCTAGAATATTTCCCTCTCTCTTGTTGCATGGTATTCTTGTCCACCTTGATAGCTTGCCCAACCCTATTACCAATGAAGGTCAGAACTTTGATATCATAGTATTCGATCTGTAGTCCAACAATTCTAAACCAAACTGCTATTTCATCAATGGTGTCCTTTTCAGGTTGGAAGTTAGGACACCAATCCTTAATCGTTAGGTAATGGTCGTAAATAAACCAAGGCCCATGCTCCATAGCTATCTTCTTATCCTCTTCATTCATGTGAAAATGCAACCAAATAATAATCATTACCCAGATCAATGATTTTGATGATACCGTTTTTAACCCATATTTGCTTCAGTCTCGTTTCGAATGCTTTGTAGCCTATCTTCCGTCCTAGCAGTTTGACTATAATCCCTCTTCTCCATGGTTTGTAGATCCGTTTCTCTTCCTTTGTTGATAACACAAAAGCAGGGCAATCATAGTCTCCGATTTTCTCTTCCACGATCATAAGGTCTTCTCCTTCGTCCTGATTATCTTCTCCGTTTAGTAACTCTTCCACCTCCATGTTCATATCAGGAATACAAGAGATTCCTGTCACTGTATCTTTGAAAGATTTGATCATTCCATTCGACGATCCGCCCACAACAGCCGTGCCATCTTTTATCTTCTTTGTACTTCTTTCTTGCAAGTCAATTTCATCAACACTTTTTCCCGCGTTTTCCTTCGAGATAAACCCTAGCAGAGGATTCACCGTTTGCAAATTTTTTCTATTATAATTTTTTTCTCATGTAAAAGGACTAAAATATTATATAATTTAAGACAAAAAGATTCATTTTTTATACATCATTAATATAACTTTTACTACCCTTTCAATTGTATCATTTAATAGTTATAAAAAAATTGTATCATTTGGTCAAAAAAAAATTGTATCATTAATATTCACCATAACTTTTGATTTTGACAAGGATTAAAAAAGTTTATTCTCAAAAATAAAACAGAGTTTCAACTTTTTTTTATTACTTTTTCTATTTTTAAATTTTAAATTTATAAATCAAACAAAATTAACAAAAGTGATTAATTTTAAAGAAAAACACGTCTTCCTTTAGAAAAAAATCCATCAACCTTTAAAACCATTGCCACGTGTCAGCATCTCCTTTGTCTGTCCTCTTTATAAATAACCTCTTGTTAACTCAATCTTCACCATTTTCGGTGGGTTCATTTTTGGGGTTTAGATTCGTGTGAGTGGGTTTAGTTTAGTTATCCTTTTTCTAACTTTCTCTCCCTAGAATCTAGAGAGAGAAAGAGAAATATATACGGTGGGTTTTTGTGAAGAAGAAGATGATTATTCTCTCACTTCGCGTTCTCTAATTCGCTTGGTGCAGGTCGGGAACCACTACTCTCGCAGTTTTCGTACGTAATGACGACGGAACGATCACCAGCGGAGAATTGGATCCCGCCTTGCATCAACTGAATCGGAGGCCGCGGTGAAGCTTTCTGTTCTTTTCCAGCTCAGATCTCAGCTCGGTGTTTATATAATCAGTAACTTTTTATGATTCTTGTTAGTTCAAATTGTTAATTGTTATTAATCTTTATCAGATCCAACATGTTTTTTGTGATTCGTTAATTTAACTTTAATTGGTGCTATGGTGTTATAGATCTTGATTTGTGGTTTCCGAATCTGAGAAATGAACTTTTTGGTTTAGATTGTTATAGATTTTTCATTGTTTGGATTTTGACTTGATTTGACTTGTTTCCTCTTATTGATTGAATGAATTTTGATGTGATGTTTCTGTTTATAAGTGAATGATAGATTTGATCTGTTTCAATGGTGGAATTTGTGTTCTTATTAGGTAATCAATTTGAAATAGTATATTTGATTAAATTCACATTGAAAAAACAATTTTTATTTGATGTTTTGTTGATTTAGTTTGCATGCCATGATGTTCCAATGCTCTGCTTGTGCTAATTATAGTTCTTTTATTATTTTCAGAGTTTATATGAGATTATTTTTTGTTGTATTGTACTGGATATTAAGCAGGAATGAAAGACATGTTTGGGGACTGGTTTTGACTCTAATTCATCCCGAATTACTGAATTGCGTTGAAGCAATTGACAGTACCTGGGTTGAAGCTATTCATTTTTCCTGTTTTTTTAGATTGATTTGAAGTGTGGTGAATTATGTAATAGAATTTTAATATATCAAAATTTTTCCATGATTCTGTCTTTGTTTTAACAATAAGTATGAATTGATCTTTAAATTTGCTGGAAGTTGATGAGCATTAGTCCGCTGTAGCAGTAGCTAGGTAAGATGAATGTGTAATTTTTGAGCCATGATTCCTTGCGGTCAGTTTTTTTTTCCACTTCCTGTCCAACTTGGTTGTTGGATCAAAATCAGACTCTACAATTTCAAATTTCAAATTTATTCAATAAGATGTTCAATTATAGATTAGCAAATTGCATTTTTTTTCTTTCAATAAATGTTGTGTAGTAATTAGTTTGGCAGCTTGACATTTTGACAGTATCTTTACAGTAAAACAGTTTATTTGGGAGCGTTGAGCAGCAGCAGTCCACATCTGTGATGCCACATGATTGTGTGTAAGTCAAGAAAAAAATGAGTGATTTATTCAATTAAAGTCAGGAGATATTTGTATTTGTCTGTATGGTTTATACTTGAATTGGTTAATATGAGGTATTATTGATATATCCCACACTGCAATGAGATTTGTTTTTCACCCTATTTAGCAAAGTGAATATTTTGTTTAGTTATAAATATAATTAATCCATTTCCAATTATCTTCTATAAATCCATAATGTCAAGTATCTACTCTAAATTTTTGCTAAATGGAGAAACATTGAATTCAGAGGCATGTTAATACTTGAATGCTAGACAATCTGACTCACATTTGCACCTTCTGCCTCCATTTCAATGTACTGTTCTGAACTCCCTCTACATTTGTTATATATGCTGATTTATCAGAGTTTGTTAATTTGCCACTAACAGGTTGGGGATCTAGATGATCTTCTCTGAAACATGACTCATGGATATTGTGTAATATTAAAAAGGCAAGGTAGAGTACCCAGCCAAGGTACCAGTACATACCTTGTACCGCTGTACCGTTTCGTATTCGTTTATGACAGTTGAAGATCGTATTCGGTTGTGACAGTTGAAAGAGATCAAAATCTAGCAATATTATCATTATTTTAGTATAATATAATACTATTTGTGTATTTGAGTTTCTTTGTTTGTTGTTGTAGCCATACTTATAAACTTTAGGCTGGACACTTCCATATGTTATCTATGTTGTCCTTCATGCTGCAGATGTCCTTATCCAGGGTATATAACCTATTGTTGAGCTCTTCTAGTCCTCTACAAGACATGTTTTTAGATTTCATTTTGTATAATGTAATGTCAATCGTGTAATTTATTACTATTTGGGTTGGCATGTTGTGTTGTACACATGTTGTTAAGAATACACATGTTGTTAAGAATACACATGTTGTTAAGAATGGGGAAGGAGTTATTATACTTTATAAGGGAACTGTCAAGAAAGTAGGCTAGAATTGTGAAAGAATAGCAGGTATATTGTTTTAGAAAAGTTTCAGATGCTACCTTCCCTACGGAACTGGATCACCTACACAGTTACAGAGTGGATCTTATCATAGTATTTTTGGGCAGTACATATTTCAATTGCTGAAGTTTTTGGCATGATGTCAACTGATGCGGATTTTTTTTCAATTGCTAAAGTTTTTGGCATGATGTCAACGGATGCGGATTTTTTTGAATTAGAATATGATCGGCTTGTGAAGAGTTTAATTTTTTTTAATGGTTTGTTTGTGAGAGTTGCGTTTATATTTTAAAATTTAAAATTAAATGTGTTTTTAATAAGTTTAAAAAAATAATATACTACAGAATATAAAATTATATTATTTAATTTTTTTATAAAATATTAAATGAAATGATGTGGTTTTTAGTATTATCATCTATGAGACTATGTTTCTCTGTCTCTAATAAAGAATGTTTTTTTAATATTTATTTTTATTTATTTCATTCTTCACAAAAATTAAGAAAGGAATTAAATACCTTTTTTAACATCATAAATTTCAGTATCCAATTCTTGTTTATCTTGTAAGGAAGGTTTTAAATGTTAGAAATGTTAGTGTTCTGGACTAGACAAATGGTCAGGTATGGTCCAATCTACTTCTGCTCCAGAATGACCCAATTGTCTAAGTTCAATTCACAAACGGGTAAAAGTTACCTTTCGGTCCCTCCAACCGGACAAGGACTGCATCGCTCCTTTCCAGAAATGCTGCCCGTTACGCACGGCTTCTCCACTCCCCGAACAGCTGAGGGCATGTGCTCGAGATTATGCTTATGCCCGACATAATGACTAGTTTTGGGCACCCTGCCCGACGTAACGACTAATTTGGGCAGTTACTTATTCTTCAGGAAAAGGGTTATTTCGTCCCGAAAATAGGACCGTTGGCCACGCGCTGGGGGCACTATATAAACCCTCTCGCTTGAGAGGGTCAGGTATCAAAATAATCACCCTTGAAACTCATACTTTGTACTTGCCCCTTTTCTCTGACCCTTTCTTACTTGAGCGTCGGAGTGCCTTGCAGGTACACCCCCTCCTCCTCTTCATACGCCCAGCATCGCAGACGTACTTGGTAACCCATTTCTACAGGATCTGATCCAGCCTTCACGATCAGTGGCGCCGTTTATGGGAACTCTTGTTCTCCCCTTATTTCTTTCCCCGGAAACCAAAGATCAAAGTGAATTTCCAAGATCATCATCATGGTCTCTCAAGATCACGTCAAAGGTGCTTTCCAATCCGCCGTCCTCCCCGTCAACAAGACTGACGTTGACGGTCCATCTTCTCTCCTCGGAGATCCCCGTTTTCTGAGAGACGGGGCCACAGCCTCTCCTTCCCCTACTCCTGCTGATCGCGAGGGCGACCAACCCTCGCTGGCCGTCCAACCCGTCCCTGTTCCACCCAACGCCGACCCGGCCGTGGTGGCCCTCTTGGAGGCGATCAACAAAACCAACCTCCTAATCCTTCAGTAAAACGAAAGGATCGGGGCAGTGGAAGAATCTGCTCGCCCAAGATCCTCCCCTCCTCCGAGGAAGAACCATCGACGATCCAAGAGCCCGCAACCTCGGCGGGAAATCGATCGAAGGCTGCGCCAAGAGCCAGAATCTCGCGCTGTCCGGAAACGTGATCAGGTTTCCCCGCGGAACCAGCACTCTCCCGGCCACAAGAGGACCCGAAGAGACAAGCAGTCACCTCCGGTCAGGTCAAAGGACCGGGCCCGTCCACCTTCTCCTCGAAGAGGTCGCCGTCACGAGCGAGTCGTCCGGTCCCCGTCACTAACCAGTTCCAGCAGCGATGATGAACCTCACGACCCATTATCCCAAGAAATCTTGGCAACACGCCTGCCCAAGGGCCTGGAGAAGCCCCCAGCACTGGGCACGTACGACGGTACGACCGACCCCGACGAGCACATCGAGAACATCGATGCGCGGTTGGATTACCGCGGCGTCCGGGGTGCCATCAAGTGCCGACTATTTCCAACCATGCTCCGAAAAGGAGCAATGACTTGGTACAAGTAGCTGCCCGAAGAGTCTATTACGTCGTGGAAGCAATTGGGCAGAATGTTCTCCCGACACTTCACAGCGTCGCGCCGCCACCCCATGACTGAAGCCTCCCTTGGGGCCATAATCCAAGGAAAGGACGAACCTCTCCGGGCATACATCGAGAGGTTCAACAAAGAAGCGGTACAGGTCCCTACAACGGACGAGATGAAAAAGTTTCTCCTCGAGCAAGGACTCCGCCCTGGCTCAGAGTTTTCTAAAGCCGTCGGCCTCCACCTCCGAGGAATCTAGATGCCCTCCTCCTCAAAGCTCAGCCGTACATTCAGTACGAGGAAAAGGAGGCAGCCAACTCCGTACGAGCTTCCCGCCACCAAGAGAACGCTCGGAACGCTCGGGCCTCCAGAGGCGAAGAAGCCTTGACATCCCGTCGAGGAGAAAGGAAGCGCGAAGACCGTCCTCGGGACTCCCGCGACAGCAAGGGACCCTCCGGAAGATTCCACGACTACACCCCCCGACCGTCTCCAGGGAGAAGATACTGTCCGAATGCGCGAATTCAGAATTCAAGCAAGCAGGGGTCCGCTTCCCCAAACAAATACCGGCCAAACCCAACGCCGACAAATCAAAGTACTGTCGTTTCCATAAGAGTCACGACCACAATACCGAAGACTGCATCCATTTGAAGGATGCTATCGAGATACTAATCAGGGATGGCCACCTGAAACAGTTCACGAAGAAGAAAGACGCTCCCCGGCAAGACGCCCAGGAGTCCAAAAAGGTAGAGGAAGAAGTGCCCTCCTCGGAAGAGGCCAACATCCAGGTCGCCATGTCCGTATCACGACCCGAGGACTTCTACGTCCCAGATGAGCTCAGCGCTCCTGCCTACTCCGCGGCCCACAGCCCGCGGGGACGTTCCCATCCACCATGGTTATCTCAGGCGGAGGCTTCAATAAAGTTACGGTGGGCTCCGTGAAAAGGAAATTCGAGCACCTTATCAGCACGAGCTCCAACAAGGTGACCACGCTCGACCAAGCCCAGAAGGGCTCTGTCCCCATCTCCTTCTATCGGGAATAACTCCTTGGGGGATCTCCGAACTCGAGCATACCTTTGCTCGTCAGAGCCCGAATGGTGAACTTCGACGTTCGCAGGATCCTCGTCGACCAAGGCAGCTCGGTCGACATTATGTACTCCCAGCTGTTTTCAACGCTTCAGCTGGACGAATCACACCTCACCCCCTACGTTGGGTCTGATTTCAAGGATTCAACGGATCAGTGACCAAACCCTGGGGGTACGTCGAACTGATCGTAACCTTTGGATCAGCAGAAATGGCCAGGTCCGTCAAAGTGCAGTTTTTGGCGATCGATTGCCCGTCACTGTACCAGTGTATCTTCGGAAGACCAACATTGGCTGAGTTGGTAGCTGTGCCCTCAACCGTCCACCTCAAGATGAAGTATTACACCTCAAAGGGGATGGTCGCCACTCACCACGACGACATCGAAGCCGCGCGATGATGTTTCGAAGCAGCCACGAAGGGACTCAACGTCATTACCTCCAAGCCAAAGGCGTCGAGAAAGCCCGCCTTGCCCAGCAGTTCTGAGGAAGCCAAGCCTTTGCCTCAGGTCGACTCCATCGACTTCGACAGCCGCTTCCCCGAAGAAGACCAGCAGGAGGACCAAACAGCTTCAACCAGCTCGTCTACTCCGTCCAACTGCAGCTCCTATCCACTGCGCCCAATCCCGGATGGCAACTTCGAGCTCATGTTGTTCAGAGACGACCCCCAACAGGGAGTGAAGATCGGAGCGGATCTCCCCGACATCGCTAGGAAGCAACTCAAAGCCTGCCTCCGTGAGAACGCCGATCTGTTCGCCTGGAGCGCCACCGAGATGCCCGGCCTGGACCCATTTGTCGCCTGCCATCAACTTACGATTGACCCGACCGTCAAAGCAGTAGCACAACGTAGGAGAAAGTAGTCTCCGGAGAAAAGGGAGGCTGCAGAAAAAGCTGTAAAGGACCTCCTCGAGGCCAAATTTATTTCGGAGGCCAAGTACACCACTTGGCTGTCCAACATTGTACTTGTGAAAAAATCTAATGGCAAATGGCGAATGTGCATTGACTACACCGATCTTAATAAGGCATGCCCGAAGGATGCCTACCCCCTCCCCAATATTGATAAACTTGTTGATAATTCTGCCGGTTTTAAACTTTTATCATTCATGGACGTCGGGTTATAACCAAATTCCAATGGCAATGAGCGATAAAAATACACGGCCTTCATGACCGAATCGGGCAACTATTACTACAACGTAATGCCCTTCGGCCTGAAGAACGCCGACGCGACCTATCAAAGAATGATGAACAAGGTCTTCCGGGGAGAGATAGGCGACATGCTCGAAGTCTATATGGACGACATGATCGTAAAATCCCACGAGAAAACCGATCACACTGCCCATCTAAGGAAGGTCTTCGAACAGGCCAGAAAGTACAAAATGCGTTTCAACCCGGAGAAGTGCACGTTCGGTGTCCGGGCAGGCAAGTTCCTCAGCTTCTACTTAATGGAACGAGGAATCAAAGACAACCCCGATAAGTGCCGAGCATTCTCCGAGTTTCCGACGCCCACGTCAAAGAAATCCATTCAGTCCCTCAACGGGATGCTCACGTCATTGTCCCATTTCATGGCCAAGTCTGCCCAACACGATTTACCATTCTTCAAACTCCTCCGCAAGGAGGCAGCGTTCGAATGGATCGAGGAATGTGACAAGGCTCTTCTCCACCTGAAACGAGCACTCTCAGAACCACCCGTTCTCTCTCGCCCGGACAACGGCAAAACTTTATACCTGTATCTCGCTGTAGCAACCGAGGCGGTAAGCGCCGCTCTTATCCGCGAAACGCCTGACAGGCAGAGGCCCATATATTTTACGAGCAGAGCACTGCAGGGACCAGAGTTGAGATACCAGCAAATTGAAAAAGTGGCGTTATCCCTCATCAACGCAGCTAGAAGATTAAGACACTACTTTCTAGCCCACACGATTGTAGTTTGAACAGATCAGCCCATAAAACAGCTGCTAGGATGACCAGACATGGTCGGAAGAATGCTCAAATGGTCGCTCGAGCTGTCCAAATTTGACATCCAGTATGAGAGCAGGAAAGCCCTCAAAGCCCAGGCCCTGACCGACTTCGTCGCAGAAATGACGTTCGCAGACTCCCCCACTTGCGGAGCACGCAAATGGACCATTTTCGTAGACGGGGCCTCCAGTTCGGCGGGGAGCGGGGCAGGCATCATACTGGAAAGCGACGAGGGAATCATCGTTGAAGTTTCACTCACCCTGTCCTTCTCCACCTCTAACAACCAAGCTGAGTACGAAGCCTTCCTCGTCGGGTTACGCTTGGCCGAAGACCTTGGCGCAGAGGAAGTCGTCATTTGCACAGATTCACAACTCGTGGCCCTTCAAGTCCGAGGAGAATATCAAGCCAAAAATGACAACCTGACTGAATACTTAGCCCTGGTCAAGAAGAAGATGACGAAGTTCGCAGCGGTAGAGGTAAAGCATGTTCCTCGCGAACACAATGTCCGGGCAGACGTTTTGTCCAAACTAGCTAACACGAAGAAGAAAGGCGGAAATAAGTCCGTCATACAAGAAGTACTTCCCCGACCCAGCATTGAGAAAGCTTCCCCGACACTCGACGTATAAGTGATCGACGGCATCAATTGCTGGATGACCCCCGTTTACAACTACCTCGTTAGAGACGAACTCCCGTCCGACCCTAAAGAAGCTAGCGTAGTCAGGCGAAGAGCCTGCTCCTACGTCCTGGTCGAAAATAAACTCTACCGACGAGGATTCTCCATCCCGCTGCTCAAGTGTGTCGAGGAAGAAATGGTCGCCTATATCTTACGCGAAATCCATGAAGAAATCAACGCCCAACATCTCGAAGAAAGGTCCCTTGCCCGAAAGGCCCTCCGAGCAGGATATTACTGGCCAACCATGCAGCATGACGCTAAAGAGCACGTCAAGAAATGTGATAAGTACCAACGACATGAGGACATGCACCTAGCTCCTCCTAACGAGCTCAAGGCAATATCCTTCCCGTGGCCATTTGCCTGGTGGGGCCTAGACATCCTAGGACCATTCGTGGTAGGATCAAGTCAGAACAAATACTTAATAGTAGGCGTGGACTACTTCACAAAATGGATAGAAGCGGAGGCTCTAGCCAAGATAACTGCCCTTAATAATACCGCGTTTCTACAAACAAAACATCCTCGCACGTTTTGGCATCCCCCAGGCGATAGTCACAGACAATGGGACACAGTTCACGGACAGGAAGTTCCAGGACTTCGTCGCCCAGCTCGAAACGAAGCAACACTTCGCATCCGTCAAACATCCTCAGACAAACGGGCAGGATGAAGCAGCGAACCGAGTCATCCTTTGAGGCCTCAAACGAAGGCTTGACGAAATAAAGAAAGCTTGGGTCGACGAGCTACACAGCATCCTATGGGCATACCGCACAACTCCACACTCTTCAACCGGGGAAACACCCTTTCATCTAGCCTATGGGACCAAGGTCGTGATCCCCGTCGAAGTTCACGTACCCTCCAGGCGGACATAATCGCCCCTGGACGAGGAAATGAACGACGAGGCACTAAGGGAGGAACTCGATCTCGTCGAGGAAATTCGAACAGGGGAAACTCTCCGCGAAGCCTCGTTAAAGCAAAAATTTGCCATCAGGCACAACGCCAAAGTCATACGACGAGAGTTCGACGTGGGCAGCCTCATCCTAGAGAGAAACCATAAAGACTCTCGCGAAGGCAAACTAGCCGCCAACTGGGAAGGACCTTATCGTGTCCGGGCAAAAACGGAGAATGGGGCCTATTACCTAGAACGTCTCAACGGGGAAGAACTTGCTTGGCCATGGAACGCCGAAAAGCTGAAACAATACTATAGCTAAGGCCTAAACTATCGGTTAGATCCGTCACGACGACAAGCATCACATACCGACCATGATGCACACCTAGGTACAAGCGTCGCATGCCAGTGAAGCAGAACTCCGCTCAGGAACGAGCCAGGTCTCTGCTCGACAGCGGTCCCTCAATCGAGAACCGCCGTCGTTAAAGTACCACGACAGGTAGAACACCCAGCTCGCGATGGGAGGTTCACGCTGTAAACTCAGGCTTCAAACGTGACCTGAGCTCCGCATCCTAGCCCGGATATTCCCTGGCCGTTTGACCAGTACCCCTCACTGCCAAACACATCTACAACGAACAATTCCCTGAAACTTAAAGCAAATCAAAGGATTCCTTATTACGGGCATACATACACGAACGAGCATAAGTAACAACACTTAGCGAAATTTAAAGCAGATAAAGTCAAGCAAATCACAAAATCGGCCACAAGGACCGGGAACATAATTAAAAATAATAAGTGGCCGCAAGGACCACAATTGTACTTGGTTACATAAACCGGGGGCCACGCCCCCATTCAAAATAAATGACAACAAATTACACGGCACGCTGGCCGGACAAAATTACAACAACAAGAAAATGCTTCGCTCATCCATCTGGTCAGCCTGCTCAAAGTTGGACTGAGGCTCCTGGTTCTCCGCGGGCTGATCCTCAACAGGCTCTTCAAGGAGGGAGTCGGGCATAATGATTCAGCCATTTTCAACGCGCGCCAGTTAGTGGGTACCCTCGGTGGAAAAGTCAAGTTCGGGGTTCACCACCCGCAGTTGAGACACGGCGTTCCTGAAGGATTCGTCCGCGATGACGATGTTGTCGTCCTCGGCCGCCAACATACGGGAAACCAGCTCAGACCTTGTCTTAATCTCCTTCACGTCCTCGGGTTCATCTTCGCCCGGAGCATTAGCTGACCTCAGCTGCTGGACCAGCTCCTCAGCCGCATTCTTCTCCGCAACCAGCGTAGAATTCTCCTTCTTCAGCCTGGTCACATCCTCGTCAGCCTTCTTCCGGGCATCGTCAGCACTCTTAACCTCTTGCTTGAGAGACACCATGGTAGCTCGAGCAGCCTTAAGTTCAGACTCAGTTGCAGAGTCCACTTCAGCATAAACGGCCGCCATCTCCAACATTCTGACCAGCACAGAAGCATCTTAGGCCACCAACACCCTCTTGCTCGGGCGATCCATGCCTTCTAGCCTGAGAGATTCTGCCCGCGGCACGACCAAGGACATTCCCTTAAAGAACCGTCTATCATGAATGCATGGAGGGAGTTCGAACTTCCCTTTTTCCGGCGCCCGGATGAGATCTAACCCTTCGGTGGCCCTGAACCGCTTGGGCCGTGAAGCCAGAGAAAAGGGAGATCCCTGGGGGCAGGAGTGGGAGAAGAGATCCCCGCAGTAGGCTGAGGAGGAGTGGGGGCACGTTGGGAGAATCGGGTCTTGGGAGCAGCCGCCCCGAACTTGTTCCTCGTGAGAACATTCTTTACCATCCTTTCGTGAGCAAGAGGCATCTCACCTGCACAAACAAAATACGAGCATGTTAGACAAGGAAGGAAACACAAGTCAGATGAGTTAAAACAACTAAGACTACCGAGCAATTTATAAGCTTCCGCGGGAGTCTTGCACTCCAAAAGCGCCTTGGTGTTGATGAAACGATACTCCACCCTCTGGCTTCCATCCTCCTCGAAGATGGGGTCACCCTTCTTCGTCCAGCATTCAGCAAGCCAGAAGAAGTTGACACATTTTACCAGTGTATCATAAGCAACGACATCCTGCCCGTCTAGGTTGTTTGGCTGGAGAACGTACTCATTGGGCTCCTTGGTGAAATGGCCAGGTCCCCAGTGGATAGGGAACTTGTATACTCTCACCCCGATAAACCTCCCAGCCTCATCGTGCATGTCGTTGCCCTCCTCGTTGACTTCAATCGCCCAGGCGTACAGGCTATCCTGGGTGGCTTCCGATATAGGCTTTATGATGTAGAACCTTTCCTTAAATGTCCGTATCGATTTTGAAAAAGGCTTGAACAGCTTGCGAGACTGTTTCAACGAAACCCAACCATACCTCCTCCCCGTCAACTGCCGTTGAAGGTGGAAAACGGTGAAAAATAAGGGGAGAGTAGCCCCTATCCTCAAGTACTCGCACGTCAGCTCAAACGCCCGGATGAAGGCCAGCGTATTCGGATGCAATTGCGTCGGGGCCAAATTCAGATGTACGAACACTGAATGCTGGAAATCAGTGAACGACAGCCGCAGTCCCAGTTCTTTGAAAGCATACTCGTACATAGCGAAACACTCCCTGAAATTTGTGCAGACCCTATCGTCTTGGGAGGGAAAGTGCACCTTCCACTCCCCCTTTGGTCCGACTATCGTGAAAACGTCCCCCAGGTATGACGCGAAGGTGGAGGCATGCTCGGCTGGTTCGACCACCATCCACTCTTCCGTCAAGTCTTCAACAATCTCCTCGTCCATTTCCTCCTCCTCCCCGACTTCGTTGGGGACACTCGAGGATTTCGAGCTGCTGCTTTCCGAGGAACTCACCTCCTCCTCGGACGAATCTATTATTATCTCCCCGTCTGGCCCTGTCGCCATGTCAATCACCTGAAAAGCAGAGAAAAAAGTGAATTCGACGAAGAATCAAATCCACCCTTCCACCACTAGTCAAGTGAAAGGGCGCGTAAAGGGCTGAGGACGACGTCCCTGGCCTAAGCCCTAACATCAAACAAAAACTCAAGAGCCTCCCCACGAGGAGACGCTCGGGACAAACCGCTCCCAGACGAGGAACTTCCCCGAGCCTATTCCCAGTTTCCGTTTGAAGCTCCACCAGAAACTGCAAAGCTTCACCGAAAACTGCAAATGCTCAACCGGAAAATTCATCGCCACCCCAGAATATGAACAACCACGGCGGTCGGACATGCATCATCATCGTGACGATGCAGAGGACCGCCCTCTTCACCAGAATGTCCTAGAAGCCCAGCAGCACATCAACGGCGGAAAATGGCATAATCACCGTCCACCATCAACAACCACCAGAAGCAGAGCAAATCGTCCTCTAAACCTAGTCCTAACCGCATGCAATCCACTAACAATCATAAAAAAGGGATGAAAAAAGCACAGAATCAGCAAACTTACTTGGACTAAGAAGACGAAACTGGTTGCCTGGAGTTGATGCGGTGGCCGGAACAGTTGACGGCGCGAACGGACAAGAAATCTGTAGAAGACGAAGAGAAACGAGAGTGAAAAGTTCAAAATGAACGGGTCTCCCCCTTTTATACTGAGGGGCACGTGCGGAGGCACGCCCTCGTAGGTCATGATGGCTATTAACTAGCCATCATTGCCTAGTAACTACTGCACAGGGCTCTATGCACACGTGGCGCCCTAAAGTTTCCAATTCCTTCTAACCGTTAGTCTCCCCGTTCGATGGGCAATCCAAACACGGACATGAATACCACGAACACCAGGGCCGCGGGCACCACAAGAAAGCCTTCCTCGGCACCAGACGACGACTTCACACTAGCTCCCCGGAGCCATGAGTTGCCCTTAAGTCATCACTCCCATGCTCGGGAGCAACGACTTGGGGGGCTTCTGTTCTGGACTGGACCAATGGCTAGGCATGACCCAATCCACTTCTGCTCCAGAACGGCCCAATTTCCAAAGTACAATCCACAAACGAGCAAAAGTTACCTTTCTGCTCCTCCAACCGGGAAAGGACTGCATCACTCCTCCCCAAAAATGCTGCCCGTTACGCACAGCTTCTCCACTCCCCGAACAGCTGAGGGCATGTGCCCGAGACTATGCTTATGCCCGACATAACGGCTAGTTTTGGGCACCCTTCCCGACATAACGACTAGTTTGGGCAGTTACCTATTCTTCGGGAAAACAGGTATTTCGCCCCGAAAATAGGACCGTTGGCCACGCGCTTGGGGAACTATATAAACCCTCTCGCTTGAGAGGGTCAGGTATCAAAATAATCACCCTTGAAACTCATACTTTGTACTTTCCCCTTTTCTCTGACCTTTTCTTACTTGAGCGTCGGAGTGCCTGGCAGGTACACCCACTCCTCCTCTTCATACGCCCAGCACCGCATACGTACTTGGTGGCCCACTTCTACAGGATCTGATCCAGCCTTCACGATCAATTAGTCTTTTGTTTGAACTCGTGTTAATTATTGTGAATAACATATTCTCATAGTCATGTGTTTATGTAAATCAGTGTACCATTATTTGATAATTTGTCAAACAATCTCTTGCAATAATTACATACTTTAATCTTTGTAAAATCCCATACAATATTTCATGTGATGAGTTACCACTCTCATTTGGAATTGTTGACGTAGACATTCACACAAATTAAGAAACTTAATTATTACTTTATGGAAAAGATAAATTGTGTACTCCCTCCGTCTCAAAATAAATGTCTCTTTAGCCTAAAATATTTGTCCTAAAATAAGTGTCTTTCTACTTTTTCAATGCAACATTAATTAACTTTTACCAACTTTACCCCTAATAAAATATTGTCCGCACTACTTTCAAGATATCAAATCATACTACACCCTCTGGTCACTATTATAAGCAACAAAAAGCTTTTTAGGTTCATTGAGTAATTGATGTATTTGATATATAATAATGTATAGATACATTATTTATTCAATGAATCTAAAAAGGTTTTTGTTGCTTATAATAGTGATCGGAGGGTGTATGCATTTATGATAATACATAACAACCAATAATTATTAAGGGTAGTTTTGTAAAATTGTTACATTTATCCATTCAATCATTACTTTTCTTAATCTATGTGTAACAACTTTAAAAGACCTTTATTTTGAGACGGAGGTAGTATGACTTTGTTAGACTATAGTAAGAGAAGAACTCTAGATCTAGAATTGCATTGGTAGACAATAAAATAAAACAACTCTTCTTTCTTAACTAATAATAAAAAAAATTAGAAATATATAGTTAAGCAAACATGGGCCATGGGCCTCTTAAAATAACTAAGGCAATAAAACATACTTTCTGAATTGCTAAAGACACCTCTAATGTAAAATAAAGTCCTTTAAAAGAATTGAAGTTTTCTTTTCTCTATTGGGCCTAGAAGCTCTCCTAACAATACTGTCAGTTCCAAAGAGAACCTTGTCCTCAAGGTTCTTAAAAGAGGTATGCGGCTGGGTTTGAAGAGTGGGTGAAATGGGCCGGTGATGATCCATTAATACATTGGGCTGAGGATTGAGTATTGTTGGAATTGATGAAAGAGGAACTTTTGGTGTTAAATTTTTGTCTGCGTCAAGTAATAGATAAGGGTGTGGCAGATTTTCTGAAAAGTTGGGATATAGAGAATCTCTATGAGTGGGGTTAGGTGGGATGGAAACAGAGGGAGAGGCATGGGGAAGTGAGTCACGTGGGGGAAAAGTGTCTTGGTCAGCGAGCCGTTTGAAAAAGAAAGGTGTTCAGCATTTGGTAACGTTTCTTTATTAAAAGTGGTATGGGGAAGCGAAATGCTAGCTGGTGTGGGGGTTATGTTGAAACAGTATTTCGGGGGGTGTTTTTATCGTATCCGCAGGGATTGTGCGATATTTTGATGCTTGCCATTCAATAGTAAAAAAGTTTTAAGTTAAGGGGTTTCAAATGATTCTTGGTTTTTTTTAACATAAATTTGTAGCAAAGAGTAAATTATATCAAAGATGTTGTAAGTTTTTAGAAAAGCATGTCAAGATTAGATTTCGCTAATCCTTTTTATACATATCCGATTAATCAAGCATATAAACTTAGTTCTGACCAATACAATCGCGTATCCTCTCGAATAAGTTTATGTCTAAAGCAAATTCATGAGTATCGTTGTTTAGACCGTTAGGTGATGTCTCACGCTAACAATCGAAATAACAATCGTTAAGATCAATACAAAGCGAATAATGAACCCCTAAATCTATGTCTAGAGTTTGGTTTTTAAGAGATGAAGATATTAGGGAAAGATTTGGAAAATCTATGTCTAGAGTGATTCAAACCACAAATATATCATTAAGCATAAATAACTTCATCATATATTGATCATCAACCCTGTTCATATACAAAAGATCACAAGAAATACATATAAGCAAGATTAACTACCTCTAATCTCAACACAAGAGTGTTTAGCTACACATTGTCATGGTAGCTTGGATGACAAGTAATGTTGCAAAGCTTTTAGAGCATCAATCTTCAAAGATTCAAGGATTGAAGCATAAAAGCTTTGAAACTAAGAAAATGAGTAACAATGGAGTTTTTCTCTTCAAACAAGGTTCTAGGTTACAAAAAGAGTGAGATAAAAAGTGATGATGTTCCCAAAATATCTACCAAATGTGCCTATAAACATGTTCAGCCCAGAAAGGAGCGTCGGGCGGTGCTTTTCATGGCCGGGCGGTGGCCAAAAGTGAGGCCAAGTGACAGCTACAGTGTCACGTGGACCTCCCAAAATATCTGAGAGCGTCGGGCGATGAGTCTAGAGCGCCGGGAGATGAGTCCACGGCCGGGCGGTCTTGAAGAGGCGCAACCAAGAACAATTATGGAAGTTGATCAAAATGGGGGAACCAGCGCCCTAGCAGCGCCGGGCAATGAGGCCTTCCTACGCCTTAGCAGGGCCGGGCGGTGTAGGGGCAAAATTTGCGACACGCAGCTTTTCCAAATTTAGCGTTTCCGTGCGATTCGAGCTGCGATCTTTTCACCTAAATTGCAACAAAAATACACAAACGTATCAAAACAACTAATATTCACAAAAATGCAAGAATCACTTAATTAATAAGTCGTTTCCCGATAAAAGCAATTAAAAGAGCTTAAAAGCATCAAAATCAATTATGAAAATAAGAACTTCTTGACACCTAACAAACTCTCCCTAGCTTGCATCTTTGTTTGCCCTCAAACAAAAGTAAGTGTCAACAACCACAAGCAAGATTTCCAAACCCCAAATCAACCAAAAACATCAATCGTTCAAACTCGACAAATACACGCACAAAGTATTTATAAGCACTCATAGGATCAGAACGTGAATATATGACTCAAATCCTAATCACAAAATTATACAATGCAACACCAAGTAACCTCAAGCTCGAATTGAATCACCTTAAATATTTACATGCATTATTTACACGGGAGAAAACACACTCATAAGTAATCGTGCCACATCCAAAACAATTTATGCAATCATCTTACTACTCATGAAAACTATGGAAACAAAGATCACAAAAGGTCTTTTATTAGTTGTAACTTGGCTGGGGTTAAAAACAAAGGACATATGTACACGGCCATTGAATCAAGAAAGGGTCAATTTCATGAAGAACATTTTCTTTTTAACATAACCATTCTTGCTCAAACTTCTAACTTATTCTCACAATATTCTCTTTTCTTGCTTTGATTCCCAATTTTTTTTCATTTCTTTTGAGAATGCATTGTGTCCACAATTCCTTTTTCTCTTTTCAAAATAGATCAATCTCCCCAACTTCAACATTGTCATAAGCTTAGCTTAAATGCTCTTCAAAACAGGTTAAAATTCGGGTTCATGATTCAATTTTTTTTCTTTTCGGCTCCAAAAGAGGTTTCAAATACGCACACACTCACAAGGTGACTTGAAGTGTTTTTGGAATGGTGGTTATACTCAAAGTGCACAAACAATGCCTTGATCATTTCTATGTTTCCACACTTTCAAACAACAAGCAAGATTAAACATAAACTATTTGAGTAAACAACAACTACTTGAATCCCTCAAGAATTTGTGAATAATGGAGGCAACTCACATTTGTGATAATGTCCTAATTGATTCAAAATGAACAAGAGTTTACAAAACATTGCATTGACTAACTTTACAAAAAGTAAAAATTTCACATTCACATTATGATTCTACAAACTCAATTTCATACCTTGATTGTGCACACACCCAAGAATTCTATCATCACCATCAATGTTTAAGGTCAACAAAGTACTCTTTTCTCTTCTTGTGCTAACACACAAAATTTTCAAAATTTTAAGGACAACCATCATTTTCATTGCGCAACCACAACATAAAATAAAAACAGAATTTAACCAAACTGGAAATATTATAAACTATGGTGTAAAAACACCAAAATTGTACTCGCCGAAGCGACAAAACACTACAACAGAAATTCTCGCCGAAGCGATCCAAAATTCTCGCCGAAGCGATCCAAAAGTACTTACTATCAAAAAATCTGAAAATAAACTACATGAAATAAATAGCAAAACAACATAAAAAAATCCTTCACTTTGTAGCTCCCTTAATTAACCATGTCATTAAGATCATCTTCCATCTCGTCACCATCATCATCATCATCATCATTATCTTCATCATCATCATCCATATTAACACCACCGGTGCTTGCCCCCTCCGAATAGAATGGGCGCCTGTCCCTAGGCCAGTTAGCATAAGCATCAAATGACTCCCTTGTAGAAAAAGGAGTGTACTCCGCTGGATGCATCTGAAAATGATAAAGTTGATGCATACAATCAAAATTATATTGATTAGATCTGTGCAGTGACTCACCCATATCCCAAGTGTAATTAAACGCCGCTTTCATATCGAAAACGGATGAGTCACTTTCGTCCGCCTGCCCACTTCCTTGACCTCCTGAGCTACTACCTATTTTAGCCGCTTTCTTCTTTTTCCTCTCTTCTTTGGACTTTCAAAAACGATCCAAATAGTCATCATTAACCAGATATTTTAGCTTTTCATTAATCACTCCCAGAATGAGAATGTCAGTTTGATAAATCAAAGCTTGAACCAGGCAAGGAAAAATGATTGGAGCATCATCGTGAACTCCAGGCCTCCGTGTGTTGTCAATGAAATTTTTCATCTCATAAGCAATGATTTGGGCGATGTCCACCTCTTTGTCCTCCATGATACAATACATGAGAAGTCCTGTATCAAGAGGGACAGAAGACTGGTGAAACCTCGGCCTCAAATTATAGCATAGCAAGAGAAGGACGGCTTGAGCCTCCGGAGTCATATTTTTACGACTGTACTTGACATGCTCCCTTTTTGCATTCTGATCCACCTTACATCCCGGTTTAAGAATCGTTTTTGCAACCATTTTGTGATCGTGGGCTTGTTGGGAAAGCTTCACCAAGTCATCAATTTGAAGACTTCCTAAATTACTTAGGCTGCCCAAAAACCTGTTAATTGCATCCCGGCTGAAGCTGATTTCTCGACCCCTTACAAAGGTCTTAAATCGGTAGAATTCACCTTCAGGTTGCAGCGCGTTTGCATAAAACTTTCTAATCAATTGATAGCAAACACGGTCAGTCGGGTTCATCAAAATACCCCACTTTTTCTTCTAAAAAATTGCCTGAATCCGTCGGTAGTCACCCTCACAGTTGATAACAAACCTCTTTTCTGAGAGAACTGACCTCCCTTCGAGAGATTTGATTCGAGCTTCATGTTCCGTGGATAAAAAATGGCTTCTGTCAAATTCAAGTGGAACATCTGGAACATTCGATACAGTAGCAACGTTCTTCTGCTTCTTCTTTGAAGCGTGTTGTGGAGCGAAACGACCAGTCATCTGCATAAAACCAAACAATAATAGCTCAGCACAGATGTATATACATTAGCACTATCAGAACATAACAAAAAAATTAAAACAAACAGTGAAAACCCAAACTAGACAAAATAGGGCTGCTGCCTTAGCAGCGCCGGGCGAAGCTAGGGCGCTGCTGCGCCCCTCTACCGCCGGGCGGTACATGCGACATCAGAAAAAAATGTTTAAGAGCAGCACTGTTCTTTTCTTACACATCCTTCTTCAAACCCAATACCAGTAAATAACAGAGATAGCAACAATAAAGACATGCAAGGTTGAAGAAGGGCATCAAGCTAACAAGCATCTATATCAAACAATCACACAGACCTAACCACATGTTTACTAATGAATCATGATGAGGAAAAGTAAAACAAACCAAAAATGAAAACATGCAATACCTTGAAGTTGGAAAGTTTTGAGATGAGGAGTACGTGAGAGAGCAAAGAGGGAGAGAGCAAGAGCTAGGGTTTGCAAATGGAAAGAATGAGAGAAAAGTTTCAAAACTTTTTCTCAAGTCTTTTAATAAGCCAGGGGAAAAATGGGAAAAACACTTATTTGCAGTTATTCAACCTCTAATTATATTAGAAAACGTTCAAATTTCCCACCCTTTCAACTCATTTGCCTGGCCACTCAGAGGCGAGGCCTCTTTTAATTTTCATGCACCGCCGGGCAATGAAAACTACTGTAGGGCGCTCCACACCAGATAGCAGATTTTTTTGCTATGGTGATTCAGACCAATAGCAGGTTTTAATGCACTCTTGGCAACTCAACTCAAAACATGCAGAAACCTCACAATTCACTCAAAAGGCAAAGCAAACAATAAAAACACTAAAAAGGCAAGAAATACTTACAATGTTGGGGTGCCTCCCAACAAGCGCTTGTTTAACATCGACTAAGCTCGATGGTCCGGAGACTTGACGCCTCGAAACTAAAAGCTAAAGAATTGGCTTCCGAGAAAAACACACTTTGTGAACAAGAACTTCAACCGTTATCATGTCCTTTCTTTGATCCCCTTTTTTTTAAGAAGGAAAATTCCCAACATGATCGCGACATGGCCAATTTTGTATCTTCATTCTTTTTCTTGAACAAAGCCTCTCTTTCGAATTCTTTCTTTTTATGATGGCTTTCATCTACTTGATTTGTATACATCATTCCTTTGAACAATGTAAAACAAGCTTCTTCCTCTTTTCCACTATCCTTAATCCGTAGCTTCATTATGTCTTCATCAACATCCACCAACATTTTGGCGGTTTTCATGAACGGTCTTCCCTAAATAATTGGCGTATCTTCATCCTCATCCATGTAAACAATCACGAAATCAACCGGAAATAGGAATTTATCCACTTTTACAAGCACATCCTCCACAACACCATGAGGACGAGCCCTAGACTTATCCACAAGTTATAATGTCATGGTTGTTGACTTCACATTCATATTATCAAGTCTTTTAACCACGGACAACATAATGAGATTAATACTAGCACCCATGTCAACCAAAGCTTTTAATTTAAAATCATTACCTATAGTAATAGGTAAAGCTACTCTTCCTGGATCTTGCTCTTTCTGCGGAAGCACACTTTGAATGACGACACTACACTCGGCATTGAGAACAATGTTATCTTTGTCTGTGCACCTCTTCTTTTTCATAAGTATGTCCTTCATGAATTTGACATACTTAGGCATTTGTTCAAGAGCTTCAGAGAAAGGAACGGTTACTTGCGACCGACTAAACAATTCTAAGAATCTTGCGTAATGCCTATCGTTCTCTTTTTTATTAAGAGCAGGGGGATATGGTAATCTTCTTTGTAAAACTTCCTTTTCATACTCCTTTCTTTTCTTTTCTTTTTTCTTCCTCACTTCTTCATCATTCTTTTCAACTACACCATTTTCATCATTTTTTACGACTTTCTCCAACACAATATCATTTTCCTTTTCGACTACCACCTCATGTTCAACATCTCCTCTAATTGTTCTTTCACTTCTAGTGAAAATGGCTTTACAATGCTCCTTGGGATTTGTTAGAGTATTCGCCATAAAATTTCCTTTGTGTTGGTCGGCCAATTGTTTTGATAATTGTCCGACTTGCGTTTCAAGATTCTTTATGGCCGCATCTGTATTCTTCTGATTTGACATTGACATTTGCATAAATTGCGTGAGAGTGCTTCCATTTTTGTATTTCCAATTGGAACTTGTGGAGGTTGAGTGTAATTTTGGTATTGTTGACGATTCGAAGGTCCGGCTTCTTGCGGTCTCCAGGGTTATTTATAACCTTGATTACCTCTTTGTTGGTAACCTTGGTTGCCTTGTTGGTACGGTGGTCGAGGTTGGTATCCTTGATTTTGGTTTCCAGCATAATTTACCTCCTCCACAACTGGAGGACAATATCCGGTAAGATGATCTCCTCTACACAATTCATAACAAGCTACTTGCAAACTCTTGCTTGAGGAGTCATGAATCTCTTTGAGTTGTTGAGGAAGTTTGGACATTTATTTTGTTAACAACTCAACTTGTTGGGATAATAACTTGTTTTGAGCAAATATAGCATCATTGGTTCTCAACTCCAAAACTCCCGGAGTCCTTTGAGAAGGGCCACGGTTATGGTTCCCCTGATGGTCATTTAAAGCCATCTTGTCAATTTTGGCAATGGATTCTTCGGCACTTTTGCTCATTAAGGATCCACCTGTGGTGGCATCCAACAATGTTTTCTGCACTAATTGAAGACCATTCCGAAAAATATGAATTTGGGAAAGCTCATCGAAAACACGCCCTTTACACTTTCTCAACATGGATTTGAATCTTTCCCAAGCTACGTTGAGAGATTCGTTTGCACCTTGAGTGAAAACTGTGATTGCTGTCTTAGCCTCCATGAAACGAGTGTGTGGAAAAAATCGTTCCAAAAAATTTTCCTCAAGTACTTTTCCTCAATGAGGGAATACGGGAATAATCTCTTAAACAGTGATTCCTCTTCAGCTTCGGGTGCACCAGTTGCCCCCGCAATCTCATAAAACCTAGTCAAGTGTGTAAAAGGATCCTCATGATCCATACCAATGAAAGGACTCTGATATAGAAGAGAGAGGATATTAGTTTTCATTTCTAAATGCCGACCATTTCGAGCATTGCGTGCAAATTATGCATTATGTCTCGGACTATTTATACAAGGTCTTGAAGCAGGTGGTGGTGGTGGTGGTTCAGTCATGATGGGCGGTAACTATGGCATTTGCGTCGAAGTTGAACTTCCATCTTGCTGTCGTCTTTCTTTGGCAAGTTGCCTGCTCCGCCTTGTTCTGCTATTAATTTTACGAGCGGTTCTTTCAATCTCAGGATCGAACAAAATTTGGTCCGCAGGTAACTTCCCTCGCATAAAACGAAGTCTGCACACTAAACCAAACAAATCAACAAGCTCAAGAAAAAGTTAACAAGCTTAAAACAAAACAACTACTGCAATGCTTGCAATATCAAACAATAATCCCCGGCAGCGGCGCCATTTTGTTGAAACAGTATTTCGGGGGGTGTTTTTATCGTATCCGTAGGGATTGTGCAATATTTTGATGCTTGCTGTTCAATATTCGAAAAGTTTTAAGTTAAGGGGTTTCAAATGATTATTGGTTTTGTTTAACATAAATTTGTAGCAAAGAGTAAATTATATCAAAGATGTTGTAAGTTTTTAGAAAAGCATGTCAAGATTAGATTTTGCTAATCCTTTTCATACATATCCGATTAATCAAGCATATGAACTTAGTTCTGACCAATACAATCGCGTATCCTCTCGAATAAATTTATGTCTAAAGCAAATTTATGAGTATCGTTGTTTAGACCGTTAGGTGATGTCTCACGTTAACAATCGAAACAACAACCGTTAAGATCAATACAAAGCGAATAATGAACCCTAAATCTATGTCTAGAGTTTGGTTTTTAAGAGATGAAGATATTAGGGCAAGATTTGGAAAATCTATGTCTAGAGTGATTCAAACCACAAATATATCATTAAGCACAAATAACTTCATCATATATTGATCATCAACCCTGTTCATATACAAAAGATCAAAAGAAATACATATAAGCAAGATTAACTACCTCTAATCTCAACACAAGAGTGTTTAGCTACACATTGTCATGGTAGCTTGGATGACAAGTAATGTTGAAAAGCTTTTGGAGCATCAATCTTCAAAGATTCAAGGATTGAAGCATAAAAGCTTTGAAACTAAGAAAATGAGTAACAATGGAGTTTTTCTCTTCAAACAAGGTTCTAGGTTACAAAAAGAGTGGGATAAAAAGTGATGATGTTCCCAAAATATCTACCAAATGTGCCTATAAACATGTTCAGCCCAGAAAGGAGTGTCGGGCGGTGCTTTTCACGTCTGGGCGGTGGCCAAAAGTGAGGCCACGTGACAGCTACAATGTCACGTGGACCTCCCAAAATATCTGAGAGCGCCGGGCGATGAGTCCACGACCGGGCGGTCTTGAAGAGGTGCAGCAAGGAACAATTATGGAAGTTGATCAAAATGGGGGGACCAGCGCCCTAGAAGCGCCGGGCGATGAGGCCTTCCCGCGCCTTAGCAGGGCCGGGTGGTGCAGGGGCCAAATTTGCGACACACAGCTTTTCCAAATTTAGCGTTTCCGTGCGATTCGAGCTGCGATCTTTTCACCTAAATTGTAACAAAAATACACAAACGTATCAAAACAACTAATATTCACAAAAATGCTAGAATAGCTTAATTAATAAGTCGTTTCCCGATTAAAGTGATTAAAAGAGCTTAAAAGCATCAAAATCAATTATGAAAATAAGCACTTCTTGACACCTAACAGGTTACTGTAGGGTCATGTGGGTTAGCGTGTGAAGAAGTCTGAAGTACAGAAGAAGCCACCTTAAAATTATTTGGAAGACTTATGTGTTTGGCATTTGGACTTATGTGTTTAACTCTTTGTCTTTCACAACTGAACGTTGAAACACTTTTCGCTGAAAATCCTTCTCTTTGTGTTTCTTTTAAAAATCCTCTTCATCCCATTTTAACTCTCATTTCCACTGAAAACTGGTTTGTTGGTCCGTTGAAATTTCTTCACCTAGTGATGCATGCGCATGCAAAGGCAAGGGCCGGAAATCTTCACTTGGCTTTGTACCGTGATAAGGTTTCAGAAGGGAAACATGGAAAACACAGTGTATCCTCGATGATGAAGGGAGATTGAGCATGTATGCGACTTCTCCAACCCTTTTGATGACCGAAAAAGACCCAAAAAAGCGTTTTGCAAGCTTTTGAGATGTTCGACGATGAACAATTGTTTGGCGATGTGGTTGGAGTTTAAGCAAGATGAGATCTCCATCCTTAAAGGTAACCTCCCGTCGTTTTACATTGGCTTGTTTTTCCATCTGTCTCCTATTTCGTTTTAAGTGTTCTTTTAACTGGTGTAAAATATGATGTCTTTGTTATAGGGAAACATCTAATGAGTCTGCAGATGCTGTTTCGGCCATGTAATCGGAGATGTTTGGCGGGTCACATCCATATAACGCCTTGAAGGGGGTCATTTGGATCGCTGTGTGGAAAGAGGTGTTATACCAAAACTCTACAAGGTGTAAAAACTTAAACCACTGACGAGGATGGTCACTTGCCAAACATCTGAGGTATGTTTCCACTGATCTGTTGACAACTTCTGTTTGTCCATCGGTTTCTGGGTGATAAGTCGTACTGTATTTGAGTGTAGTTCCTTGGAGCTTGAAGAACTCCTTCCAGAATGTGCTGAGGAATAATAGATCACGGTCAGAAATGATGCTCTTCGGAACACCATGAAGGCGAAAAACATCAACAGCAAAGCGAGACGCGAGATATTTGGCCGTGAACTTGGATGGAAGAGCAATGAAGTGAACAAACTTGGTTAACCTATCACAGATAACCCAGATAACAGTGTGGCCGAAGGAACTTGGCAAATGAGTGATGGAGTTCATGATAAGTTCATCCCATACTTTGTTAGGAACTGGTAAAGGTTGTAGCAGACCTTTTTTATTTTGTGTCTCATATTTGTTATGTTGAAAAATGTCACACCTTTTAACGAAGTTCTTGACTGCTAGAGAGATTCCAAGCCAACGAAAAGAAGATGTAAGGCGAGCCAGAATTGCTCTTACTCTTGAGTGACCTGCTGTGGGTGTGTTGTGGTATTCTTGGAGGAGACTTGAATGTAGAGTGGAAACATCAGGTATGAAATCCTTTCCTTGTAATAAAGTAGATCCTTTGAAAATTTATACAAGTTGTTGATATTTGTTTCCTGTGCTGTCTTTTGAACTAATAGCTTCCCTACACTGTCAGTTGCATAAAATTGGAGAAGTGTCTTTAAGAGTTCAGGAATGGTCAAGGAGAAATCCAGTAAGAGAGATGCTTTATGGAAAAGTTTCTGGCTCAAAGCGTCAGCTACGAGGTTCGATCTGCCAAGTTTGTAAAAGATTTCAAAGTTAAAGCCTTGTAGTTTGGATGCCCATTTTTATTGTTCTGGGGTTTGAATCTTCAGTAACAACAAATTCTCGAGACTCTTTTGATCAGTATAAATTTGGAATTTTTGACCTATGAGATACAGACGCCACTTTTTTACAGCTTCAGTGATGGCAAACATCTCACCCACATAGACAGAAGTCGCTTGCATTCAAGGACACATTTTTTTGCTGAAGAAGGCAATAAGATGACCGTTTTGGGACAAGATAACACCAATCGCCACACCGGACGCACCTGTTTCCACATTGAAATGTTGTGTAAATTTTGGTAGGACTAGGGTCGACATGTTGGTCATTTTTTTCTTTAACTCTGTAAAGGCTAAATCAGCCTCTGTACTCCATGTAAATTTAGTGGAACGCAACAATTCGGTGAGAGGAGTAGCGAGAGTGGCATAATTACGCACAAAGCACCTATAAAATCCAGCGAGGCCTAAAAATCCACAGAGTGTCGAGAGAGATCGTGGTTGAGGCCAATCCAAAATGGATTGCACTTTATCCGGATCGGGTGCAACATCACCCAATGAAATCACATTGCCTAAATAAGCAACTTTATCAACTACAAAAACACACTTTGGTAACTTCACAAAAAAAGAGTGAGATTTCAGTAAGGCAAACACAACCTGCAAATGATTAAGGTGATCATTGAAATTGTTACTATAAATCAAAATGTCATCAAAGAAGACTAAAACAAACTTTCGTAAATAGGGACGCAATAAATCATTCATAGCTGACTGAAAAGCGGAAGGGGCGTTAGTGAGCCTGAAGGGCATAACGAGAAATTCCTAATGCCCATCAAAAGTCCGAAAAGCTGTCCTATGTGTGTCTTTTGATGCTACTCTGATATGATGGTATCCCGAACGTAAGTCTAACTTGGTGAAAAATTTGGCTGAGCCCAGTTCGTCTAGGAGTTCATCAATGGTAGGAATAGGAAAACGGTCTTTAATGGTAACAACATTAAGAGCTCGATAGTCCACACAAAAATGCCAAGTACCATCCTTCATTTTGACAAGTAAAACTGGTGAAGAAAATGGGATGTGACTAGGAATTATGACACCTTGGGTTAACATATCATGGATAATTATTGTCATGGCTTCCTTTTGTGAGTGCAGATACCGATGTGGTTTAACATTGATAGGTGGGGTGTTAGGTTTAAGAGGAATGTGATGGTCATGTGGGCGTTTTGGTGGTAGGCATGAGGAGACATAATTAGTGTGGATAAGATGGCAAAGTTGGTGGAATGTGGTATGGATTGGGTGAGAAGTTGGGTCTCCCTTTAAAGTTATGGGCTTGTCTTGATGGGTAAAAGTGATTGAGGGAATAGAGAAATCTGCTTGAATTTGGCCTAAGATGCGTAACGATGCCATGCCTAAAACGACGTCAACGCCTTCAATAGGCTGTAAGTAGAAAGGAAGTTGAGAGGTTTTGTTTTATAGGGCGATTTTTACATTATTATAGATTCCTTCACATTGTAAATGTGATCCATTGCCCACCATTACTGAAAATTGGGGTATAGGGGTTGTGGTGAGGTTAATATAGTGAGCAATCTGTGGTTGGAAAATGTTGTGGGTGCTGCCAGTATCAACCAGAACCATTACCGATAAACCTCCAATGAGACCTTTGAACTAGAGTGTTTGGGGAGAAAATTAACTAGTCAAGGCTTGAGTTGATAATTGAAAATAAGTGTCATTGGCTTCTTGCTCATCGATGTCACGGCCACTACTATCTTGAATGAGCTCTTGGTCAGGTGAAGTTTCATCTTCTGCCAAAAGAAGAAGAAATCTTGTTGAGGAGCATTTGTGACCGGGAATGAATTTTTCATCACAATTAAAGCATAGCCCTTGGGCCCTTCTTTCTTGAAGTTGGACTTGAGAAAGACGACGAATGGGAAGTCTTGTAGGTTCAGTGGTTGTTTGAGGTTTGGGAGGGGTTATCCCTTGTAGGTGGACAGAATTGGAGGGTTTTGAGGTTTGGGTGTTGGGGTTAGAGGTGTTGGTTTTATGGTAAGGGCTAGTGAAAGGTTTAGAGAATTTGGGTTTGGAGTCTTTGAGTTTGGATTCAATGAGTTTTGCAAGTCCAATTGCTTGGGAAATAGAGGTAGGTTTATGGATAGCCATCTCATTTCGAATCTCTAATGTGAGCCCTGAAATAAAACAATTCAAAATTGCATCGGGAAGTAAACCAACTACTTGGTTACCTAATTTTTCAAACTTAGCTTGGTATTCCACAACAAAACCTTCTTGTTTTAATTTGAATAATTCAGCTTGATGGTTCTCATAAGAAGAAGGACCAAATCGTGATTCCAAATCCTTAGTGAAAGAAACCCAATCGGATAAGAATAAGTTCTGATGCATCCATTTAAACCAACCCAAAGCTTCATCTTTCATATAAAATGAAATTAAGGAGAGACGATTTTCATGGGGCAGATTATAAAAACTGAAAAATTGTTCCGTTTGAAATAACCAATCCAAAGGATTTGAACCGTCAAACATTATTAGCTCAAGTTTAGGGGTACGAAAAGGTGGTAAATGGGGGATATGTGGAATTTGTGGGTAAGGGTTGTGATGGAAAATTGGGATGTTATAATTTGGTTTGTGTTGAAAAGCTGTTTGGGTGAGAATTTAAGGTGAAAAATGAGGTGGTGGTTGAGCAGCAGTGTTGCGTATCATTGTAGTGATAACATATTGTGTGGGTGAGTGAGAGAAAGGTGTTGATTGTATTAAGGGGGTATTGGTGGGTGAGGTAATAGAAATAACAGGGGTGGGATTGATGGATGTAGAGGATAAGTGTTGAGTAATACCTGAATCACTTGCTGCAAAATGAACAATAGCAGGTTGCTGCTGTTCCTTTTGGGAAAGCAGTTTGTGTAGTGTTGACATGATGGACTCATGTCTAGAATCCAAGATCTGTTTTTCATTATCCATTCTAGTGTATAGCTGACCCAGATTTTGCTCAAAATCTGCATTAACCTTGTCAAATCTTTCATCCATTTGTTGTTGAACTTGTGGCATAACATTGTCAAGGTGTAGGTGAGCTGTTTGGACAACTTCTTCAATAATTTCCCTTGAAGGAGGATTGTTGGGTTTGGGAGGAGTCATGAGAACAAGGGTTGAAAGCACCAAATGTTAGACTATAGTAAGAGAAAAACCCTAGATCTAGAATTGCATTGGTAGACAATAAAATAAAACAACTCTTCTTTCTTAACTAATAATAAAAAAGATTACAAATATAAAGTTAAGACAACATGGGCCATGGGCCTCTTAAAATAACTAAGGCAATAAAACATACTTTTAGAATTGCTAAAGACACCTCTAATGTAAACTAAAGTCTTTAAAAAGAACTGAAGTTTTCTTTTCTCTATTGGGCCTAGAAGCTCTCCTAACAGACTTTACAGCAATGACCCTCATAATTACACAGGAGAGAGAAACTAAAAGAGTTGAAAGAATATATAATAATAAATATTTGAGGGTATATTGGGAAAAATGTCATTAATATTGCATTGGGAATGTAAGATGACTTATAATTTAAGACAATTTTTTTTTGACAAAGTGACTTATAATTTGGAACAAATAGAGTATAATCATTTGCGATATATATATATATATATATATATATATATATATATATATATATATATATATATATATATATATATATATTTTAAAATATATTATAGAATCTACAATATATCTACCATATTACTAATAATTTATAAATATTAGGGACTATGCACCTACCACATCACTTACAAGAAAAATTAAGAGAAATAAACAACTTGTTTTGTTCTCTTAAAAATAGACATCTTGCTTCAAGCAACAATAGGCCTATTATTGTCAAATAGAAAAAAGAAATTGATACTTTACATAAAAAAAATCATTTGAAGTTAAAAGTAATAACTACATAAACAAAGTAAAAAATCAATTAATCATTATTATCATTTTTGCGTATTGTGTAATGTCTATTTTTGTATAAAATAAACTACATATAGATTACACAAATTTAGGGTTGGGAATATATGTTAGATACGACACGTGAGCCTATAGTCTAGCCTATTTTACGTCAGACCTATTTAATAAAATGTCAAGTTTAGACTTTTTTTAAAAGCCTATTTAATTAAATAGGTTAAATTTATGCTATTAAAAAAGCCTATGAAACCTTATAAGTCGGCCTATATTTTTATATATATTAAAAATTATCTAAATAGGCAAATCTATATATGCATATATATTAGAAAAGATTTTAAATAGGTTGGCCTACATATGCATATATATTTGAAATAAAATGCTAAATAGGTCGGTCTATACATGCATATATAGACTGACGTATAAGACTTCTTAAGCAATATAAATGAATTGAAAATCTTAATAATAAACAAACTTTTAAATAAGCTTTTAGGTTATGCCAGACTTTAAAAAAGTCAGATCAGACAAAAAAAACCCACAGTAGGTCATAGACCAGACTCAAACCTATAAATTTATCGTAAGTCAGACTCAAACCTTTAAGCCTAATTTAACCTAACATATTTCCACTCCTACACACTACATGCTACAAAAGATAGGTCTAACCTATTTTCATCCATACACACTACATGCTACAAAAGATATTACCTATATTTATTCTCTCTCTAAAATAACACATCTATAATAGATTAAGGAAAAGACAAGTAAATTATCTACATAGATTAAGCATAGCATTACTATCTGCATTTTTTTTTTAAAAATAGATTAAGCATATATTTGTAATAGTTAAAATATAAAGGGTTAATAGTCATTTACCCCTTGCAATATAGGCGAATTTTGATTTACCCCCCTTTACAAAAAGTTTTTTAGATTACCCCCCTGAAATTTTAAAATTCTATATCTTTTGCCCCCAGGTAGAAAAATTACCCCCTAAAAAATATTTTTTTTATTTACCCCCCTGGTTTTTACACGCTTAGGGCGTACCCCAAAATTTCAGGGGGGTAATCCAAAATTATTTTTTTAAAGGGGAGTAAATCAAAACTTGCCTATATTGCAGGGGGGTAAATGACTATTAACCCAAATATAAATAAGTAGAATTTTACAAATTATTTTTCATTATTAATCGTTGTTAATTAAAACGTTTATTTGTTTTGTCATGAATAAAATGCATCTACACATAAATTTCTAATATATATATATATATATATATATATATATATATATATATATATATATATATATATATATATATATATATACTCTTGAATGAGTTTGTGATCGGAGAAAATGAATTTATAGTTTGTTGTGATAATTAGAGACTTCTAATGTAGTGGATAAGTTTATGCGATGTTCAATAATACTGAGAATGAAATTTGAATGTGAATGATTGATACCTAGAGTGTAACACACTTTCCTCTTTAAATAGTATAGATGGATGTAAAACATGTGCGTGAGATGCGGCTAACCGTTGAAATGATTTTGAAAGATGGGCATGGTAACTTTGTGATGGATATTCTGCGACGTGGAAGGAAATTGGGGTAGCATACGTTTCACGCGATAATCACCTATTTAGCTACTAGGCTTTACTTATTGGGCCTTGTGACTAGACTAAAGTTGCCCTAAAACCATTGTCCTTGCTTTGTAGAGTGAGAGTTTATGACACATATTGTTTAACCGACCTTGGTATCCACAAATACATGCGTTTTACATGGGATAATGCTACTCCGAGGAATGTGCTCATTAAGTGCTACTCATGGAAATTGTATATTAGTGTTGGAAGAAATTGATACGCCTCTACTTGCTAGCAAGCAGTGACGTTTCTCTTGCTTTAGAGTGTTTGATGCTTCTTGATCAATTTTGAGAAGATCCCAACCGTTGATATTGTGCAATGGACCATACAGTTTCAGGTGCCTGAAAGTATACCATAAAATGATTTTAAAGTGCTCTCTTTCCATTTTTCCTGTGAGTTAGCTGTGAAAAGAATGTTTTTTGTAACGCCCCAGACTGCTTTCAGGATTACCGACTGACACCATAAACCAACACGTGTCTTTTTCAGCATGTTTTATCCTCATTCACACACTTTCCAGGAAACTTCCCAGAAGGTCATTCATCCTAATGCTACTCCAAATCAAGCACGCTTAACTATGGAGCTCTTATTGGTTAGGCTACCAAAAAGAAGATGCATCTTGTTGGTATAGGTAGTACCAATTAATCCTTATAAGCCTTCCTTCAACCATGTAGTCCCATATCTGCACAACCTCAGGATCCCTCTCATTCCGATGTGAATTTAGTTTTTCCCTAGAAGCTGCTAGAAGTGCCTAATTGTCATGCCTCATGTACCGACAACCACTCCCTCGCCTTCAGGTGTTACATGTAACCACTCTCCACCCTCTTTGGCCTCGGGTGTTACATACCCACCAACTTCCGCTTGGTTCGTCCCTGAAACACATCGTACTGGGATATGTCTAGCTCTGATACCACTATGTAACACCCTTAAACATCGCACATAAAAATATGATGGAATTTGATTAAATATAATACAGCCACTCAGGACTTCAGACACCACAAACACGTATCCTGTTCTATAACACGGGTTACAATATAATAATTTAATACACACATTTATACCGGGAATGTTTACACGACATCCAACTCATCTGATCTGTACTTGGCATGTTTACACGACATCCAACTCATCTGATGTTTAAGGTGTCATCGCAGCGGAATCATTAATGAAGCAATTAACAATAATACTACAACTCACAACATCTAGTCTCATAACCGTTAACTGCAATCGATTGCACAATATAAATATTTGGAAAATATTTCAGTGACAATTGTCATACCCCAAATTTTGACCACTAAGATTTCCCATCATTGTGCAAATCATCAGCATAATATGGATGTACCTTTGTGCCTCATCAATCTCCTCAAGGGTTATTGAGCACTCACTGCAATCAGACTTAGGGTTTCAAGCCCTCTCAAAGCATTTAGGCAAAGGATCCATCAAGAAATGACATGATCCTCAATTTGTCTAAACCTCTCAAACATCCACAAAGGATCAAGAGGACTCCCACATCAAGAATCAAGCACAATGTTGCAGCATTCCAGGTGGATCAAGCCTTAAGATCGTCCGTGTCACCAAATTAGGGTTTTGGTCGACCAAGGCCTCCAGATGGAATTTTTCCTCTGGGAATGAGCCAATGCTTCAAAGCACAATATAAGATGCTCCAAGGGACATCATGAACCCAATCATCAAGTCAATTTTGCCTCAGGGGATGCATACAATAAAAATCAGGAATTAGGGTTTCTTGACCTAATTCACCCCTAAGTTGACTCTTGGGATAAAACATGAGCCAAGACCTCAAGACATGATTTGAGGGTCTCTAATACACCACATTGATTCATTTACAACAATGGATTGATCCAAGAAGCTTGATCTACAAGTTTCAATTTCATCAGAACCACATTTAGGGTTTCGCAGAAAAAGTCAACTGTACCTTTGACTTTTGACTAGGACATGCTCCCAAACCTTGGGACATAATTCAATACACCCTATAACACCTATGAAATCAATCCATCAAGTTTGATTTAGGACAAGGACTTGATTTCATAGAGGATCGCACAGTTTGGAATTCATTTGATAAAAAGTCAACTGTGCCCGAAAGTCAAAGTTTGACTTTTTGATTTTTTGATAAATTATGGTTCCCTAACCCTAAAATGATGTTAATGTGTGATTGGGATCATCATTCATCAAGAAAAATCAAGAAAAATGGGATAACTTGTAAAAGGGGTAACCATAAAAAAACTTAGAAATTTTCTAAGTTATGGAACAAAGTGGCTAGGGTACCAACTTCCAAGGATCATAACTTGAGATCCAAGCAACCATTTGGGCTGATCCAAAGATGGATTTGTAGCTCTCATGCCATATTTTAAAAGTGTCAACTACACCTCATTCCAATTCATCATGGATTTTGAGTTATGGTTGGATCAAAATGGCTGAAAACATGAAATGTCACTTTTTCCAACACTTAGTGAAATTTTCACTAAGTCAGAATCTGTTTCACTTTTTCCAAAATGTAAGGGAATTTTTAACTTGGATCCAAAAAGTGTCAAGACAAACTATGATCACACATATGTTGTATCATATGAGAGCTTTCCAAAATGGCCAAGAACCCCATGAAATTCCATTTGAGCTAAGAGTTATGACAGTGGCAACGTGCCTTGCTGCAACTATCATAACTAGGCAGATTTGTGCATTTTGTTCGATTTGAGCAATTTATGCAAATGAAAAACAAGTTTATCCATCTGAACACCTCAGGGAGAGACCAAGGAGGGACAAACACTAACCCATAAGCCTCCCAAGTCTTTGGAACTAAAAATAGCATGCCAAACCTAAAAAACCCTAAAGAGGGAACAAGACTCCAATTTTGTTTTGGAGCATTAAATGGATGCACCAAGGTGGCATGAACTGATCCATTTCCAACAGAATGAGTCAAGGCTGATCTCTGAACTAGGGAACCAAAGGCCTGTGCTCTAACCTCTAGTCAATGGCTAGAGGAGACTTGGATTCCTATTGATCAACATTTGCCAAACCTCTGCAGCAGTTGCCATTCACTATTGCAGCCAAAACAAACCTGCTCTACTAAAAATAGAGCTCATTTGTGCTTAGTTTAAGTACACCAAAGCCATCAAACTGATGCTTTCCTCAAAATCTCTTCTTTCACTCCAAAATTTCCTTCCAAAGCAAGTCACTATCGGGGTTTTGAGTTTGAGAGCCATTCCAACCAAACCAATCACACACACACCTCATAAACATCATATATAAGTGATCCAAACACTTAAACCACAACTAGAACACTGATTTCTCAGAATCACCAGCCAATTGCTCAAGGTTTTAACCAAGTTGTAGTTGAGATGCCATGAAGTGATCCAGCCATTTCCAATCAAGTCCAGGCATTCGAACACACTCCATATGGTGTAGGGAAGTTGTTCAGATAATCACAACTCATTTGTAACACCTCCAACTCAAAAATCACTTTGCTCTTGTTGTCACGACCATCAAGTAAGCCAAAACTTGGTCATCTCTTAATCTATGCATATTTCCTCACACAATACTTTTGACAAATGTTCATAATCATGCATAGAATGTTCCCCTCAATTAATTACTTTGTTTGAATCGTGTATCGAAATTCTCAGCCTTCATGCAGAATTTAGGGTTCTTGAGGTTTTGTCTTGATTTCTTATTCCATGCTTAAAATAAATGAAATTAAAGACCATAGACATGATCGTGAGGTGAAAACGAGTAGATTGATATGTGGATTGTGTGATTTCATCAAGTATTCAGTGAGATTGGTGAGAAAATGCAAATCTGCAGAAACAGAGGGGTGGCGCGTGTTCTTGGCGCCATTTTTTGAATATTTGAATATTTGAATTTTGTGATTTTGTTTAATTGATTCAAAAATTATTTTCTTTATGAGTTTTAATGATTTTGAGTTGATTCTTTTTTTAATAATTCACAAAAATGTTAAAATATTTTATTTTGCCAAAAATTCCCTAAAATATTATTTATTTCATATACTTGATATTTTTGCAAAGAATTAATCTTTTATTCGTTTTTTAACATTTAAAATATTTTTTCCTCCTTGATTTTCCAAATTTAATTGGTTTCCAATCATTTTGTGAAAATAAACATGATTTTTCAAACATTAATCCAAGATCACAACTTGTTTTTCACAACATGTTTGATAATTTTGATCATTTTAATTAAATTCTTATTTAAATAAAATGCATTTTGAAATTAATTTAGGGTTTTGATCTTAATCACCCTAAACAAATCATTTTGCAAACTCTTTGGGCCTCTAATAGAGTGTAAGACCCAATCCTTTTTGAAACCAAAATAATTTGGGCCTACCCTCGTGTTGTAAGTCCCATTTCTTTTCTTTAAATAACTCTTTGGGCCTCTTGAGAGAGTGTAAGTCCCATCCTTTCATAAATGAAAACCATTTTGGGCCTCAGTGTATTATATAAGTCCCGATACCGTCAAAAAAGTTCGGCAAGATCGTCGCCCTTTTTAAACAAAACCCCTGGGACTCTCCTTGAGCTGTAAGCCCCATCACTTGTACAAAAATAAATATTTGGGCCTCTAATAGAGTGTAAGACCCAATCCACTTTTAACCAAAACCGTTTTGGGCCTCTGATATTGTATAAGTCCATATGCGTTAAAAGAAAACCTCGGTACGATCGCCGTTTTCCAACAAACCTTTTTGGGCCTCTCCTTGAGCTATAAGCCCCATCCCCTTGTACATAAAAACCTTTTGGGCCTCACATATTGTATAAGTCCCTCTGTACAGTTTACAAAACAACGGTACGATCATCGTTAAAACTTGGGCCTCTCCTTGAGCTGTAAGCCCCAACAATCTTTTCAAAGCACTTTCTCCTTTGATTTTGAATCAAAATATATGTTGTCATCAAAACTTTCTTTAATTTCTTTGTTGAACAATTAACCAAACAGCATGGAAGCTCTACAATGGGTAAGTGTTTATCCGCTTTCATTTACCGCTTTCATATATATAACTGTATTGTGGGGCTGTTTCACTGTAATTCTTCTTCCACATCCTTTTATATACTTGCCACATATCCACTGTGTAATACTAGTATAGTTATTTAGAGTTTTCCCCGGCAACTACGTCTAGCACTAGGTAAAGTCATGTTGGTCACTCTTAAATACAAACAAAACTAGACCCCCCGTAGAATTCCAGATACAGTCTTCCCTCCTCTTGGGGTTAAACAATATGGAACAAAGAGAAAGGCAGTATTCTCGGTGAACCTTTTCTCAGATTGTCACCCCTAGAAATTTTCAAAGAAACTCTAACTCCCCAGATATTATATTTTCTCCGTGAATGGCATCTCTTGTGATTCTTCCAAATTCTCGAACTTTCCGGGAATGATCTATTCTCTATGAATTGCATTTCTTAAATTTCTCTTGGTTTGGAGACCCACAGGCTTCCTAAAAGCATCCCCGCCTCCTCTTGGTTGTTGTTTAAGGACCATTCGGCTTCTTAGAAGTTCTCATGCCTTCTCTTGGGCTTAATACAAGGACCCTGACGACCTCTTAAAGGTATACAATAGAACTTAGTCATCCTTTGCTAGAACAGTCTTTCCCGTGTCAAAACTCCGGCAATTGTAGGGTTGATACTCATCCCTTAATGCATGCGCCTCCTCTTGGGCATTGTACAAAAGATAAAACTCTAGACTTGGACAGTCTAAACCTCTTGAGTCTCAAAGACATTCTCAAGTTCCTTTCAAACACAGGAAAAAACACCGATCACTCTGGATCAATCTCCAGCAGAAACCCGACCTCTCTCATGAGAGTTCCCCACACTTGGACACGCTTCAGGATCAAAATAATCCTCAGCAGTAACACAACCTCGTCTTGGGCTTTGTAAAAACGATTCTCCCCAGCAGAGATAAGCTTTTCCGGCTCTCTTGTTGAGTCAACCACTTTTAGCCTCTGTCTTGGGCTTTGTACAAGACAGATAATAAGCACTCTCTTGTTGAGTCTAAAAGATTCTCTTGTTGAGTCAACTTTTAGCCTCTGTCTTGGGCTTTATACAAGACATATAAAAACACTCTCTTGTTGAGTATAAAAGACTCTCTTGTTGAGTCAATCTCCTTTTAGCCTCACTCTTGGGCTTCATACGAAACATAAAAACACTATCTTGTTGAGTATAAAAGACTCTCTTGTTGAGTCAATCTCCTTTTAGCCTCACTCTCGGGCTTCGTACGAGACAGAAAAACACTCTCTTGTTGAGTATAAAAGACTCTCTTATTGAGTCCGTCTCCTTTTAGCCTCAATCTCGGGCTTCGTACGGGATAGCAAATCACTCTCTTGTTGAGTATAAAAGGCTCTCTTGTTGAGTCAATTAATCTTCAGACTCTCTTGTTGAGTCAATCATCTGTTCTAGACTCTCTTGATGAGTCAACTCTTTTAGCCTCCGTCTCGGGCTTTGTACAAGACACATACAAGCACTATCTTGTTGAGTCAAACCCTTTCAGCCTCCATCTTGGGCTTTATATAAGATACATTCTCCCCAACGGAGTCAAAAATCCCTTTTAGCCTCAATCTTGGGCTTTGTACAAGACAGAAAGAGCATTTCCCCCAGAAAAGTCAAACTTCTAGCCTCCTCTTAGGCTTTTAATAAAGAAAACCCCGTTTGAGTCAATCAACCTTTTAGCATCAAATTTGTGCCTTGCTCACAACATACAAACATCAATAATTCCTCTTTAGAGATGACAAATTCTCTCTCAGCCAAAACCCTTTAGCTTCACATCTTGGGCTTTGAACAAGATACAAATCACCTTTAGCTTCATGTCTTGGGCTTTGAACAAGACACCAAAACATCTCTTTCCTCCCACAAAATAGGAGGAACTACGATCGCTCTGATTTCTCTGTTTCGCTAAACGGGAATACACAGGCATAAGATTGCAAAATCTTAGTGAGCATACTAACCAAAAGTTTAGGTCTAGTACCTTACTCAAAACATAAACAAAACTCACTCTCCCAGTCATACTTTCCCAACCCATCAGCAGACAAACACTATCAATTACAAAGCAAGATCTATTTGCTAATATCCTATGGATAACCACATATAGGATGGGTAATTGATAACTACCCATTGTATAACCTGACCCCGGACCCCCCAATGTATTTTAAAGCGTTTGTTCAGTTAAACATCCGCGTGCAAGGTTAGTTTTAGATACCTTCCCTTTCCCTTCCAGCTTCACGGGATAAATAAGAAATCAGAAAGTAGCACCCTTTCTCCTCGAGGAGAAAACCCAAACTTCAGCGATAAGGTGGTCGTGTCACCAACAAAAATCGCTCGCTACAGGAAAATGGCGACTCTGCTGGGGAGTCATTGTCTGTATAGGATCATAAGGCTAGAGGTCTAGGATTTTAGGACAAATATATATACTGCTTTTCCTAATTGATATATGTGTTTACTTTTCTGCTAATGGGAATGCGTGTGATGCAGCATCTGGAAAGATTGAGTATACACCTAAGATAAGTGATGGCATTATACGGGTAATCTCACGGGGAGTGAATCCCAGATAAGAGGTCCCGGTCGACCATCAAATCAGTGGAGATGCCCTTTGTGGATTCAATGCTTATACGACTTCGGTTGTTGAAAGCAGATTGTTCCATTGGGTTATCTGAGAAGCTGAGGATTTCAGTAGACTGAAACCATTTTGTAGTGCGGAAGCTATCGGAAATAGTTGTCACGTGATACTACCCTCATTTGAGACTACTCTAAGATACTACAGCTCGCTGGCGATCCGCTTGCTGTTGATATCCCAAGAGGGGTCAGTGATTTTGAGGACAGGTACAAAAAATCACCAGTATAAACCTTTGGGGATGGGTAGAGCCTTGACTTTATGACACCGACCCTTTGACCCCATGTTTTTTCTATGTCTTTGTGTGCTGCATTCATGCATTCATTTCATTAAAAAACATTAAAAAACATAGAAAAATCTTCTCTTCTAGTCTCTCTTTTTCAAATTAAACTAAGACAATGATTGCAAATGTCAGATAAAGAGATTGCGCTAATGGATTTCGGTAGAAGGAAAACTCACAAGTATACCTTCAAGGTTCCAAAATTAGAGGATTTAAGAGGATTGACAAGGATGATAACCAACCCTGAGGCTTTCAGAGCTAAGTATGGAAGACTGCTGTCTCTGTTAAGGGTCCATGTAATTGAAGGAATCCTGTCCACACTAATCCAGTTCTACGATTCGGTTTAGCACTATTTCACATTCCCGGATTATCAACTAGCACCAACACTTGAGGAGTACTCTCACCTGACTGATTTGCACATTACTGACCAGGCTCCCTTTTCTGGACTAGAAGAGATTCCAAAGGATCAAGCCATTGTAAGAGCAATCTATTTGGACGAGTCAGAAGTCAGGACTCACATGATCATTAAGGGTGGTATCCAGGGTTTGCCAGCCCAGTTCTTAATAAAGAAAGCTCTGTATTTTGCTAGTATAGGGAACGTGGCCACTTTCGAGAGCATCTTTGTTTTGCTTACCTACGGGTTATTTTTGTTTCCCAACATCGATAACTTTGTAGATATCAATGCCATTAAGATTTTTCTGATTGGAAACCCTGTACCAACCTTGCTCGCAGATGCTTATATTCTGTACACCTAAGGAATTTGTACAGCAGAGGAATGATCACCTGCTGTGTACCCCTGCTATACAAATGGTTCACTTCCCATTTGCCAAAGTCTGCTACATTTTGGGATCAAAAGAATACTTTACGTTTGTCGCAGAGAATCATGTCTCTCACCAACTCTGACATCGATTGGTACAATCAAATCTATGACGGGATCAGGATCATTGACCGTTGTGGAAATTTCCCAAATGTACCCCTCATAGGAACTAAAGGAGGAATCAATTATCATCCCGTTTTAGTTCGTCGTCAATTTGGATACCCGATGAGGAATGTCCCGCGAAATGCTCATCTGGAAGGTCTTTTCTTCAAGGAAGGAGAAAATGGCAGGGCACTAAAGACAGAAATAGTGCATGCTTGGAAACACGTTCATAGGAAAGGAAGAGAGTTTCTAGGAAAACCAGACTGTGTCTCGGTGGAACCTTATCTCCACTGGGTACAAACTAGAGCTCTCAAGCTGAGGATGCCTTACCCTCGTTAGGAAGTTCTTCAATTAAGGGACCCTGTCCTTTATTTTATGTCTGATACGGAAAAACTTCAGGTTACTCTCAACAAAGTTCAACAGGAGAAGAGGTCTTGGAGGAACAAGTACCGTATTCTCAATGTGGAGTGTAAGAAAATACAACAACTATTGAAAGATAAAGATGCTCTGATCGAGATTTTGGAGCAACATGCTGTAGAAAATTAGGATGGCCAGAGGAATTTGTTCGCTCCTTTCACTTGGCAGAGGGATGACAACTCGACAACGGCCCAAGAGCTCCGGTCAAAGAAAAGGAAAGTACCAGAACCAGCACCTGAGCCCGCTTCAGAGAGGACTCAGGACCCATAAGATTAGATTTCCTTTTACAGCACTATGTAAATTACTATATTTCCATTTCCGCAATCTTTGAATTCAATAAAATGGGGTTTCCCCACTATTTGATATTTGCAATCCGATTGTCGAAGTTTACTTTGAATAAACAAAAAATATATACAATTAATATAATCATTGCATATCATTCATCATTCTCACATAACACATTCTTCTTACCTATGAATCTCACGTTTGCGTTTCGATTCTAGAGTCAAATTGTCTCATTCGTACAATACTTGGGCCAATCGACAGAAAAAGATGGATGATCTCGAGGAAGAGAACAGAGAGTTGAGGGAAGATATCGACACTCTGAAAGAGGATCTGAGAAAGCTTCATAACGACATGCAAGCTCTAGCAGAAGCTCAGATGCAACAACAAAGGACTGTGATCTTAGAGATCACATCAACGCCCATAGTGGAAAAGTATGATCCTCAGTATAAAATGCCGAAAGATCGTCCCTGGGACATGCCACTCAACTATATCCCGGAAGGATATATTCCACCGATCACTGAAGATCAGGGAACCGCAGCAGGAGCCGCTGGGCCTGAAGGTTACAAACTTCGGGAAAGCGAAGATGCCCGGGGCATGACAGCAACTCCTGAAGGTTACAAACTGGAGAGGGAAGGACCTAGAGTCGCTGCCATGATGACTATACCACCACCCGTGGTACACGCTGTCCCGGAAGGACAAATTCCACAGATACCTTCTGGTGGAAACGAAAGTATGTTTGACAGAATGAATGAATCCCAGGAACAATTCCTGGAGATGTAGAAAGAGCTGCAAGCCCTTCGCGGTCAGGATTTATTTGGAAAAGATGCCGCAGACCTTTGTTTGGTCCCCAATGTGAAAGTTCCGCCCAAGTTCAAAGTGCCCGAATTTGAAAAGTACAAGGGTAACTTTTGCCCTCAGAGTCATTTGGTGATGTACGCTCGGCGAATGTCAACTCAGACAAAGAATCAGGAGCTACTAATTCACTATTTTCAGGATAGTTTAACCGGTGCCGCACTCAAATGGTACATGGGTTTAAACTGTACTAATATCGGCACTTTGAGAGATCTTGGCACTGCCTTCGTTCAACAATATAAGTATAACCTGGACATGGCACCAGAAAGAGATCAACTCAGATCGATGTCACAAAAGGACAGGGAAACCTTTAAGGAATATGCTCAGAGATGGCGTGAAATTGCCGCTCAGATTTGTCCACCTCTTGAGGAAAAAGAGATGACAAAGATCTTCTTGAAAACTTTAAGCTCATTTTACTACGACAGAATGGTTGCCAGTGTGCCCAGTGACTTCACCGAGATGGTGGGCATGGGAGTTCGGCTTGAGGAAGCAGTCCGAGAGGGACGTTTAGTTAAAGACGCTGGTTCATCAAGTAATACAAAACGATACAGTAGTGCTCTCCCTAAGAAAAAAGAGTAAGATATTGGCAATATCTCTCTCGGAAAGCAAAGGCGACGGTACCAACCAGTAGCAGCTTTAACTCCTGCTATCAACTCTGCGCCTTTTCTTACGTATCAACCTCAGGTTGCTCAGAGCCAACCAAATCAACAACAATTACATCAAAGGACACAACAACCTCTTCAGCAGGCTCGTCCTCCATATAACAACAACCGTACAACTCGACCTCCAGGGTTTGATATACCAATGTTGTACGCATAACTATTTCCACTCTTACTGGTCAAGGGGCATGTCCAAACCAGGTCTCCTCTTACGGTACCCGAGAATCTGCCTTTTTGTTTCAAAGCGGATCAGACTCGCCCTTATCATCAAGGAGGACCAGGGCATAACATAGAAAAGTGTCTCAGTTTCAAATCCAATGTGAAAAAGCTTGTTAGGAGCGGGGTCTTATCTTTCATAGATACGAATCCGAATGTTCTCACGAACCCGCTACCTCAACACGAGAAAGCTGCGGTAAGTTTGATAGAAGGAGAGTCTAACAACAGCTATCAAATTCATGATGTACTCTTATTGAGGGCCAACTTGGTCAAGATGCATTATAGACAGAGTGGATACGGCCATGTGCCACCTCATAACTATCACCAGTGTGATATCTGCTCTAAAGAGAATCAAGGATGTTCTGTGGTGCAATAAGCTCTACAGGAACAGTTGGATCTCAGGTGGATCCAAGAGCATCGAGTTCGTGGAGTTAACATGACTTATACAAGTTCCAACATCATTCAAAACCACGACATCCGTGCGATGAATGTCAACTTGGTGGCAATGCACTCAAGGAAAAGCCAACATCATAATCTGCCACGGCATGATTACAATTCCTGTCTGATTTGCTCAGTAAACAAATAGGGATGCTCTTTTGTACAAGAGGCCCTCCAGCGTCAGATGGATCTTGGATGGATTTAGGATTACTGCGATAGAAATCAGTATCAAGTGAATATGATTCAAATCTTTGATATTCGCTTGATGAATACCAGCTTGGTGGAGTTACACGCTACACAAGTCCAGCTCGGTTTCCTGACTTCGCATAATTATCAGAGCTGTAAAGTATGTTGTGAGAGTAACCAAGGGTGCGCTCTCGTTTAAAGAACTTTACAACACTTGTTAAACCACTGGTGGCTTCCGATCTATATGGATGAAGACACACAACAAATCAGTGTAACAAACGGGAACCCTACTAGGCATCAAAGTCAGGATGTCCGATCTATGGAAATAGACCTGGTAAGGTTACACTGCATTCCAAGCGGACGTGGCTAGGTGCCACCACACAACTACGAGCGCTGTAGAGTCTGCTCAGAAAATAATCAAGGATGTTACCTCATGCGAGCAGCCCTTCAAAGTCAGTTGGCTCCCAAAGAGATTCAACCATGTCTAAGTTCTGGATCAATGAACTGGACGCCAGACTATTTCACTGATCAGATTAAGGATTTTGTCGTGATCTCTGATCACGAAAGGACCAAAGATGTTTGTACCATCATCCCTCTACTTGACTAATCGAAGATTCTTAACCAGGAACTGATTGAAGTTACCTACGACAGTCAGAAAAATCAGAAGGCTCCTGTAGTTATCTATCTGCCAGGACCACTACCGTATGAATCAACTAAGGCTATCCCTTACAAATACGGTGCAACAATAATTGAGAATGGAAAGGAAATTCCATTACCCTCCGTCGTGAGTATTGCAGACATCAGTCGAGTAACACATAGTGGTCTAATCTTCAACAGAGGAGTTGGAGAACCTAACAGAGAAAAGGAACCTCAAACAGAAGTTCCTAATCCACCAGTCGGTCAATCCAGTGATCCCGAACTTTCAAAGAATGATGATGAGATGATGAAGCTCATCCAAAGGAGTGAATACAACATTGTTGACAATCTGTTACAAACTCCTTCAAAAATCTCAGTGTTATCGCTTTTGCTCAGTTCCGAAGCCAACAGAGAGGCTCTACAGAAAGTCTTAGAATAAGCCTTTGTGGAACAGGATGTGTCAATACGACAGCTCGATAGCATCGTCTCTAACATCACTTTCTGCAACAACTTGGGGTTTAGTGACGAGGAATTCCCAGAAGAGGGCCTAAGTCACAACGTGGAGCTCAATATCACAGTCAACTGCCAGGACGATGCTTTAGCCAGCATACTGGTAGATACTGGATCGACTCTCAACGTTATGCCGAAGTCCACTCTAATGCGACTATCATTTAAAGGATCTCTGATGAGAGGTAGTGAGGTCGTCGTCAAAGCATTTGACAGATCCTGAAAAATAGTTATCGGTAAAGTCGACCTTCCCATAACTATCGGTCCTCACACTTTCCAAGTCACTTTCCAAGTCATGGACATCCGAGAAACATACAACTGTTTATTGGAAAGACCTTGGATACACCAGGCTGGGGCAGTCACTTCGACACTTCACCAGAAGCTAAAGTTCATCAAGAATGACCAACTCGTCACGGTCTGTGGAGAACAAGCCTTGATCATGAGTAACCTTTCATTCTCCACTTGTGTAGAACCCGAGGAGGTTGTGGGAACCCAGTTCCAAGCGCTTTCGGTGAGCAATGAGAATCAATCAGAAAAAGAAACATCGATTTCCTCGTACAAAGATGCTCTCAAAGTAATCGAGATTAACAACGCAAAAGGATGGGGACAACTTGTCATTCCTACTGATAAAAAGACAAAGAAAGGTCTTGGCTTTTCCTCAACCTGTACCCAGACTACTAAAGATGAAATTTTTCATCCCATTCAGAATTTCTTCCATAGTGGAGGTTTCCTTCACCCAGTGTCTCAAGAAGTATATACCATCAACGAGGGAGATTCCTCTAACATAGATGAGGAATGGAAGTCCTATCTTAATGAGGACGGTTATATGTCTCAGGAAGAGGTGCCTACGCCATTTTGCTATCCCGCACAGAGTCCGAGATTTATACCAAGGTCAAATGTCGAAATGATATATGGAGATTGTGATCCGGAAGGATGCCGTGCTCCACCAAATTCATTAGAGTAGGACACTCTGATGAAATACAACTTTGACCACGACTATTATGGCCCGATGGATGGCCTGCCTATGTGGCAGCAGTACCCAGGAGACTCGGGGCAAGAGAATCATCCCAACGATGCTTATCAGCTCAGCATCATCGAAAAGAATACCTGTGTCCCCACCGAATCATGGGATCAACACTCAGGGCATTCAGAAAATATCCAGCACGACGATGAATTTGCAAAGGTTGCAGGACTAGAATTCACTAACTATGTTTTTCCCGAGGTCAACGTCATCGAAAGGGATGACTCCTCCAGTTCCAAAGAAGTGTGGGACACCTTGGGACAACCGAGTGGCAAATACGACTTCATGGTCAAATACATCGCTCCTGAAAGCTCTCGTATCAGGCTCGAAGACATCCAGCCAACTGGATGGGGAGATTTACCTGAGAGCACAAATACTATGCAAAATACAACTGAGGAATCCTCCTACGACAACTCTGCCGGGGAGATAGATTCCAATGATCCTGCTCCACCAGAAATCAGCGTTATTTCTGAAGGCAAATCAAAAAAGAAGGTACCAGACTTTGTGATTCACCGAGGAGTTCGCCGCCAATGGGTTGCAGTCGATGTTCCGAAGATCGTTCATAAGTCAAAATTGCTTGTTTTAAACAACGTTGAAACATACGATTCGATGCCTTCTCCCAACTTTGAATTCCCGGTATTTGAGGCTGAAGAAGAAGATAACGAAGAAATTCCAGAAGAGATCTCCCGACTACTCAGACAAGAGGAAAGGTCCATTAAACCTCACAAGGAGCCGTTGGAAACAATCAATTTGGGTTCAGAAGAAAAGAGAAAAGAAAGCAGGATTGGGGCGCTGCTCAGGCCAACTGTCAAAGAAAGTTTGATAAAGCTTCTCAAAGAGTTTCCCGATGTGTTTGCATGGTCCTATCAGGACATGCCAGGGTTGGATACCAGCATCGTGGAACATCATATACCGTTAAGATCAGAGTGTCCGCCAGTAAAACAGAGGCTAAGACGGACTCACCCAGACATGGACATCAAAATCAAAGAGGAAGTACAGAAACAGATTGACGCGGGTTTCCTCGCCACATCAGAATATCCTCAATGGTTAGCCAACATCGTACTAGTTCCGAAAAAGGACGGAAAGGTCAGAATGTGTGTAGACTACAGATATCTAAACAAAGCAAGTCCAAAGGACGAATTTCCTTTACCACACATTGACATGCTGGTTGACAATACAGCAAAGTTCAAAGTCTTCTCCTTCATGGATGGATTCTCAGACTATAATCAGATAAAAATGGCGCCGGAAGATATGGATAAAACTTGGTTCATCACCCCATGGGGTACTTTTTGTTACAAGGTATTGCCGTTCGGTTTAAAGAACGCCGGGGCAACCTATCAAAGGGCCATGACTACTCTGTTTCATGACATGATACATAAAGAAATCGAGGTATATGTCGATGATATGATTGCTAAATCTAAAACAGAGGAGGAGAATGTGACCCACCTGTCAAAACTATTCGAGCGGTTAAGAAAGTACAAACTCTGCTTGAATCCCAATAAGTGCACATTCGGTGTCTGTTCAGGGAAACTTTTAGGGTTCATCGTCAGCCAGAAAGGAATTGAGGTTGATCTTGACAAGGTCAAGGCCATTCAAGAAATGCCTTCTCCAAAGACTGAAAAATAAGTCAGGGGATTCCTGGGACGTTTGAACTACATTTCCAAATTCATATTCCTCATGACCGCGACAAGTGCACCAATTTTCAAATTACTCAAAAAGAATCAGGACTGCATTTGGACAGAAGACTCTCAAACCGCCTTCGACAGAATCAAAGAATACCTGTCGAACCCACCGATTCTATCACCTCCTGTGGAAGAAAGACCACTGATCATCTACCTAACAGTCTTGGAGGACTCCATGGGTTGTGTACTTGGCCAACAAGACGAAACAACAAGGAAAGAGTTTGCCATTTACTATTTGAGCAAGAAGTTCACCGACTGCGAGACTCAGTACACTATGCTCGAGAAAACTTGATGTGCTCTGGCTTGGGCAGCCAAACGTCTTCGCCAGTGTATGATTCGTCACACTACTTGGTTAATATCTGAAATGGATCCAATTAAGTACATTTTTTAAAAGCCTGCTCTCACGGGAAGGTTTTCCCGTTGGTGGATGTTGTTATCAGAATACGACACCGTGTACCATGCTCAGAAAGCTGTTAAAGGAAGTGTTTTAGCCGATCATTTGGCTCATCAACTGATCGACGATCAAGAATCAGTCGGATTTGACTTCCCAGACGAAGATGTTATGTATCTAAAGATGAAAGATTGCGATGAACCACTACCCATTGAAGGGCCAGAACCAGGTTCCCAATAGGGACTTATCTTTGACGGAGCTGTTAACCATTATGGGAACGAAATTGGGGAAATCATCATAACACCTCAGGGTACCCACATTCCTTTCACTGCCAGGTTGACATTCAAGCGTACAAATAACGAGGCCGAATACAAAGCTTGTATCATGGGTCTCAAAGAAGCAATTGATTTAAGGATTAAGAACTTGGATGTATATGGTGACTCAACCCTGGTTATCAATCAAATCAAAGGAGATTGGAACACATACCAATCAGGACTGATTCCTTACAAAGATTACGCGAGAAAGTTGTTACCATTCTTCAACAGAATCGAGTTTCATCACATTCCTCGTGAAGAGAATCACATGGCTGATGCATTAGCCACTTTCTCTTCCATGATTAGTGTAGGTCAATGGAACGACATACCTAAGATTGACATAATGCGCCTAGAAAGACCCGCTTACATCTTCATGATTGAAGCAGTCATAGACTATAAACCTTGGTATCATGATATCAAATGCTTCCTTCAGAAACAAGAATACCCACCTGGGGCATCTAGAAAAGACAAAAAGACCCTCAGAAGGCTAGCAGGCAGTTCTTCCTGAGCGGTGATACACTCTATAAGAGGAACTTCGACATGGTCTTGCTCCGATGTGTAGACAGACCAGAAGCAAACATGCTGATAAAAGAAATTCATGAAGAATCCTTTGGCACTCATGCCAACGGACACACAATGGCGAGAAAAATTCTGAGAGCAGGGTACTATTGGTTGACAATGGAATCCGATTGCTACAAGTACATGAGGAAGTGTCACAAGTGTCAGATATACTCAGACAAAATCCATGTACCGCCAACACATCTCAAAGTTCTCTCTTCGCCATAGCCTTTTTCTATATGGGGGATCGACATGATTGGCATGATTGAACCCAAAGCTTCAAACGGACATCGGTTCATTCTGGTAGCCATTGACTACTTCACCAAGTGGGTCGAAGAAGCATCATACGCCAATGTAACCCGACAAGTCGTGGTCCGATTGATAAAAAATAGTATCATTTTCCGTTATGGTGTTCCCAGCCAGATCATTACGGATAATGGATCTAACTTAAACAATAAGATGATGAAAGAGTTGTGTGCTGAGTTCAAGGTCGAACACCATAACTCATCTCCCTACCGACCCAAGATGAACGGAGCTGTAGAAGCGGCTAACAAGAGCATCAAAAAGATTGTTCAGAAGATGGTTGTAACCTACAAAGATTGGCACGAGATGCTACCCTTTGCTCTTCACGGTTATCGCACATCTGTTTGCACTTTAACAGTGGCAACCCTTTTCTCTCGAGTATATGGCATGGAAGCAGTTCTCCCCATAGAAGTAGAGATCCCATCAATCCGAGTATTGATGGAAGCTAAGCTAACAGAGGCTGAATGGTGTCAAAGTCGACACGATGAGCTGAATCTGATCGAAGAGAAGCGAATAATGGCTATGTGCCACGGTCAGTTGTATCAACAAAGAATGAGGAAGGCGTTCGACAAAAAGGTCCGACCTCGCGTCTTCAGGAAAGGAGACCTTGTGCTAAAAAAGACACAATCATTCCTCGCTGATTCCCGGGGCAAATGGACCTCGAACTATGACGGCCCTTATGTGGTCAAGAAAGCTTTCTCAGGCGGTGCCTTGAGACTCGTAACCATGGATGGAGAGGAATTTTCCTACCCCACAAATGTTGACATAGTCAAGAAATACTTCGCCTAAATAAATAAAAAAATCCTCTCGGTGGATTGAAAACCCGAAAGGGCGGTCCAGGCAAAAATTAGATACATAAGCAAAAATCATCCCGATGGATTGGAAACCTCAAAATACAATCCAGGCAAAAGTTAGGGATTAATGGCAAGTAACTACGTCCAACAAAAGGGAAAATCCCTCAGCGGCAGTAATGCCAGTCGTCAGGAAAACTCTAGTCAAGGTCATCTTCGACAGAAGCGCAGGATGTCCAGAATTCAAAGTTGGTAGAAGGATAGCGGTCGTTATGTTTCAATGTAGCCCTTTTCCCTTAAATTACCATTTTCTAATATTGTAAATACTCCATGGAATCACGCGCTTGGCTGATTTCCATCCTATCAATAAAATTTGAGCCCTAGTGCTTTTGTTTGCAATTCTTATTTGTTTTAGCTTTACAGAACGACATTTTAATATGGTTAACGATTCTTGAAATAAAACAAAAATGAATTTACTTGTTAAAATTTTTCTGCTTTTCAAAATAAGGATGACAATTTCTTTTGACTGTTGAACATCGAAAGAACATCGATTGATACTCCAGAAGTAATCGAGCTTCAAAGTGCAGAATCAAAGTACTCCTTCTAAACCAGTGCACCTGAATGAAGGATCAACTGTGTTAGAGACCGTGTTTCCTCTGACACCCCCGACAGAGTTCTTATCTCCAAAGCCCGACCAAAGGTGTTCCCCACGGGGACTATCACTCCTAAGCAAGGCAAAATTGCTATTTTGAACCCAGTGGTACCTCTCTGTCCCCCGCAGCGGCCGAGTATCCAATCATGTTCATCCGTTAGTCTGTATATCGTGTCAGTTTTGTCAACATATACATACATACATCATGCATTATTGAATTACATTCATATTCATATTGCATCACTATCACTCTGGTCAGTCTTATCCCCAAGTGATAAAAGTCCTCTCAGTCGCGTTGTCAGTTCTTTCCTTGTCAGGAAACGTCGCGTCTGAACAACCTCTCCACCAGTTTATTTTTGGATTGAAGTTGGTCTCTTGACCACTTTGATAACTTGAACCTATGAAAAACAAGAATGACTCTCGACAAATGTCACTCTTCACCCTTAAAGATGATATCTTCGCTTTCCCGGATTAAGGAAACTCCCCAGAGAAAGCCTCTTAATATGAGATTCGGCAGTACAGTAGTTTTTCTCTGAAAAATTCGCTGACGAAAAGGTCATCGACACCTCAAAATTGGATCACATCATATGGCATTTCTCCGAGAAGATCCCAAGAAAAGTATGATGTAATACCCCCAAGCGAAAGCAGTCTCTCAAGAGACTCGTTTTCCCCCAGTAGAGTCAACGAATGGCATCTTCAACAGAGAAGTTTGTACACCTCTACAACTCAGACGACTGGGTTCCCCAGCAAGACTGACATCAAAAGTTTTTCTATCAAATGGCATCTCCCCAGGAAAATTCGGCGAGAAGTTTGAGGAAAACTGCTACGAATAGCGTCCCTTGTCAAGAAAGTTTATTGACAAAAGAAACTGAGACCAGTTCCTTGGTAGGAAACCGGGATCAAGGGGAAGTTTATATCAGAAACTGAGACCAGTTCCTTGGTAGGAAACCAGGATCGAGGGGAAGTTCATTTCAGAAACTGAGACCAGTTCCTTGGTAGGAAACCAGGATCGAGGGGAAGTTTACATCAGAAACTGAGACCAGTTCCTTGGTAAGACATCGATCGAGGGGAAGTTTACATCAGAAATTGAGACCAGTTCCTTGGTAGGAAACTAGGATCGAGGGGAAGTTTACATCAGAAACTGAGACCAGTTCCTTGGTAGGAGACCAGGATCAAGGGGAAGTTTTACCTTTTCTAAGCATCATTGCTTAGCAAAAGAAGATGGATGAGCAAGTTGCCATTCATAACCACCATCAAAATTTTGGGTATTCCGATATTTAATCCTCTTGCACCCCGAATGCCCGAATACCTTCGCCATTCACACCTTCGGGTCCAAGAATATTAAATAGGGGCATCTGTCATACCCCAAATTTTGACCACTAAGATTTCCCATCATTGTGCAAATCATCAGCACAATATGGATGTACCTTTGTGCCTCATCAATCTCCTCAAGGGTTGTTGAGCACTCACTGCAATCAGACTTAGGGTTTCAAGCCCTCTCAGAGCTTTTAGGCAAATGACCAATCAAGAAATGACATGATCCTCAATTTGTCTAAACCTCTCAAACATCCACAAAGGATCAAGAGGACTCCCACATCAAGAATTAAGCACAATGTTGCAGCATTCCAGGAGGATCAAGCCTTAAAATCGCCCGGGTCACCAAATTAGGGTTTTGGTCGACCAAGGCCTCCAGATCAAATTTTTCCTCTGGGCATGAGCCAATGCTTCAAAGCACAACCTAAGATGCTCCAAGGGACATCATGAACCCAATTATCAAGTCAATTTTGCCTCAGGGGATGCATACAATAAAAATCAGGAATTAGGGTTTCTTGACCTAATTCACCCCTAAGTTGACTCTTGGGACAAAACATGAGCCAAGACCTTAAGACATGATTTGAGGGTCTCTAATACACCACATTAATCTATTTACAACAATGGATTGATCCAAGAAGCTTGATCTACAAGTTTCAATTTCATCAGAACCACATTTAGGTTTTGCGAAAAACATCAACTGTACCTTTGACTTTTGACTAGGACATGCTCCCAAACCTTGGGACATGATTCAATACAACCTATAACACCTATGAAATCAGTCTATCAAATTTGAGTTAGGTCAAGGACTTGATTTCATAGAGGATCGCACAGTTTGGAAATCATTTGATAAAAAGTCAACTGTGCCCAAAAGTCAAAGTTTGACTTTTTGATTTTTTGATCAATTATGGTTCCCTAACCCTAAAATGATGTTAATGTGTGATTGGGATCATCATTAATCAAGAAAAATCAAGAAAAATTGGATAACTTGTAAAAGGGGTAACCATAAAAAAACTTAGAAATTTTCTAAGTTATGGAACAATGTGGCTAGGGTACCAACTTCCAAGGATCAGAACTTGAGATCCAAGCAACCATTTGGACTGATCCAAAGATGGATTTTTTATCTATCATGGCATACTTTAAAAGTGTCAACTACACCTCATTCCAATTCATCATGGATTTTGAGTTATGGTTGGATCAAAATGGCTGAAAACATGAAATGTCACTTTTTCCAACACATAGTGAAATTTTCACTAAGTCAGAATCTGTTTCACTTTTTCCAAAATGTAAGGGCATTTTTCACTTGGATCCAAAAAGTGTCAAGACAAACTATGATCATACATATATAGTATCATATGAGAGCTTTCCAAAATGGCCAAGAACCCCATGAAATTCCATTTGAGCTAAGAGTTAAGACAGTGGCAATGTGCCTTGCTGCAACTGTCATAACTAGGCAGATTTGTGCATTTTGCTCGATTTGAGCAATTTGTGCAAATGACAAACAATTTTATCAATCTGAACACCTCAGGGAGAGACCAAGGAGGGACAAACACTGATCCATAAGCCTCCCAAGTCTTTGGAACTAAAAATAGCATGCCAAACCTAAAAAACCCTAAAGAGGGAACAAGACTCCAATTTTGTTTTGGAGCATTCAATGAATGCACCATGGTGGCATGAACAGAGCCATTTCCAACTGCATGAGTCAAGGCTGATCTCTGAACTAGGGAACCAAAGGACTGTGCTCTAACCTCTAGTCAATGGATAGAGGAGACTTGGATTCCTATTGATCAACATTTGCCAAACCTCTGCAGCAGTGGCCATTCACTGTTGCAGCCAAAACAAACTTCCTCTACTATAAATAGAGCTGATTTGTGCTCAGTTTAAGTACACCAAAGCCATCAAACTGATGCTTTGCTCAAAATCTCTTCTTTCACTCCAAAATTTCCTTCCAAAGCAAGTCACTATCGGGTTTTGAGTTTGAGAGCCATTCCAACCAAACCAATCACACACACACACACACACACACACACACACACACACACACACACACACACACACACACCTCATAAACATCATATAGAAGTGATCCAAACACTTAAACCACAACTGGAACACTGATTTCTCAGAATCACCAGCCAATTGCTCAAGGTTTTAACCAAGTTGCAGTTGAGATGCCATAAAGTGATCCAACCATTTCCAATCAAGTCCAGGTATTCAGACATACTCCATATGGTGTAGGGAAGCTGTTCAGATCATTACAACTCATCTGTAACACCTCCAACTCAAAAATAAATTTGCTCTTGCTGTCACGACCTTCAAGTAAGCCTAAACTTGGTCATCTCTTAATCTAAGCATATTTCCTTGCACAATACTTTTGCCAAATGTTCATAATCATGCATAGAATGTTTCCCCTCAATTAATTGCTTTGTTTGAATCGTGTATCAAAATTCTCAGCTTTCATGCAGAATTTAGGGTTCTTGAGGTTTTGTCTTGATTTCTTATTCCATGCTTAAAAAAATGAAATTAAAGACCATAGACATGATTGTGAGGTGAAAACGAGTAGATTGATATGTGGATTGCGTGATTTCATCAAGTATTCAGTGAGATTGGTGAGAAAATGCAAATCTGCAGAAACAGAGGGGTGGCGCGTGTTCTTGGTGTGTTCTCGGCGTCATTTTTTTGAATATTTGAATATTTGAATTTTGTGATTTTGTTTAATTGATTCAAAAATTAATTTACCTATGAGTTTTAATGATTTTGAGTTGATTCTTTTTTTAATAATTCACAAAAATGTTGAAATATTTTATTTTTCCAAAAATTCCCAAAAATATTATTTATTTCATATACTTGATATTTTTGCAAAGAATTAATCTTTTATTTGTTTTTTAACATTTAAAATATTTTTTCCTCCTTGATTTTCCAAATTTAATTGGTTTCCAATCATTTTGTGGATATAAACATGATTTTTCAAACATTAATCCAAGATCACAACTTGTTTTTCACAACATTTTTGATAATTTTGATCATTTTAATTAAATTCTTATTTAATTAAAATGCATTTTGAAATTAATTTAGGGTTTTGATCTTAATCACCCTAAACAAATCATTTTGCAAACTCTTTGGGCCTCTAATAGAGTGTAAGACCCAATCCTTTTTGAAACTAAAATAATTTGGGCCTCAGTTATTGTATAAGACCCACTGCGATTTCAAAAATCTTGGCGCAATCGCCAGTTCAAAAATCAAATCATCTGGGCCTACCCTCGTGTTGTAAGTCCCATTTCTTTTCTTTAAATAACTCTTTGGGCCTCTTGAGAGAGTGTAAGTCCCATCATTTCATAAATGAAAACCATTTTGGGCCTCAGTGTATTGTATAAGTCCCGATACCGTCAAAAAAGTTCGGCACGATCGTCGCCCTTTTTAAACAAAAACCCTGGGCCTCTCCTTGAGCTGTAAGCCCCATCACTTGTAAAAAAATAATTCTTTGGGCCTCTAATAGAGTGTAAGACCCAATCCCCTTTTAACCAAAACCACTTTGGGCCTCCGATATTGTATAAGTCCCTATGCGTTAAAAGAAAACCTCGGAAGGATCGCCGTTTTCCAACAAACCTTTTTGGGCCTCTCCTTGAGCTATAAGCTCCATCCCCTTATACATAAAAACCTTTTGGGCCTCACATATTGTATAAGTCCCTCTGTACAGTTTACAAAACAACGGTGCGATCATCGTTAAAACTTGGGCCTCTCCTTGAACTGTAAACCCCAACAATCTTTTCAAAGCACTTTCTCCTTTGATTTTGAATTAAAATATATGTTGTCATCAAAACTTTCTTTAATTTCTTTGTTGAACAACTAATCAAACAACATGGAAGCTCTACAATGGGTAAGTGTTTATCCGCTTTCATTTACCTCTTTCATATATATAACTGTATTTTGGGGCTGTTTCACTGTAAGTCTTCTTCCACATCCTTTTATATACTTGTCACATATCCACTGTGTAATACTAGTATAGTTATTTAGATTTTTCCCCAGAAATTACATCTAGCACTAGGTAAAGCCATGTTGATCACTCTTAAATACAAACAAAACTAGATCCCCCGTAGGATTCCAAATACAGTCTTCCCTCCTATTGGGATTAAACAATATGGAACAAAGAGAAAGACAATATTCTCGGTGAACCTTTTCTCAGACTGTCACCCCTAGAAATTGTCAAAGAAACTCTAACTCCCCAGAGATGATCTTTTCTCTGTGAATGGCATCTCTTGAATTTCTTCCAAATTCTGGAACTTTCCTGGAATGATCTCTTCTCTGTGAATTGCATTTCTTGAATTTCTCTTGGTTTAGTGGCCCACAGGCTTCCTAAAAGCATCCCCGCCTCCTCTTGGGCGTTGTACAAGGACCCTTCGGCTTCTTAGAAGTTCTCATGCCTTCTCTTGGGCTTAATACAAGGACCCTTACGACCTCTTAAAGGTATAAGACAGAACTTAGTCATCCTTTTCTAGAGCAGTCTTTCCCGCGTCAAAACTCCGGCCATTGTAGGGTTGATACTCATCCCTTAATGCCCGCGCCTCCTCTTGGGCATTGTACAAAAGATAAAACTCTAGACTTGGACAGTCTAAACCTCTTGAGTCTCAAAGACATTCTCAAGTTCCTTTCAAACACAGGAAAAAACACCGATCACTCTGGATCAAAATCCAGCAGAAACCCGGTCTCTCTCATGAGAGTTCCCCACACTTGACACGCTTCAGGATCAAAATAATCCTCAGCAGTAAGATAACCTCCTCTTGGGCTTTGTACAACTGATTATCCCTAACGGAGATAACCTTTTCAGACTCTCTTGTTGAGCCAACCACTTTTAGCCTCCGTCTTGGGCTTTGTACAAGATAGATAATAAACACTCTCTTGTTGAGTCTAAAAGATTCTCTTGTTGAGTCAACTTTTAGCCTCTGTCTTGGGCTTTGTACAAGACATATAAAAACACTCTCTTGTTGAGTATAAAAGACTCTCTTGTTGAGTCAATCTCCTTTTAGCCTCACTCTCGGGCTTCATACGAGACAGAAAAACACTCTCTTGTTGAGTTTAAAAGACTCTCTTGTTGAGTCAATCTCCTTTTAGCCTCACTCTCGGGCTTCGTACGAGACAGAAAAACACTCTCTTGTTGAGTATAAAAGACTCTCTTGTTGAGTCCGTCTCCTTTTAGCCTCAATCTTGGGCTTCATACGGGATAGCAAATCACTCTCTTGTTGAGTATAAAAGGCTCTCTTGTTGAGTCAATCAATCTTCAGACTCTCTTGTTGAGTCAATCACCTGTTCGAGACTCTCTTGTTGAGTCAAATCTTGAAAGCTCTAGGTTTTTGAACAAAATTTAGGAAAACATAATTGTTATTGCAACAATGAGATCAAGCTAAATAATTCTGCTGAAGACGTGATGTCGAACAAGATGTCTTAACATGCATCTTGACATCCTGGACTGAATGGCTCAAGTTAGTTTTAATCTGCTACAACACTCAAGGATAATTTGCTGCATGGATCAAGGACTGAAGCCCAAGGAAGCAGAAGACACTATAAATAGAAGACTTAGACCTAGGTTTCTGTATGCCTTAGTACGCCTGTTGTAATCTTGTTTTTCTTGCGTAAGAAACAAGGGTTTGGGGTTTTGAGAGTCGTTGGCTTTCTAGGTTGTAAGTCTCCCTGTGTATCAATTGATACACTGTGGTAGATATAGGTGTCGCACATATCCATAAGCCTTGGGGTATTGGATTGTGTATTGTTCTTGGATAAAGCTTTTAAGTAAATTCGAGTTAGCTTGTTTGTCAAGTATGCTTGACAGAATTTTGTATTGATATGGACGATGAAGAAATCACAGTTGGTGATTGAGGGAAGTGAGAGGGGTATCTCGTATCAGGGTTCTAAACGTTTGAGTTTAACCTTGGTAAAGATGTTCATGGGGTAGATGTTAGGGATAAAGTTGTAAACGTGGGAGTTTAACTTTGTAACAGTCTATACAATAGTGAAATCTTTTTCCTGGATTGGTATCCCCCAGATGTAGGTGAGTTGCACCGAACTGGGTTAACAATTACTGTGTTCTTTATCATTCTGCAGATTTACGTTTCTGTTAGGGTTCATGATGAACATGTTGGATCAGATGTCGTGACATCTGTGATGGTGCAGTTCTGATATTCAAGGTATCAGTCTGCAGTTGCGCCTCTGAGTTTAAAAGATTATGCAGCACAATGTCTTGACATGTGGTAGGACATCTGCTGTCCGCATAGGCCAGAATTTCAATTGGTATCAGAGCAGGCATCCTGTCTGGTTCTGGATGAGATCTTTGGGAGATAATTTCTGGCGTTTAAACAAGGAGGAGCTTTGGAGATCAGATCAATCAACTCAGACATACTCAAGGTTTTTAATGGATGAGATGAACGTTCTGGATCGAAGGGAGCAACCCGGAGGTTGTTCATGTTGCTGAGGAGATTCTATAACAACTACAGAAGAAGTGGCTAGTTCTCTTGTTGGTGTGTCTTATAAGATGTTGTGACATCTTATTAGGGCAAGCAGGATCTGTTTCTTGGTGGTTCCGCTGCATGTGTTTCTGATGGAAGAGGTCTAGAGTTATGGGATTCTAGAGTTGTTAGTGAAGATAGTTGGTGGAAGGTCTCAATAGCCGGCCTCTATAATCTTAAAGGTATCTGCATTCTTTTATTCCAGAGTCAGGAGCGATGGAGTGAAGGAAGTTGTGGTCAGATATCTAGTATGATGACTTGGTACTTGGAAGCTTGTTTCCTGGTACAACTTGGATTCAGTTGAAGAGGAGATTTATTGAGGTGTAAAGTTTATCTGGTTCTTGCTCTAGGAGTTTGATAGATGTTTGAACGGCTAGGTTGTCAAAGATACTTGAGAATTCTTTCAAGTCCACTCATAAAGACATCTATGTCGTGTATCTGGAGTCTTCTAGTTACTCTTCTGACTAGAAGGTGTTTCTTTGAAACATGATCTGAAGAAAGTGGAGGTGATTTATTTTCACCATCCAAAGACAGCAAGGAAGGATTCATCTCTCTTGACCCTAAGAGTGGATCCAATCTGATTGAAGAATTGTTGAGGTAAATAAGACTTGTTCAGAGAAAGTCTTAGTTACTTGAGTCAAGGGTGGCAGCCTTGGTATCTCAACATTGTCATTGAAGAAGATACTTGCAAAAGGATTGAATACTGTATAAGTGTTCATGACATGATCTGGTGGAGCTCAGCTACAACAGTGAAGAAGGGTTATTGTACAAGGATTTAAGATCAATTGCTACTTGTGGAATCCACAAGTATTTAATTGATTATCCTTGAAAGTCAAGATTGAGGATATTCTGTCAGATGTTCTAACATCTTTTCATTAGAGGCTTGGAGAATCATGGGAGAGGTTCTGCATTCGCTCAAAAGTCTTCTAGGTGTTGACCTGGGATTATTGGCTTAACGTCTGTTCCTGGAAAGTATTGTGAATGACTTGTCCAGATGGTGATGCTGTTAAAGATGGAGATGGAAGACTATGAAGACATCATAATCTTGATGGTTACAGCTTGGGTCAGTTTATTTCTGATCCAGGTGCTTTGGAGCATAGTGTTTGCTCTGGTTGTGAAGGTCGAGGATAAGTGGCAGTTATCTCTGGCTTTCTACTGACGGCTCTACTAAGGGAAGTGGCATTCTTTAGTATGGAAATGGGTACTTATTTTATGAAGATTCAGACGTGGCAGGTTTGAAGTATTTGGAGTTTCAAAGCAGAATGGAGGTTGTCTACTCAAAACTTGTTTGTTGAATCAAGCCTGTGAGAGCATGGAAATCTGTTTCTGCAAAGGCATGAGGTTCTTCTAAGTGGCAGAAGGAAGAGCTGAATTCAACAGTTGGATGCCATTATGTTTTGACATCTAGCTTAACATCAGAAGTCTCAGCTGGTGATGTGGCACATCAGCTTAAGATAAGGTGATCTGCAGGAGAATGGGAGTGATGGATTCTTCCAAAAAGTCTATCTCATGCAGTTTGCGGGAGTTGTGGATGAGAAGATGTTACATGACCAAGAGGCTTGGTGGATCCAAGATGCCTTACTATAGGGCAAGTAGTTCGTGTGACTTGAAGATCTGGTTTCATTAGTAGATCAGGGTATCTTGTGGGAGTTCTGAAGATGAGTGAGGTCAATCAAAAGGTGGTATTTGATTGGTTTCACAATGTGCGTTCAAGCAGGATGCTTGAAACTGATTGCTCTTTTGCAAAAGAGTAGTTAGTTGAAATTATTGAAGGTTCTGGTTCTCTGGGAGCTTGTGGTAAAAGTTCTGGGTTGAGAATGGAAGCATACCTTCATGGTGGTGGAGAGTTTATTTCTCTCTGGGTTCCTGAATACTTCTTTGTTCAAGCTAGTGGGTCAGTGTTGTGTGAAGATCTTCAGTATGAATTACTATGCTGATAGTAAGTCCAGTAGTGGAGCATATCAAGAACCATGGTGTGTGGTATCTGTGATGTGTGGAGGATGTCCTAACTGATGTTAGAACATCTTTGGGTTAGTTATCCTTGGTGAAGGATTTCAGGTTCTGTGATGAACTGGTTACTTGCATCGTGTCCAAGAAGTATCTACATGATCATCCGGGAGAATGATGGAGTAGAAGGGTCCCTTGGAAGGAGGATGTAAGTATTTGTGAAGACTAAAGTGAATCATGTGGTGATTGCATGGAATTCTGTTTCCTGAATGCGTTCAAAAGTGGAGATTTACCATAAATCAGAAGTATTCCAGGTTATCATACGGGAGAATGATAGGAATGACTGTCTTGGATTGCGAGGTTTATCTCTATTGCTGGCTGGGTGAAGTCAGTGGAAAATCTTGCATACGACATTGGAGCCCTTGGAGCAAGTCATGCTATTAGTGGATCAGTTTAGCAGCTGTGAAGTTCTGGAGCATGCATACGATAGCTGACATCGTTATAACAAACTAAGGGGTCCTGTGCGTCTCTTTGAGGAATGTGAAGCATTCTAATTCAATTGGTTTGTGCATCAAGCAACGAGATATCTATACATGAGAATTCAAGAGGAGTTTGTGTGGTGTATAAGATGGTTGTGGAATGAAGGGGATCAATGGGACTTTGATCTCAAGCCAAGAGTTTGTTATGGTTGGTATACACGTACTCATGGGATGCATGACTTTGATCATGTGTGAGTAATTATTGTTTCTTGTCAGAGGGAACAATAATGAGTTAATGGTTGCGTTCAGCAGGTGTGTTGAACAGAGGGCGCGCTCTTGAAGACATGAAGATGCGTCTTATGTTTTCCAGTCATTAGCTTGGGTGTTCAGTGGAGGAGCACCAGTTACCTTAGTCAGGGGGAGAGGCCTCTTGATCTGAGATGAAGTTCCAGTTTTCATTTGTGCGTCAAGCAAACTGAGATGTCAAGATGGCTTGATATTATTGTTGAAGTTCCAGTTTGAATTTGTGCGTCAAGCAAACTGAGATGTCAAGGAGGATGGCTTGACATTATTGTGGAAATTCCAGTTTGCATTTGTGCGTCAAGCAAACTGAGATGTCAAGGAGGATGTCTTGACATTGGAGTATTGTTGCAAGTTGTGGGAAACTTGGCAATGCATACTTGAATGGTTCTTATTGGATGCTTAAGAATCATTGATGAGTCTGGGAGGATTTATTTTTCTCTGCAGATTGTGTTCACTATACTGTGAAGATTGTATTCAATACAGATATTTTCTTTAACATTGTTGGGTGGGACTTGGTCGAGGATGTCATTGCAGTAAAGAGTGTATGGAGAATCTCTGACAGTAAAATGATAGAAGTATTGATTCCGTCTTGGGAATCGCTTAGGGTGTATACTTGTCAGAAGGACGTGTAAAGTCTTGTCCTTGAATATACACTCACATGTGTTGGAACTCATACTTCAAAAAGAATCTGTCCAGAAATGAATAAAGACAAAAAGACTAGGTAGTGGTTGATACACTTCAAATAAGGGGATCTCGAAATTCATCTTACTCATTACTGTATCTCTCCAGCTGGTGTCTTTATGGCTTACATAAGGTTCTGGGTGAGCACTCTTTGGATCTGGATATACCTTGGTAATATTTGTCAAATTGTGTCAAAAAAGGGGGAGAAATGTTCTGATCTTCTCATAAGGATCTCACGTCTGATAAAGCAGCTTGTCAGAATACTCAGCAGGATGTTTCAACATTCTAGATCTCAGCTCTCAAATAGACTTTTGTGTCTTGTGATCTGAGTTATGAACACAGTCATGTCTTGTGTTTTGAGTTACCCAAGGAAGTACTTTGCTACTAAGGGTATTGCTACTGCTTTTTCAAAATGGTTTTCTTACGCCTCTTAAGAGGAAGGTTTATCCTTTCGTGACAAGTATTGGTTCATGGGTTGAGGGGGAGCATCTTGCATCTTCTTTCTCATGTACTCCATCACGGGTAATGTATAGGTCACTCCATGCACCATCGATTTGGAGCTTACCTTGCATATGTGTTTTAGCCAAAATTTGCCAAAAAGGGGGAGATTGAAAGCGCTAGGTTTTTGAACAATTTTTGGGAAAACATAATTGTTATTGCAACAATGAGATCAAGCTAAATAATTTTGCTGAAGACGTGATGTCGAACAAGATGTCTTAACATGCATCTTAACATCCTGGACTGAATGGCTCAAGTTAGTTTTAATCTGCTGCAACACTCAAGGAGAATTTGCTACATGGATCAAGGACTGAAGCCCAAGGAAGCAGAAGACACTATAAATAGAAGACTTAGACCTAGGTTTCTGTATGCCTTAGTACGCCTGTTGTAATCTTGTTTTTCTTGTGTAAGAAACAAGGGTTTAGGGTTTTGAGAGTCATTGTCTTTCTAGGTTGTAAGTCTCCCTGTGTATCAGTTGATACACTGTGGTAGATATAGGTGTCGCACAGATCCATAAGCCTTGAGGTATTGGATTGTGTATTGTTCTTGGATGAAGCTTTTAAGCAAATTCGAGTTAGCTTGTTTGTCAAGTATGCTTGACAGAATTCTGTATTGATAGGGACGATGAAGAAATCACAGTTGGTGATTGAGGGAAGTGAGTGGGGTATCTTGTAACACCCCACTTTCCCAATTTAAATTGAAATACTAAATAATACTTTAAAATCAGAGTTTTTCACCAAGAGTGGAATGTCACATCATCAAAACCAATATAAGCTCTTTATTGTATTAAATTAACTAAGGAATCAGCGGAAATAATCGTTTAGTTTCAAATTCACGGCCATCTGCCCAATATGCACCAATAGTTCCTTAAAACAAGGTTCTCCATAAAATAATTCAATAAAATGGAATACATAACAAAGAATGTAATAAAATCAAAACAACTACAAAAATATCCCGACATCCCGTGTTACGTATCAGAGCACTCCTATAGACTCGAACAGGCAACACGAACATTCAAGCAACCTAAGTACCTGGGTTATCTGTACTTCTGAAGAAGCACAGACACAACAACAACAAAGGGGTGAGAAATCACATTCAATATTATCGGTGAATAAATACATGATAACAAGGTAGCATTCACGTATATAAGTCAACAACACACCAACACGACCTACTGTCCAATATCATCAACAACGTCAAATAATAATGTAATGCAACACGACACCATGCATGCGGTACCGACTCATTGGTTCATTCAATCGAACCCCGAATAGATCACATACACCTCTACTTGGCAATGATCTATCCCCCACCATTCTCCATATAGGAGTACGGACGAATCACATACACTCCTCCTGAGCAATGATTCATCCCACCAATCACCATGAATATGCAAGACTCAACTATGCACAATAAAACATGTATACAAGTGTAAATACATGCACACGATCCTCCTGATCACATCATACATATCATAAACACCATCGTCAAGTAATTTGCTTCATACACACCAAACACCTAATTAATTAATTAATTAATCAATTAAAATTAGTAAAATTAATATTTTCATCACCAACGTTTTATTTCTCAGCACCTGGCACCTATTCCCAACCTCTCAAACCAAAAGAAACCGAATCGGACGTGAAAACGGGAAAGAAATCGCGAAACGGTAAAATTATGCAACTTCGCTGGCCATACGCGTATTGCCCCATGCCATACGCGTATTGCCAGCTCGCTTGCCCAACCCATACGCGTATTGACTCCCTTCGTACGCGTATCTCCTCACAATGCCCAAGTCCTTACGAGTATTGCCTGATGCCGTACGCGTACGGACAGAGACCTCTTCACACTGAATTTTCCAAATCCCAATACAATACGCGTACGACCCTCCTATTACGCGTATTGCCTCACTTTCATACGCGTATTGCCGCGTATCAGCTTTCCCATACGCGTATCGCCTTACCTGATACGCGTATGGCCAAATCCATTATGCAAATCACCAGAGACCTCACCATTTTGCACTCTGCTAGGATTTCCACACTTCTTCACTTCCAACCAGTCCTATAATCGTTTCTACATTGATTTTAGGTCCAATTTTCATCTTTTCTCTTGTACCTAGAATTACTACATGTTTTATAGGTCTATAATCTCAAACCCTTCTCCCAATTGAATCCAATCAACAGATTATCAGTACAAGTTCATACACAACAGCATCATCAACAGAAAATCACGAAAACACACATCGATTCATGCATGATTTTAGATTCATAATAGGCATATACAACAAATCAACAACACAACGGTTCTGTATATGAAATCCTACGGGGTTAAGGACTCCCCACTACCCTATCATGAATAAAACACCAATATTGAACCCTTTTCTCCCCCTTACCTCGAATCTTGAAGAATTCCTGCGAAAATCCTAATCAAATGCAAGCTCTAGCACACCCTTGATCTTCCTTTCTCCTAAGCCTTTCTCTTTCTCTCCCAAAATTCTGATTAACTCTAAAACCCTTAATTTTCACTAATCACTATTTAATTACCAAACTGCCCCTCATCAGCCCAATAATGAATTATCTTATTTTATTTTAATTCAACAAAATTGTCACACTAATATTAATATTACTAATAATAATAATAATAATAATAATAACAATAATAATACTAAAATAATAATTTTACTATTATTAATTAAATTATCATTATTATTAACTATACCACTATTAATATTAATCTAAAGGCTTTATCTCACCAACTCACCTTCCTAACTAAGGGCAACCCTTAAACGCACTCAAAACACTCCCCCAAACAAGGTCACACAAATAAAATAACACAAGACGTCTAAATAATTAAAATGGGGTGTTACATATCTCGTATCAGGGTTCTAAACGTTTGAGTTTAACCTTGGTAAAGATGTTCATGGGGTAGATGTTAGGGATAAAGTTGTAAACGTGGGAGTTTAACTTTGTAACAGTCTACACAATAGTGAAGTCTTCTTCCTGGATTGGTATCCCCCAAATGTAGGTGAGTTGCACCAAACTGGGTTAATAATTACTGTGTTCTTTATCATTCTACAGATTTACGTTTCTGTTAGGGTTCATGATGAACATGTTGGATCAGATGTCGTGACATCTGTGATGGTGCGGTTTTGATATTCAAGGTATCAGTCTGCAGTTGCGCCTCTGAGTTTAAAAGATTATGCAGCACAATGTCTTGACATGTGGTAGGACATCTGCTGTCTGCATAGGCCAGAATTTCAACTCTTTTAGCCTCCGTCTTGGTATTTGTACAAGACACTTACAAGCACTCTCTTGTTGAGTCAAACCCTTTTAGCCTCCATCTTGGGCTTTATACAAGATACATTCTCCCCATCGGAGTCAAAAATCCCTTTTAGCCTCAATCTTGGGCTTTGTACAAGACAGAAAGAACATTTCCCCACGGAAAAGTCAAACTTCTAGCCTCCTCTTAGGCTTTGAATAAAGAAAACCCCGTTTGAGTCAATCAACCTTTTAACATCAAATTTGTGCCTTGCTCACAGCATACAAACATCAACAATTCCTCTTTAGAGATGACAAATTCTCTCTCAGCCAAAACCCTTTAGCTTCACATCTTGGGCTTTGAACAAGATACAAATCACCTTTAGCTTCATGTCTTGGGCTTTGAACAAGACACCAAAACATCTATTTCCTCCCATAGAATAGGAGGAACTACGATCGCTCTGATTTCCCTGTTTCATTAAACGGGAATACGTAGGCATAAGATTGCAAAATCTTAGCGAGCATACTAACAAAAGCTTAGGTCCAGTACCTTACCCAAAACATAAACAAAACTCACTCTCCCAGTCATACTTTCCCAACCCATTGTAGCGCGATTTTTGAGGTTTCGAATCACTATCGCTTTGGTACTACAGTTCGATTCATTTTTTTATCCTGTGAAGTTGATTAAGGAAGGGAAATAGATGTCTCCAATTAACCCTGCTTGCAAACTGAGGTTGAACAGTCAAAACTGTTGGTTTACAAATGCTATCAAAATAGGGGGTTCTTCTTTAGAGTTATTTGCTTAAAAATAGTGTCTAGGCTATTGGTAAGGTGTTAGGTCTGATGCTTTTCGATTGATGTATGAAGGTACGGGATTTTGGGTTTTTGATTAGTATGCTCGCTAAGATTTTTGCAATCTTATGCCTACGTATTCCCGAAACAGGGAAATCAGAGCGATCGTAGTTCCTCCTATTCTATGGGAAGAAAGAGATTGTTTGGGTGTCTTGTTCAAAGCCCAAGACATGAAGCTAAAGGTGGTTTGTATCTTGTTCAAAGCCCAAGATGTGAAGCTAAAGGGTTTCGGGGGAGAGAGATTTTGTCATCTCTAAAGAGGAGTTGTTGATGTTTGTACGCTATGAGCAAGGCACAAATTTAATGCTAAGAGGTTGATTGACTCAACCGGGGATTTCTTTATACAAACCCTAAGAGGAGGCTAGAAGTTTTACTTTTCCAGAGGAAAATGTTCTTTATGTCTTGTACAAAGCCCAAGATTGAGGCTAAAAGGGATTTTGACTCCGTCGGGGAGAATGTATCTTGTATAAAGCCCAAGATGGAGGCTGAAAGGGTTTGACTCAACACTAGAGTACTTTTATCTGTCCTGTATAAAGCCCAAGACGGAGGCTAAAAAGTTTGACTCAACAAGAGAGTCCTGAACGGGTGATGGACTCAACAAGAGAGTCTGAAGGTTGATTGACTCAACAAGAGAGTCTTTTATACTCAACAAGAGAGTGATTTGCTATCTCGTACGAAGCCCGAGATTGAGGCTAAAATGAGATTGACTCAACAAGAGAGTCTTTTATACTCAACAAGAGAGTGTTTTTCTATCTCGTATAAGGCCCAAGATTAAGGCTAAAAGGAGATTGACTCAACAAGAGAGTCTTTTATACTCAACAAGAAAGTGTTTTTCTATCTCGTACAAAGCCCGAGATTGAGGCTAAAAGGAGATTGACTCAACAAGAAAGTCTTTTATACTCAACAAGAGAGTGATTTTCTATGTCTTGTATAAAGCCCAAGACGGAGGCTAAAAAGGGTTTGACTCAACAAGAGAGTCTTTTATACTCAGCAAGAGGGTGATTTTCTATGTCTTGTACAAAGCCCATGACGGAGGCTAAAAAGGGTTTGACTCAACAAGAGAGTCTTTTATATTCAGCAAGAGAGTGTTTTACTATCTCGTACGAAGCCCGAGAAGGAGGCTAAAAGTTGACTAAGTTCTGTCTTATACCTTTAAGAGGTCGTCAGGGTCCTTGTATTAAGCCCAAGAGAAGGCATGAGAACTTCTAAGAAGCCGAAGGGTCCTTGTACAATGCCCAAGAGGAGGCGAGGATGCTTTTAGGAAGCCTGTGGGTCCCTAAATCAAGAGAAGTTCAAGAAATGCAATTCACCGAGAAGAGATCATTCTAGGAAAGTTCGAGAATTTGGAAGAAACTCAAGAGATGCCATTCACGGAGAAAAGATCATCTCTGGGGAGTTAGAGTTTCTTTGACAATTTCTAGGGGTGACAGTCTGAGAAAAGGTTCACCGAGAATACTACATTTCTCTTTGTTCCATATTGTTTAACCCCAAGAGGAGGGAAGACTGTATCTAGAATCCTAAGGGGATCTAGTTTTGTCTGTATTTAAGAGTGAGCAACATGGCTTTACCTAGTTCTAGACGTAGTTGTCGGGGAAAACTCAAAATAACTTTACTAGTATTACACAGTGGATATGTGACAAGTATATAAAAGGATGTGAAAGAAGACTTACAGTGAAACAGCCCCACAATACAGTTTATATACATATGAAAGCGGTAAATGAAAGCGGATAAACACTTACCCGTTGTAGAGCTTCCATGTTGTTTGGTTAGTTGTCCAACAAAGAAATTAAAGAAAGTTTTGATGACAACATATATTTTAATTCAAAATCAAAGGAGAAAATGCTTTGAAAAGATTGTTGGGGCTTACAGCTCAAGGAGAGGCCCAAGTTTTAACGATGATCGCTCTGTTGTTTTAAAAACTGTACAGAGGGACTTATACAATACGTGAGGCCCAAAAAGTTTTTATGTACAAGGGGATGGGTCTTACACTCTATTAGAGGCCCAAAGATTTTGAAAAGAAAAGAAATGGGGCTTACAACACGAGGGTAGGCCCAGATGATTTGATTTTTGAATTGGCGATTGCGCTGAGATTTTTCTTTTAACGCGGAGGGACTTATACATGTCTGAGGCCCAAAATGGTTTTGGTTAAAAGGGGATTGGGTCTTACACTCTATTAGAGGCCCAATAATTTATTTTTGAAAAGGAATGGGACTTATAGCTCGAGGAGAGACCCAATTGGCTTTGTTAAAAAGGCAACGATCGCGCCGTTGTTTTTGAAAATACAGTGGGACTTATACAATGACTGAGGCCCAAAAAGTGGTGTATTTACAAAGGGGATGGGTCTTACACTCTAATAGAGGCCCAAAGATTTTGAAAATGAATAAAGATGGGTCTTATAGCTCAAGGGGAAGCCCAGAAGATTTTGAAAAGGCGGCGATCGCGTAGTGCGTTTTGACGGTATCGAGACTTATACAATACACTGAGGCCCAAATCATTTTGGTTTCAAAAAAGGGGTTGGGTATTACACTCTATTAGAGGCCCATGAGTGTTTGAAAATGATTTGTTTAGGGTGATTAAAATCAAAACCCTAAATTAATTTCAAAGGGGATTTTAATTAAATAAAAATTTAATTAAAATGACCAAAATTATCAAGCATGTGTGAAAAACAAGTTGTGATCTTGGATTAAAGTTTGAAAAATCATGTTTATATCCACAAAATGATTGGAAACCAATTAAATTTGGAAAATCAAGGAGGAAAAAATATTTTAAATGTTAAAAAACAAATAAAAGATTAATTCTTTTTAAAAATATCAGGTATATGAAATAAATAATATTTTTGGGAATTTTTGGCAAAATAAAATATTTTAACATTTTTGTGAATTATTAAAAAAAATAATCAACTCAAAATCATTAAAACTCAGAGAGAAATTATTTTTTGAATCAATTAAATAAAATCACAAAATTCAAATATTTGAATTTGTGAAAAAGGCGCCAAGAACATGGCAAGAACACGCGCGTGTTCTGAGTTTGGCCTGATTTGCATTTTCTATCCAATCTCACTGAATACTTGATGAAATCACACAATCCACATATCAATCTGCTCGTTTTCACCCCACGATTATGTCTATGGTCTTTAATTTCATTTATTTTAAGCATGGAATAAGAAATCAAGACAAAACCTCAAGAACCCTAAAATTTGCATGAAGACTGAGAATTTTGATACACGATTCAAACAAAGCAATTAATTGAGGGGAAAAATTCTATGCATGATTATGAACATTTGGAAAAAGTATGTGCGAGGAAATATGCATAGATTAAGAGATGACCAAGTTTAGGCTTACTTGAAGGTCGTGACAGCAAGAGCAATGTGATTTTTGAGTTGGAGGTGTTACAGATGAGTTGTGATGATTTGAACAGCTTCCCTACACCATATGGAATGTGTTTGAATGCTTGGACTTGATTGGAAATGGCTGGATCACTTCATGGCATCTCAGCTGCAACTTGGTTAAAACCTTGAGCAACTGGCTGGTGATTCTGAGCAATCAGTGTTACAGTTGTTGTTTAAGTGTTTAGATCACTTCTATATGATGTTTATGAGGTGTGTGTGTGTGATTGGTTTGGTTAGAATAGCTCTCAAACTCAAAACCCGATAGTGACTTGCTTTGGAAGGCAAATTTGGAAGTGAGAAGGTGATTTTGAGGAAAGCATCTATTTGATGGCTTTGGTGTACTTAAACTGAGCAAAAATGAGCTCTATTTATAGTAGAGCAAGTTTGTTTTGCAAGGAATAGGGAATGGCAACTGCAGCAGAGGTTTGACAGATGTTGATCTATAGGAATCCAAGTCTCCTCTAGCCATTGACTAGAGGTTAGAGCACAAGCTGCTGGTTCCCTAGTTCAGAGATTATCCTTGACTCATTCAGTTGGAAATGGCTCAGTTCATGCCACCTTGGTGCATCCATTGATTGCTCCAAAACAAAATTGGAGTCTTGTCCACTCTTTAGGGTTTTTTAGGTTTGACATGCTATTTTTAGTTCCAAAGACTTGGGAGGCTTATGGATCAGTGTTTGTCCCTCCTTGGTCTCTCCCTGAGGTTTTTAGATGGATAAACTGGTTTGTCATTTACACAAATTGATCAAATCGAGCAAAATGCATAAATCTGCCTTGCCATGACAGTTGCGGAAAGGCATATTGCCATTGTCATAACTCTTAGCTCAAATGGGATTTGATGGAGTTCTTGGCCATTTTGGAAAGCTCTCATATGATACAACATATGTGTGATCATAGTTTATCTTGAAATTTTTTGGATCTAAGTGAAAAAGGCCCTTACATTTTGAAAAAAGTGAAACAGATTCTGACTTAGTGAAAATTTCACTAAGTGTTGGAAAAAGTGGCATTTTCATGTTTTTGTCATTTTGGTCACTCCATAACTAAAAATCCATGAAGAATTGGAGTGAGGTGTAGTTGACACTTTTAAAGTATGCCATGAGAGCTACAAATCCATCTTTGGATCAACCAAAATGGTTGCTTAGATCTCAAGTTATGATCCTTGGAAGTTGGTACCCTAGCCACTTTGTTCCATAACTTAGAAAAATTCTAAGTTTTTATGGTTACCCCTTTTACAAGTTATCCCACTTTTGTTTTATTTTACTTGATGAATGATGATTCCAATCACACATTAACATCATTTTAGGTTTAGGGGACCATAATTGATCAAAAAAATCAAAAAGTCAAACTTTGACTTTTGGGCACAGTTGACTTTTTCTCAGATGAATTCCAAACTGTGCGATCCTCTATGAAATCAAGTCCTTGACCTAAATCAAACTTGATGGATTGATTTCATAGGTGTTATAGGGTGTATTGAATCATGTCCCAAGGTTTGGGAGCATGTCCTGGTCAAAAGTCAAAGGCACAGTTGACTTTTTCCGCGAAACCCTAACTGTGGTTCTGATGAACTTGAAACTTGTGAATCAACCTTCTTGGATCAATCCATTGTTGCAAATGGATCAATGTGGTTTACTAGGGACCCTCAAATCATGTCTTGAGGTCTTGGCTCATGTTTTGTCCCAAAAGTCAACTTAGGGGTGAATTAGGTCAAGAAACCCTAATTCCTGAATTTTGATGAATACATCCCCTGAGGTTAAATTTGAAATTCTGGTATAACAGATCCCACATGTCCTACATGATGTCGAGACATCTGGTCTGACATAAACAGCAAGGCAATTATAAACAATTAAATAAGTTGCTGAAAAGAAAAGTGCACACAGAATTTGTTCACCCAGTTCGGTCTAACAACCTACATCTGGGGGCATACCAAGCCAAGAAGGAAGTCCACTATTAGCAGTATTAAATAACAGATTCAACAATAACAGTTGACAATCTACTCACTTAATCCCTACCCATTGACCCTTCTAACTAAGTTCTCCCTAGGTAAGAGACTCCATCTCACTTCCAATCATCGCAATGATGTCTAGCAGTCAACATCTCAGTTACTGCATCAACAGCTTGATTTCCAACAACTCTTCAATCACAGAAAAGTAGAAGACACACTCCTATAACAATACCTAGACATGACCCTCATGACTAAGAACAATGCTTAGAGTTGCTTAACAGCTTCCTCTAAGAACAATACATCTCTTACCTACATGCTTAGAGATAAACATGATGACCATCCCACAAAACGGGTGGTTCATCAAACAACACAACCCTTATAGTTTACATGATGGCTGGCTTACCAAAACTAGGTTACAATGTTTCTATTTATAAACTATTTCCCAACTGGATTTGGGCCTTCAAATCACAACAAATCAGCTGCTACAAATATGCAAAAGATTATGCTACTAAATAGATTTTTCTATCAAATCTTCAATTAAATCTTCAATTAAATTTAATTATTCTCCATATCTTTTTGCATGAAAATAGTAACAATATCTACTCAATATAAGATTGCAACAGAATATATTTGTCCCATGATATTCGCCTGCAATCTCTCCACCAGATCTTCTCAAAACACACTTAAACAAATGCAGCCCTAAAAAAACACATCAGACTGATGTTCTGATGTTCTGTCAACTGATGTCAAGACATCAAGTTTAACATCAGCATATAAAACTTCAACCCTACAACAACTAATGTTAGGAACCAATGTTAAGACATCAGACATATGACATCAACATTGTTCAACTTTGTTTTACCAAAATTCCAGCCAATACAATAACTAACAATCTCCCCCCTTTAGTAATTTTGGCTAAAACAATCTCAGCTAACATCAGCACACAACTAGCAGCAGCAACTCCCCCTCAAAACTGCAACCATCAAAACAGCTAGGCTAACTTTCCCCCTTTTTAGCCACAATTGGACAAACTCTAAATCTGCCAACCAACATACTCAAAACAAAATCCAGACTCAACAGCTACTACTGTACATTCTCTCCCCCTTTTTGGCCAAAAATTGACAAACATTGGTGTAAATGTATACTTCTGATTCAATCCATTGACACACAAATCTATAGAACCAGGTCTAAACTGTTAAGTACACCATGAACTTCACCAGTAACACAATGTCACGACATCTTGTCTGATATTACAATCTGGATAAACAACTTCTTCAAAAAAAGATCAACTCTCCTTATCTAAGATAACCAGTGCTCCTTTGCAAGAAGAACCCTTAAATGAATGGAAAACATAAGACTCATCTTCATGTCTTCAAGAGCGCACCCTCTGTTCAACACACCTGCTGAACGCATTCACAAAATGCTTAATCCTTAAACAATCCAAGTACCACACTAGTACAGACAGAAGTTCTCCCCTTATATTTCACAACTGATGCTCCTTGACCAGTACATCATAGCATTTGGAAAATCCAGACACAGTCTTCATCCATCCAGTCAGGAATGCTTCACACAATCATCCACAAGTTTTGAAGCACACTCACAATGCCTTCCACTAAACTCTAAGTACACTCCTCTTACACACATCAAGACAAGTGTGACATCTCCCATCAACAAAGACCCTCACAAAGTTTTTCCAAAACTCCATAAAATTGTCTTCAGACTTCTCCTCAGAAGCATGTGCACACATGATACAAACAATTAGCTTCACATGGCTAGAGCCATTCATGTCCACACCAACATGTCATCCAACAGCCTAATGTCATAACATGTTATCTGACATTATCTCCTCATAAGAGGCAACCAATCTCCACAAGCTTGATCAGCATGCAAGCTTCAAAATATATGCACCTTTGCTGCAGAATCCATAGACAAGTACTCCCCCTGTCATGGTTAACTAATGCTCTAGATGGAGATGAACATTTGAGCACACTTGCTGAGCACATTCACATACTGTACTTTCACTTTTGGAGAACACAACCAAGTATCCTGACTTGTTTGACACTGCTCACAGACTCCACAAATTCTCTGCTTTACTGAGATCTAATCTCTTCAAGAGATACTTGTAGCAGAAGAAGGAACAACTCTCTAAAAAAAATGTTCTGATCAGATCACATCACAATCCCTCTACCATTACATCCACCAGTAGTTTTTGATACTTGTGAACTCTTCAAAATTAGTAGTCATGCTTTTCCAGAACAAACTACTAAAAACAAGACCAGAATCTCCACATTCTAATTCACATAGTCAGAAACATCTCTTCTGACACAAATGCTTGAGCATCCAACTCCATATGAAGTTACAATTAGGCTATTCGTGATGAACATAAGAATCACCATCCTCTTTTAAACAAACTGTTAGATAAGGATCAAAGTCACATAGATCCCCCAACTCTCCAAAGGTAGTAATTCCCTATCATACTCTTCATCTTTAGACTTCCAATCAATCAATACCTGATCTACTTCAGTCTTCTCTACATTCTCCATCCAAGGCAGACATTCTACTTCATCATTCTCCCGTATGACTATGTAGACGCTCCTTAGGCATAATGTAGGCACCACGCTTCTGAACCAGAGCATAATCATCCTTCACCAAGGATATCCAACCAGATAATGTCCCAACACAAGTTAGAACATCTGCCACACACCAAGACATCATCACCATGATTCTTGATATGCTCCACCAACTGGACTTACTATAGCATAGTAATTCAAAGAACTAGAGAAATAAAGTCTCATCCACCTTCAAGAAGAATAATCTCCTTGAGTCTTCAACTCATCGCCCTTCTTCCCAAGAGTAACTTGTTCCAAGACAATCCTCAATAATAACCAGCTGCCACACTCTGATTATCTTGATTTTTCGAATCCACTTCTGAGATCAACCAAATGCCACAGTTTGATCACCTTATTCATGAATCCTCATATGAAAACAATCAAATGCCACATTTTGACCTTTTTCATGTTTGTCAGAACTCTCACAAAGATATCCGGATCCACCAAGGAAACAAGATCTTCAAGTCACATGTTCCAATTGCTCAATAGCAAACACACTTAGACTCCCTAAGCCATGGTTATGTAACATCTTCTCCTTCCTGTAGCTCCCGCAAACTGCCATGAGAACGATTTTTTTTAAAGCATCCTATTGTGCATTCCTGTAGATCACCCTATCAAAAGCTGATGTACCACATCACCAGTTGAGACTTCTGATGTTAAGCTAGATGTCAGAACATTATGTCACCCAATTGTTGAATTCAACTCTACCTTCTGCCACTCAGAAGAACCTCCTCCCTTTGCAGAAACAGATTTCCATGCTCTCATAGACTTAATTCAACAATCAAGTTTGAGTAGACAACCTCCATCCTGCTTAGAAACTCCAAAGACTTCAAACCTACCACATCTGAATCTTCAGAAAATAAGTAGTCCAAGACTACCCCATAGCAATACTAAAGAAAGTCACTTCCCTTAGTAGAGCCGTCAGTAGAAAGCCAGAGATAACTGCCACTTATCCTCGACCTTCACAACTAGAGCAAACACCATGCTCCAAACCACTTAGATCAGAAATAAACTGATCCAAGATGTAACCAACAAGATTATGATGTCTACATAGTCTTCCGTCTTCATCTTCAACGGCACCACCATCTAGACAAGTCATTCACAATACTTTCTAGGAACAGATGCTAATCAATAATCCCAGGTCAACACCTAGGCGACTTGTGAGCGAATGTAGAACCCCTCCCATGATTCTCCAAACCTCTGATGAAAAGATGTTAAAATAATTGACAGAACATCCTTAATCTTGTCTTTCAAGGATAATCAATTAAATACTTGTGAATATCATAAATAACAATTGATCTTAAATCCCTGTGGTTTAAACCTTCTTCAGATTCTAGCATCTTCTGAATCATCTTCATGACAACCATTATGACAACCATTCATACCACAAAAGCCTTCCAGGTTAGGTCAGTGTCTTGATCTTTCACTCCACCCTGAGCAAAGAAGTGAAGTGATGTTTCAACATCAGTTCCGACATCACATTAAACATCTACTAGGATTTGGAGACTACAACCATAGTAATCCACACATATCTCTTGCAGCGAACACACGAGAACATATCAACATCTGATCAACTTCCAAGATCAGACCGACAAAATTGTAGTAACTTGCATAACACACTCTTCCAGAAGCTTCTTCTTATAAGCACAAGGTTCAGACCTCTTGTCTAACTTAAGAGTGATAACATACCATAGACAATCTGCTACTTCCAATTCTTCAAGCCACAAAATTGAAAGAGCTCAACATACACCAATTGACCACAGGATGATTTACACTGCTACTGCACACAAACTCTTGGATGCATTTTCCCTATAAAATTGTCCTCAGACATTTTAGCTTAAACAGGGATCATCTCCTTTTCTTCTGCTATCAAGATTACTACCTTTTCTTCAACCAGCTCTAGCTGAGATGCTATGACATTATGAACAGCATCTCAAAAATTGTTCAACTTCACAGCCTCAGTGATCTTTCAAAACAGCTACAATCTAATAGGACTTTGACTCATCATTTACCATAAACTGCTGATGTGTAGCGCGATGTCGAGACATTAGGATTGACATATCAAGCTCAGCTTCTTTCTTGATGAAACTTCCTCCAGTTCATGATTTTGAAAATCAGAAACATGTATCTTCACAAGAGAATTCATCTTCAGATATACCAGAACTACATTGGACACCATAAATACGCTTAAGAGATACCTTATCAAGATCTTCACTCCCGCATGAAAGATTTGACAGTGATACTCTTTTGCTTTGGCTCCACCCTCTTCTTTCATCATTAAGAAAATTGAGAAGAAAGGAATCAGTGTTCTGGACAAATTGGTCTTTAATACCTGATTTGAAATATATTATTCTTCTGCTGAGGAGACCAAACTCTAAAGTCTTTCCAAGAAAATACCTTCCTAAAGTCTCACCACCAGAGACATAAGAAACAACCAGGGTTACATCAGATACCATGCAGCAGAACACACAACAACTCCTCAACACCCTTCAGGCACTACTCAATAATCCTTGCACACCAAAAAGGTTTGAAAATAAATCAAACTCACAACAGCAGTTCTCCACCAAAGCTACACACCTGATAACAATAGACAGGTCCAATACATACCCTGTCATGAATAGTCCATCCTTCACTTCAAGGGGTCAAACAAACAACTATATGAACTGACCAAGTCCATAAATCAGCAAAACTATCTTCCTTGCACATGAACCAGAAAGTATCTTCCCTAGATCTCATCTAGAAACAGACAGGATGCCTGCTCTGATACCAATTGAAATTCTAGTATAACAGATCCCAGATGTCCTACATGATGTCGAGACATCTGGTCTGACATAAACAGCAAGGCAATTATAGATAATTAAATAAGTTGCTGAAAAGAAAAGTGCACACAAAATTTGTTCACCCAGTTCGGTCTAACAACCTACATCTGGGGGCATACCAAGCCAGGAAGGAAGTCCACTATTAGCAGTATTAAATAACAGACTCAACAATACCAGTTGACAATCTACTCACTTAATCCCTACCCAATGACCCTTCTACCTAAGTTCTCCCTAGGTAAGAGACTCCATCTCACTTCCAATCATCGCAATGATGTCTAGCAATCAACATCTCAGTTACTGCATCAACAACTTGATTTCCAACAACTCTTCAATCACAGAAAAGTAGAAGACACACTCCTATAACAATACCTAGACATGACCCTCATGACTAAGAATAATGCTTAGAGTTGCTTAACAGCTTCCTCTAAGAACAATACATCTCTTACCTACAGGCTTAGAGATAAACATGATGACTATACCACAAACCGGGTGGTTCATCAAACAACACAACCCTTATAGTTTACATGATGGCTGGCTTACCAAAACTAGGTTACAATGTTTCTATTTATAAACTATTTCCCAACTGGATTTGGGCCTTCAAATCACAACAAATCAGCTGCTACAAATCTGCAAAAGATTCTGCTACTAAATAGATCTTCAATCAAATCTTCAATTAAATCTTCAACTAAATCTTCAATTAAATCTAATTATTCTCCATATGTTTTTGCATGAAAATAGTAACAATATCTGTTCAATATAAGATTGCAACAGAATATATTTGTCCCATGATATTCGCCTGCAATCTCTCCACCAGATCTTCTCAAAACACACTTAAACAAATGCAGCCCTAACAAAACACATCAAACTGATGTTCTGATGTTCTGTCAACTGATGTTAAGACATCAAGTTTAACATCAGCATATAAAACTTCAACCCTACAACAACTAATGTTAGGAACCAATGTTAAGACATCAGACATATGACATCAACATTGTTCAACTTTGTTTTACCAAAATTCGAGCCAATACAAGAACTAACAAAATTGACTTGATGCTTGGGTTTATGAGGCCTCTTGGAGTATCTTAGGGTATAATTTGAAGCATTGGCTCATGCCCAGAGGAAAAATTCCATCTGGAGGCCTAGGTCGACCAAAACCCTAATTTGGTGACACTAGCGATCTTGAGGCTTAATCCACTTGGAATGTTGCAACCTTGCGCTTGATCCTTGATGTGGCAGTCCTCTTGATCCATTGTGGATGTTTGAGAGGTTTAAACAAGTTGAAGATCATGTTATTTCTTGATTGATCCTTTGTCTAAGAGCTTTAAGAGGGCTTGAAACCCTAAGTTTGATTGTAGTGGATGCTCACCCATCTTTGGGGAGACTAATGAGGTATGATGGTCCCTCCATATTGTGATGATGATTTTCACAATGATGGGAAATCTTAGTGGTCAAAATTTGGGGTATGACAAATTCCCCTATTTAATCTTCTTGGACCCGAAGGTGTGAATGGCGAAGGTATTCGGGCATTCGGGGTGCAAGAGGATTAATCTTCTTTTGCTAAGCGATGATGCTTAGAAAAGGTAAAACTTCCCCTCGATCCTGGTTTCCTACCAAGGAACTGGTCTCAGTTTTCTTTTTGAAAATAGACTTCCCCTCGATCCTGGTTTCCTACCAAGGAACTGTTCTTAGTTGCTGAAATAAACTTCCCCTCGATCCTGGTTTCCTACCAGGGAACTGGTTTCAGTTGTTGAAATGAACTTCCCCTCGATCCTGGTCTTCAGCCAAGGAACTGGTCTCAGTTTCTAATATAAACTTCCCCTCGATCATGGCCTTCAGCCAAGGAACTGGTCTCAGTTTCTTTTGTCAATAAACTTTCTTGACAAGGGACGCTGTTCGTAGCGGTTTTCCTCAAACTTCTCGCCGAATTTTCCTGGGGAGATGCCATTTGATGGAAAAAGATTTGATGTCAGACTTACTGGGGAACCCATCTGTCTGAGTTGTAGAGGTGTACAAACTTCTCTGTTGGAGATGCCATTCGTTGACTCTACTGGGGGAAAACGAGTCTCTTGAGAGACTGCTTTCGCTTGGGGTTACTACATCATACTTTTCTTGGGATCTTCTCGGAGAAATTCCATATGATGTGATCCAATTTTGAGGTGCCGATGACCTTTTCGTCAGCGAATTTTTCAGAGAAAAACTGATGTACTGCCGAATCTCTGATTAAGAGGCTTTATCTGGGGATTTTCCTTAATCCGGGAAAGTGAAGATATCATCTTCAATGGCGAAGAGTGATGTTTGTCGGAAGCTCTCTGGCTTTTCAGAGGTTCAAGTTATCAAAGTGGTTAAAGAACCACCTTCAATCCAGAAATAAACTGGAGGGGAGATCGTTTAGATGATTCACTTCCTGGCGAGGAAAGAACTGACAACTCGATTGAGAGGACTTTTATCACTTGGGAACAAGACCGACTAGAGTGATAGTGATGCAATATGAATATGAATGTAAATCAATAGTGCATGATGTATGTATGTTTATACTGACCAAACTGACACGACATACAAACTGACAGATGAACACAACTGGATACTTGGCCACTGCAAGGGACGAGGAAGTACCACTAGGTCCAAAATAGCAATTCTGCCTTGCTTAGGAGAGATAGTCCCCGTGGGGAACAACCGCTGGTCGGGCTTAGGAGATAAGAACTCTGCTGGGGGGGTGTCAGATGAAACATTCGCATCTGACACAGCTGATCCTTCATTCAGGTGCACTGGTTTAGAAGGAGTACCTTGATTCTGCACTTTGAAGCTCGATTACTTCTGGTGTAGCGATCGCTGTTCTTTCGATGTTCAACAGTCAAAAGAAATTACCATCTTATTTCGAAAAGCAGAAAAATTTTAACAAGTAAAATTCATTTTTGTTTTATTTCAAGAATCGTTAATCATGTTAAAATGTCATTCTGTAAAGCTAAAACAAATGAGAATTGCAAACAAAAGCGCTAGGGCTCAAATTTTATTGATAGGATGGAAATCAACCAAGCGCGTGATTCCATGGAGTATTTACAAAGTTAGAAAATGGTAATTTAAGGGAAAAGGGATACATTGAAACATAACGACCGCTATCCTTCTACCAACTTTGAATTCTAGACATCCTGAGCTTCGGTCGAAGATAACCTTGACTGGAGTTTCCTGATGGATGGCATGACTGCTGAGGGATTCAACCTTGTCAGACGTAGTTACTTGCCATTGTCCCTAATTTATGCCTGGATTGTACTTTGAGATTTCCAATCCACCGGGATGATTTTTGATTATGTCTCTAATTTTTGCCTGGACCGCCCTTTCGGGTTTTCAATCCACCGAGACGTTTATTTTTTATTTTTTTTTATTTTTATTTAGGCGAAGTATTTCTTGACTACATCAACATTCGTGGGGTAGGTAAATTCCTCTCCGTCCATGGTTGCGAGTCTCAAGGCGCTGGCTGAGAAGGCGTTCTTGACCACATAGGGGCCGTCATAATTCGGAGTCCACTTGCCCTGGGAATCAGTGAGGAGTGATTGTATCTTCTTGAGCACAAGGTCTCCTTTCCTAAAGACGCGAGGTCGAACCTTTTAGTCGAACGCATTCTTCATTCTTTACTGATACAACTGACCATGGCATAGAACTGTAATTCGCTTTTCTTTGATTAGGTTCAGTTCATCGTGTCGACTTTGACACCATTCAGCCTCTGTTAGCTTAGCTTCCATCAATACCCTGATTGATGGGATCTCTACCTCTATGGGGAGCATTGCCTCCATGCCATATACTAGAGAGAAAGGGGTTTCCCCTGTTGAAGTGCAGACAGATGTTCGATAACCGTGAAGAGCAAAGGGTAACATCTCGTGCCAGTCTTTGTAGGTTACAACCATCTTTTGAACAATCTTCTTAATGTTCTTGTTTGCCGCTTCTACTGCTCCATTCATCTTGGGTCGGTAGAGAGATGAGTTATGGTGTTCGATCTTGAACTCAACACACAACTCTTTCACCATTTTGTTGTTCAAGTTGGATCCATTATCGATAATGATCTGGCTTGGAACACCATAACGGCAAATGATATTGTTTTTGATGAATCAAACCACTACTTGTCGGGTCACATTGGCGTTCGACGCTGCTTCGACCCACTTGGTGAAGTAGTCAATGGCTACTAGAATGAACCGATGTCCGTTTGAAGCTTTGGGTTCAATCATGCCAATCATGTCAATTCCCCATTGTAGCGAGCGATTTTGGACGCGGTTCTTAAGCGCTGGTCGCTCTCTACGGTTGAGTTTTAACTACAGGTCGATTCATTTTTTATCCTATTGTGAGCTGATGAAGGAAGGGAAATAGATGTCTCCAATTAACCCTGCTTTGCATACTGAGTTTAAACAGCGGTCTGTTAGGTTACGGATGCGATCAATGTGGTGGGGCCTTTGTACTGGTTATTTGTATTTTTGCCAATACTGTTTTCTCTCTTTTTGTTAGGATACTGCTTCAGATTAGGATATATGGGATTTTGGGTTTTTGTTTAGTGTGCTCGCTAAGATCTTTTCTTTCGATCTTATGCCTACGTATTCCCGTTTACCGAAACAGGGAAATCAGAGCGTTCGTAGTTCCTCCTATTCTATGGGAGGAAATGGTTGTTTTGGTGTCTTGTTCAAAGCCCAAGACGTGAAGCGAAAGGTGATTTGTATCTTGTCCAAAGCCCAAGATGTGAAGCTGAAGGTTTGACTTTAGAGAGAATTTGCCATCTCTAAAGAGGGTCTGTTTGTCACAACTGTTGGGTAACTGACTGTAAAGGAGGATTACTTTAACCGGGATTTGTGAATCCGGCAATGCCATAATTTCCTTTATAGGGGATTTCAACCTGAAGGAGAAGACTTTAACTCAGTGTAGAGCAATGCCATCTTTCCTTAGGAATTTCTCATACTAAAAGAGGGACAGTGGTATGGATGTAGATGATCCAGAGGCTTGCCGCTTACAGCAATTAGATGAAGGGAGTTGTTGATGTTTGTGTACTGTAAACGAGGAACAACTTTGATGCTAAAAGGTTGATTGGACCAACCAGTGGTTTTCTTATACAAAGCCTAAGAGGAGGCTAGTATGTGTCTCGTACGAAGCCCGAGAGAGAGGCTAGAAGGTTTTGACTCAACGAGGGAATCTTTTGGTATCTCGTATAAAGCCCGAGATGGAGGCTAATTGACTCAACAAGAGAGTTTTTGTATCTCGTACAAAGCCCGAGATGGAGGCTGAAGGTTTGTTTGGCTTAATAAGAACCTTTTTGTATCTCGTATAAAGCCCGAGATGGCGGCGAAAGGGGTGATTGACTCAACGAGGGAGTCTCTTATGTGTCTCGTACAAAGCCCGAGAAAGAGGCTAAACGTTGTTTGACTTCGCTGGGGAGGATCATTGTATAAAGCCCAAGAGGAGGATAACTTCACTGGAGAAGGATCATTATACAAAGCCTAAGAGGAGGCTATGGTTACTATTTCAGTTGAGTGACAGGTTCAGTAAACTGATTTTTAAAGAGAAAATCAGTTCTTATATGAGCAATGCTGTACTCGAGGATTTGGCTCGAGGATCCGGGTTATTCCTGTTCTTTAAGGAAGTGGGAAATCCGAAGGGTATTGAGATTGTCCGAGTCTACTGGTTCCTTCCTATTCTTGAAGGGTGCTTGAGAATGTCTTTGAGACTCAAGGATATTAGACTGTCCAAGTCTAGAGTTTTATCTTTTGTACCATGCTTTGAGAAATAGTAGTAGACTCTATGAAAGGAGTGTTCTATGCAGATGACTAAGTTCTATTGCTATACCTCTAGGAGGTCGTCGGGACAATTTGTACGAAGCCCAAGAGGAGGCTGGAAACTTTTAAGAAGCCGATCGGTCCTTGTACGAAGCCCAAGAGGAGGCTATCATTCTCGGAGGAAGAATCATTATACGAAGCCTAAGAGGAGGCTGTGAGTACTTCTAAGAAGCCGACGGGTCCTTGTACTAAGCCCAAGAGGAGGCGGGGTTGCTTTTAGGAAGCCTGTGGGTCCTTGTACGATGCCCAAGAGGAGGCCGATGCTTTTAAGAAGCCCGTGGGTCCCCAAACCCCGAGAAATTCAAGGCAAGCTATTCACAAGGAATAGATCAAGTCAGGAAAGCTCGAGAATTTGGAAAAAACTCAAACATGCCATTCACGGAGAATACATTCATCTATGGGAGTAGAATTTCTTGACAATTCCTAATGAGGACAGCCGAAGAGAAGACTGTATCTGGTAATTCTATTGGGGATCTAGTTGTCTATTTCTACGAATAAACGAAACGGCGTCACCTAGTTCTAGACGTAGTTGTCGGGGAAACTCTAAATATCTATACTATTATTACACAGTTGATATGAGTTTGTGAAAGCAGACTTACAGTGAAACAGCCCCACAATACAATCATATGTATATGAAAGCGGTAAATGAAAGCAATAACCACTTACTCGGTTGTAGAGCTTCCATGCTGTTTGGTTAGTTGTTCAACAAAGAAAGATTGAAAACAACAGTATATTTCAAAATCAAAGGAGAAAGTGCTTTGAAAAAGAAAGATTTGGGGCTTACAGCTCAAGGAGAGGCCCAAGTTTTATCAGTGATTTTACTGTTGAATTCGTACAGAGGGACTTATACAAGTGACTGTGGCCCAAAAAAGGTTTTTTGTACAAAGGGGATGGGTCTTACACTCTCTCAAGAGGCCCAAAAAGTTTTAAAGAAAAGAAATGGGTCTTACTACACGAGGGTAGGCCCAGTTTCTTTTTCCGTTTGAAATGGCGATCGCGCCGAGATTTTCTTTTAACGCGAAGGGACTTATACAATAAGTGAGGCCCAAAGTTTTTGGTTAAAAGGGGGTTGGGTCTTACACTCTATTAGAGGCCCAAAAAGTTTTGAATGGGTCTTATAGCTCAAGGAGAGGCCCAAGGTTTGATTTTTGAATTGGCGAGCGCGCCGAGGTTTTTGAAAATACAGTGGGACTTATACAATAAGTGAGGCCCAAAATGGTTTGTATTTACAAAGGATTGGGTCTTACACTCTATTAGAGGCCCAAAAAAGTGTTTGAAAAAAGTTTGATGAGGGTGGAATTGATTCAAAACCTTAACTTGTTTTCAAAATGTATTTTTAATTGAATAAAAATTCAATTAAAATGATCAATGTTTGTTAAATATATGAAAACAAATTATGATCTTGGATCAATGTTCCAAAAAAAACCAGGTTTCTTCCTACAAAATGATTGAAATCAAATTAGGGTTAGAAAACAAAGAGAGAAAAAATATTTTAAATGCTAAAACCACATAAAACATTAATTCTTTGCAAAAATATCAAATATATGAAATAAATAATATTTTTGGGATTTTTTTGGTGAAATCAAATAATTAAACATTTTTGTGAATTATTGCAAAAAGAACCAATAAAAAATGATAAAAATTGAAGGAGTTATTAATTTTTCAAATCATTAAAAATAATAATATGAAAAATAACAAAATAAACAAGTGATAAAAAGAAGTCTGGGGCGAGGGGGATTCGAACCCCAGACCTCTCGCTTGCCAATACACACAAAACCAGCTTATGAACCGCTGGGGCGCAATGCCAATTCAAATATAACATGGCAAGGGAAAAATATATAGAGAACTTGTTGGATTTTCTGAGAATGGCGCCATGGCCATCTTCTTCCTCTAGCTCGTGCATGAAGCCCTCTATCTCACTCATCTCTCAACCATTTGACATGATTCAAACACCAAACTCATGCGTTTTTTCACAAGGAAGAAGATGGCAATACCCAATTTCATTCATTTTCAGTGTATAGCAAATTATATCATTATGGCCGTATGAACCCTAATTTTGCAAAAGCAATCGAGTAGGCATGATTATGATGCATTGTGATTGGTTTGAGTATATGTGACATGTTGATCCTCAGTTTTTGGTTCAAAATCGTGTGTGGCAAGCAAACATGCAAACTGATTTTTCCAAAACAGCTTGCAGCAGCATGGCATTGGGCATGAATTTCTCTTGGCTCAAGTTGAATCAATTCATGCTGTTAAGCTCTTTGAATTCTTGGCAACATTTGCAACAACATTGATGTTTATCTTTGGACTTGATTCAGCTTGCAACTATGTGAAAAGATCTCACAAGTTTTGGTGTTTCAACACAAAATCTGCATTGCCTAGAATTTTTCTAAGTGTCGAAAAAGTTGTACTTTCATGTTTTTAGTGACTTTGATCACTCCATAACTCAAAATCCCCAATGAATTGGAATTAGGTCTAGTTGAAGTTTTTGTAGAGGGCAATGAGATCTACAAATCAAGCCTTGGATGGGAGAAAATGACTTTGTGGTTTAGGAGTTATGACCCTCCAAAGTTGGTACCCTAGCCACTTTATTTTTAACTTAGAAAATTTTCTAAGTTTTTATGGTTACCCCTTTTACAAGTTACCCAACTTTTCTTGATTTTTCTTGATGAATGATGATTCAAATCATACATTAACATCATTTTAGGGTTAAAAATCCATTTTTGTGAAAAATCTCAAAAAGTCAAAGTTGACTTTTGTGCACAGTTGACTTTTTATCAGATGAATTCCAAACTGTGCAATTCTTCATGAAATCATGTCCTTGACCTAAATCAAACTTGATGGGCATGCTCCATGGGTGTCATAGGGTATATTGATGTATGTCATAGGGCTTGGGAGCATGTCCTGGTCAAAAGTCAAAGTTATAGTTGACTTTTTCCTTAAAACCCTAACTGTGGTGCAGATGAAATTGAGACTTGTTGCTCAAACGTCTTGGATTAATCCATTGTTCCAAATGGATCAATATAGTTCATTAGAGACCCTCAAACCCTTTCTTGAGGTCTTGGCTCATGATTTGCCCTAAAAGTCAACTTAGGGGTGAATTAGGTCAAGAAACCCTAATTCCTGATTTTTGATGAATGCATCCCCTGAGGCAAAATTGACTTGATGAATGGGTCCATGAGGTTCCATGGAGTATATTAGGTTGTGTTTTGGATCTTTGGCTCATACCCAGAGGAAATTCTCCACCTGGAGGCCCTGGTCGACCAAAACCCTAATTTGGTGACACTGGCGATCTTGAGACTTGATCCAACTAGAAGGGATCAGCCTTGTGCTTGATCCTTGAAGTGGGAGTCCTTTTGATCCATTGTGGATGTTTGAGAGGTTAGACAAGTTGAAGATCATGTCATTCCTTGATTGATCCTTTGTCTAAGGCTCTGAGAGGGCCTGAAACCCTAATTTTGATAATAGTGAATGCTCAACAATTCCTTGAGGAGATTGATGAGGCACAAAGGTACATCCATATTGTGGTGATGATTTTCACAATGATGGGAAATCTTAGTGGTCAAAATTTGGGGTATGACAGATGCCCCTATTTAATCTTCTTGGACCCGAAGGTATAAATGGCAAAGGTATTCCGCCATTCAGGGTGCAAGAGGATTAAATATCGGAATGCCCGAAATTTTGATGGTGGTCATGAATGGTAGCTTACGCATTCATCTTCTTTTGCTAAGCAATGATGCTTAAAAAAAAAGTAAACTTCCCCTCGATCCTGGTTTCCTACCAAGGAACTGGTCTTAGTTTCTGAAATAAACTTCCCCTCGATCCTGGTTTCCTACCAAGGAACTGGTCTTAGTTTCTGAAGTCAACTTCCCCTCGATCCTGGTTTCCTACCAAGGAACTGGTCTTATTTTCTGAAGTAAACTTCCCCTCGATCCTGGTTTCCTACCAAGGAACTGGTCTTAGTTTCTTTCGTCAATAAACTTTACTGACAAGGGACGCTATTCGTAGCGGCTTTCCTCCAAACTTCTCGCCGAATTTTCCTAGGGAGATGCCATTTGAGTGGAAAAAGTTTTGATGTCAGACTTGCTGGGGAACCCAGTCGTCTGAATTGTAGAGTTGCACAAAATTCTCTATTGGAGACGCCATTTGTTTCTACTGGAGAAAGCGAGTTTCTTGGAAAACTGCTTTCACTTGGGGTCTTACATCATACTTTTCTCAGGATCTTCCCGGAGAAATGCCATATGATGGGGTCCAATTTTGAGATGCCGAGGACCTTTTCCTTAGCGGTCTTTTCGGAGCGAAACTAGCATGCTGTCGAATCTCTGATTACGAGGCTTTCTCTGTGGATTTTCCTTAATCCGGGAAAGTAAGGATATCATCTTCAATGGCGAAGAGTGATGCTGACTGAAAGTTTCTCTGGTTTTTCAGAGGTTCAAGTTATCAAAGTGGTCAAGGACCAACTTCCTTCCAGAAATAAACTGGAGGCTAGGCACTTCAGACACAGCGTTTCCTGACGAGGCAAGAACTGACGACTCGATTGAGATAACTTCTATCACTAGGGGACAAGACCGACTAGAGTGATAGTGATGCAATATGAAATGTGAATGCAAATCAATAATGCATGATGTGTGTATGTATATGCTGACAAAACTGACGCGACACACAACTGAAAGATGAACATGACTGGATACTCGGCCATCGCGGGGCGTGTAGAAATATCGCGGGTTCAAGATAGCAATTCCACCTTGCTTAGGAAAAGTAGCCCTCGCGGGGAACTATGTTGGTCGGGCTTAGGAGATAAGAACTCGGCCGTGGCGTGTCATAATAAACAAGGTCTCTGACATAGTTGATCCCTTCATTCAGGCGTACTGGGTTAGAAGGAGTACTTTGATTATGCACTTTGAAGTTCGCTTACTTCTGGAGAAGCGGTCGATGTTCTTCTGATGTTTAACAGTCAAAAGAAATTGCCATATTTATTTTAAAAGCAGAAAAAGTTTTAGAAAGTAAATTCATTTTTGTTTTATTTCAAGAATCGTTAATCATATTAAAACGTCATTCTGTAAAGCTAAAACAAGTAAGAATTACAAACAAAAGCACAAGGGCTCAAATTTTATTAATAAGATGGAGATCAGCCAAACGCGTGATTCCAAAGAGTATATACAAAGTTAGAAAATGGTAATTTACAGGGAAAAGGGCTACGTTGAAACATAATGACCACTATCCTTCTACCAACTTTGAATTCGGGACATCCTGAGCTTCTGTCGAAGATGACCTTGACTGGAGTTTTCTGGCGGATGATGTAACTGCTGCTGCTGAGGGACTTGCCTCGATTGAACATAGTTACTTGCCATTATCCCTAATTTTTGCCTGGATTGTACTTTGATGTTTCCAATCCACCGGGACGATTTTTTCATGTCTCTAACTTTTGCCTGGACCGCCCTTTCGGGTTTTCAATCCACCGAGACGTTTTTTTTTAGTTTAGGAGAAGTATTTCTTGACTACATCAACATTCGTGGGGTAGGAAAATTCCTCTCCGTCCATGGTTGCAAGTCTCAAGGCGCCGCCTGAGAAAGCTTTCGTGACCACATATGGGCCATCATAATTCGGAGTCCATTTACCTTGCGAATCAGTGAGAAATGATTGTATCTTCTTGAGCACGAGGTCTCCTTTCCTGAAGATGCGAGGTCGGACCTTTTTGTCAAACACCCTCTTCATTCTCTGTTGATACAATTGACCATGGCATAGTTCCATGATTCGCTTCTCCTCGATCAGATTCAATTCGTCGTGTCGGCTTTGACACCATTCAGATTCGGTGAGCTTATCTTCCATCAATACTCGGATTGACGGGATCTCTACTTCTATGGGGAGCACTGCTTCCATGCCATACACTAGAGAGAAAGGGGTTACCCCTGTTGAAGTACGGACAGATGTGCGATAACCATGAAGAGCAAAGGTTAGCATTTCGTGCCAATCTTTGTAGGTTACAACCATCTTCTGAACAATCTTCTTGATGTTCTTGTTAGCCGCTTCTACCGCCCCGTTCATCTTAGGTCGGTAGGGAGATGAGTTATGGTGTTCGATCTTGAACTCTGCACTCAACTCCTTCATCATCTTGTTGTTCAAGTTAGATCCATTATCAGTAATGATCTGGCTCGGAACACCATAACGGCAGATGATATTGTTTTTGATAAATCGGACCACCACTTGTCGGGTTACCTTGGCGAATGACGCTGCTTCGACCCACTTGGTGAAGTAGTCAATGGCTACCAGGATGAACCGATGTCCGTTTGAAGCCTTAGGTTCGATCAAGCCAATCATGTCGATTCCCCATATCGAAAAATGCCACGGGGAAGAAAGAACTTTGAGATGTGATGGCGGTACATGAATTTTGTCGGAGTATATCTGACACTTGTGACACCTCCTCATGTACTTGTAGTAGTCGGATTCCATGGTTAACCAGTAGTACCCTGCTCTTAGAATTTTTCTCGCCATTGTGTGTCCGTTGGCATGAGTGCCAAAGGATCCTTCATGAATTTCTTTCATAAGCATGTCTGCTTCTGGTCTGTCTACGCATCGGAGCAAGACCATGTCAAAATTTCTCTTATAAAGAGTATCACCGCTCAGGAAGAAGTTTCCAGCCAGTCTTCTGAGAGTCTTTCTATCTTTCCTGGATGCCCCAGGTGGGTAATCTTGTTTCTGAAGGAAGCATTTGATATCGTGATACCAAGGTTTGTCGTCTATGACTGCTTCGATCGCGAAGATGTAAGCGGGCCTTTCAAGGTGCATTATGTCGATCTTAGGTAGGTCGTTCCATTGACCTACACTGATCATGGAAGAGAGAGTGGCTAATGCATCAGCCATGTGATTCTCCTCACGAGGGATATGATGAAAGTCAACTCTGTTGAAGAAAGGTAGCAACCTTCTTGCACAGTCTTTGTAAGGAATCAATCTTGATTGGTATGTGTTCCAATCTCCTTTTATCTGATTAATAACCAGGGCTGAGTCGCCATATACGTCCAAGTTTTTGATCCTTAAATCAATTGCTTCCTCGAGACCCATAATACAAGCTTCGTATTCGGCCTCGTTGTTCGTACAGTTGAACGTAAGTCTGGCGGTGAAAGGAATGTGGGTACCCTGAGGGGTAACAATTATTTCCCCAATTCCATTTCCATAATGATTAACTGCTCCGTCAAAGATAAGTCCCCATTGGGAACCTGGTTCTGGCCCTTCACTGGGTAACGGTTCATCGCAATCTTTCATTTTTAGATACATGACATCTTCGTCTGGGAAGTCAAACCCGATTGATTCTTGATCGTCAATCGGTTGATGAGCCAAATGATCGGCTAAAATACTTCCCTTAACGGCTTTCTGAGCGTGGTACTCTATGTAATATTCTGATAACAACATCTGCCAACGGGCAATTCTTCCCGTGAGAGCAGGCTTTTCGAAGACGTACTTGATTGGATCCATTTCGGAGATTAACCAAGTAGTATGACAAATCATGTATTGGCGAAGACGTTTGGCTGCCCAAGCCAAAGCGCAGCAAGTTTTCTCAAGCATCGTGTACCGAGTTTCGCAGTCGGTGAATTTCTTGCTCAAATAGTAAATGGCAGACTCTTTCCGTTTGGTTTCGTCTTGTTGGCCAAGTACACATCCCATTGAGTCCTCTAGGACTGTGAGGTAAATGATCAGTGGTCTTCCTTCCACTGGAGGTGATAGAATCAGAGGATTCAACAGATATTCCTTGATACTGTCGAAGGCGGTTTGACAATCTTCTGTCCAAACGCAATCCTGGTTCTTTTTGAGTAATTTGAAAATCGGCGCACATGTGGCGGTCATAAGGAATATGAATCTGGAGATGTTGTTCAAACTTCCCAGGAATCCTCTGACTTGTTTTTCAGTTTTCGGAGAAGGCATTTCTTGAATGGCCTTGACCTTGTCAGGATCAACCTCAATTCCTTTCTGGCTGACGATGAACCCTAGTAGTTTCCCTGAACGGACACCGAAGGTGCACTTGTTGGGATTCAAGCGGAGCTTGAATTTTCTTAGACGTTCGAACAATTTTGACAGATGTTCAACGTGCTCACTCTCTGTTTTAGATTTTACAATCATATCATCGACATATACCTCAATTTCTTTGTGTATCATGTCATAAAAATGAGTAGTCACGGCCCTTTGATAGGTTGCTCCGGCGTTCTTTAAACCGAACGACATTACCTTGTAACAAAAGGTACCCCATGGGGTAATGAACGAAGTTTTCTCCATGTCTTTCGGCGCCATTTTGATCTGGTTATAGCCCGAGAATCCATCCATGAAGGAGAACACTTTGAATTTTGCTGTACTGTCTACCAGCATGTCAATATGTGGTAAAGGAAAGTCGTCCTTTGGACTAGCCTTGTTTAGATCCCTGTAGTCGACACACATTCTGACCTTTCCGTCCTTTTTGGGAACGGGTACGATGTTGGTTAACCATTGAGGATATTCTGATGTGGCGAGGAAACCTGCGTCAATCTGTTTCTGTACTTCCTCTTTGATTTTGATGGCCATGTCCGGATGAGTGCGTCTCAACCTTTGCTTTACTGGCAGGCATTCCGATCTCAACGGTAAATGATGTTCCACGATGCTGGTATCCAACCCTGGCATATCCTGATAGGACCAAGCGAATACATCGGGGAATTCTTTGAGAAGCTTTATCAAACTCTCTTTGGCATTTGGACTGAGCAGTGCCCCAATCCTGATTTCTTTTCTCTCTTTTTCTGAACCCAAGTTTACCGTTTCCAACGGCTCTTTGTGAGGTTCGATGGACCTTTCCTCTTGTCTGAGTAGTCGGGAGATCTCTTCTGGAATTTTGTCGTCATTTTCTTCTTCAGCCTCGAATACCGGGAACTCAAAGTTGGGAGAAGGCATCAGATCGTATGTTTCAACGGGGTTTAAAACAAGCAATCTGCATGACGTGATGATTTGTGTTTAGAAGAGATAGAGAAAATGCAAGTGTGTGCAGTGTATTTATTTTACTGCTTGTTTTTATTTGAATTGTTTTTTAGGATTACCATTTTCTGAAAAAGCAAAAAGAGAAAACAGCAATTAATGCGGAAATTACAGAACGACGTTATTTTATTAATGAACAAGTCGATCCTTGAAACTACAACCCTATAAAACAAAACTCTGTCGCTTTGGGCGGAGCGAAGAGGGAAAATTTACAGAAAGCGAGCCCTATCAAAACATCCGTTTCACCTGGGCAGGGTGAAAGGTTAAAGATGGCAATTACTTTGACTGATGAACGATCTTCGAAACCTCAACGGCAACCCATTGGCGGCGAACTCCTTGGTGAATCACAAAGTCTGGCACCTTCCTTGATTTGTCTTCAGAAATAACGCCGATTTCTGGTGGAGCGGGATCATTGGAATCTATCTCCCAAGCAGAATTGTCGTAGGAGAATTCCTCTGTTGCATTTTGCATAGTATTTGTGCTCTCAGCTGTAACTCCCCATCCAGTAGGCTGGATATCTTCGAGCCTGATACGAGAGCTTTCGGGAGCGGTGTACCTGACCATATAGTCGTATTTTCCACTCGGTTGTCCCAAGGTGTCCCACATTTCTCTAGAACTGGAGGAGTCATCTCTCTCGATGACGTTAACCTCAGGAAAAGTATAGTTGATGAATTTAAGTCCTGCAAACGTTGCAAATTCATCTTCATGTTGAGTAGTTTCTAAATGACCTGAGTGTTGATCCTATGACATGGTGGGGACACAAGTATTCTGTTCAATGACGGTCAGCCGATTTTCATTGTTCGGCTGACTCTCTTGCCCCAAGTCTCCCGGGTAAGGCTGCCACATTGGCAGACCATCCATTGGGCCATAGTAGTTGTGGTCAAAGTTGTCTTTCATCAGAGTGTCCTCCTCTAATGAATTTGGCGGAGGACGGCATCCTTCCGGATCAGAATCTCCATAGATCATTTCGACGTATGACATTGGTATAAATCTCGGACTCTGTTCGGGATAGCAAAATGGCGTAGGCACCTCTTCCTGAGACATATAACCGTCCTCATTAAGATAGGACTTCCATTCTTTATCCGTGTCAGAGGGATCTTCCTCATTGATAGCATGTACTGCTTGAGACACTGGGTGGAGGAAACCTCCACTGTGGAAGAAGTTTTGAAGGGGATGAAGACTTTCATCGCTGGCAGCTGTCCGGGTACAGGTTGCAGAAAAACCAAGACCCTTCTTTGTTTTATTGTCACTAGGAATGACAAGCTGTCCCCATCCGGTTGTATCAGTACTCTCGACCGCTTTGATAGCATCTTTGTATGAGGAAATTGAGGTTCCTCCTTGGGATTGATTGTTCTTGCTCACCGACAGTGCTTGGAACTGAGTTCCAATAACCTCCTTGGGTTCTATACCAGTAGATGATGACAAGTTGCTTACAAGCAAGGCTTGTTCCCCACAAACTGTGACAAGTTGACCGTTCTTGACGAACTTTAGCTTTTGGTGGAGGGTGGAAGTAACCGCCCCAGCCTGATGTATCCAAGGTCTTCCTAATAAACAACTATACGTCGCCCGGATGTCCATGACCTGGAAAGTACCTTGGAAAGTGTGAGGACCGATAGTTATGGGAAGATCAACTTCGCCGATAACTATTTTTCTGGATCCGTCAAACGCTTTGACGACGACCTCGCTGATTCTCATCGGAGGGCCTTTGAATGATAATTGCATTAAAGTGGACTTTGGCATAACATTCAGGGCTGACCCTGTGTCTACCAGTACGCTGGCTAAAGCATCGTCCTGGCAGTTAACTGTGATATTGAGCGCCATGTTATGACGGCGACCCTCTTCGGGTAATTCCTCATCACTAAATCCCAAATTATTGCAGGAAGTGATGTTAGAGACAATGCTATCAAACTGTCTGATTGTTACATCTTGTTCCACAAAGGCTTGCTCCAAGACTTTCTGTAGAGCCTCCTTGTGGGCTTCCGAACTGAGTAATAGTGATAATACCGAGATCTTTGAAGGAGTTTGTAACAGTTGATCCACAATGTTGTATTCACTCCTTTGGATGAGCTTCAGCATCTCATCATTGTTTTTTGAAAGGTCGGGATTACTGGATTGACCGACTGGTGGATCAGGAGTTTCCGTCTGAAGTTCCTTTTCCTTGTTAAATTCCCCAACCCCTCGGTTGAAGATTCGACCACTCCGTGTTACACGACTGATGTCTGCAATATTCACGACGGAGGGTAATGGAATTTACTTTCCATTTTCAATTGTCGTTGCACCGTATTTGTAAGGGATCGCCTTAGCTGATTCATACGGTAGTGGTCTCGGCAGATAGATGACTATGGGAACCTTCTGATTTTTCTGACCATCATAATTAATCTCGATCCGTTCCTGATTGGGAACTTTAGATTCGTCAAGTAGAGGGATAATGGAAAAAACATCCCTGGTCCTGTGATGACCAGAGATCGTGACAACATCCTCAACTTGATCGGCAAGGTAGTTCGGCGTCCAGTTGATGGGTCTAGAACCCGGATATGGGCGAATCTCTCCACGATCTACCTGACCCTGAAGAGCTGCTGTCACAAGGTAAGACCCTTGGTTACTTTCTGAACAGACACTACAACGTTCATAATTGTGTGGTGGCACCTGGCCACGCCCATTTTGAACACAATGTAACCTCACTAAGTTAGCTTCCACAGATCGGACGTCCTGACTCTGACGCCGAGTAGGATTCTTGTTACTGATACTAATTTGCTGAGTATCTTCATCCATATAAATTGGCATCCACCAGTGATTTAATAAGTGCTGAAGTGCCTCCTGGACAAGGGTACAACCTCGATCTTTTCGCAACCTGCTTTACAGCTTTGATAGTCATGTGATATTAGGAATCCGAGTCGGACCTGTTCAGCATGTAACTCTACCAGGTTGGTATTCATCACGCGAATATCGAAGATCTGAACCATGTTGATTTGATAGGAATTCCTATCATGGTAGTCTTGGATCCATCCAAGATCCATCTGATGCTGGAGGGCCTCCTGTATGAAAGAGCATCCCTGTTTGTTTACCGAGCAAATCACACAGGAACTATAATCGTGCCGCGGCAGATTATGATACTGGCTTTGCCTTGAGTGCATCGCCACCAAGTTGACATTCATTGCACGGATATCGTGGTTCTGAATGATGTTGGAGTTCGTGTAGACCATGTTAACTCCACGAACTCGGTGCTCTTGGATCCATCCGAGATCCATCTGTTCTTGCAGAGCTGCTTGCACCACAGAACATACTTGATTGTTTTTAGAGCAGACATCACACTGATGATAGTTATGAGGTGGCACATGGCCATATCCGCTCTGTCTACAATGCATCTTGACCAAATTGGTTTTCAACAAGAGTACATCATGAATTTGATAGACATCGTTAGTCTCTCCTTCTATCAAATTGACTGCAGCTTTCTCATGTTGAGGCAGCGCGTTCGTGAGAACATTAGGATTTGTATCCTTGAAGGATAAGACCCCGCTCCTAACAAGTTTTTACACGTCGGACTTGAAATTGAGACAAGTCTCTATGTTATGCCCTGATCCTCCTTGATGGTAAGGGCAAGTTTGATCCACCTTAAACCAAAAAGGCGGATTTTCCGGTACCGTAAGAGGAGATTTAGTCTGAATGTGCCCCTTAGCCAATAGTAATGGAAACAGCTCTGCGTACGACATGGGTATAGGATCAAATCCTGGTGGCCGTGTTGTACGGTTGTTGTTATATGGAGGACGAGCCTGCTGAAGAGGCTGTTGTGTCCTTTACTGATCAGGTTGGCTCTGCGCAACCTGAGGTTGATACGTAGGAATAGACGCAGGGTTGATAGCAGGAGTCACAGCTGCTACCGGTTGATAACGTCGCCTTTGCTTTCCGAGAGAGATATTCCTAATATCTTGCTCTTTTTTCTTAGGGAGAGCACTACCGTATTTTTTAGTACCGCTCGTCGATCCAGTGTCTTTTACCAAACGTCCTTCTCGGACAGCTTCCTCAAGACGTACACCCATGCCAACCATTTCGGTGAAATCACTGGGCGCACTGGCAACCATTCGGTCATAGTAAAATGAGCTTAAGGTCTTTAAGAAGATCTTTGTCATCTCTTTTTCCTCCAGAGGTGGACAAATTTGAGCGGCAATTTCACACCACCTTTGAGCATACTCCTTAAAGGTTTCCTTGTCCTTTTGCGACATCGATCTGAGTTGATCTCTGTCGGGTGCCATGTCCAAATTGTATTTGTATTGTTGGACGAAGGCAGTACCAAGATCTCTGAATGTGCTGATCGTGGCACGGTTTAAACCCATGTACCATTTGAGTGCGGCACCGGTTAAACTATCCTGGAAGTAGTGAATCAGTAGGTCCTGATTCTCCGTCTGAGCTGACATCCGCCGAGCGTACATCACCAGATGGCTTTGAGGGCAAGAGTTACCATTGTATTTTTCAAAGTCGGGCACTTGGAACTTGTGCGGAACTTTCACATTTGGGACCAAGCAGAGATCTGCGGCGTCCTTTCCAAATAAATCCTGACCGCGAATGGCTTGCAGTTCCTTCTGAATTTCCAAGAACTGCTCCTGGAATTCCTCCATTATGTCAAATATAGTTTCCTTCTTACCAGAAAGTATCTGTGGAATCTTCCCTTCTGGGACAGTGTGCACCACAGGGGGTGGTACCGTGACTACGGTAGTGAGTCCTGGCATTTCCTGAAGTGTGTAACCTTCAGGAGTCTTCAGTATGCCCCTGGCATCTTCGCTTTCCCGAAGTTTGTAACCTTTAGGCCCAGCGGCTTCTGTTGTGATTCCCTGATCTTCAGTGATCGGCGGAACATATCCTTCCGGGATATAGTTAACAAGCATACCCCAAGGACGATATTTTGGCATTTGATACCTAGGATCATACTTTTCCACTATGTGCGTTGAGGTGATCTCTGAGATCACAGTTCGTTGTAGCAGAGCTTCTGCCATGGCTTGCATGTCGTTACGAAGCTTCCTCATATCCTCTCTCAGAGCGTCGATCTCTTCTTTCAACTCTCTGTTTTCTTCCTCAAGATCGTCCATCCTTTTCTGACGATTGGCCCGAGTATTGTACGAATGAGACAGTTTGACTCTAGAACTGAGACACAAACGTGAGATTCTTAGGTAAAAAGAATACGCGATGTGAGAATGATGAATACAATGATTATATTAATTGTTTTTTTGGTTTAATCAAAATAAACTTCGACAATTAGATTGCAAATATCAAACGGTGGGGAAACCCCTTTTTATTGAAATTCAAAGGATTACAGAAATGAAAATACAGTAGATTACAAAGTGCAGAAACAGAAACCTAAACTAATGGGTCCCGAGTCCTCTCTGAAGAGAAATCGGGTGCTGATTCTGGTATCTTCCTTTTTTTAGACCGGGGCTCTTGGGCCGTTGTCGGGTTGTCATTCCTTTGCCAGGTGAAAGGAGTGAGCAAATTCCTTTGGTCATCCTGATTATCCACAGAATGTTGCTCCAAAATTTCAATCAGAGCATCTTTCTCTTTCAGTAATTGCTGTATTTTGATGCACTCTGCGTCGAGGGTGCGGTACTTGTTCTTCCAAGACCTTCTCTCCTTTTGAACTTTGTTGAGAGTAACCTGAAGCTTTTCAGCTTCCGTCATGAAGTACATGACAGATTCCCTCGGCGGAAGAATTCCGTAACGAGGATAAGGCATCTTTAGCTTGAGAGCTCTAGTTTGTACCCAGTGGAGATAAGGCTCCACCGAGACACAGTCCGGTTTTCCTAGAGACTCCCGTCCTTTCTTATGAACATGTTTCCAAGCGTGCACTATTTCCATATTTAGTGCTCTGTCGTTTTCTCCTTCCTTGAAGAAAAGACCTTCTAGATGAACACCCCGTGGGATGTGTCTCATCGGGTATCCAAATTGACGCTGAACGAGAACTGGATGGTAGTTGATTCCTCCTTTAGTTCCTATGAGGGGTACGTTGGGGAAGTTTCCACAATGGTCAATGATCCTGATTCCCTCATAAATCCTATTGCACCAATCTATGTCAGAGTTGGTGAGAGGCATGATCTTCTGCGACCAGCGCAAGGCACTCTTACAATCCCAAAAAGCAGCAGACTTGGGCAAGTAAGAGATAAACCATTTATAAAGCAGAGGTATACAACACGTGATCTCCCCTCTGCTGTACAAATTTCCCAAGTGTACAGAATGATACGCATCTGTGAGAAAAGTCGGCACAGGGTTTCCAATGAGAAAAACCTTAATGGAGTTGATATCGACGAAATTATTAATGTTGGGAAACAAAAACAACCCGTAGGTGAGCAAGACAAAGACGCTTTCAAAAGCAGTCACGTTTCCTATACTGGCAAAATACAGGGCTTTCTTTGTCAAGAACTGGGCTGGCAAACCTTGGATGCCACCCTTGGTAGTTAGGTGAGTCCTAACCTCAGACTCGTCCAAATGAATTGCTCTTGCAATGGTCTGATTCTTTGGAATTTCTTCCAGTCCAGAAAAAGGAGCTCGATCAGTAATGTGTAAATCGATCAGGTGAGAATACTCCTCCAGCGTTGGTGCGAGCTGGTAATCCGGGAATGTGAAACAGTGATAAACTGGATCATAAAACTGAATGAGCGCATCCATGATTCCCTCAATCACATGGACCCTTAACAGTGATAGCAGACCTCCGTGTTTGGCTCTGAAAGCCTCTTGGTTTCTGATCATTCCTGCTAACCTTCTCAAATCCTCTAGCTTTGGAACCTTGAAGGTATAACTATGAGTTCTCCTTCTACCGAAATCCATTAGCGCAATCCTTTTCTCTGATATTTGCAATCACAGTCTTAGTTTAATTTGAAAAACAGAGAAACTAGAAGAGAAATTTTTTGAATGTTTTAATGTTTTTTAAATGAATGCATGAATGCAGCACACAAAACATAGAAAAAACATGGGGTCAAAGGGTCGTTGTCATGAAGTCAAGGCTCTACCCATCCCCAAAGGTTTATACTAGGGTGATTTTTGTACCTGTACTCATTATCATCAGCTCCTCCCAGGAAAGCAAAACAACAAGCAGATCGCCAGCGAGTTGTAGAGCAATCTTAGAGTAAGTGCCATTCACCGAGAATAGATCACCAGCCTCAAATGAGGGTAGTATCATGTAACAACTATTCCCAATAGTTTCCGCACTACAAAAGGGTTTGGATCCTCAGCTTCTCAGACATCACAATCGGCCCATTGTTTAGGTGAGAGAATGGGTTGCATTGGTCAGCCTCCACTGAGGTTGATGGTCGACCTCGTCGCCATCACTCATCTTAAGTGTATACTTAATCTTTCCACATGTGGCATCACACGCATTCCCATTAGCAGAAAAATAAACACGTATAACAATTAGGAAAAGCAGTATATATATTTGTCCTAAACACCCTAGACCTTTAAAGCTATGAATCCTAAGTTCCTGACAGAAAATGGGTTCCCCGGCGGAAGCCCCAATCTGTGGTTTTCACACAAGTGAAGAGAAAAAAAAGGAAAAAAACAAGGTTGGCCCCACGGTGGGCGCCATTTTTTCTGTAGCTAGCGATTTTGGACGCGGTTCTTAAGCGCTGGTCGCTCTCTGCGGTTGAGTTTTAACTAAAGGTCGATTCATTTTTTATCCTATTGTGAGCTGATGAAGGAAGGGAAATAGATGTCTCCAATTAACCCTGCTTTGTATACTGAGTTTAAACAGCGGTCTGTTAGGTTACGGATGCGATCAATGTGGTGGGGCCTTTGTACTGGTTATTTGTATTTTCGCCAATACTGTTTTCTCTCTTTTTGTTAGGATACTGCTTCAGATTAGGATATATGGGATTTTGTATTTTTGTTTAGTGTGCTCGCTAAGATCTTTTCTTTCGATCTTATGCCTACGTATTCCCGTTTACCGAAACAGGGAAATCAGAGCGTTCGTAGTTCCTCATATTCTATGGGAGGAAATGGTTGTTTTGGTGTCTTGTTCAAAGCCCAAGACGTGAAGCGAAAGGTGATTTGTATCTTGTTCAAAGCCCAAGATGTGAAGCTGAAGGTTTGACTTTAGAGAGAATTTGCCATCTCTAAAGAGGGTCTGTTTGTCACAACTGTTGGGTGACTGACTGTAAAGGAGGATTACTTTAACCGGGATTTGTGAATCTGACAATGCCATAATTTCCTTTATAGGGGATTTCAACCTGAAGGAGAAGACTTTAACTCAGTGTAGAGCAATGCCATCTTTCCTTAGGAATTTCTCATACTAAATGAGGGACAGTGGCATGGATGTAGATGATCCAGAGGCTTGCCGCTTACAGCAATTAGATGAAGGGAGTTGTTGATGTTTGTGTACTGTGAACGAGGTACAACTTTGATGCTAAAAGGTTGATTGGACTAACCAGTGGTTTTCTTACACAAAGCCTAAGAGGAGGCTAGTATGTGTCTCGTACAAAGCCCGAGAGAGAGGCTAGAAGGTTTTGACTCAACGAGGGAATCTTTTGGTATCTCGTATAAAGCCCGAGATGGAGGCTAATTGACTCAACAAGAGAGTTTTTGTATCTCGTACAAAGCCCGAGATGGAGGCTGAAGGTTTGTTTGGCTCAATAAGAACCTTTTTGTATCTCGTATAAAGCCCGAGATGGAGGCGAAAGGGGTGATTGACTCAACGAGGGAGTCTCTTATGTGTCTCGTACAAAGCCCGAGAAAGAGGCTAAACGTTGTTTGACTCCGCTGGGGAGGATCATTGTATAAAGCCCAAGAGGAGGCTAACTTCACTGGAGAAGGATCATTATACAAAGCCTAAGAGGAGGCTATGGTTACTGTTTCAGTTGAGTGACAGGTTTAGTAGACTAATTTTTAAAGAGAAAATCAGTTCTTATATGAGCAATGCTGTACTCGAGGATTTGGTTCGAGGATCTAGGTTATTCCTGTTCTTTAAGGAAGTGGGAAATTCGAAGGGTATTGAGATTGTCCGAGTCTACGGGTTCCTTCCTATTCTTGAAGGGGGCTTGAGAATGTCTTTGAGACTCAAGGATATTAGACTGTCCAAGTCTAGAGTTTTATCTTTTGTACCATGTTTTGAGAAACAGTAGTAGACGCTATGAAAGGACTGTTCTATGCAGATGACTAAGATCTGTTCCTATACCTCTAGGAGGTCGTCGGGACAATTTGTACGAAGCCCAAGAGGAGGCTGGAAACATTTAAGAAGCCGATCGGTTCTTGTACGAAGCCCAAGAGGAGGCTATCATTCCCGGAGGAAGAATCATTATACGAAGCCTAAGAGGAGGCTGTGAGTACTTCTAAGAAGCCAACGGGTCCTTGTACTAAGCCCAAGAGGAGGCGGGGTTGCTTTTAGGAAGCCTGTGGGTCCTTGTACGATGCCCAAGAGGAGGCCGATGCTTTTAAGAAGCCCGTGGGTCCCCAAACCCCGAGAAATTCAAGGCAAGCTATTCACAAGGAATAGATCAAGTCAGGAAAGCTCGAGCATTTGGAAGAAACTCAAAGATGCCATTCACGGAGAATACATTCATCTCTGGGAGTAGAATTTCTTAACAATTCCTAATGAGGACAGCCGAAGAGAAGACTGTATCTGGTAATCCTATTGGGGATCTAGTTGTCTATTTCTACGAATAAACGAAACGGCGTCACCTAGTTCTAGACGTTGTTGCCGGGGAAACTCTAAATATCTATACTATTATTACACAGTTGATATGAGTTTATGAAAGCAGACTTACAGTGAAACAGCCCCACAATACAGTCATATGTATATGAAAGCGGTAAATGAAAGCAATAACCACTTACTCGGTTGTAGAGCTTCCATGCTGTTTGGTTAGTTGTTCAACAAAGAAAGATTGAAAACAACAGTATATTTCAAAATCAAAGGAGAAAGTGCTTTGAAAAAGAAATATTTGGGGATTACAGCTCAAGGAGAGACCCAAGTTTTATCAGTGATTTTACTGTTGAATTCGTACAGAGGGACTTATACAAGTGACTGTGGCCCAAAAAAGGTTTTTTGTACAAAGGGGATGGGTCTTACACTCTCTCAAGAGGCCCAAAAAGTTTTAAAGAAAAGAAATGGGTCTTACTACACGAGGGTAGGCCCAGTTTATTTTTCCGTTTGAAAGGGCGACCGCGCCGAGATTTTCTTTTAACGCGAAGGGACATATACAATAAGTGAGGCCCAAAGTTTTTGGTTAAAAGGGGGTTGGTTCTTACACTCTATTAGAGGCCCAAAAAGTTTTGAATGGGTCTTATAGTTCAAGGAGAGGCCCAAGGTTTAATTTTTGAATTGGCGAGCGCGCCGAGGTTTTTGAAAATACAGTGGGAGTTATACAATAAGTGAGGCCCAAAATGGTTTGTATTTACAAAGGATTGGGTCTTACACTCTATTAGAGGCCCAAAAAAGTGTTTGAAAAAAGTTTGATGAGGGTGGAATTGATTCAAAACCCTAACTTGTTTTCAAAATGTATTTTTAATTAAATAAAAATTCAATTAAAATGATCAATGTTTGTTAAATATATAAAAACAAATTATGATCTTGGATCAATGTTCCAAAAAAAAACCAGGTTTCTTCCTACAAAATGATTGAAATCAAATTAGGGTTAGAAAACAAAGAGAGAGAAAATATTTTAAATGCTAAAAACACATAAAACATTAATTCTTTGCAAAAATATCAAATATATGAAATAAATAATATTTTTGGGATTTTTTGGTGAAATCAAATAATTAAACATTTTTGTGAATTATTGCAAAAAGAACCAATCAAAAATGATAAAAATTGAAGGAGTTATTAATTTTTCAAATCATTAAAAATAATAATATGAAAAATAACAAAATAAACAAGTGATAAAAAGAAGTCTGGGGCGAGGGGGATTCGAACCCCAGACCTCTCGCTTGCCGATACACACAAAACCAGCTGATGAACCGCTGGGGCGCAATGGCAATTCAAATATAACATGGCAAGGGAAAAATATATAGAGAACTTGTTGGATTTTCTGAGAATGGCGCCATGGCCATCTTCTTCCTCTAGCTCGTGAGAGGAGGCTGACTTACTGCTGAGGATTATTGAGATCCTGAAGAGGGTCCAAGTGTGGGGAACTCTCATGAGAGAGACCAGGTTTCTGCTGGAGATTGATCCAGAGTGATCGATATTTTTTTCTTATGTTTGAAAGGAACTTGAGAATGTCTTTGAGACTCAAGAGTTTTAGACTGTCCAAGTCTAGAGTTTTATCTTTTGTACAATGCCCAAGAGGAGGCACGAGCATTAAGGGATGAGTATCAACCCTACAATGACCGGAGTTTTGACGCGGGAAAGACTGCTCTAGCAAAGGATGACTAAGTTCTGTCTTATACCTTTAAGAGGTCGTCAGGGTCCTTGTATTAAGCCCAAGAGAAGGCATGAAAACTTCTAAGAAGCTGAAGGGTCCTTGTACAACGCCCAAGAGGAGGCGGGGATGCTTTTAGGAAGCCTGTGGGTCCCCAAACCAAGAGAAGTTCAAGAAATGCAATTCACCGAGAAGAGATCATTCCAGGAAAGTTCGAGAATTTGGAAGAAACTCAAGAGATGCCATTCACAGAGAAAAGATCATCTATGGGGACTTAGAGTTTCTTTGACAATTTCTAAGGGTGACAGTCTGAGAAAAGGTTCACCGAGAATACTGCCTTTCTCTTTGTTCCATATTGTTTAACCCCAAGAGGAGGGAAGAGTGTATCTGGAATCCTACGGGGATCTAGTTTTGTCTGTATTTAAGAGTGACCAACATGGCTTTACCTAGTTCTAGACGTAGTTGCCGGGGAAAACTCTAAATAACTATACTAGTATTACACAGTGGATATGTGACAAGTATATAAAAGGATGTGAAAGAAGACTTACAGTGAAACAGCCCCACAATACAGTTTATATACATATGAAAGCGGATAAACACTTACCCGTTGTAGAGCTTCCATGTTGTTTGGTTAGTTGTTCAATAAAGAAATTAAAGAAAGTTTTGATGACAACATATATTTTAATTCAAAATCAAAGGAGAAAGTGGTTTGAAAATATTGTTGGGGCTTACAGCTCAAGGAGAGGTCCAAGTTTTAACGATGATCGCTTCGTTGTTTTAAAAACTTTACAAAGGGACTTATACAATACGTGAGGCCAAAAAAGTTTTTATGTACAAGGGGATGGGTCTTATACTCTATTAAAGGCCCAAAGATTTTGAAAAGAAAAGAAATGGGGCTTACAACACGAGGGAAGGCCCAGATGATTTGATTTTTGAACTGGCGATTGCGCCGAGATTTTTCTTTTAACGCGGAGGGACTTATACATGTCTGAGGCCCAAAATGGTTTTGGTTAAAAGGGGGATTGGGTCTTACACTCTATTAGAGGCCCACTAATTTATTTTTGAAAAGGAATGGGAGTTATAGCTCGAGGAGATGCCCAATTGGCTTTGTTAAAAAGGCGACGATCGCGCAGTTGTTTTTGAAAATACAGTGGGACTTATACAATGACTGAGGCCCAAAAAGTGGTGTATTTACAAAGGGGATGGGTCTTACACTCTAATAGAGGCCCAAAGATTTTGAAAATGAATAAAGATGGGTCTTATAGCTCAAGGAGAAGCCCAGATGATTTTGAAAAGGCGACGATCGCGTTGTGCGTTTTGACTGTATCGGGACTTATACAATACACTGAGGCCCAAATCATTTTGGTTGCAAAAAAAGGGTCGGGTCTTACACTCTATTAGAGACCCATGAGTGTTTGAAAATAATTTGTATAGGGTGATTAAAATCAAAACTCTAAATTAATTTCAAAAGGGATTTTATTAAATAAAAATTTAATTAAAATGACCAAAATTATCAAGCATGTGTGAAAAACAAGTTGTGATCTTGGATTAATGTTTGAAAAATCATGTTTATATCTAAAAGATGATTGGAAACCAATTAAATTTGGAAAATCAAGGAGGAAAAATATTTTAAATGTTAAAAAACAAATAAAAGATTAATTCTTTGTAAAAATATCAAGTATATGAAATAAATAATATTTTTGGGAATTTGTGGCAAAATAAAATATTTTAACATTTTTGTGAATTATTAAAAAAAAGAATCAACTCGAAATCATTAAAACTCAGAGAGAAATTAATTTTTGAATCAATTAAATAAAATCACAAAATTCAAATATTTGAATTTGTGAAAAAGGCGCCAAGAACATGGCAAGAACACGCGCGTGTTCTGAGTTTGGCCTGATTTGCATTTTCTATCCAATCTCACTGAATACATGATGAAATCACACAATCCACATATCAATCTGCTCGTTTTCACCTCACGATCATGTCTATGGTCTTTAATTTCATTTATTTTAAGCATGGAATAAGAAATTAAGACAAAACCTCAAAAACCCTAAAATTTGCATGAAGGCTGAGAATTTTGATACACGATTTAAATAAAGCAATTAATTGAGGGGAAATATTCTATGCATGATTATGAACATTTGGAAAAAGTATTGTGCGAGGAAATATGCATAGATTAAGAGATGACCAAGTTTAGGCTTACTTGAAGGTCGTGACAGCAAGAGTAATGTGATTTTTGAGTTGGAGGTGTTACAGATGAGTTGTGATGATCTGAACAGCTTCCCTACACCATATGGAGTGTGTTTGAATGCTTGGACTTGATTGGAAATGGCTGGATCACTTCATGGCATCTCAGCTGTAACTTGGTTAAAACCTTGAGCAACTGGCTGGTTATTCTGAGAAATCAGTGTTACAATTGTTGTTTAAGTGTTTGGATCACTTCTATATGATGTTTATGAGGTGTGTGTGTGATTGGTTTGGTTGGAATAGCTCTCAAACTCAAAACCCGATAGTGACTTGCTTTGGAAGGAAAATTTGGAAGTGAGAAGGTGATTTTGAGGAAAACATCTGTTTGATGGCTTTGGTGTACTTAAACTGAGCACAAATGAACTCTATTTATAGTAGAGAAAGTTTATTTGCAAGGAATAGGGAATGGCAACTGCAACAGAGGTTTGGCAAATGTTGATCAATAGGAATCCAAGTCTCCTCTAGCCATTGACTAGAGGTTAGAGCACAGGCTGCTGGTTCCCTAATTCAGAGATCATCCTTGACTCATTCAGTTGGAAATGGCTCAGTTCATGCCACCTTGGTGTATCCATTGAATGCTCCAAAACAAAATTGGAGTCTTGTCCCCTCTTTAGGGTTTTTTAGGTTTGGCATGCTATTTTTAGTTCCAAAGACTTGGGAGGCTTATGGATCAGTGTTTGTCCCTCCTTGGTCTCTCCCTGAGGTGTTCAGATGGATAAATTTTTTGTCATTTATACAAATTGATCAAATCGAGCAAAATGCATAAATCTCCCTTGCCATGACAAATCTGCACTGTCATAACTCTTAGTTCAAATGGGATTTGATGGAGTTCTTGGCCATTTTGGAAAGCTCTCATATGATACAACATATGTGTGATCATAATTTGTCTTGACACTTTTTGGATCTAAGTGAAAAAGGCCCTTACATTTTGAAAAAAATAAAACAGATTCTGACTTAGTGAAAAAAGTGGCATTTTCATGTTTTTGTCATTTTGGTCACTCCATAACTAAAAATCCATGAAGAATTAGAGTGAGGTGTAGTTGACACTTTTAAAGTATGCCATGAGAGCTACAAATCCATCTTTGGATTAGCCAAAATGGTTGCTTGGATCTTAAGTTATGATCCTTGGAAGTTGGTACCCTAGCCACTTTGTTCCATAACTTAGAAAAATTCTAAGTTTTAATAGTTACCCCTTTTACAAGTTATCCCACTTTTTCTTATTTTTCTTGATGAATGATGATTCCAATCACACATTAACATCATTTTAGGGTTAGGGGACCGTAATTGATCAAAAAATTAAAAAGTCAAACTTTGACTTTTGGGCACAGTTGACTTTTTATCAGATGAATTCCAAACTGTGTGATCCTCTATGAAATCAAGTCCTTGACCTAAATCAAACTTGATGGATTGATTTCATAGGTGTTATAGGGTGTATTGAATCATGTCCCAAGGTTTGGGAGCATCTCCTGGTCAAAAGTAAAAGGCACAGTTGACTTTTTCCGCGAAACCCTAACTGTGGTTCTGATGAACTTGAAACTTGTGAATCAAGCTTCTTGGATCAATCCATTGTTGCAAATGGATAAATGTGATTTAATAGGGACCCTCAAATCATTTCTTGAGGTCTTGTCTCATGTTTTGTCCCAAAAGTCAACTTAGGGGTGAATTAGGTCAAGAAACCCTAATTCCTGATTTTTGATGAATACATCCCCTGAGGTTAAATTGACTTGATTCTTGGGTTTATGAGGCCTCTTGGAGTTTCTTGGGGTATGCTTTAATGAATTGGCTCATGTCCAGAGGAAAAATTCCACCTGGAGGCCTAGGTCGACCAAAACCCTAATTTGGTGACACTGGCGATCTTGAGGCTTAATCCACTTGGAATGTTGCAACCTTGTGCTTGATCCTTGATGTGGGAGTCCTATTGATCCATTGTGGATGTTTGATAGGTTTAGACAAGTTGAAGATCATGTCATTTCTTGATTGATCCTTTGTCTAAGAGCTCTGAGAGGGCTTGAAACCCTAAGTTTGATTGTAGTGGATACTCACCCATATTTGGGGAGACTAATGAGGTATGATGGTCCCTCCATATTGTGATGATGATTTTCACAATGATGGGAAATCTTAGTGGTCAAAATTTGGGGTATGACACCCATCAGTAGACAAACACTATCAATTACAAAGCAAGATCTATTTGCTAATATCATGTGGATAACCACATATAGGATGGGTAATTGACAACTACCCATTATATAACCTGACCCCGGACCCCCAATCTCTTTTAAAGCGTTTTTTCAGTTAAACATTCACGTGCAAGGTTAGTTTTAGATACCTTCCATTTCCCTTCCAGCTTCACGGGATAAATAAGAAATCAGAAAGTAGCACCCTTTCTCCTCGAGGAGAAAACCTAAACTTTAGCGATAAGGTGGTCGGGTCACCGAAAAAAATCGCTCACTACAACAATCGATTGCACCCTGATTGTAATCTATTGCACAATATAATTTTGAGAAAAATCTGTTTTCGAATTAGTTGACATATCTAGGCGATTTTGGTCATAACTTTCATTTCGTAAGTCCGATTTAGATGTCGTTCAAAGCGTTGGAAAGCTGACACGCTGAACTACACATTGGTAGTGAGGGTTGGGATGAGTAAATTAGGATTATGTGTGTACTATTTTTTTGGTTTCCATGATGATGTGATGAACCTTCTGGCGAAATGTTGAGTTTGTGTTGTTGATAAATTGATGTGGTAAATTGCTAACATAATTGCAGGTTGTTTGATTGTTGTATTTTGATAACATGTGGGATGTAATGTATGGTTTCAATGTGAAACTATCTTGTTGATGTTGTACATGAAATTATGTTGTTCGATGTGATATCGTTTGTGTTGTTGAGTTGTTGTGATGATGCATACATTCATTCTTGCATCATGAGTTGTTGTTGTTGTTGTTGTGAAAGAGGCGATTATACGCTTCGATGTTGGTGACCAGTAATTGTACCAAGCTTGATGTTGAGGCTTGGAGCTCAGTGTGGGGATCATGGGTTTGACAAATGGAACCCGGCTCATAATGATAACCATTGTTGAGATCGGTACCGCATGCATATGAGTCTATAATGTTGTTAAGAGTCACATTGCATATTGATCATGTGTTGTTGTGAAGTGGGTGAAGCTTGAATACATGTGTTGTGGTGTATACTGGATTATGTTTGAACTGTATTGTATTTAATCTACTTTGATTATTTATGCACCATTAATTATTTGAATGTATTTCTCATCCCTTCTGTTTGAATGTTTCCTTTACATGGGCATCGTGCAGATGCTCAGGAGTAGCTTTGCTGAAATAAGTAGAAGATAGCTCTTTGAGTTACTTCTTTAGTTTATCGCTTTGACTAGTGGTGCATTGCTCTGATCATGTAACATCGAGTTGGGGATAGAATCTTGAATTTGATTCTTATGTCATTTATGTTTGAATTCAAGACTATTTATGTTGTTGAGATTTCTAAGTTGTTTTGAGTTGACTATTATGAACTCCTTTTTTACTTATGTTATGAAGTTAACGGTTATGAGACTATATGTTGTGAGTTGTAGTATTGTTGTTAATTACTTTATTAATGATTCCAATGCGATGAAACCTTAAACATTATATGAATTGGATGTCGTGTAAACATCCCAAGTACAGATCAGCTGAGTTGGATGTTGTGTAAACATCCCAGGTACAAACGTGTGTATTAAACTATTCTGTTGTAACCCGTGTTACGAAGCAGGTTATGTGTTTAATCAAATTCCATGATAATTTTATGTGCGGGGTTTAAGGGTGTTGCATTTTTCATTTTCAAAGTGGATTTAAAGACCATAACGAAGTCACACCAGATGAAGTCACACCAGATGAAGAATTAGTTCATTTTGCTTTACTTGTAGGTGTTGAACCAATCAACCATAACGAAGCTTTAAAAACTCAACAGTGGAAGTTAGCTATGGTTGAAGAGTTACAGGCAATCGAAAGAAACAACACATGGGAGTTAGTCGAATTGCCAGCACATACAAAAGCTATTGAAGTAAAGTGGGTGTTCAAGTTAAAACACAATGCTGATGGGTCGATAGCAAGACATAAAGCAAGATTAGTAGCTCGAGGGTTTCTTCACAGAGAAGGACTTGTCTACTCTTAAGTATTTCCTCCAGTAGCAAGATTGGAGACTGTTCGACTAGTGGTAGCATTGGCATGTAACCAAGGTTGGTCGAAATTTCACTTAGATGTGAAGTCCGCATTTCTGAATGGTCCTTTAGACGAAGAGGTCTATTTCACACAACCTCCTGGGTTTGTGATTCAGAAGGAAGTGAGTAAAGTATATAAGTTGCACAAAGTGCTATATGACCTCAAGCAGATACCTAGGGCAAGGAACAAGAAGATCGACTCATACTTAGTCGAATTGCGATTTGTCAAATGCAAGTATGAGTATAGTGTCTATGTTCAGGTTGTAGCACAAAATATAACAATCATCTGCTTATATGTCGATGACTTGTTGGTAACTGGAAATAGCTTGGAGAACTTGTCGAAGTTCAAAGAGCTAATGATGAAGGAATTTGAAATGTCGGATCTGGGAAAATTGTCTTATTTCCTAGGCATGGAATTTCAAATGCTGAAGCAAGGTATGATGCTACATCAAAGAAAGTATGTCAAAGAGATACTCAAGAGATTCAGAATGGATTATTCGAATCCTGCATCCTCACCCGTCGAACCAAACTTGAATTTGGAGAAGCATGGAGAGGAAGACAAAGTTGATGTAACTTTGTTCAAACAAATAGTTGGATCTCTGAGATATGTGCGCAACAGTCGACCTGATATAGGTTTCGCAGTCGGATTAGTGAGCAGATTCATGGGTGAACCAAGAGTGTCACACATGAAAGCTACAAGAAGATTCTGAGATACTTAAAAGGAACAACAGATTTTGGAATTCTATTTTGACGAGATTCTGAAGGCAAAGAAGCAATAGTTAATTGCTTTTTAGATGCTTATTGGTGTGGAGATAAGGAAGATCGAAGAAGTACAACTGGCTATTTCTTTCAAGTATTTGGTGCCCCAATCTCATGGTGTTCGAAGAAGCGACTTGTGGTGGCATTGTCATCGTGTGAAGCAAAATATATAGCAGGATCCTATGCTGCATGTCAAGCAATTTGGATCAGATCAGTACCTGAAGAAATGGAGATCGAAGTGAAGAAACCTCTTGTGTTGCAAATCGATAACAAGTAAGCCATAAATTTGGCGAAGAGTCCAGTTCTCCATGGAAGGAGTATGCATATCGAAGCCAGATTTCACTTCTTGAGGGAAAAGGTAAATCTAGGTGAACTTGAAGTTAGCATTGCTCAAGTGAAGCACAGTTGGCCGACATTTTCACCAAAGGATTATAGATCGACAGATTCTTGAATTTGAGAAAGAATTAGGAATAGTTCAGATCAACTATGACTAGCGTAGGCTCGACAACTTGGATTATGGGGGTGTGTTGAAATATTAGATTAGATTTGATTAGGTTTGATTATATTTAATAATGAAATATAATCCTAGTTGTGTTAGCCCAAGCCCAATTAGGGATTTATATAAATAGTCATAGTTTGAATCATTATTTAAACAATTCAATAATACAAATCCTTATTTCCTTATTCTCTCTCTATTCTCTCCTCACTAAAAGTGCCTTACGCACTAACAAATTCATTTGTTGGGGGGAGTTTACATAGGGAGCATTGAATATTAGGCCAAGAGCAACACAAGTGAGAGAGACATCACATATTCACCCAAAACCTTAAGGTGATAGGTGAGTGGGTTCTCCCACTTATAAATGCTCAAGTCACCACATTCCTATCCAATATGGGACTATTATCCATACTACTCACACTTGTTATATTATTCCAACATAAGTATGAATTGAAAACTTCAACGATATAGAAAAACAAAATATTTGCCCCAAGTATGAATTGAAAATTTCAACGATATTTTTAGTAAAATATATTTCTAAAATTAAAAACTTTGAAGTATAAAAAATTAAAATTAAAAAGGTTATGTTACAATTGTTTTCATTATTATGTCTGAATATATTTATAAAAAACACTAATTTAGAGAATAACAATTAAAAACAATCATCCACGCTAACACGAACTGTATAACATAATTATTTTTACTATATTCTATAGAAAATAATATATATATATATATATATATATATATATATATATATATATATATATATATATATATATAGGGTAACATTCAATTTGTTTTATGAGATCATCTCAAAAAGCCACTGGGGTAACATGGGCCTTTGACTTTGGTAATGGGGCTTGTAATTCATGAGCTTGAGGATTTTTTTTAAAGCACCCTATGTGTTTCTTAGACACCATGCGGATTTCCTATAATGCCCATAGTTTTCAGAGATATATCTCCGGACGCACCATATTTTAACTAAACATTAAGTTATTCCGGAGATATATCTTCGAACACACCAAAAATCAATTGAACGTTGAAATATTTTGGAGATATATCTCCGAAACAATTTGGAGCATATTATCGTGCCAGACTCTTCTCCTCCCACACTTTTCCATTTCTATTCACAAACCTCTTCATTTCTCTCATTCCCAAATTTCGTAAACTTCACCAAATTTGATTTTTTTTCTGTTCGAGGATCAAGTAATCATCAAGCTGCATCCAGTGCATCATTCAACATCTTCCGAATCATATAGTCCTGGTAAGTTTTTCGAGTTTCCGGTAAATATTCGAGTTTTGTTGTAAATGTGTTAGAATTTATTGTTAGGTGTCGAAATGTTTAGAAATCAGATGAAACATAGTTTAGAATAACTATATGTATTGTTTGTTGGCTCAAATGGATGATTATAGTTTCAAATTTATGATTCTGAGAAGGCAGAAGACACCATTGGCGCGGCCTCTAAGTTACAGAATGTTCCATAGATACATCTTCGAAAACATTCAATGTTTCATGTACACTGGGGTGATTCCGGAGATACATATGCGGAATGTTTCCGTAGTTGTTGTTCTAGCAAAAAATGGTTAGATACACCAAAAGTGCTAGTTCCCCTTGTCCTGGACAAGAAGAGCTATGCTATCTATATTGTGAGGGATATTTGGGGATTTGAGAGCTATACTTGTGTTGTGTATTGTCTCAAGATAATTGTGTCTTGCTTAACCCTTATGTGGGAGCCCCTTTTATAGTCTCCCATTAAGATATGCTATTAAGAGAAGTCTTTTGGCCTTCTGACTTTACATGGCCATCATTGTTGTAACTCCCTTTCATGAATATAGACTTTGAAGCTCTGGTAACGTCCGCATTGATGCGCCGCCACCATTACAACTGTTGGTATGCCGGTTGAGCTCATATCTGACGTAAGTACCGGGTTGATGGGCTTTGTACTCGACTTCGTAGGAGCTCGGCTGATAGGAGTCGAGTTATGTGACCGGTCTGGGTTATAGAAAGTACTTACCTAGCTCTCTGTATTTCTCTACCCTTCTTGGTATCATAGTCTAGTTCATACTTAATCTTGGCCAACTACACAACTCGGCTTAAAATATATTTGGCATGTACATAAGCCCCCCCGAGTACTATATCCGTTTACAAGGGTACAATTCTCGGCAGTAACATGAGCCCAGATATATTTGACCGATGTCATGCTATAAGTCGACTTTTCTTCTTAGGTCCTTATGTGTCATGAATTCCTTGGAGGGTCGTGTCCTTTCATTTTCTCCAGTGTAATGATGACTGTTAATGGCTACTCCGTAGCTATTCTTGGGTGCTGAGTCCTTTAAAAGCCTTTCTTTCCTCTCTACCTCTTCTCATTTTGGCTCTGCATCATCTTCTTTAACGATTAAACTCCTATTTCAATTTCCAGCTTCTCGTTACTCACCAGTATTTCCTTACCCTTCTTGATTTATCTTATTCTTCTACTCGCTTTTTAGAAAGAATGACCGTCTTTGGGGAACGGGGCGATGAGGGTAGTGGTAGTGTCGTTCGTATGAGTGTTGTAGAGAGAAAAGAGTTGTGGGAGCAATGCATGCGGGAAATGGAAGACAGTTTAGGACCAGAAGAGTATAGACGAGTTATAAATGAATTTTATGGTGATATTCTCACTTCTAAAAGTGATTTTGACCCTGACTCATTTTTCTCAGGTTTTGTAGAGACTTCGATGACGACCGCTGCTCCCTTCGATCTCGAAGTCATGAACTATAAGGTTATCGTCTTTGATGATATAGAAATCTCAAAACTTCGATCCAAAAAGCAAATATCTTCAACAGGGTCCGAGGATGATGTTGTCTTGGAATCATGTATTCTCGGAGAACGAGTTTGTATACTCCGTCCTAAAGGTGTCAAGGAAGTTTTTTTTCTATTTTTATGCTGGGGTTTTAGACGACTTCAACATCTAGATACCCTTTCCGATTTTGAAGCGGATGTTTTACAAACCGTAAACATAGCCCCTTCTCAACTTCGCCCCAATAGATGGGGTTTTATAAAAGCCTTTGAAAGAGTTTGTGAGGTTTTAAACATCACCCCCACCATTGGCCTATTTTTCTCTTTCTTTGAGGTTAAGGGTGTTGATAACTGTAGTTGGGTACAAATCAGCGGGATTCTTGGTCGGAGTTTTCTCCAGGCATACACCTCCAACTATAATAATTATAATAATCGATTCTTAAGGGTAAAGAGTGGGCCGAGGTGTCCACAAGTATTATATACTTTAGACGGCTAGCCTCGCTTCCCTTTTTATTGGGTTGAAAAGCCACTATCGATCACTGGCTTCAGCTTTGATAAGTTAAGTGGCCTGGAAACCGAATCTCTAATAGTTCTCGACTCCTTCCGTATGATGAAGGTCAAGGAATTATTATCTCTAAGCGACGAACAACTACTCGCCTTTCTGGGTAACTGTTTATATTCATTTTCATCATTCCCAATTACTCTTTTTCCTGACGTTTATATATGTGTTTGTAGATACGATGACGAGCCTATCCGTAGCTGAACAAAAGAAGTTAATGCAAGAAGCTCGAGCTGCCCGAAAGGGAGCCGGGAATTCTATACTATCAAAGTCGGACCCGAGCGAGTTAGAAGTCCGTCAACCAAAGCAGATAAGGAGTACAAATACTAAGGCTTCTCCGAGTAAGGGTGACATTCAACCCAATGCTCCTCAGACTCAAGAAGAGGTTTCACAGGGTGCTTCGAAGAAGCTAAAAACCTTAATGGCTGACGAAGTCTGCCAAGCTGATATGGAGATTACTTCTCTTATGAGAGTTCCAGGGAAAAATTATGCATCCAGGGAGTTTAAATTTTGGTCAAAAGGCTTTGATGGACTTAAGTTTCTGTATGACCATCTTAACGCCACCGAGGACATTAACAAAGTGAAATCCATTGGTAGGTAGAAAATCACCCAGAATATAAGCTCCTATCTTATGAGGTGCGTCGTCCTTACTCGCGGGTTGTTTGAATCCAGCGATGATTTTGAGAAGACATAGATGAAACTGAAAGAAGAGATTACCCGGCTACAAGAAGCTCACAGGACTCAATCAGATAAGTTTCCTAGCTTGGAAAAAGAACTAGTCAATGAGAGGAAAAACAAGGAGGCCCTTGAATCCGAGCATAAACTTACTTTATCAAAGGCTACCTAGGAGTTGAAGCAAATCAAGGCTTCTCATAAAAAACTTTTGGCTTCCAATATCGAGCTTACTGAGTCCCTTAAGAAGGCTTAGATTGAAGTTCTCTCTGCTGGTGACGAGGCTTTCGACAAGGCCAAAGACCAAGTTTTATGCCTCCATCCCAGGATGGATCTATCCGAGGTGGATTACTTCAAGGTGGTACAGGATGGCCGCCTTGTAGAAATGGATGAGAACCCGGATGAAGCTGGCGCGAATGGCACCTCGACCGCTGCTTGATTTTGAAGTTTTTCCTTGTTTAGATTAGACATCCTTTTGGATATGCTTTTGATGAATTTTCTGTTTTTGTAAGGGAGTGTGGCGTTGTCCCCCCTTTTTCTTATGACTTTTCGGCCTTCAGGCCTTGTAATGCACAATACTTGGCCCTTTTGTGGCTTTTCTTAATGTCGTTTATGTTTATCATCATTTTAATTCCTTTGCAAAATAATCCTGTGCGTATATCCAGTCCCTCGGGCACTAAGTTAGAATAACTTAAGGTGTCCGATTATAAAGTGTAGGGTACTATTTTGCTATTTTGTTTTTCTAAGTTTGATTTCTAAGGTTTCTTGGATAACTCGTTACTCGACCATGTATTAAAAAACCTTGGCTATATAGCTCTGACACTTTAGAGAGTCCAGAACTCTTATAGTCTTAGGTGCCAATTACGATATTGACTTGGGTGTCCTTTTGTCAGAGACTTACTCCCAGTTCTTTATAAGCCTTTGGCAGTTGGTCATGAATAACTTTGATACCCATGAGCCCTATGTTCTTTTTTGGTGTGCTTAGGCCTAGATGTTTCATCATTTTCATAATTGATTATCTAGCCTGTGTGCACGGAATGATTAGACACATTTATAAGTCTTTATTCAACCCGTGTATGCAGAACAAGTCAACACGTTTATGGGCGACCTATGTACGCAGAGCAAGTCAACACGTTTATAGGAGTTTAATCAACCCTTGTACGCGGAGCATTTATGGGCGACCTGTGTATGTGGAGCAAGTCAACATGTTTATAGGAGCTTAATCAACCCTTGTACCCGCAACGTTTATGGGTGACCTATGTACGCGGAGCAAGTCAACACGTTTATAAGAGTTTAATCAACCCTTGTACCCAGAGCGTTTATGGGCGACCTATGTACGCGGAGCAAGTCAACACGTTTATAGGAGTTTTCTGAGTTATAACTCACCATCTTCAGCCTAATACCTATAAACAAGACATAGAATTTTTTTAAGCCCAGGTGCCTCGTTAAAAACCCTTGCCCTTGCAAGAGAAAAGAGTGCAACCCATATCCTTTATTCTTTATTGAATTACATAATATTTAGCTGAAATATAGCCTAAGATTGGATACATTCCATGTCCTAGGTATTTATACTCCCTCTAATGTTTCCAGCTTGTAGGCTCCGTTGTTTAGTTTTCGAAGTACCCTGAATGGGCCTTCCCAGTTGGGGGCAAACTTTCCCTTGTTTTTTGGGTCTGTGATTTTCTTCAAGACCAGGTCTCCTTCTTGGAACTCCCTCTACTGAACTTTCAGGTTGTATCTTCTTTCCAACCTCTGTTTTGCAGAGACTTCTCTGACCCATGCTGTCTCTCTAACCTCATCCATCTAATTAGCCAAGATGTTCAAGTTATCCATGTTGGCGACTTCATCAAAGTGTTCACGCATACAAGTCGGGGTGTTGATTTCCTCCGGTATCATTGCATCAGCTCCATACACCATCATGAAGGGTGTCTCTTGAGTAGTAGAATATGGTGTTGTGTGGTATGACTACAAGATCTCGGGTAGGTACTCGGCCCACATTCCTTTTGCCTCCTCTAGCTTCTTTTTTATTCCTCCTAGGATAACCTTGTTTATAGATTCTTCTTGGCCAATGGTTTGGGGGTGTTCCACAGATGTGAACCTGTTTTTTATTCCATAATCCCTGCAAAAGCCTATGACGGAAGTGCTTGCAAATTGGGCTTCATTGTCCAAGACTAAGATTCCCAGAAAACCGAACCGGCATATGATATTACTCCAATAAAATTTGCAAACCCTCTCGGCAGAGATCCGAGCAACAGCCTCGGGTTCCACCCATTTTGTGAAATAGTCAACTACAACGATTAGGAACTTAAGCTGTCCTGAAGCAACTGGGAACGGTCCTAGGATGTCTGCTACCTACTGATGGAATGACCATGGAGATGAAATCAAATGGAGCAAATCAACTGGCAGGTGTTTAATTGGAGTGAATACTTGGCACTTTTCGCACTTGCTAATGTACTCGATACAATCTCGCATCATATGCCGCCAGTAGTACCCGGCTCTTAGGATTTTTTCATGTAGTGCTCTCCCACCGATGTGTCTACCACAGGCTCCCTCTTGGACCTCTTTAATTACCAGTTAAATCTCAGGCTCTGACACACATCTGAGCACAGGTGTTGACCTACCCATCTTGTACAGTGTGTTCGAGATTATGACGTATCAGGAAGCTATTCTTTTAATCTTACAGGCTTCATTGACATCTTCAGTTAGTATTTCCTGGGTCAAATAGCTGATGATGGGCCTCAACCATCCTTGGACATCCTCTTTTGTTAATACTTCCTATGATTGAATGTTGGGTGCTTCGAGAACTTCTTGGATCATAATCTTATTCATTCCTGAATTCTTTGAGCTTGCTAATCGGGCTAGGAGGTCAGCCCGAGTATTGTCTTCTCTTGGGATGTGGACGACTTCGAATTCTGAGAACACTTTGGATATTCCTAAAGCTTTCTAAAGGTACTTTATCAGGGTGGAATCCTTCGTCTGGTACTCGTTCTTCATCTGTCCGACCACTAGCTGGGAGTCGGTCCTCACTAATAAATGTGTTACTCCGACCTCTCTTGCCAATTTCATTCCAACAATCAAAGCTTCATACTCTGCTTGGTTATTGCTAACCTGAAAATTGAAACCTAAAGAGTATTCTAATTTTAGATCTCCAGGTCCTTCCAGAATTATTCCGGCTCCATTTCCCTTGAGATTTGAAGATCCATCTATATAAAGGATCCATCTATTTGAGATCTATTCTCCAGCTGGTGCACCTAATTCTACCACAAAATCGGTCAGTATCTGTGACTTGATACTGGTTCTGGGCACAAAGTTGATGTCATACTTGGATAGATCTACTACCAACTTGACCATCCGTCCTGCTAAGTCAGGCTTTTTCAGTATTTGTTTGATTGGGTAATTCGTCTTGACTGTGATGGGGTGACCTTGAAAATAATGTCTCAGCTTCCAGGTTGACTTTTCTGGTCCTGGGTTGTCTCGGCGGGGACTTCTCTTATTATTTTTTGTGGTCGGGAATCCTTTGCATATGCCAAGAGATGACCTCTCTGGATTAAAGCTTCAATTTCTTTTTTCAGCTGTTGACAGACCTCGGTGTGATGTCCCCGTATACGGTGGTAATTACACCAAGCCTCAGGTTGCCTTCCCATGACAGCGTTGGCTCTTTTGGGATGATGAGGCTCCGGTAACAGGTTCATATGGCCGACTTCTTTAAGGATATCTCCCCTGCTTGCATTTAATGGGGTGAGGTCTCTGTCCGGCTCATATGACTGTCTGTATGGTCTGGGAGCATGTCGCTCGCGCATAGCCACACGAGGATGCTCCTTTCTCCTATTCGACGCCTCTTCCTTGCTCTTTGTCTTTTCACTGATGTCCCGGGTTCTTTTCTCTTGGTTACTTTCTTCTTCTTTGATGTAACACTCTGCCCGAGTAGTGATCTCGTCCATGCTGATAGTCGGCTTCTGAGCTAACGACTCATTGAACTGTCCAGCTCGTAGTCCATGTTGAAAAGCTCCCACAAATAGTTCCTAGTTTGTATGAGATACTTTGAGGGATTCCTCATTGAACTGAGCCAAGTATTCACATAGTGATACTGACTGTTTCTGTCGAACACTGAACATCGTGTTCGTGGACACCTTACGGCGCTTGCTTGCCAAGAAGTGTTGTACTAACTTCTTAGTCAAGTCTTGGTAGCTTACGATGGAGAGCCAAGGAAGGCTCATATACCATCTTAGAGCTACATCCTTAAAGGTACCGGCCATGAGCTTGCACTTCAGTGAATCCGAAGGGGCAACTATGGCCATCTGATTGTTAATGGCAATAATATGCACCTGAGGATCTGTCTTCCTATCATAAGAGGTTAGTGATGGTGCTTTAAAGTTTTCCAGGACGTGGTCATCCCATATCTCATGAGAAAGAGGTTGTGGCTCGAGAACCTCCTCCTCACGGTCGTTGTCAGTCTGACTTTGTTGTTGCAGAACTTGTATGCTGTCTTGCAATGTCTCATTCTGCTGACGCATGGCCTCCATCATGGCTAGCAGTTGAGCCATGTATGGAGGATTTCTTTTAGAGGACATGTTGTTAGTGTAAGGTGTGGCCTAGGAGAGTTTTACCTAGGCACCACGGTGGGCGCCAAATGTTCTAGCCAAAAATGGTTAGATACACCAAAAGTGCTAGTTCCCCTTGTCCTGGATAAGAAGAGCTATGTTGTCTATATTGTGAGGGATATTTGGGGATTTGAGAGCTATACTTGTGCTGTGTATTGTCTCAAGATGATTGTGTCTTGCTTAACCCTCATGTGGGAGCCCCTTTTATAGTCTTCTATTAAGATTTGCTATTAAGAGAAGTCTCTTGGTCTTCTGACGTTACATGGCCATCACTGCTGTAACTCCCCTTCATGAATGTAGGATTTGAAGCTCTGGTAACGTCCGCCTTGATGCGCCGCCATCGTTACAACTGTTGGTATACCGATTGAGCTCATATCCGGCGTAAGTACCAGGTTGATGAGGTCTGTACTCGACTTCGTAGGAGCTCGGCTGATGGGAGTCGAGTTATGTGACCGGTCCAGGTTATAGAAAGTACTTACCTAGCTCTTTGTATTGATCGACCCTTCTTGGTATCGTAGTCTAGTTCATACTTAATCTTGGTCGACTACACAACTCGGCTTCAAATATATTTGGCATGTACAGTTGTATCTCCGAAATCATCCAGAGTACATGAGACGTTGAATATTCCGGAGATGTATCTCCAGAATTCCTCCGTCTGTTTTTTTTATTATTTTTGTTTGTTTTATTATTTTTCATATTTCCTAAACTCATTGTATGATTAATTATATTATATCTTACAGGCATAATGGCTGACAGAGACGACCGATTGAGGCATGGACGAGTTACCCAACACGCATCCATTAGACGAGAGCAGAGCCAGCCGGGTCCGGATGCAGCAGGTACCTCTGGTCAGGGAGAGATATCGATTGCTGGTGTACCGTATACTCCTAAGGCTTAGTCTACTCATGTGGTTCATCCTTCACCTTAGGCCACTCCATCTACATCTCAGGCCACTCCATCTACGTCTCAACCCACTCCACCTTCTTCAGCTTCTTGCCGCAGACCACGAGATGCATCAGCTGAGGCGTCACTTCATCCATCCTCATACAGGCGGCGGGATGCCCCTGTACCGCCTCCTGTTGATTTAGTCCCACCTCCTGTTGACCCGGTCGCACCTGCTGATCGGGAGGCATCGGTGCCACCTTCGGAGGGTGATGTTGCTGATGCCGAGCCAGAGGTTTTCGGTGGGGATCCATCTGCTATGTCCCTACTTCCTTTTTACCCATACCACACTGCCAGACATATCTGGGATGGAGAGGTAACATTAGTCACATTGTTACTATATTTTTTTACATTAATTTAAATTGCTGACATTGATTATTTCTAACATTGATTCTTGCTGACATTAATTATTTCTGGAAATTTGCAGGTGCGTGATTCCCAAAAGTTTCTGAACCATGGGGGGAATATTTTAGCATTGCATCAGCCTGATGCGGAGTGGTTTCAGTCGGTTCTCACCGCTTCTGGGTTGAGTGACCTATGCTTGGTCGGTTACACTTTGGTCAACCACGGGGTGATTGGAGCATTCGTGGAGCGATGGCACTCTGAAACCACTTCCTTTCATCTCCCGCACGGTGAGATGTCGATTACACTGGACGATGTCTCGTGTTTGTTGAATCTACTGATCATAGGGAGATTTCTCCATCATGGTAGGGTGACCAAAGATGAGGCGGTCAATATGATGGTGGAGCATTTGAGGGTTGATCTAGTGAAGGCGCTGAGGGAGGTGGATAGGACTAGGGGTGCTCATGTTAGATTTTCGTTCTTGAAGGAGAGATTTGATAAGGCGCTCGTTGCTGCAGCGCATGTTGATGGTGATGACCAGGAGGTGGAGATCCATAAGAGTCATGCTTTAAGGTGTTATTTTCTATTTTTAGTTGGCATTGTGCATTTTGTGGACATGAGTGCCACCTATAATGACGTTGCATACCTTTGGTACTTCTTGGATCTCACATGGATAAACGAGTATAACTGGGGGGCGGGTTGCTTGGCCTATCCGTATTCGAAGCTGAGATATGGATGTCGGTGGATGACGAAGCAGACCACAGGCAGCACGACCCTACTGATGGTAATAATTTCCCGTCCTTGATTGTTTTATATCCTTTTTATTTCATATTTGCGATAATTCTTGATATCTGAATTCTTTTTTATTTTCATTTCAGGCTTGGATCCTCCAGTAATTCCCGTGCATCGCTGGCTGGTCGTGTTGGGATAAGTACACTGAGGAGATGCTCAGTGCCTGTGCTTTTATCCATCTGAGAGGGAGCCAGACGGTCAAGCCTTTCAGAGTCTATCTTGACTGCCTGGTTGCTCGGGACATCCACTTCAACTGCTACATGGATCACTGTCAGAAGCGACCATTTGACGACATATCTCTATACTCTGGATGGCTGACCTGCTTGTTGATGGTCACTGCTCCTCATCTTCCCGAGCGCGTCATGCGGCAGTTCGGGTACACCCAGACCATCCCCAGACACACTATATTCTGTGAACCTTTGGCCTTAACTCGTATATAGTACAGAATTCCGGTCGTCACCAACTGAACCCGCGCCTTCTGTGGGGAAGTTGACCCAGGACGAAGACCACGTGTTGGTCTTCCATACTCCCACGTAGGATCCTGGCAGTCATCCGTAATGGGGCTGATGATGCATCCCACAACGGATGACTGTTGGCCTAGTGCTACGGGCACATTATAAATATCCTCCTCCACAAGAGGGTCAGGTATTCTAATTCATACTCACTTTAGCATCAGAGTGTCTTGGAGGTACACCCCGTCCTCTTCTCCACCACCAATGAACTTGGAGCTCACGACGTGTTACTGGCCACTGGATATTCTTCTGATCCCGGTAAGATCAGTGGCGCCGTCTGTGGGAAATTTGCTCCCTTGTCTTTTCTTTCCCTGAAACTTAAAGATCAAAGCAACTTTTCAAATACCTACCAATCATCATGGCTGATCAACACGCCGACAATCACGTTCATGAAGCCGCTTTCGCTACCGGCGGTGACCATAAAAACAACAGAACTAACATTGCCGAGAAGGGTGACCCCAAAGACGAACTCATCGCCTCCCCCTCCTTTGACGATACGATCTACAACATCGTCCAACATCAACATTTTGAAGATCCGAGAGTTTTTCAACCAATTCCCGTACCACCGGCCGTCGACCCTACCACGGTGGCCCTGTTCGCTGCAATCAACCAAACCAATCTCATGATCTTCCAACAGAACGAAAGGATTGGAATTCCGGAGAAAGCCTGTCAGTCACATTCTCCCCCGCGGAGACACCGACGGCCTGACCCTCGTAGGTCGTCCCCACGATGACGAGACACCCGTCCACACTCTCCCCCGCGGAGACACCAACAGGAAGAGTCTCAAAGCCTTTGCCAGCGACAACCCAGATGTCGGCCGCGGCTAGAGAGGCCACAAGTCGCGATTACCCAGAATCGGGACTGCACTCCTCCCCGTAAAATGCGGCGCTCCCCAGCTCCCAAAAGGAATAAAGTTAGCGGGCATATGGAGAAGTCAAAGGGCCGTCCAATAAACTCTCAGCGCTGCGGTAGAAGCCCTCAGTACGACCACTCCCCGTCACCGTCAACAGTCTGAAGCGACGAAGATGACCCCCGCGGTCCGCTGTCCCGAACAATTAAGCAGACTCCCCTCCCCGTCGGGATGGAAAAACTGCCAACTCTAGCAAACCACAATGGTACAATAGGCCCAAACGATCACATCAAGAACATCGATGCGATGCTCAACTACCACAACGTCAGGGGAACCATCAAGTGCTGACTCTTCCCCACGCTCTGAGGAAGGGTGCCATGGCATGGTATAAGAGCCTCGACTCTAAGTTCATCACCTCCTGGAGGGACATGAAAACGAACTTCACCAGGCACTTCACCGCCTCTTGTCGACACCTGAAATCTGAGGCGTCGCTCGAGGCCATCAATCAAGGGAAGGAAGAATATATCTAAGACTATATAGATAGGTTCAACTGAGAGGCCGTTCAGATCGCCACGACTGACCGGATGAAGAGATACCTTCTCAAGCGAGGACTACACCCCCGCAGCGACTTCGGCAAAGCAGTTGGCATCGAGACACCCCATTCGCTGGATGACCTCCTCCTTAATGCCCAGGCCCATATCCAATACGAGGAGAAAGAGTCCATCAACAATGCCAGCGATTCGTGAAACTGAGAGAACACCAAGATCTCGAAGTACGAAGACTCGGCGGCTCCCCGACATGGCGGGGAGAAAAGAAGAGATGATAAGCCCCACGACTCCCGCGAACACAGGGGACCAGCAGGCCGCTTCGCCGAGTATACATTGCTGACCTCTCCCCACGAGCTCATCCTGGCCGAGTGTATAAACTTGGATTTCCAACAGAGTGGGGTTCATTTCCCCAAGCCGACCCCCCTTAAGCCGAACGTCAACAAATCCAAGTACTGTCGGTTCCACAAGAGCCACGGGCACGTCACAGAAGATTGCATCCATCTCAAGGATGCAATCGAAATCCTGATCAAGGAATGACGCCTGAAATAATACGTCAAGAGAAGTGAGGCTCCTCTACAGACCGTCCGCAAAGTGAAGAAGGTCGAGGAAGAAATACCATCTTTTGACGACGCCGGGTTACAGGTTGCTCTGTGTGCCTTCCAGCCCGAGGACTTATATGTCCCCGACGAGGTCGCCATGCCCTTGTCTGCTCACAGCACCTAGGAGAATTTCCCCTCCGCTATGGTCATATACGGAAGAGGGTTTAACAAGCTCACCGTGGGGTCGGTGAAAGGAAACTTCGACAAGCTGATCAACACGAGCTCGAATTAGAACGCAACCCTCGACAAGTTCCAGGGGAAATCAAACCCCATCACCTTCTACCTCGAGGAGCTGCCCGACGGTTCTCCTAACTTCTGCATTCCCTTTCTCATCAGAGCACAAATGGCGAACTTCGACGTCCGCCGCATCTTGGTCGTCCAAGGGAGCTTCGTCGACATAATGTATGCTCACCTGTTCACCACTCTCCAGCTCGACGAGAGGCATCTGACACCATATGTAGGCTCCGACCTACAAGGCTTCAATGGAACCACCACTAAGCCATATGGCTATGTTGAGCTGCTCTTCACTTTCGGGTCCGAGGAGACCGCTAAGAAGGTCAAATTCCTCTTCCTGGTGATAGACTGCGCGTCTCTGTACCTGCGAAAAATTGCTTTGAAGCGGCCACAAAGGGGCTGAACTTGATCAACATGACGCCCAAGACTGCCAACAAACCAGCCCATTTCGAGGAGCAGAAGCCGTTGCCTCGCATCAACTCAGTCGACCTCGACAACTGCTTCACCAACGAGAAGAAGCAAAACAGAGCAGCATCAGACGCACCTCTAACATCTGGGAACAACAAGGAACCTCTCCATCCTATGTACCCTATTATACCCTAAATTTTACCCCTTAGATGTCATGACATCTTTGCATTTGCATTAGGGTTCAATCATCTGTGCATAGTCAACTAACCATCATAGTTTTGCTAGTTTTGTTTTTCTATTTAAAGCTAGGGTTTGGCACAAGAAGAGGGTAAGAGCAACAAGCCAAGTTCTCATACATTTCAAGGCTTCCTAAGATACTCCTTGGCTCAATACATCCATCCCAAGTGCTCACTAGGTGATCAAGAGAGGTGGTGGAATCCATCTGGTCAAAGAAAGTCAACTGAGGCTCCAAAAGCTCAATCTTTGGTCTTGAGGGCCAATCACGAGGTTTTCAAGTCATATTCCATGGTCTCATGTGATTGGATCAAGAGAAATCAAAGAGGAACCATAAAATTGGGAATTGTGAAAATTAGGGTTTTGACCTAAGGGATTACAAGGGAATCTTGGTGTGATCAGTCAATGTCTTGAATGGTTCATCAACCAATTGAGCTTAAATACATTCAAGAGACCTTATTCATCAAGAAATCAAGAGTAATTGGCTCCCATCACAAGTGCAATGAGCCACAAGTTCATCTGGCCCCAGATTAGGGTTTTATCAGGAAAAGTCAACCATGCCTTTGACTTTTGATCAAGGCATGATCCCAAGTCTTGGGACATGATTCCATATGTTCATATACATCTTGGAAGTCATCTATGATTTTTGGGAAGTTTTAGAAAGCAAGATCATCAAGGATCACACAGTTGAATTCATGAAGAAATTAGGGTTTTATCTGAAAAGTCAAACCTTTGACTTTTGGTATTTTGGGTCCAAGATGAAGTGTTCAAGCCATATTCCATCAAGACATGTTTAATCTTTGAATTGGATCATGAGAAATCAAGATTTAAGAGGTTTCTTACAAAAGGGGCAAAGTTGGTTTTTAAAATTTTCTAAGTATGAAAAACCCTAATTCTTATATGAACTTGGAATAGTCATAACTCTCAATCCACACATCCAATTTTTGTGATCCAAATCTCAAATTGAAGATCTCATCATGAACTTTAAAAGTGTGTTAGAGGGTCATACCCCAAAAAGGGCTTAGATTTTGAGTTATGAGGCTTGGAAGTTTAGGGCAAGTTTAGGACTTGGTGAAATTTCACATTTTCTCCTTAGTTTGCAGCCAACTTCAACCCATTTTCCCACTATGATCCCTTTGGATTCAGAACTTTGGGTGAACATGAACATTGTAGAGCATGCTTGGAGCTTTCCAAAAAGTCCAAGAACACCTCAATCCAATGTGTGAGCTGTGAGTTTCGAATCCATGAAGTTAGGCCCATGAAACATGATTTTCCATGCTTTCCACTTGATGCACTTGAAGCAAAACCTACCCTTGGCTGCATAATCTTGCATTTCAGAATGGTTTACTTGCAAATATTCATTTGCTCAGAGATTTACACGAAAATTGGAAGCATTGTCCATCAAATTGAGGCTTTAACCATGAGATCATTCCATTTAGGGCATAAAGGTTTGACTTCCACTTTAGAAAAGATGACTTTATGCGTAAAGTCAGCTCCTTGAGCCTCATCATTGTTTCTGCTGCACTCAATTAATGTCATACCCCAAATTTTGACCACTAAGATTTCCTATCATTGTGCAAATCATTATCACAATATGGATGCACTTTCATGCCTCATCAGTCTCCTCAAAGCTGATTGAGCATTCACTACAATCAAGAAGTAGGGTTTTGAGCCCTCTCAGAGCACTTAGACAAAGGATCAATCAAGAAATGACATGATCTTCAACATGTCTAAACCTCTCAAACATCTATAAAGGATCAAGAGGACTCCCACATCAAAAATCAAGCACAAAGTTGCAACATTCCAAGTGGATTAAGCCTCAAGAACGCCTGTGTCACCAAATTAGGGTTTGGTCGACCCGGGTCCCCAGATGAGAATTTCTATCTGAGCATGAGCCAATACCTCAATGAATGGTCTAAAAAGCTCCAAAAGGATCTCAAGAGCCTATCCACGATGGTAAAATCACCTTGAAGGGCCATCTATCAAAAAATCAGGAATTAGGGTTTTGACCTAATTTAACCCTTGAGTTAACTTGTGAAGTGAGGTATGGCTTGAAGCTTCAAAGTGAACTTCAAAGACTTCAAATACACCATATTGACATGTTTGCAAGATTTGATTGACTCAAAGAGCTCAAATCATAAGCCAAAAACTCAAAACCATCTGATCACAAGTTAGGGTTTCTGATGGAAAAAGTCAACCCTATCCTGGACTGTTGACCTACCCTTGATCCCAAACATTGGGGAGGGGTCCAAGAAATTCCTAAATACCCTTGGAGGCCATCCATGAAGTTTAATTAAGCCCAAGGATTGATTTCACAAAAGGATCACAAAGTCAAAATTTCATCTGATGAAAAAGTCAACTGTACAAAAATCCAAGTTTGACTTTTTGGATTTTTGGTCAACCAAGGCTCCTTAACCCTAAAACAATGTTAATATGTGATTTGAATCATCATTCATCAAGAAAAATCAAAGAAAGTGAGTTAACTTGTTAAAGGGGTAACCATAAAAAACTTAGAATTTTTCTAAGTTATGGAACAAAGTGGCTAGGGTACCAACTTTGCAAGGCCATATCTCCCAAACCCCTAAGGCATTTTTCTCCCATTCAAAGCTCAGATGGAAGCACTCATTTTATACTTCAAAAGTGTCAACTCCAAGAGTTTCCAATTCTTCATGGATTCTGAGTTATGATTGGACCAAAATGACAAAAACTCGGAATTTACCACTTTTCCAACACTTAGACAAAATTCTGTCTAAGTCAGAAAAACAAGTGAAACACCAAAACTTGGAGGGCTGTTTCACATAGTTCTAGGCTGAACCAATTCAAGATGTAAACATCAAAGTTGTTGTGCATATTGCCTACAATCCAAGGAACTCATTGGCATGAAACAACTCAGCTTGAGCCAAGAGTTATGGCTACTGCAAGACACCATGGCAAGATTGTTTTGAAAAATCAGTTTGTGTGATTTCTTGCCATACACGATTTTGAGCCAAAAAGCAATGATCACTATGCCACATTCATCCAATCTGATCATAATGCATCTGATCCAACCAACAAATTGGACTGAAATGCCAAGAGCTTATCCTTGATAATTGATGAGTTTTTGGCATATATGCCTTGAATTCAAAGGGCATTAATGGGGAATAGTGCACATTCAAGATTTTCACTCTCCTCAGTCAAGTTCTCCGATTAAACAACAATTAAAAGGACCGAAGAATGTGATTTCAGTCAAGGCATAGCTGATCTATTTGGGATAGCTATTACACCTTATGCTAGAAGCATTTATGCCAAGCCAAGACCATTGAACCATAGCCTTATCCTCTGAGCTTCAAGAGATCCACTTCAACATTACTCCTCCACTATAAATAGAGGTCCTAACTGATCATTCAAACCACTCCAAAGCTCATTACAACAAGGCTTTCTCTCTTTCACTCCCTAGGCCTAAAAACTTCATTTCTTGAGAGGTTACTATCGGGTTTTGAGTTGGAGATCAATACCACTCAAACCATTAATTCAGACACATCACATATAACATATAGCTATTACACCTTATGCTAGAAGCATTTATGCCAAGCCAAAGACCATTGAACCATAGCCTTATCCTCTGAGCTTCAAGAGATCCACTTCAACACAACTCCTCCACTATAAATAGAGGTCCTAACTGATCATTCAAACCACTCCAAAGCTCATTACAACAAGGCTTTCTCTCTTTCACTCCCTAGGCCAAAAAACTTCATTTCTTGAGAGGTTACTATCGGGTTTTGAGTTGGAGATCAATACCACTCAAACCATTGATTCAGACACATCACATATAACATATAGAAGGTGTCTGAACACTCACCTCCCATCTATAACATCAAAATCACCAAATGGCCATCCAAATGCATAAAACTCATGACTTGCTGCAGAAGGAATCAGGTTGATCAATCTAAAGGGCTCTCAATCACTCCAAGCATTCAAACACTTTCCTTAGGGTACAAGGAAGTTGTCCAAAGCATTAGAACTCAACTGTAACACCTCCATCATTAAATTCGATTCTCACCTGCAGAGGTAAGCCTCAAACTGTCCAACTCATTGAATCATGCATCATAAACATGTTTTGTGATTACTATTGTGTTTCGGGATGTTTGTAGATCATTTACCCTCAACCAATTATTGTTTACAGTTCGTGTATAAGATTTCATTGAGTTCATGCCAATTTTAGGGTTCATCAGGTTTTGTCACGATATGTTGTGATTCACTTAATTTCAATAAAATTGAGTATTGCCATTGTGTTCCTTGTCTGAAAGCGCATGATTTTCATATTTGAATCATGAAGAAAGGTTGAGAAACGAGTGAGATAGGAGGCTTCACGTATTTGAGCTTGAGGATAAAGATGGCCATGGTGCCATTTTTCAGAAATTCAACTTGTTTTACTATATATTTATCACTTATCATACTATGTTTGAATTGGCATTACGCCCTAGTGGAAACACTAGTATGTTTGTGTGTGTGAGCAAGTGAAAGGTCTGGGGTTCGAATCCCCCTCGCCCCAGACCTTTTGATTATTTGTTTCAATCATTTTCAAAGGCATTTTACACATATTATTATCCCTTGCCATTCTCTATCAGCCCACGCAAGTGGCTCAGTTGGCAAAGTTTTGAGCTATCCTCCCCAAGGGCGTGAGTTCAAACCTTGGGGGGCCATTTCTATTTTTTTTACCACTTAATTTTTATCAATTCTTTCACCAATCTTTTAATAACTTTGATAATTAATTTCTCATTCATTTTTGATTGGTTCTTTTTGCAAAAATTCACAAAATTGATAAAATATTTTATTCTACAAAAACCTCACAAAAAAAAAATATTATTTGTCTATGTTTAATATTTTTCATAAGGAACTTATTTTATTTGTTTTTTTAAACATTTGAAAATATTTCTTTTCTCTTGATCTTTTCAAAATCAAATGAGTTCTAAATCATCTTAAGATTAAAACCTCATTTTTCAAACCTTAACCAAAAATCACAAGTAGTTTATTTAAACTTATTTGGTATTTTTATCATTTTATTAATTTTCTTTAAATAATTACTTTTCAAAGAAAATGAAATTAGGGTTTCTTTGATTTTTGATCATTATCAAACATTTTTAAAACCTTTGGGCCTCTAATAGAGTGTAAGACCCAACCCTCTTTTATACATAAAATATTTTGGGCCTCAGTCGTTGTATAAGTCCCGATACAATATTCAAAACAACTGTGCGATCATTATTTTTTATCATGGGTCTCCAATTGAGTTGTAAGCCCCATCTCTGGTACAAAAATAAACTTTGGGCCTCTAATAGAGTGTAAGTGTCATACCCCAAATTTTTACCACTAAGATTCCCCATCATTGTGCAAACCATCATCGCAATATGGATGAACCATCACACCTCATTAGTCTCCCCAAAGATGGGTGAGCATCCACTACAATCAAACTTAGGGTCTCAAGCCCTCTTAGAGCTCTTAGACAAAGGATCAATCAAGAAATGACATGATCTTCAACTTGTCTAAACCTCTTAAACATCCACAATACTCTACGGGGCCTCATGGACTGGATCATCAAGTCAGTTTAACCTCAGGGGATGCATTCATAAAAAATCAGGAATTAGGGTTTCTTGACCTAATTCACCCCTAAGTTGACTTTTGGGACAAATCATGAGCCAAAACCTCAAGACATGATTTGAGGGTCCCTAATACACTACCTTGATCAATTTGCAACAATGGATTGATCCAAGAATCTTGATTCACAAGTTTCAAGTTCATCAGAACCACAGTTAGGGTTTCGTAGAAAAAGTCAACTGTGCCTTTGACTTTTGACCAGGACATGCTCCCAAACCTTGGGACATGATTCAAGACACCCTATAACACCTATGAAATCCATCCATCAAGTTTGATTTAGGTCAAGGACTTGATTTCATAGAGGATCGCACAGTTTGGAATTCATTTGATAAAAAGTCAACTGTGCCCAAAAGTCAAAGTTTGACTTTTTGATATTTTGATCAATTATGGTTCCCTAACCCTAAAATGATGTTAATGTGTGATTGGGATCATCATTCATCAAAACAAAATCAAGAAAAGTGGGATAACTTCTAAAAGGGGTAACCTTAAAAAACTTAGAAATTTTCTAAGTTATGGAACAAAGTGGCTAGGGTACCAACTTCCAAGGATCATAACTTGTGATCCAAGCAACCATTTTGGCTGATCCAAAGATGGATTTGTAGATACCATGGCATACTTTAAAAGTGTCAACTACACCTCACTCCAATTCTTCATGGATTTTTAGTTATGGAGTGACCAAAATGACAAAAACATGAAAATGCCACTTTTTCCAACAATTAGTGAAATTTTCACTAAGTCAGAATCTATTTCACTTTTTTCAAAATGTAAGAGCATTTTTCACTTAGATCTAAAAAGTGTCAAGATAAACTATGATCACCCACATGTTGTATCATATGAGAGCTTTCCAAAATGGCCAAGAACTCCATCAAATCCCATTTGAGCTAAGAGTTATGACAATGGCAATATTCCTTGCTGCAACTGTCATGGCAAGGCAGATTTGTGCATTTTGCTCGATTTTATCAAATTGTGCAAATGACAAACAAGTTTATCCATCTGAACACCTCAGGGGGAGACCAAGGAGGAACAAACACTGATCCATCAGCCTCCCAAGTCTTTCGAACTAAAAGTAGCATGCCAAACCTAAAAATGCCTAAAAGAGGGACAAGACTCCAATTTTGTTTTGGAGAATTCAATGGATGCACCAAGGTGGCATGAACTGAGCCTTTTCCAAAGGAATGAGTTAAGGATGATCTCTGAACTAGGGAACCAAAGGCTTGTGCTCTAAACTCTAGTCAATGGCTAGAGGAGACTTAAGATTCCAAAGTGATGTAGTTGCCATTCACTATTGCTTGCAAAACAAACTTGCTCAACTATAAATAGAGCTCATTTGTGCTCAGTTTAAGTACACCAAAGGCCTACAACACTTGCCTTTCTCAAAATCATCTTCTCACTCTCAAAAATGCCTTTCTTAGCAAGTCACTATCGAATTTTTCAGTAGAGAGCAATTCCACTCAAACCAATTGCTCTAACACCTCATAAACATCATATGTGAGCTGATCAAACACTAAACACACAACTGTAACACTGATTTCTCAGAATCACCAGCCAATTGCTCATGTTTTCAACCAAGTTGCAGTTGAGATGCCATGAAGTGATCCATCCATTTCCAATCAAGTCCAAGCATTCAAACACACTCCATATGGTGTAGGGAAGCTGTTCAGATCATCACAACTCATTTGTAACACCTCCAACTCAAAAATCACATTGCTCTTGCTGTCACGACCTTCAAGTAAGCCTAAACTTGGTCATCTCTTAATCTATGCATATTTCCCCGCACAATACTTTTGCCAAATGTTCATAATCATGCATAGAATGTTTCCCCTCAATTAATTGCTTTGTTTGAATCGTGTATCAAAATTCTCAGCCTTCATTCAAATTTTAGGGTTCTTGAGGTTTTGTCTTGATTTCTTATTCCATGCTTAAAATAAATGAAATTAAAGACCATAGACATGATCGTGAGGTGAAAACGAGCAGATTGATATGTGGATTGTGTGATTTCATCAAGTATTCACTGAGATTGGATAGAAAATGCAAATCTGAGCAAAACTCCCTTCGCGCGTGTTCTTGGCCCATTTTCTTGGCGCCTTTTTCACAAATTTGAATATTTGAATTTTGTGATTTTATTTAATTGATTCAAAAATTAATTTCTCTCTGAGTTTTAATGATTTTGAGTTGATTCTTTTTTTAATAATTCACAAAAATGTTAAAATATTTTAGGGTTAAATAGTGTTTACCCCCGCCATTAGGGCGAGTTTTGATTTCCCCCCATGAAGTTTTTTTTTGTGATTCCCCCCTTGTAAAATTAAGATTCTGTTTGCAGAACCCCCTATCCCTTGTTTGGCTGACTGGGCATTGAGAATTTGCACACGTGGCATACAGGGTTTGCTAACTGGGCTTATTTTTAATTTTTTTTAATTTTTTTAATTTAATTTTTTTTAGTTTATGTTTATTTAATTTTTTTTAGATATTATTTAATTTATAATTTATTTAATTATTTAATTTTATCTTTAATTAAATTTTTTTTTTTAAATTATCAAAATGTTTAATTTGGGCCTAAGCCCATTTTCATTTCAATACAAACACATACTACAATACTATTTTCAATTCATTAATGTATATTATTGATTGGTATCTATACACTCCTTTTGCTTCCATAGTAACCGATGTGGGACTTGTTTTCACTGCATTACTCAAGCACTCTTAATCAACAACTACCTGTGAACTTGATTCAATAATTATAATTCCTTTCATGATTTCTTTAACCCCTCCACAACCACCAGGTTCGTGGAATAACCATCTGCGGCAAAGGCGTCTGAGGGAGCAAAACGAAAAAAAATGATTCATTCAACCATTCCTCTTCAAAATCGATCCACTAAAAAATCCTCCCTTCTCTCTCAAATGGAGCGGAATAGAGAAAAATAACAGGTTCAACCGCACGAAAAGAGAACAAGGAAAGGGAAGAAACAAAGGGCAAACCTCTGAGCGAAACAAATTGCCAACCGAACTCCTTTTCAAATTCTTCTTTCGCGACAACTTTGATTCTTTTCTAGGTTCGTGTCGTTATGATTTTGTGTGGTTATTTCGATCAATCCTCTTCTTTTACCCAATCTCTTTGCGCGAGTTTGATTTGGGTTTATTGGAATTTGATTTAAGCAGAGGTTTCGAAGGTGTTTGAGGTTTTACCAAAATATGATACTGGAAGTCAGAGGAAATAAGGGAGTTTGTTTCTGTGTTGGATTTTAGGTTGCTGTTGATATTTGTTGATGATGGAGGTCGAGTGAGGGTGGGATGAATGGTTGATTCATCAGTTTTGGAGATGGCCGGGTGATGTTGTTTGTTGTTGTGAAGGAAGAAACAAGGTTGGGTTATGGAGGTATTGTGAAGGTTGGAAGAAAGAGTTCCAGAGAAAATGGTGACTGGCTGAAAACCAAGTATAGGCTTGAAGGTTTTTTACGCTTCTCTGTCCTCCCTTTTTGCTGTTATCCACTCCTCCTTATAAAAAATCAAAACCCCCTCTTTCTTACATTTTTCCCTTGGTCTTGCCATTAGTTTTGTCTTGATATCGTAGGGCATTATCATTTTCTCGGTGGCTTTTGATACAACAAGTGAAGCGCAGGTGTGCGAGTCTTGGTTTGTAGTATGGATGGTGTTTTCATAGCAGAAGTTTGGTCATTGTTGTTGACTTGGTCGGAAAAAAAAAGGTTGTGTTGTCATTTTAAAGTTTATTACAGGTTGTATCCATTGAGTGGTCTTACGCAGGTTATGCAGAGGGTGATGTATGGTTGCTGTTGGTTATGAAATTAATGTTAACTTAGTACCCAGTTTGTATCCATAAGTTTGATAGCTCAGCATCTCAATATTTACCTTTTTAATTTTGGCAAAATCTATATATTTACTTAGTGATTATGAACATCTGTTGCAGGGAGGCAATGTCGCTCATCTGTATAAACTGCTTTCCATTGAATCAAGTTCACAGGTAGTTGTTGATTAAGAGTGCTTGAGTAATGCAGTGAAATTTGAATAATGCAGTGAAAACAAGTCCCACATCTGTTAGTATGGAAGCAAAAGGAGTGTATATATACCAATCAATAATATACATTAATGTGTTTGTATTGAAATAAAAATGGGCTTAGGCCCAAATTAAACATTTTGATAATTAAATAAATAAAATTAATTAAAGATAAAATTAAATAATTAAATAAATTATAAATTAAATAATATCTAAAAAAAATTAAATAAACGTAAACTAAATAAATTAAATAAAAAAAAATTAAAAAAAAAAAAAAGCCCAGTCAATGCTCAGTCAGCCAAACAAGGGATAGGGGGTTCTGCAAACAGAATCTTAATTTTACAAGGGGGGAATCACAAAAAAAAAAAAACTTCAGGGGAGAAAATCAAAACTCGCCCTAATGGCAGGGGGTAAACACTATTTAACCCAATATTTTATTTTGCCAAAAATTCCCAAAAATATTATTTATTTCATATACTTGATATTTTTGCCAAGAATTAATCTTTTATTTGTTTTTTACATTTAAAATATTTTTTCCTCCTTGATATTCCAAATTTAATTGGTTTCCAATCATTTTGTGGATATAAACATGATTTGAAACATTGATCCAAGATCACCACTCATTTTTCACATGTTTTCAATATTGTTTATTAATTTTTTAACAAAATTAATTCCTTTTTTTAAACAAAATTAGGGTTTTAATTAATTCAACCCTCATCAATCATTTTCAAACACTCATGGGCCTCTAATAGAGTGTAAGACTCAACCCCTTTGTAAATAATACCTTTGGGCCTCACACATTGTATAAGTCCCTCTGTATATTTTCAAACGTTTGGCGCGATCGTCGTCTTTTTAACAAAATCAACTGGGCTTCTCCTTGAGCTATAAGACCCATCTTTATTCATTTTCAAACTCTTTGGGCCTCTAATAGAGTGTAAGACCCAACCCTTTTTTTTACCAAAATAATTTGGGCCTCAGATGTTGTATAAGGCGCACTGTGTTTTCAAAAACCACGGCGCGATCGCCGTTTTCAAACAAATAACTCCGGGCTTCTCCTTGAGTTGTAAGTCCCATCTCTTGTACAAAATTAAATCTTTGGGCCTCTAATAGAGTGTAAGACCCATCCCCTTGTACATAAAAACTTTTTGGGCCTCAGTCGTTGTATAAGTCCCGATACGATATTCAAAACAACGGTGTGATCATCGTTAAAACTTGGGCCTCTCCTTGAGCTGTAAGCTCCAACAATCTTTTCAAAGCACTTTCTCCTTTGAATTCAAATATATGTTGTTATCAAAACTTTCTTTAATTTCTTTGTTGAACAACTAACAAAACAGCATGGAAGCTCTACAACAGGTAAGTGTTTATCCGCTTTCATTTACCGCTTTCATATGTATATAACTGTATTGTGGGGTTGTTTCACTGTAAGTCTTTTTTCACATCCTTTTATATACTTGTCACATATCCACTGTGTAATACTAGTATAGTTATTTAGAGTTTTCCTCGGCAACTACGTCTAGAACTAGGTAAATCCTGTTAGTCACTCTCGAATACAAACAGAACTAGATCCCCCGTAGGATTCCAGATATAGTCTTCCCTCCTCTCGGGGTTAAACAATATGGAACAAAGAGAAAGGCAGTATTCTCGGTGAACCTTTTCTCAGACTGTATCCCTTAGAAATTGTCAAAGAAACTCTAACTCCCCAGAGATGATCTTTTCTCAGTGAATGGCATCTCTTGAGTTTCTTCCAAATTCTAGAACTTTCCTGGAATGATCTCTTCTCTGTGAATTGCATTTCTTGAACTTCTCTTGGTTTGGGGACCCACAGGCTTCCTAAAAGCATCCCCGCCTCCTCTTGGGCATTGTACAAGGACCCTTCGGCTTCTTAAAAGTTCTCATGCCTTCTCTTGGGCTTAATACAAGGACCCTGACGACCTCTTAAAGGTATAAGACAGAACTTAGTCATCCTTTGCTAGAGCAGTCTTTCCAACGTCAAAAACTCCAGCCATTTTAGGGTTGATACTCATCCCTTAATGCCCGTGCCTCCTCTTGGGCATCGTATAAAAGATAAAACTCTAGACTTGGACAGTCTAAACCTCTTGAGTCTCAAAGACATTCTCAAGTTCCTTTCAAACATAGGAAAAAATACCGATCACTCTAGATCAATCTCCAGTAGAAACCCGGTCTCTCTCATGAGAGTTCCCCACACTTGGACCCGCTTCAGGATCTCAATAATCCTCAGTAGTAAGTCAGCCTCCTCTTGGCCTTTGTACAAATGATTCTCCCCAGCGGAGCTAACCTTTTCAGACTCTCTTGTTGAGTCAACCACTTTTAGCCTCCGTCTTGGGCTTTGTACAAGACATGTAAAAAACACTCTCTTGTTGAGTATAAAAGACTCTCTTGTTGAGTCAATCTCCTTTTATCCTCAATCTCGAGCTTCGTACGAGACAGCAAATGACTCTCTTTTTTAGTATAAAAGACTCTCTTGTTGACTCAATCAACCTTCAGACTCTCTTGTTGAGTCAGTCACCTGTTCAAGACTCTCTTGTTGAGTCAACCTTTTTAGCCTCCGTCTTGGGCTTTATACAGGACATATAAAAGTACTCTCTTGTTGAGTCAAACCCTTTCAGCCTCCATCTTGGGCTTTATACAAGATACATTCTCCCCAACGGAGTCAAAATCCCTTTTAGCCTCAATCTTGGGCTTTGTACAAGACAGAAAGAACATTTTCCCCGGAAAAGTCAAATTTCCAGCCTCCTCTTAGGCTTTGTATAAAGAAACCCCGGTTGAGTCAATCAACCTTTTAGCATCAAACTTGTGCTTTAATCAATGCATACGAACATCAACAGTTCCTCTTTAGAGATGAGAAGTTCTCTCTCAGTCAAACCTTTAGCTTCAATCTTGGGCTTTGAACAAGACACAAAAAAAACCCTTTAGCTTCACATCTTCGGCTTTGAACAAGATACAAATCACCTTTAACTTCACATCTTGGGCTTTGAACAAGATACAAATCACCTTTAGCTTCAATCTTGGGCTTTGAACAAGACACCAAAACATCTCTTTCCTCCCATAGAATAGGAGGAACTACGATCGCTCTGATTTCCCTGTTTCGTTAAACGGGAATACGTAGGCATAAGATTGCGAAATCTTAGCGAGCATACTAATCAAAAAACTCAAAGTCCAATACCTTCACACATCCATCAAAAACATCAGACCTAGTACCTTACCAAAATCCTCCTGTACAGTCACGACACTCCATTCTTAAACGAAATAACCCTAAGACAGACCCCCCTATTTTGATAGCATTTGTAAACCAATAGTTTTGACTGTTTAACCTCAGTATGTAAGCATGGTTAATTGGAGACATCTATTTCCCTTCCTTAATCAGGTTCACAGGATAAAAAATGAATCGAACTGTAGTACCAAAGCAATAGTGATTCGAAACCACAAAAATCGCGCTGCAGTAAGACCCAACCCTCTTTGTACATAAATAATTTTAGGCCTCAGTCATTGTATAACTCCCACCGTGTTTTAGAAAATCTCGGCGCGATCGCCATTTCAAAACAAAATCAACTGGGCCTACCCTTGAGTTGTAAGTCCCATTTCTTTTCTTTTTTTTCAAACCTTTGGGCCTCTCCTTGAGTTGTAAGACTCATCCCTCTGTACAAAAAGCCTCTTTGGGCCTCAGTCATTGTATAAGTCCCGGTACAGTTTATAAAACAATGGTAAGATTACTGTTTTTCATCTGGGCCTCTCCTTGAGTATAAGCCCCAACAATCTTTTCAAAAACAACTTCTCTTTTGATTTAAGTTCAAATATACAGTTGTTATCAAAACTTTCTTTAATTTCTTGAACAACTAACAATACAGCTATGAAAGCTTGCTCACCTGTAAGTTTTACCAGCTTTACTTTACATACTTTTATATATATAATTGTATTGTGGGAAGCTTGCTCACCTGCAAGTCCTTCTTTCATATCCTTTTAAATACTTATCATATATCAACTGTATATATACTAGTATATCCGCTTAGAGTTTTCCTCGGCAACTAAGTCTAGAACTAGGTAAAGCCAGTTGGTAACTCTTTAATACAGTCAAAACTAGATCCCCATAGGATTTCCAGATACAGTATTGCCTTCTCTTGGGCTTAAATAATATGGAACAAAGAGAAATGCATTATTCCCGGTGAAACTTTTCTCAAACTGTCACTATTATAAATTGTCAAAGAAATTCATTTCCCCAGAGAGGATTAATTCTCGGTGAAACCTCTCTTGAATTTCTTCAAACCCTAGAACTATTCACTAAAGAAAAGATTATTCCCGATGAAACTTTTCTTGAACTTTTCTTAAGTTTGGACCCACAGGCTTCCTAAAAGCATTCCCGCCTCCTCTTGGGCTTTGTACAAGGACTCTCTCATACCAGTAGACTTGGACAGTCTAATCCCATTCCGGATCTCAAAGACATTCTCAAGCACTTTACAAATATAAGAGAAACTCCGGTCATTTTGGATCGATCTCCAACAGAGTTAAAACCCTTGGGTTCTAAAACCCAGTCTCTTTCCTAAAAAACCCCAGCCAGGGTCAGTTTATCATCAGTATAACACTATCCCAAATCAGAACCTCAAGGCATCTAATACGTCAACTCTTCTTTAACCCTCAGCAAGAGTTGATTCCCAATTTTGACCTGCCTCGGGATCTCAATAATCCCCAGCAGAAGCTAGCCTCCTCTTAGGCTTTGTATAATGATTCTTCCTTTCCTCAGCATAGTCAGCCTCCTCTTGGGCTTTGTAAAAATATTCTCCCTTAGCAGAGCTAACCTTTCCAGACTCTCTTGTTGAGTCAATCACCTTTCAATACTCTCTTGTTAAGTCAACTCTTTGTTTTAGCCTCAATACTGGGCTTTATACAAGACACATAAAACCATTCTCTTGTTGAGACAATCTTTTTCTGCCTCCTCTTAAGCTTGGTATAATGATTTCTCCTAGCAGAAGTTAGCCTCCTCTTAGGCTTTGTATAATGATTTCTCCAGCTTGTTCAGCCACAATCATGGGCTTTGTACAGGACAGATAAAAGCATTCTCTTGTTGAGTCAAACCCTTTCCAGCTTCAATCTTGGGCTTTGTACAAGACGCCATATAAATTTCCCTAAGCAGAGTCAATCCTCTTTTTCAGCCTCAATCTTGGGCTTTGTACAAGACAGATAATACTCTCCCGCAAAGTCAAACTCATTTCAGCCTCAATCTTGGGCTTTGTACAAGACACCTAGAATATCCTCAGTTGAGTCAGTAAAGTCTCATTTCAGCCTCAATCTTGAATTTTGTACAAGACACACACAAACCCTTCCCAACGGAGTCAAAATCCTTTTCAGCCTCAATCTTGGGCTTTGTACAAGATAGACAAAATACCTTTCCCCAGAAAAGTCAAACTTTTAGCCTCCTATTAGGCTTTGTATAATGATATCCCACAAAGAGTCAGTCTCTTTTTTAGCCTCAATCTTGGGCTTTTTACAAGACATATATAAACACTCTCTTGTTGAGTCAGTCTTTTCTAGCCTCCTCTTGGCTTTGTATAAGGACTTCCCCAGTGGAGTCAATCAACCTCTTAGCTTCAACCTTGGGCTTTGATCAAGGCACACAAAAATCAACATCCTCTCAGAGAAAATCAAAATCTCTCTGTAGGAAGTCATTTCTTTGTTTATCACTTATCAAAACAGATATTCAAAACAAACCCTAATCCCAGATAACTGCTGTAAGTGGCGCACTTGTTGATTCAAATATCCAAGTTGTTGTCCATCTTTTATCCCGATAAATCCTCTCTTTCATCTAATTGCTGTAAGTGGCAAGCCTCTAGATTATTTACATCCACGCCACTGTCCCTCTCTTAGCATGAGAAATTCCTAAGGAAAAATGGCACTGCTCTACATTAAGTTAAAGTTTTCTCCTTCAGGACAACACCCTTATAAAGGAAATTATGGCATTGCTGGATTCACATATCCCAGTTAAAGTAACCCTTCTTTATAATCAGTCACCCAACAACTGTGATAAATAGACGAGATGTCTCCCTTTAGAGATGACAAATTCTCTCTCAGTCAAACATTTAGCTTTAATCTTGGGCTTCTAACAAGACACAAATTACCTTTAGCTTCAATCTTGGGCTTTGAACAAGACACCAAAACATCATTTTTCCTCCCATAGAATAGGAGGAACTACGATTCCTCTGATTTCCCTGTTTCTTTAAAATGGGAGTACATAGGCATAAGATTGCGAAATCTTAGCGAGCATACTAATAAAAAACTCTAGGTCTAGTACCTTCATACCAATCAAAACTTAGGTCCAGTACCTTACCAAAAACATCAAAAAACCCGAAAATCAATAAAAACTCTCTCTCTCTCTCTCTCTCTCTCTCACACACATATTTCCCAAGAAACTTTCCCACCCATTAACAGATAAACACCATCAAGTACAAAGCAGAACCTAAAGCTAACAACCTGTTGATAACCACATATAGGATGGGTAATTGACAACTCCCCATTGTATAACCAGACCTTGAACTCCCCAAATCTCTTTAAGCATTTGTTCAGTTAAACATTCGCGTGCAAGGTTAGTTTGAGATAGCTTCCCTTTCCCTTCCAGCTTCACGGGATAAATAAGAAATCAGAAAGTAGCACCCCCTCATCTTCATTGAGGAGAAAACCCAATTCTCTGTGATAAGGTGGTCGTGTCACCGACAAAAATCACACGCTACAGATAAATGGCGACTCTGCTGGGGAGTCCCATTAGGATCTGTCTTACCTTAGTTATCATTCGTCACCATTTTCCAACAGATAAATGGCGACTCTGCTGGGGAGTCATTTTGTCTGTCTAGGATTATAGACTAGAACTCCTAAGAGGTATAGGATGTTAGTTTTAGGAATATATATATATATATATATATATCGCTTTTCCTACTTAATATCCGTGTTTATTTTGCTGCTAATGGGAATGCGAGTGATGTCGCATGTGGAAAGTTTGAGTGATACCTAAGATTGGAGATGGCAGAAATGGGCGGTCTTACAGGAGTGAATCCCGAATAAGCTGTCCCGATAGACCATCAAATCAGTGGAGATATCCTTTGCGGATTCAATGTCTAACGACTTCTATTGTGAAAGCAGATTGTTCGATAGTGGTATCTATGAAACTGAGGATTTAGTAGACTGTGACCATGTGACTATTTAGTAGTGCGGAAGCTATCGGAAATAGTTGTCACGCGATACTACACTCAATTGAGATTACCCTAAGATGCTACAGCTCGCTCGGGTGAATCAGCCTGCTGTTGTTATCCCAAGGGGGGTCAATGATTTTGAGTACAGGTACAAAAATTCACCATAGTACAACCTTTGGGATGGGTAGGGCCATGACTTCATGCTCGTGACGCTAAACCTTTGAACCCATGTTTTTTCTATGTTTTTGTTTGTTGCATTCATGCATTCATGCATTCATTTCATTAAAAAACTTTTAAACAAAGAAAAAAATCTTCTTTTCTAGTCTCTCTTTTTTGAAATTAAACTAAGACAATGATTATAAATATCAGAGAGAAAGATTGCGTTATGGATTTCGGTAGAAGGAAAACGCATAAGTACACCTTCAAGGTTCCAAAACTAGAGGATTTAAGAGGGTTGGCAAGGATGATCACCAACCCTGATGCTTTCAGAGCTAAGTACGGAGGACTTCTGTCTCTGTTAAGGATCCATGTAATTGAAGGAATCCTGTCTACGCTGATTCAGTTCTATGATCTGGTTTATCACTGTTTCACATTCCCGGATTATCAACTGGCACCAATGTAGCGCGATTTTTGTGGTCCTGAGTCACAATCACTTGGGCACTACAGTTCGATTCATTTTTTATCCTATTGAGCTGATTAAGGAAGAGAAATAGATGTCTCCAATTAACCTTGCTTGCATATTGAGTTTGAACAACGGTCTGTTAGGTTACAGATGCTATGTGGATGTGGGGCCCAATCTTTGGTTATTTTGCTGAGAACATAGAATGTCGGGATTATTGGTGAGGTTTTTAGTAATGTGTTTAAATTTCCTGCTTTTGGGTTGATTCGGTGGAGATATTAGATTTTGGGTTTTTTGATTAGTATGCTCGCTAAGATTTTTTCAATCTTATGCCTACGTATTCCCGTTTAACGAAACAGGGAAATCAGAGCGATCGTAGTTCCTCCTATTCTATGGGAGGAAAAAGGTTGTTTTGGTGTCTTGTTCAAAGCCTAAGACGTGAAGCTAAAGGTGGTTTGTATCTTGTTCAAAGCCCAAGATGTGAAGCTAAAAGGTTTATGAATGAGAGAGAATTTTTCATCTGTAAAGGGGGATATTTGGTCTGTTTATCACAACTGTTAGGTGACTGATTATAAAGGAGAATTACTTTAACTGGGATATGTGAATCCAGCAATGCCATAATTTCCTTTATAGGGGATTTTTAACCTGAAGGAGAAGACTTTAACTCAGTTTAGAGCAATGCCATCTTTCCTTAGGAATTCCTCATGCTAAAAGAGGGACAGTGGCGTGGATGTAAATAATCCAGAGGCTTGCCGCTTACAGCAAATAGATGAAGGAAAATGTGTTGTTGATGTTTGTATGTTGTGAGTAAGGCATAAATTTTGATGCTAAAAGGTTGATTGACTCAACCGGGGTTTCCTTATACAAAGCCTAAGAGGAGGTTATTGACCCAACAAGAGGGTGCCTTTTATCTGTCTCGTACGAAGCCCGAGATAGAGGCTAAAAAGGTTGACTCAACAAGAGAGTGGTTTTATATGTGTCTTGTGCGAAGCCCAAGACGGAGGCAAAAAGAAAATTGACTCAACAAGAGAGTCTTTTATACTCAACAAGAGAGTGTTTTCTATCTCGTACGAAGCCCGAGATAGAGGCTAAAAGGGTTTGACTGAACAAGAGACTCTTTTATACTCAACAAGAGAGTGTTTTGTATCTCGTACGAAGCCTGAGATGGAGGCTAAAAGTGGTTGACTCAACAAGAGAGTCTTTTATACTCAACAAGAGAGTGTTTTGTATCTCGTACGAAGCCCGAGATGGAGGCTAAAAGTGGTTGACTCAACAAGAGAGTCTTTTATACTCAACAAGAGAGTGTTTTGTATCTCGTACGAAGCCCGAGATGGAGGCTAAAAGTGGTTGACTCAACAAGAGAGTCTTTTATACTCAACAAGAGAGTGTTTTGTATCTCGTACGAAGCCCGAGATGGAGGCTAAAGGTGTTTGACTCAACAAGAGAGTCTTTTATACTCAACAAGAGAGTGTGAAAAGGTTAGCTCTGCTGGGGAGAATCATTGTACAAAGCCCAAGAGGAGGCTATTTATGCTGGTGAGTGTTTCAGTTTAGTGACAGGTCCAGTATGTTGGATAAAAGAGAAAATCAGTTCTTATAAAGGGAAAGATTAAAGGTATGGTTGTGCCTTGGCACTGATCAGAGGATCAGGATTATTTCCTGTTCTTTAAGGAAATGGGAAATCCAAAGGGTATTGAGACTATTCAAGTATACTGGTGGTATGAGAAATCGATTCTCAGGTAGCAAATGATCTTTGTATGATGCCCAAGAGAAAGCTGGTATGTTAAGGGATGAAGGTCAACCCATTAACTGGTCTGACACTTGACTCAAAAAGATAGCTCTAGCAAATTGATGACTAGGTTTTGTTCCTATACCTGTAGAGGTCTCTGGGTCCTTGTACTAAGTCCAAGAGAAGGCATGCGAGCTTTTAAGAAGCCGAATGGTCCTTGTACAACGCCCAAGAGGAGGCGAGGATGCTTTTAGGAAGCCTGTGGGTCCCCAAACCCCGAGAAGTTCAAGACATGCCATTCACTGAGAATAGATCAAGCCAGGAAAGTCCGAGAATTTGGAAGAAACTCAAGAGATGCCATTCACGGAAAAAAGATCATCTTTGGGGAGTTAGAGTATCTTTGACAATGTCTATGGTTGACAGTCTGAGAAAGGGTTCACCGAGAATGCTGCCTTTCACGTCTCCATATTGTTTAACCCCAAGAGGAGGGAAGACTGTGTCTGGTAATCCTATGGGGATCTAGTTTTGTTTGTATTTAAGAGTGACCAACAGGGCTTTACCTAGTGCTAAACGTAGTTGCCGGGGAAAACTCTAAATAACTATACTAGTATATACACAGTGGATATTTGACAAGTATATAAAAGCTTGTGAAAGAAGACTTACAGTGTGCAACCCTACAATACAGTTATATATATACATGAAAACAGATAAAGAAAGCAGGTAAACACTTACTCGGTTGTAGAGCTTCCATGCTGTTTTGTTAGTTGTTCAACAAAGAAAGCTTTGATAACAATATTATATTCTAAACCAAAGGAAAAAGTACTTTGACAAGATTGTTGGGGCTTACAACTCAAGGAGAGGCCCAAGGTTTTATCAGTGATTGCACTGTTATTTTGAAATTGTACAGGGACTTATACAAGTGACTGAGGCCCAAAAAAGGTTTTCTGTACAAAGGGAGGGGTCTTACACTCTCTCAAGAGGCCCAAAGAGTTTAAATAAAAGGAATGGGGCTTATAACACGAGGGTAGGCCCAAAGGGTTTTGTTTGAAAAATGACGATCGCGCCAAGATTTCTTTAACATACTGGGTCTTATACAGTACATTGAGGCCCAAAAAGGTTTTATCTACAAGGGATGGGTCTTACACTCTATTAGAGGCCCAAAGGTTTATTTTTGTACAAGTGGTGGGGCTTACAGCTCAAGGAGAGGCCCAAAGGTTTTTGTTAAAAAGGCGACGATCGTGCCGTACTTTTTGATGGTGTCGGGACTTATACAATACACTGAGGCCCAAAAAGGTTTGTATTTACAAAGGAATGGGTCTTACACTCTACCAAGAGGCCCAAAGAGTTTTGAAAATGATTGATGAGGTTTGAAATCAAAGAAACCCTAATTTTATTTTCCTTTAAAAGTAAATATTTAAAGAAAATCAATAAAAATGAAAAAAATACCAAATGAGTTTGAATAAACCACTTGTGATTTTTGTTTAAGGTTTGAAAAAGGAGGTTTTAATCACAAGATGAATTAAAACTCATTTGGTTTTGATTTTCAAGGTAAATATTCACTTTTAAAATGTTTAAAAACAATTAAAAAGGAATTTATTCACAAAAATACTAATTATATTAAATAAATAATATAAACTTGATTTTTTTTTGGAATAAAATATTTCAACATTTTTGTGATTTTTTGCGAAAAGAACCAATAAAAAATAATTAAAATTGAGAGAGTTATTAATTTTCCAAACTATTAAAAATAATATGAAAAATAGTAGAAAAGTGGAAAAAAATAGCAAAAAGAGGGTCTGGGGCGAGGGGGATTCAAACCCCAGACCTCTTGTGTATAGGGCGCGCGCCTTACCACTGGGGTGGTGATACAACCGTTGATTGAAACACAACCACAAATTTACAAAGCTTGCCTTGTTTTTGGCCTAGCCTAAGGCAAGGCAAGGCAAGATTTTGGTTAGAAACGTGAAGGCCATAACTTTCTCATTTTTCCATGGATTGGGACAAAATTTAGATCTATCCTGCATAGAATTTCACAAGGAATCCAATGATGGTGGTGTTTTTTTTCAGATCATGCTCCTATTGAAAAACCCGATAGTGGTTTTGAAATAGGCCATGATTTACATTTTCTGTGCTATCTCTTGGTACAGACATGAATTACATGATGAATTGGTTCAAACACAACACATATAACATATACAAGATGTGCATGATCAGTGGACCTCAAAGCAATGTATATTTCAAAGAGTTCAAGTTGAGATGCTTACCTCTTTTTGGAGCTTTTGTGCAATCTGCGAAGTGCTTTGTTCCAGAAATGATTTGATGCTTTGGACACCCTCAAATGATCTCTTAGAAGATTTTAGGATGGTTGGAATCAGCTGGAAACCTCAGGAACAAGTTTGAGCTCTTTCTTGCAAAAGGGGCAAAAGTGGCCAAAATAACAACTCTCTAAAATGTTGTTCCAGATGGGGGGAACCATTTGGGACAGTTCAAGGATGATATTTAGAGTGTGTTTGAGGTTTTATCTGGTTTGGAAAGTGACTGAATCAAGACATGGCTTGAAAAATGCACAAAAGTCCAATTTTGAGGTTTTGAGAGGTGACTTTGAGATTTTGGTGTTACAGGTCACTTGTGAGTGTTTGGATCACCTCTATATGATATTTATGAGGTGTGTGTGATTGTTTTGGTTGAAATTGCTCTCAAACTCAAAACCCGATGGTGACTTACTTTGGAAGGCAAATTTGGAAGTGAGAAGGTGATTTTGAGGAAAGCATCCGTTTGATGGATTTGGTGTACTCAAACTGATCACAAATGAGCTCTATTTATAGTAGAGAAAGTTTGTTTTGGGAGCTATAGTGATTGGCAACTGCAACAGAGGTTTGGCCAATGTTGATCAATGAGAATCCAAGTCTCCTCTAGCCATTGACTAGAGGTTAGGGCACAGGCTGCTGGTTCCCTTGGTCTTGGATATGTCTTGACTGAATTCAGTTAGAAATGGCTCAGTCCATGCCACCTTGGTGCATCCATTAAATGTTCCAAACCAAAATTGGAGTCTTGTCCCTCTTTTAGGCCTTTCTAGGTTTGGCATGCTACTTTTGGTTCCAAAGACTTGGGAGGCTGATGGATCAGTTTTTGTCCCTCCTTGGTCTCCCCCTGAGGTTTTCAGATGGATAAGTGTGTTTGTCATTTGCACAAATTTGGCAAATCGAGCAAAATGCACAAATTTGCCTTGCTTTGACAGTTTTCAGCAAGGCATGTTGCCATTGTCATATCTCATCGCTCAAGTGGACTTTGATGGAGTTCTTGGCCATTTTGGAAAGCCCTCATATGATACAACAACTGTTTGATCATAGTTGGTTTTGATAATTTTTGGATCCAAATGAAAAATGCCCCTACATTTGGAAAAAAGTGAAGGCAGATTCTGACTTAGTGAAAATTTCACTAAGTGTTGGAAAAAAGTGACATTTTCACTTTTTGTGATTTTGATCATTCCATAACTTAAAATCCATGAGGAATTAGAATGAGTTGTGTTTGAAGCTTTTGTAGAGGACCATGAGAGCTACAAATCCAGCTTTAAATGGGGAAAAATGGCCTTGTGGTTTAGGAGTTATGATCCTCCAAAGTTGGTACCCTAGCCACTTTGTTCCATAACTTAGAAAATTTCTAAGTTTTTTATGGTTACCCCTTTTACAAGTTATCCCACTTTTCTTGATTTTTCTTGATGAATGATGATTCCAACCACACATTAACATCATTTTAGGGTCAAAGAACCAAAATTGTGAAAAATCTCAAAAAGTCAAAGTTGACTTTTGTGCATAGTTGACTTTTTGTCAGATGAATTCCAAATTATGCGATCCTCTATGAAATCAAGTCCTTGACCTAAATCAAACTTGATGGATAGATTCCATAGGTGTTATAGGGTGTACTGAATCATGTCCCAAGGTTTGGGAGCATGCCTGGATCAAAAGTCAAACATACAGTTGACTTTTTCCTCAAAACCCTAATTGTGGTTCTGATGAATTTGAAACTTGTTGCTCAAGCTTCTTAGACCAATCCATTGTTGCAAATGGATCAATGTGGTGTATTAGAGACCCTCAAATCATGTCTTGAGGTCTTGGCTCATGTTTTGTCCCAAAAGTCAACTTAGGGGTGAATTAGGTCAAGAAACCCTAATTCCTGATTTTTTATGAATACATCCCCTGAGGTAAAATTGACTTGATAATTGGGTTCATGATGTCCCTTGGAGCATCATAGGTTATGCTTTGAAGCATTGGCTCATGCCCAAAGGAAAATTTCCATCTGGAGGCCCTGGTCGACGAAAACCCTAATTTGGTGACACTATTGATTTTGAGGCTTGATCCACTGGGACTGTTGCAGCCTTGTGCTTAATCCTTGATGTGGGAGTCCTATTAATCCATTGTGGATGTTTGAGAGGTTTAGACAAGTTAAGGATCATGTCATTCCTTGATTGATCCTTTGTCCAAGAGCTCTAAGAGGGCTTGAAACCCCAATTGCTGTTTGTAGTGAATGCTCACCCATCTTTGGGGAGACTAATGAAGTACAATGGTTCATCCATATTGTGATGATGATTTGTACAATGATGGGAAATCTTGGTGGTCAAAATTTGGGGTATGACAACCAACACTGGAGGAGTACTTTCACCTGACTGATTTACCCATCACTGACCAAGCTCCCTTTTCTGGACTGGAAGAAATTCCAAAAGATCAAACCATTGCAAGAGAAATCTATATGGACGAGTCAGAATTTAGGACTCACATGACCGCTAAGGATGGAATCCAAGGTTTTCCTGCCAAGTTTTTGATAGAGAAAGCCCTATACTTTGCCGGTATAGGAAACGTTACTGCTTTCGAAGATATCTTTGTTCTACTCACCCGCGGGTTGTTCCTTTTTCCCAACATTGATAACTTCATTGATATCAATGCCATTAAGATATTTCTGATTGGAAACCCCGTACCGACCTTGCTCGCAGATGCTTATCATTCTGTACACTTAAGGAATTTGTACAGCGGAGGAATGATCACATGCTATGTACCCTTGCTTTACAAATGGTTCACTTCCCATTTACCCAAGTCTGCTGCTTTTTGGGATCATAAGAGTACTCTACGTTGGTCACAGAGAATCATGTCTCTTACCAACTCTGACATAGATTGGTATAATCGAATCTATGACGGGATAAGAATCATTGACCGTTGTGGAAACTTCCCTAATGTACCCCTCATAGGAACTAAAGGAGGAATCAATTACCATCCAGTTCTAGTTCGCCGTCAACTCGGATACCCGATGAGACATATCCCGCGTAATGTTCATCTGAAAGGTCTTTTCTTCAAGGAAGGAGAAAATGACAGGGCACTAAAGACAGAAATAGTGCATGCCTGGAAACTTGTGTCTCTGTGGAACCTTATCTCCACTAGGTACAAACTAGAGCCCTCAAGCTAAGGATGCCTTACCCTCGTCAAGAAGTTCTTCCGTTAAAGGAATATGTCCTTTATTTTATGTCTGATACGGAAAAACTCCAGGTCACTCTCAACAAAGTTCAACGGGAAAAGAAATATTGGAAGAACAAGTACTGTATTCTCGATGTGGAGTGTACCAAAATTCAGCAACTGTTAAAAGAAAAAGATGCTCTGATCGAGATTTTAGAGCAATATGCTGTAGAAAGTCAAGAAGACCAACAAAATTTTCCCGCTCCTTTCACTTGGCAAAGGACTGACAACCCGACAACGGTTCAAGAGCCCCGATCAAAGAAAAGGAAAATACCAGAACCAGCACCTGAGCTCTCTTCAGAGAGGACTCAGGATTCATAAGCTTAGACTTTTCCTTTTGCAGCACTTTTTAAAATACTGTATTTCCATTTCTGCAATCTTTGAATTCAATAAAACGGGGTTTCCCCACTGTATGATAATTCCAATCCAATTGATGAAGTTTCTTTTGATTAAAACAAAAAAAAATAGATATAATCATTGCATATCATTCATCATTCTCGCATAACGCATTCTTCTTACCTACGAATCTCACGTCTGTGTCTCGATTCTAGAGTCAAACTCTCTCATTCGTACAATACTCGGGCCAATCGACAAAAGAAAATGGATGATCTCGAGGAAGAGAACAGAGAGCTGAGAGAAGAAATCGATGCTCTGAAAGAAGATTTGAGAAAACTTCACAGTGACATGCAGTCTCTAGCAGTAGCTCAGAGATAATAATAAAGGACTGTGATCTCAGAGATCACATCTACGCCCATAGTAGAGACATATGATCCTCAGTACAACATGCCTAAAGATTGTCCCTGGGGCATGCCTATCAACTTTATCCTTGAAGGATATAATCTGCCAGTCACGGAAGACCCAGAAACTGCAGCAGGAACCACTGGGCCTGAAGGTTACAAACTTCGGGAAAGCGAAGTGACAGCAACTCCTGAAGGTTACAAACTTCGGGATAGGGAAGCACCAAGAGTCACTGCCATAATGACTGTACCACAACCAGTGGTACACACTGTCCCAGAAGGACAAATTCCACAGATACCCTCTGGTGGAAATGAAAGTATGAACGACATAATGAATGAGTTCCAGGAGCGAATCTTGGAGATGCAGAACGAACTGCATGCCATTCGCGGTCAGGATTTATTTGGAAAGGATGCCGCAGACCTTTGTCTGGTCCCTAATGTGAAAATCCCACACAAATTCAAGGTGCCCGAATTTGAAAACTACAGGGGTAACTCTTGCCCTCAAAGTCATTTGGTGATATACGCTCGAAAGATGTCAACTCAGATAGAGAACCAACATCTACTGATCCACTACTTCCAAGATAGTTTAACCGGTGCCGCACTCAAATGGTACATGGGTTTAAACTGCACTATGATCGTCACGTTCAGAGATCTTGGCGCTGCCTTCGTTCAACAGTATAAGTATAACCTGGACATGGCACCAGACAGAGATCAACTCAGAGCAATGTCGCAGAAGGACAAGGAAACCTTTAAGGAATATGCTCAGAGATGGAGTGAAATTTCCGCCCAGATTTGTCCACCTCTTGAGGAAAAAGAGATGACAAAGATCTTTTTGAAAAACTTGAGCTCATTTTACTACGACCGAATGGTTGCCAGTGCGCCCAGCGACTTTACTGAAATGGTGAATATGGGAGTACGTCTTGAGGAAACAGTCCGAGAAGGACGTCTGGTCAAAGATACTGGACCATCAAGCAGTACCAAAAGATACGGTAGTGCTTTCCCTAAGAAAAAAGAGCAAGATATCAGTAATATCTCTCTCGGGAAGAAAAGGCGAAGGTACCAACTAGTAGCAGCTGTAACTCCTGCTATTAACCCTGTACCAGTTCCAACGTATCAACCTCAGGTTGCTCAGAGCCAGCCGAATCAACAACAATATCAGTAAAGGACACAACAGCCTCTTCAGCAGGCTCGTCCACCTTACAACAATAACAACCGTACAACGTGACCACCAGGGTTTGACCCTATACCGATATTATACGCAGAATTGTTTCCACTACTACTGGTCAAGGGGCATGTCCAAACTAGGTCTCCTCTCGCAGTATCGGAAAATCCGCATTTTTGGTTCAAAGCAGATCAAACTTGCCCTTACCATCAAGGAGGACCGGGGCATAACATAGAAAACTGTCTCAGCTTCAAATCCGATGTGCAGAAGCTTTTTAGGCACGGGGTCTTATCCTTCAAGGACACAAATCCAGATGTTCAGACGAACCCGTTGCCTCAACACGAGAAGGCTGCAGTAAATTTGATAGAGGAAGAGTCTAACCACTGTTATCAAATTCATAATGTACTCCTGTTAGAAACTAATCTGGTCAAGATGCATTGCCGACAGAGCGGATACGGTCATGTACCATCTCATAATTATCATCAATGTGATATCTGCTTTAAAGATAATCAAGGATGTTCTGTGGTGCAATCAGCTCTACAAGAACAGATGGATCTCAGGTGGATCCAAGATCACCGAATCCGTGAGGTCAACATGACTTATACAAATTCCAACATCATCCAGAACCACAACATTTTAGCAATGAATGTCAACTTGGTGGTAATGCACTTATTGCAAAGCCTGCAACATGACCTGGCACGACACGATTACGATTCCTGTATGATCTGTTCGGTAAATAATTGGGCATGCTCTTTTGTACAAGAGGCCCTCCAGCGTCAGATGGATCTCGGATGGATCCAGGATTACCGTGATAGAAGTCACTACCAAGTTAACATGATTCACATCTTTGATATTCTCCTGATGAATACCAGTCTAGTGGAATTACACGCTAAGCAAGTCCGACTCGGTTTTCTGACTTCACATGATTATCAGAACTGTCTAGTATGTCGTGAGGATGGCCAAGGATGTGCACTTGTTCAAAGAACAATGCAACACTTGTTGAACCACTGGTGGCTTCCGATCTATCTAGATGAAGACACACAACAAGTCACTATGACTGATGGGAACCCTACTAGGCATCAAAGTCAAGATGTTCGATCAATAGAAACAGATCTAGTAAGGTTGCACTGCATACAAAGCGGACGTGGCCGGGTGCCACCACACAACTATAAGCACTGTAGAGTTTGTTCAGAGAACAATCAAGGATGCCACCTCGTGCGAGCGACCCTTTAAAGTCAGTTGGACCACAAAGTGATTCGACCATGTTCGAGTTCTGGGTCGATTAACGTAATGCAAGACTATCTTCCTGATCAAGGCAAAGATGTTGTCTTAATCCATAAACGATAAATGGCCAAAGACGTATGTTCCATAATCCCTCTACTCCATGAATCAAGAGTTCCTCTTGATAGTGGAAAGATTCTCAACCTCGAACCAATTGAGGCCGACTACGATGGTCAGAAAAATCAAAAGGCTCTTGTAGTCATCTATCTGCCGGGACCAATACCGTATAAATATGATAAGGTTATCCCTTACAAATACAGTGCAACAATAATTGAGAATGGAAAGGAAACTCCATTACCCTCCGTCGTGAATATTGCAGACATCGGTCGAGTGACATGGAGCGGTCGAATCTTTAACCGAGGAGTTGGAGAACCCACCATAGAAAAGGAACCTTAAACAGAAGTTCCAAATCTACTAGTCAGTCAATTCAGTAATCCCGACCTTTCAAAGAACGACAATGAGATGCTGAAGCTCATCCAAAAGAGCGAGTACAACATAATAGATCAACTGTTGCAAACTCCTTCAAGAATCTCTGTGTTATCTCTTTTGCTCAGTTCCGAAGCTCACAAAGAAGCTCTACAGAAAGTCTTAGAGTAGGCCTTTGTGGAACAAGATGTAACAATAAGACAATTTGACAACATCATCTCCAACATCACTTCCTGCAACAACTTGGGATTCAGTGATGAAGAACTACCAGAAGAAGGTAAAAATCACAATATGGCGCTTAACATTACAGTCAACTGCCAAGACGATGCTTTAGCCAGCGTACTGGTAGATACCGAATCAGCTCTGAATGTTATGCCAAAATCAACTCTGATGCGACGATCATTTCAAGGATCTCCGATGAGAGGCAGTGAGGCCATCGTCAAAGCATTTGAAGTGGCGAAGTCGACCTTCCCATAACTATCGGTCCTCACACTTTCCATGTCACTTTCTAGGTCATGGACATCCGGGCAGCATACATCTGTTTGTTAGGAAGACCTTGGATACACGAGGCTGGGGCAGTCACTTTGACACTTCACCAGAAGCTGAAGTTCGTCAAGAACGACCAACTAGTCACAGTCCGCGGAGAGCAAGCCTTAATAGTGAGCAACTTATCATCATCATCTTGTTTAGAACCCAAGGAGGTTGTTGGAACTCAGTTCCAAGCACTTTCGGTGAGCAATGACAACCAATCAGAGAAAGGTACATCGATTTCCTCATACAAAGATGCCCTCGAAGGAATCAAGAGTAACAACGCAAAAGGGTGGGGACAGCTTGTCATTCATACTGACAACAAGACAAAGAAAGGTCTTGGTTTTTCCTCAACCTGTACCCAGACTGCTACTAACGATGAAAGTTTTCATCCCATATAAGACTTCTTCCACAGTGGAGGTTTCCCTCACCCAGTGTCTCAAGAAGTACATACCATCAATGTGGGTGACTCCTCCGATACAGATGAAGAGTGGAAGTCCTATCTCAACGAGGATGGCTATATGTCTCAGGGAGAGGTGCATACGCCATTTTGCTATCCCACACAGATGTCAAAGTGATGTACGGAGATTGTGATCCTGAGGGATGCCGTACTCTGCCAAACTCATTAGAGGAGGACACTCCGATGAAAGAAAACTTTGACTATGACTATTATGACCCAATGGATGGCTTGCCGATCTGGCAGCCGTACTCAGAAGACTTGGGGCAGAAGAGTCAGCCCAACGACGCTTATCAGCTGAGCATCATTGAAAAGAATACCTGCGTCCCCACCACTTCATGGGATAATTACTCAGGACATTCAGAAGATATCCAGCACAACGATGAATCTGCAAAGGCTGCGGGGCTAGAGTTCATTAAATATGCTTTCCCTGAGGTTAACGTCGTCGAAAGGGATGATTCCTCCAGTTCCACGGAAGTATGGGACACCTTAGGACAACCGAGTGGCAAGTACGACTTCTTGGTCAAATACACCGCTCCTAAAAGCTCTCGTATCAGGCTCGAATACATCCAGCCGACTGGATGGGGAGATCCACCTGAGAGTGCAAACACTGTGCAAAATACAACAGAAGAGTTTGTCTACGACAATTCTGCCTGGGAGACAGACTCCAACGATCCTGCTCCGCCAGAAATCAACGTCATTTCTGAGGACAAACCAAGAAAGAAGGTACCAGACTTTGTGATTCACCGAGGGGTTCGCCCCCAATGGGTTGCTGTCGATGTCCTCAAAATCGTTCATAAGTCTAAGTAATTGCCGTCTTTGTTTTAAACTTTCACCCTGCCCAGGTGAAACAGATGTTTTGATAAGGGCTCACTTTCTGTAAATGTCTCTCTTCGCTTTGCCCAAAGCGACAGAGTCTTGTTTTATAGGGTTGTAGTCTCAAGAATCGACTAAATCATAAATGAATAAACGTCGTTCTGTAATTTCCGCATTTATTGTTGTTTTCACTTTTCACTTTTTCTAGAAAATGGTAATCCTAAAAAACAAACTCCAAATAATAAAAACAAGCATTTTTCAGAAAATACACTGCATACACTCTTGCATTCTCTCTATCTCTTCTAAAAATAAATCATCACGTCATGCAAACTGCTTGTTTTAAACCCCATAGAAACATATGATCTAATGCCTTCACCCCACTTTGAATTCCCGGTATTTGAGCCTGAAGAAGAAAATGACAAAGAAATTCCATAAGAGATATCCCGATTACTCAGACAAGAGGAAAGGTCCATTGAACCTCACAAAGAGCCGTTGGAAACAGTAAACTTGGGTTTAGAAGAAGAGAGAAAATAAGTCAAGATTGGGGCATTGCTCAGTCCGATTGCCAAAGAAGACTTGATAAACCTTCTCAAAGATTTTCCCGATGTATTTGCTTGGTCCTATCAGGACATGCCAGGGCTGGACACCAGCATCGTGGAACATCATTTACCATTGAAATCAGAATGTCCTCCGGTAAAACAAAGACTAAGACGGACTCATCCAGACATGGCCATCAAAATCAAAGAGGAAGTACAGAAATAGATTGACGCAGGTTTCCTCGCAACATCAGAGTATCCTCAATGGTTAGCCAACATAGTACCAGTTTCGAAAAAGGACAGAAAGGTCAGAATGTGTATAGACTACAGGGATCTAAACAAAGTCAGTCCAAAGATGACTTTCCCCTACCGCATATAGACATGCTGGTAGACAGTACAGCAAAGTTCAAAGTCTTCTCCTTCATGGATGGATTCTCAGGCTATAATCAAATCAAAATGGCGCCGGAAGACATGGAGAAAACCTCGTTCATTACCCCATGGGGCACCTTTTGTTACAAGGTAATGCCATTCGGCTTAAAGAACGCCAGGGCAACCTATCAAAGGGCCATGACTACTCTGTTTCACGACATGATACACAAATAAATAGAAGTGTATGTCGATGATATGATTGCCAAATCTAAAATAGAGGAGGAACATGTGACCCACCTGTCAAAGTTATTTGAGCGTTTGAGAAAATACAAACTCCGTTTGAATCCCAACAAGTGCACGTTCGGTGTTCGCTCAGGGAAACTGCTAGGGTTCATCGTCAGCCAAAAAGGAATTGGGGTTGATCCTTACAAAGTCAAGGCCATTCAAGAAATGCCTTCTCCAAAGACGGAAAAACAAGTTAGAGGATTCCTGGGACGTTTGAATTATATTTCCAGATTCATATTCCTCATGACCGCGACATGCGCGCCAATCTTCAAGTTACTCAAAAAGAATCAGGACTGTGTATGGACTGAGGACTACCAAACCGCCTTCGACAGTATCAAGGAATACCTGTTGAATTCACCGATTCTATCACTGCCAGTGGAGGGAAGACCACTGATCATATACTTAACAGTCTTGGAAGACTCCATGGGTTGTGTTCTTGGACAACAAGACGAAACAAAAAGAAAAGAGTCTGCCATCTACTATTTGAGCAAGAAATTTACCGACTGTGAAACTCGGTACACCAAGCTTGAGAAAACCTGTTGTGCTCTGGCTTGGCAGCCAAACGTCTTCGCCAGTATATGATTCGTCACACTACTTGGTTAATCTCCAAAATGGATCTGATCAAGTACGTCTTTGAAAAGCCTGCTCTCACGGGAAGGATTTCCCGTTGGCAGATGTTGTTATCAGAATACGACATAGAATACCATGCTAAGAAAGCCGTCAAAGGAAGTATTTTTAGCCGATCATTTGGCTCATCAACCGATTGACGGTCGAGAATCAGTCAGATTTGACTTCCCAGACGAAGACGTCATGTATTTGAAAATGAAAGATTGCGATGAACCGCTACCCAGTGAAGGGCCAGAACCAGGTTCCCAGTGGGGACTAATCTTTGACGGAGCTGTCAACCATTATGTAAACAGAATTGGGGCAATCATTATAACATCTCAGGGTACCCACATTCCTTTCACTGCCAGACTGACATTCAAGGGCACAAACAACGAGGCCAAATACGAAGCTTCTATCATGGGTCTCGAAGAAGCGATTGACTTGAGAATTAAGAACTTGGATGTGTATGGAGACTCAGCCCTGGTTATCAATCAAATCAAAGGAGATTGGAACACATACCAATCAGGACTGATTCCTTACAAAGACTACGCGAGAAGGTTGCTACCCTTCTTCAACAGAGTCGAGTTTCACCATATCCCTCGTGAAGAGAATCACATGGCTGATGCACTAGCCACTCTCTCCTCCATCATTATTGTAGGCCAATGGAATGACGTACCTAAGATTAACGTAATGCGCCTAGAAAGGCTTTCTTACATATTCGCGATCGAAGTACTCATAGACGACAAACCATGGTATCACGATATCAAATGCTTCCTTCAGAAACAAGAGTACCCACCTTGGGCATCCAGAAAGAACAGAAAGACCCTCAGAAGGTTGGCCGACAGTTTCTTCCTGAGCGGGGATACACTCTATAAGAGAAATTTCGACATGGTCTTGCTTCGATGTGTAGACAGACCAGAAGCAAACATGTTGATAAAAGAAATTCATGAAGGCTCCTTTGGCACTCATGCCAACGGACACACAATGGTGAGAAAAATTCTAAGAGCCGGGTACTATTGGTTGACAATGGAATCCGATTGTTACAAGTACATGAGAAGGTGTCACAAGTGTCAGATATACTTAGACAGAAACCATGTACCGCCAACGCATCTCAAAGTTCTTTCTTCCCCATGGCCTTTTCCATATGGGGAATCGACATGATTGGCATGATTGAACCAAAAGCTTCAAACAGACATCAGTTTATCCTGGTAGCCATTGACTACTTCACCAAATGGGTCGAAGCAGCGTCATACACCAATGTAACCCGACAAGTGGTGGTCCGATTTATCAAAAACAATATCATCTGCTGTTATGGTGTTCCAAGCCAGATCATTATTGATAATGGATATAACTTGAACAACAAGATGATGAAAGAGTTGTGCGTTGAGTTCAAAATCGAACACCATAACTCATTTCCCTACCGGCTTAAGATGAACGGAGCGGTAGAAGCGGATAACAAGAACATCAAGAAGATTGTTCAAAAGATGGTTGTAACATTAAGATGAACGACGAGGCACTATGAGAGGAACTCGATCTGGTCGAACAAATTCGGTCGGGGGAAGCCCATTGCGAAGCCTCATTAAAACAAAAGATAACTTTGCGACATGATGCCAAAGTCATAAAACGCAAATTCCAAATCGGCAGCATAGTCCTGCAGAGAAATCAGAGAGATTCGCGCGAAGGCAAACTTGCCGCAAACTAGGAAGGCCTCTATCGTGTCCGAGCAAAAATAGACAATGGGGCCTATTACCTCGAAAAAATGCACGGGAAAGAAATTGCTCGAGCATGGAATGCTGAGAAGCTTAAGCAATATTACAACTAAACATCGCAGTCGACGTACTTGGCTCACCGACAAGAAGGAACGTCCCGAGCACGAAGCCATGCCCTGGTATAAACACGACTTCACAAACTTGAAATGAAAAGGCAAGGTCCCGCTCTGTTATGCGATCAAATTCTTAGACCAACGGGGATACCTCAACCGAGCTCCGCCATTGTCGTACCAGTAAGGCAGAATATCCAGCTTGTGATGGGAAGTTCACGCCGACCTCGACTAAGATCTTAGCTCCATTGTCGATCAGAGGCCAACTACGATCACCCGACCAGTTCCCCGCATAGTCGAGCACCAACTCTGTCGAGCAAGGCCCCCCAAACACTTGGTGAAAACAATGTTACAAACACAAATATCATCATGCAAAAGGCATACGGACAATCATAAAAAGGAAGTTATATTTGATTTATGGACAAAGATTCAAGTGTAACCAATGGGCAAGACCCAATATTCAAATATTACAAACTCTGGCACATAGGCCATACAGATCAAATCAAAGTAAAATAATGCGGTGTGCAGTCCAAACAACCACAAAGTAAAAACTAAACATATTCGTCCTCTTCGAGCCGGGACTCCCCAACGACTTGATCAAAAGTGCCTCTGAGACCTACAGAAGCGACAATCTGACTGTCGGCGACGTGGTGCGGAGGCCTGATCCCCTCAGTGAATAGCTGATGTCCGGGGTTGGCAACTTGGAGTTATTCCACTGTGCTGTTGAACCCCAGCTCGAGGGTTTCTAAACAGTCTTACTCAAGCTCCCTGATCCGGGAGATCAGCTCATCCAGAGTTGACAGGGCCTTCTCTTGAGTAGTCTCATCCTCGACCGAAGCCGCCGCGACCTCCAGTTCGATCACCTTATCCTGGAGACGCTCCTTCTCCTCGACCTCCTTGGCCAACGCCTCCTTCATTTGATCCATCTAGCGGTAAAGATTGATCTGGATCTCATACTTTGCTTTGTAGTTAAGGAAGTCATTCTCCAGGTTGGTTTTCTTCGCCTCAAGAGTCACCTTCGTGGCCTGCACCTTCTTCGGCTTGACGACGGGGTAGGTCTCATTGTTTAGAGCTAGGGCAGTCTCTAAGACCCTTATCACACGGCCGCGTCCTCGGGGAGTGCCTTCCTCTTGGTCGTCTAGTCGACGGCCAAAATTGCTTTCGAGTCCTGCTCAGGCACAACCATAAAATTGTCCCCTCGAAAAGACACCTGTGAAGATGACAAGGGGGTAACACAAACTTCTCCATGAAAGCACCCCTAGTAAGGTCAACGGTCGCAGAGTCTCCTTCACGTCGCCTCTTCTTGGAGAGATCCTCTAGAGAAACAGGAGATTGGCTGCCCTAGGGGGAAGTGGAGGAGCTGCCAATGATGTGGTCTAGCTTCAATTGCTCTTGGAGTTCGGAAACGCGACCCTTGGGGGCTTTCTTGGCACCCCTGGCCACCGCGATCTTGAGCATGCGCTTCTGGAGGCTCGACATTTAACCTGCAATAAAAAAAAGCACACGGGTTAATATCACAAGGAAGAATAAGCGGACACACAAGTTAAAAACACTCGCTACCTAAAAGCCTTAAGGCTTCCTCGGCGAAACCAAATTTGAGGAGCACCTTGGTGTTGATCAGTCAGGCCTCAAAAGCAACCTCCCCGTCCTCTTTACGGATGAAGCTCTCATCCTTATTCATGCACTTGGCGGGGGTGAAGCTGTCGACGAACGTCACAATCTTCTCATAGGAAAGCTGGTCCTCGGCGCCTAGCTCGTTGGGCTTCGTGATGTAGTGGTCAATCCCCTTATCGAAATGGACCCTCTTCCATTCGAGGGGAACTTTGATTCTAGCTTCTGCACCTCCTGCCCTCCTTTTAGCTCGACCACGCGCTCAAACACGGAGTCGATACCGGCCTCCGACACAGGCTCCACAAGATAATATCTGTCTTTGAAGGTCCAGACAAAGTCCAAGTGTGTCCTGAACAACTACCTCGGTTGTTTAAAGGATACCCAGGTGTGTTGCCCGTGCACAGATTATCATTGAAGGTGGAAGACGCGGAAGAACAATGGGATGGTGGCGCCGATCTAAAGGTGCTGACATACTAGCTCGAACGCCCTAACAAACGCAATCGCGTTCGCGTGAAGCTGAGAGGGTGTCAGCTCCAGCCATTGAAAAATCCCTATTTGGAAGTCATTGAAGGGCAGGCGGAGCCTGGCCTCCCGGAAAGCAAACTTGTACATAGGAAATCACTTCCCTATATATGACGAACAGATCCGGTATTTTCTTTTAGGCTTTAGCGTCTCCCAATTCGCGGAGGCTCTTTCTTCTATGTCCTCAACGATTGTACAAGCATCTGAATCATCGTAAGTGACACGCGAGATAATTTCTCAGGGCTCCTGCCCGATCCAGTTCGAGCTGGATTCAGCCTCTGTGTCGACCACGACTGTAACACCCTAAATTTCCCCCATAATATTTTTTAAATATGAAACATCAGAGTAATTAAATCAACATACGTAACTTAGGATGTTATGGTTAACGTACAAAACCTGCTCATCTGATAGAGTAACACTTATATTTTAATATAATAATAAAACCTGAACATTACTTTTATTGCAGCGGAATCATAAAATCATTTATTGATTCATGGTATTCAAAAGTTATCATGGAATAATACAATTCATCAAACAGTAATTAAACATGATAAAGGAGTGTAGCGAGCGATTTTGGACGCGGTTCTTAAGCGCTGGTCGCTCTCTGTGGTTGAGTTTACTACAGGTCGATTAATTTTTAATCCTATTAAAGCTGATGAGGGAAGGGAAATAGATGTCTCCAATTAACCCTGCTTTGCATACTGAGTTTAAACAGCGGTCTGTTAGGTTACGAATGCTATCAATGTGGGGGGCCCTTGTACTGGTTATTTGTATTTTCTCCAATACGGTTTTCTCTCTTTCTTGGATTTTCTGGCGGGGAACGAGGATTTAGGATGTTAGGACTGATGCTTTTGGTAGATACATGAGAGTATGGGATTTTGGGTTTTTGTTTAGTGTGCTCGCTAAGATTTTTGTTTCAATCTTATGCCTACGTATTTCCGTTTACCGAAACAGGGAAATCAGAGCGTTCGTAGTTCCTCCTATTCTATGGGAGGAAATGGTTATTTTTGGTGTCTTGTTCAAAGCCGAAGACGCGAAGCGAAAGGTAGTTTGTATCTTGTTCAAAGCCCAAGATGTGAAGCTAAAAGGTGTTGTCTTTAGAGAGAATTTGTCATCTCTAAAGAGGGTTGTATGTCACAACTGTTTATAAAGGAGAATTACTTTAACCAGGATATGTGAATCCGGAAATGCCATAATTTCCTTTAAAGGGGATTTTAACCTGAAGGAGAAGAATTTAACTCAGTGTAAAGTAATGCCATCTTTCCTTAGGAATTTCTCATACAAAAAGAGGGACAGTGGCATGGATGTAGATGATCCAGAGGCTAGCCGCTTACAGCAATTAGATGAAAGGGAAAGAGTTGTTGATGTTTGTGTACTGTGAATGAGGCACAGCTTTGATGCTAAAAGGTTAATTGGATTAACCAGTGGTTTTCTTATATAAAGCCTAAGAGGAGGCTAATATGTGTCTCGTACAAAGCCCGAGAGAGAGGCTAAAAGGTTTTTTGACTCGACGATGAAGTCTTTTGGTATCTCGTATAAAGCCCGAGATGGAGGCTAATTGACTCAACAAGAGAGTTTTTTTGTATCTCGTACGAAGCCCGAGATGGAGGCGAAAGGTTTGTTTGGCTCAATAAGAACCTTTTTGTATCTCGTATAAAGCCCGAGATGGAGGCGAAAGAGGTGATTGACTCAACGAGGGAGTCTCTTATATGTCTCGTACAAAGCCCGAGAGAGAGGCTAAATGTTGTTTGACTCTGCTGGGGAGAATCATTGTACAAAGCCCAAGAGGAGGCTGTGGTTACTGTTTCAGTTAAGTGACAGGTCCAGTATACTGATTTTAAAGAGAAAATCAGTTCTTATATGAGCAACACTGTACTCATGAATTTGATTCAAGGATCCGGGTTATTCCTGTTCTTTAAGGAAGCGGGAAATCCGAAGGGTACTGAGACTGTCCGAGTCTATGGGTTTTCTTCCTATTCAACGAAGGGGTCACTTGAGAATGTCTTTGAGACTCAAGGAGATTAGACTGTCCAAGTCTAGAGTTTCATCTTTTTGTACTATGCTTTGAGAAACAGTAGTAGACTCTTTGAAAGGACCGTTCTATGCAGATGACTAAGTTCTGTTCCTATACCTCTAGGAGGTCGTTGGGACAATTTGTACGAAGCCCAAGAGGAGGCTGGAAACTTTTAAAAAGCCGATCGGTCCTTGTACTAAGCCCAAGAGGAGGCTATCATTCCTAGAGGAAGAGATCATTATACGAAGCCTAAGAGGAGGCTGTGAGTACTTCTAAGAAGCCGTAGGGTCCTTGTACTAAGCCCAAGAGGAGGCGGGGTTACTTTTAGGAAGCCCGTGGGTCCTTGAACGATGCCCAAGAGAAGGCCGATGCTTTTAAGAAGCCGATGGGTCCCCAAACCTCGAGAAATTCAAGGTAAGCTATTCACGAGGAATAGATCAAGTCAGGAAAGTTTGAGAATTTGGAAGAAACTTAAGAGATGCCATTCACGGAGAAAAGATCATCTCTGGGGAGTAGAGTTTCTTGACAATTCCTTTTAAGAAGCCTTTGGGTCCACAAACCCCGAGAAGTTCAAGGCAATGCTATTCATCGAGAATAGATCAAATTCAGGAAAGTTTGAGAATTTGGAAGAAACTCAAGAGATGCCATTCACGGAGAAAAGATCATCTCTGGGGAATAGAGTTTCTTTGACAACTTCTATGAGTGACAGTCTATGAAAGGGTTCACAGAGAATGCTGCCATTCATATCTCCATATTGTTTAACCCCAAGAGGAGGGAAGACTGTGTCTGGTAATCCTATGGGGATCTAGTTTAGACTATTTCTAAGAGTGATCAACGGGCTTAATGCTAGACGTAGTTGTCGGGGAAACTCTAAATATCTATCTATTATTACACAGTTGATATGAGTTTATGAAAGAAAACTTACAGTGAAACAGCCCCACAATACAGTTATATGTATATGAAAGCGGTAAATGAAAGCAATAACCACTTACTAGGTTGTAGAGCTTCCATGCTGTTTGGTTAGTTGTTCAACAAAGAAAGATTGAAAACAACAGTATATTCAAAATCAAAGGAGAAAGTGCTTTGAAAAAGAAAGATTTGGGGCTTACAGCTCAAGGAGAGACCCAGGGTTTTACCAATGATCGCACTGTTTAAATTTGTACAGAGGGACTTATACAAGTGACTGAGGCCCAAAATGGTTTTCTGTACAAAGGGATGGGTCTTACACTCTCTCAAGAGGCCCAAAAAGGTTTAAAGAAAAAGAGTGGGGCTTATAACACGAGGATAGGCCTAGATGATTTTTTGTTTAAATTGGCGATCGCACCGAGGTTTTCTTTTAAGGCAGAGGGACTTATACAATAAGTGAGGCCCAAAATGTTTTGGTTAAAAGGGGATTGGGTCTTACACTCTAATAGAGGCCCAAAAAGTTTGAATGGGTCTTATAGCTCGAGGAGAGGCCCGTGGTTATTTTTAAAAGGCGACGATCGCGCCGTTTGTTTTTGACGGTATCGGGACTCATACAATACACTGAGGCCCAAGAATGGTTCGGTCAAAAAAGGATTGGGTCTTACACTCCATTAGAGGCCCAGGGTGTTTTGAAAATGATTTATGAGGGTTGAATTAATCCAAAACCCTAATTTGTTTTCAAAAATGTATTTAATTGAATAAAAATTCAATTAAAATGATCAAAATTGTTTAACATATGAAAAACAAATTGTGATCTTGGATTAATGCTTCAAAAATTAAGTATTGACCTATAAAATAATTAGAAAGCATTAAAAGTTGCAAAATCAATGTGGAAAAAATATTTAAAATGTCAAAAACAATTAAAATATTAATTCTTTGCAAAAATATTAATTATATGAAATAAATAATATTTTTGGGATTTTTTGATAAAATAAAATATTTTAACATTTTTGTGAATTATTAAAAAAAGAATCAACTCAAAATCATTAAAACTCAGAGAGAAATTAATTTTTGAATCAATTAAATAAAATCACAAAATTCAAATATTTGAATTTGAAAGAAATGGCGCCAAGAACACGCGCGTGTTCTGGGCTTGGCCAGATTTGCATTTTCTCTCCAATCTCAATGAATACTTGATTATAACATGCAATCCACATACCAATCAACTTGTTTCAACCTCACGATCATGTCTATGGCAATTAATTTCATTTAAATTAAACATAAAACAAGAAATCACGAAAAATCCTCAAGAACCCTAAATTCTGCATGAAGGCTGGAATTTTTAATACACGATTCAAACAAAGCAATTACTTGAGGGGAAACATTCCATGCATGATTATGAACATTTGGCAAAAGTATTGTGCGAGGAAATATGCATAGATTGAGAGATGACCAAGTTTAGGCTTACCTCTAGGTCGTGACAGCAAGAGCAAATTGATTTCTGAGTTGGAGGTGTTACAGATGAATTGTGATGATCTGAACAGCTTCCCTACACCCTATGGAGTGTGTTTGAATGCTTGGACTTGATGGAAATTGGCTGGATCACTTCATGGCATCTCAACTGCACTTTGGTTAAAACCTTGAGCAATTGACTGGTGATTCTGAGAAATCAGTGTTCCAGTTGTTGTTTAAGTGTTTGATCAGCTCATATGTGATGTATGTGAGGTGTGTGAGTGATTAGTTTGAGTGGAATTTCCCTCTAGCTCAAAACCCGATAGTTACCTTGCTAAGAAAGGCATTTTTGCCAAGAGAAAGAGATTTTGAGAAAGGCAAGTGTTGTAGGCCTTTGGTGTACTTAAACTGAACACAATTGAGCTCTATTTATAGTAGAGCAAGTTTGTTTTGGGATCCACAGTGAATGGCAACTACAGCAGGTGTTTGTTTAATGTTGGCCAATGGAAATCCAAGTCTCCTCTAGCCATTGACTAGAGGTTAGGGCACAGGGCTGTGGTTCCCTTGGTCTTGGATAAGTCTTGACTGAATTCAGTTGCAAATGGCTCAGTCCATGCCACCTTGATGCTTCCATTGAATGCTCAAATCCAAAATTAGAGTCTTGTCCCTATTTTGGCCATTCTAGGTTCAACATGCTATTTCTTGTTCCATGGACTTTGGAGGCTTGGCTCAGTGATTGTCCCCTTTAGATTCAATCCTCAGATGTGTCCAAGTGGATAGGAGCATTTGGATTTGGCTGATTTTGGCAAATCGATCAAAAGTGCAAATTCTGCCTTGCCTTTGACAGATTTCAGCAAGGCAACTTGCCAATGTCATATCTCATGGTGTAAGTTGAATTTGGTAATGTTCTTGACCATTTTGGAAAACCCTTACATGATACAACAACTGTTTGAACATGTTTGGTTTTGATCTCTTTTGAATCCAAGTGAAAAATCCCCCTACATTTGTAAAAAAATGAAGACAGATTTGGACTTAGTGAAAATTTCACTAAGTGTTGGAAAAAGTGACATTTTCATTTTTCAGCCATTTTGATCACTCCATAACTCAAAATCCTTAATGAATTGGACTTAGGTCTAGTTGAAGTTTTTGTAGAGGGTAATGAGGGATACAAATCCATCTTTGGATGGAAAAAAATGGCCTTGTGGTTTAGGAGTTATGACCCTCCAAAGTTGGTACCCTTGTCACTTTATTTTTAACTTAGAAAATTTTCTAAGTTTTTTATGGTTACCCCTGTTACAAGTTATCCAACTTTTCTTGATTTTTCTTGATGAATGATGATTCAAATCATACATTAACATCATTTTAGGGTTAAAAATCCATTTTGGTGAAAAATCTCAAAAAGTCAAAGTTGACTTTTGTGCACAGTTGACTTTTTATTAGATGAATTCTAAACTGTGCAATTCTTCAGGAAATCATGTCCTTGACCTAAATCAAACTTGATGGACATGTTCCATGAGTGTTATAGGGTATATTGATGCATGTCTTAGGGCTTGGGAGCATGTCCTGGTCAAAAGTCAAAGTTACAGTTGACTTTTTCCTTAAAACCCTAATTGTGGTGCAAATGAAATTGAGACTTGTTGCTCAAGCTCTTGGATCAATCCATTGTTCCAAATGGATCAATATAGTTCATTAGAGACCCTCAAACCATATCTTGAGGTCTTGACTCATGATTTGCCCTAAAAGTCAACTTAGGGGTGAATTAGGTCAAGAAACCCTAATTCCTGATTTTTTATGTATGCATCCCTTGAGGCAAAATTGACTTGATGATTGGGTTTATGATGTCCCTTGGAGCATATTAGGTTAGGTTTTGGATCATTGGCCTGTGCCCAGATGAAAATTTTCCATCTGAAGGCCCTGGTCGACCAAAACCCTAATTTGGTGACACTGTCGATCTTGAGACTTGATCCACCCAGAAGGGAGCAGCCTTGTGCTTAATCCTTGAAGTGGGAGTCCTTTTGATCCATTGTTGATGTTTGAGAGGTTATAAAAGTTGAAGATCATGTCATTCCTTGATTGATCCTTTGTCTAAGCACTCAGAGAGGGCTTGAAACCCTAATTTTGGATTGTAGTGAAGGCTCACCCATCTTTGGGGAGACTGATGAAGTATGATGGTTCCTCCATATTGTGATGATGATTTTCACAATGATGGGAAATCTTAGTGGTCAAAATTTGGGGTATGACAGATGCCCCTATTTAATCTTCTTGGACACGAAGGTGTGAATTACGAAGGTATTCGGGCATTCGGGGTGCAAGACGATTAAATATCGGAATACCCGAAATTTTGATGGTGGTTATGAATGGTAGCTTACGCATTCATCTTATTTTACTGAGCAATGATGCTTAGAAAAGGTAAACTTCCCCTCGATCCTGGTCTTCAGCCAAGGAACTGGTCTCAGTTTTCTTTTGTCAACTTCCCCTCGATCCTGGTTTCCTACCAAGGAACTGGTCTCAGTTGCTGAAACAAACTTCCCCTCGATCCTGGTTTCCTACCAAGGAACTGGTCTTAGTTTCTGATTTAAACTTCCCCTCGATCCTGGTTTCCTACCAAGGAACTGGTTTTAGTTTTTTTTGTCAATAAAGTTAATTGACAAGGGACGCTATGTGTAGCGGTTTTCCTTCAAACTTCTCACCGAATTTTCCTGGGGAGATGCCATTTGACGGAAAAAGTTTTGTTGTCAGACTTGCTGGGGAACCCAACCGTCTGAGCTGTAGAGTTGCACAAACTTCTCTATTGGAGACGCCATTTGTTTCTACTGGGGAAAGCGAGTCTCTTGGGAGACTGTTGTCGCTTGGGATCTTACATCATACTTTTCTCGGGATCTTCCCGGAGAAATGCCATATGATGGGGTCCAATTTTGAGGTGCCGATGACCTTTTCACCAGCGGTCTTTTCGGAGCGAAACCGACATGCTGCCGAATCTCTGACTACGAGGCTTTATCTATGCATTTTCCTTAATCCGGGAAAGCAAGGATATCATCTTCAATGGCGAAGAGTGATGTTTGTTGAATATTTTCTCTGGCTTTTCAGAAGTTCAAGTTATCAAAGTGGTCGAGGACCCAATCTTCAATCCAGAAATAAAACTGGAGGAGAGAGAATGTTCAGACGTAACACTTCCTGACGAGGAAAGGGCTGACAACTCAATTGAGAGGACTTTTATCACTAAGGGACAAGACCGACTAGAGTGATAGTGATGCAATATGACTGTGAATGTAAATCGATAATGCATGATGTATGTATGTTTATGCTGACAAAAATGACGCGACATACAAACTGACAGGTGAACACGACTGGATACTCGGCCATCGCGGGGCGAAGAAGTACCGCTGGTTCAGAATAGCAATTCCACCTTGCTTAGGAGAGACAGTCCCTGTGGGGAATACCGTTGATCGGGCTTAGGAGATAAGAACTCGGCCGAGGCGTGTCAGACGAAACAAGGTCTCTGACACAGTTGATCCCTTCATTCAGGCGTACTGGGTTAGAAGGAGTACTTTGATTCTGCATTTTGAGGTTCGATTACTTCTGGAGAAGCGATCGATGTTCTTCTGATGTTCAACAGTCAAAAGAAATTGCCGTCTTTAATTTAAAAGCAGAAAAAGTTTTAACAAGTAAATTCATTTTTGTTTTATTTCAAGAATCGTTGATCATGTTAAAATGTCGTTCTGTAAAGCTAAAACAAATAAGAATTACAAACAAAAGCACAAGGGCTCTAATTTTATTGATAAGATGGAGATCAGCCAAACGCGTGATTCCAAAGAGTATATACAAAGTTTGAAAATGGTAATTTACAGGGAAAATGACTACATTGAAACATAACGACCACTATTCTTCTACCAACTTTGAATTCGTGACATCCTGAGCTTCTGTCAAAGATGACCTTGACTGGAGTTTTCCTCCAATGGATGGTATAACTGCTGCTGCTGAGGGACTTGCCTCTATTGAACATAGTTACTTGCCATTATCTCTAATTTTTGCCTGGATTGTACTATGATGTTTCCAATCCATCGGGATGATTTTTTTCTTTTTATGTCTCTAACTTTTGCCTGGACCACCCTTTCGGGTTTTCAATCCACCGAGACGTTTTTTTTATTTTAGTTTAGGCGAAGTATTTCTTGACTACATCAACATTTGTGGGGTAGGAAAATTCCTCTCCATCCATGGTTGCAAGTCTCAAGGCGCCGCCTGAGAAAGCTTTCGTGACCACATAGGGGCCATCATAATTCGGAGCCCATTTACCTCGCGAATCAGTGAGAAATGATTGTATCTTTTTGAGCACAAGGTCTCCTTTTCTGAAAACACGAGGTCGGACCTTTTTGTCAAACGCCCTCTTCATTCTCTGTTGATACAACTGACCGTGGCATAGTGTCGTGATTCTCTTTTCTTCGATCAGATTCAGTTCGTCGTGTCGACTTTGACACCATTCAGCTTCGGTGAGCTTAGCTTCCATCAATACTCGGATTGACGGGATCTCTACTTCTATGGGGAGCACTGCTTCCATGCCATATACTAGAGAGAAAGGGGTAGCCCCTGTTGAAGTGCGGACAGATGTGCGATAACCGTGAAGAGCAAAGGGTAGCATCTCGTGCCAGTCTTTGTAGGTTACAACCATCTTCTGAACAATCCTCTTGACGTTCTTGTTAGCCGCTTCTACCGCTCCGTTCATCTTTGGTCGGTAGGGAGATGAGTTATGGTGTTCAATCTTGAACTCTGTGCACAACTCTTTCATCATCTTATTGTTCAAGTTAGATCCATTATCAGTAATGATCTCGCTTGGAACACCATAACGGCAGATGATATTGTTTTTGATAAATTGGGCCACCACTTGTCGGGTTACATTGGCGAATGACGCTGCTTCGACCCACTTGGTAAAATAGTCAATGGCTACCAGGATGAACCGATGTCCGTTTGAAGCCTTAGGCTCAATCATGCCAATCATGTCAATTCCCCATATGGAGAATGACCATGGGGAAGAGAGAACTTTGAGATGCGTTGGCGGTACATGAATTTTGTCGGAGTATATCTGACACTTGTGACACCTCGTCATGTACTTGTAGCAGTCGGATTCCATTGTCAACCAATAGTACCCTGCTCTGAGAATTTTTCTCGCCATTGTGTGTCCGTTGGCATGAGTGCCAATGGATCCTTTGTGAATCTCTTTCATAAGCATGTCTGCTTCTGGTCTGTCCACGCATCGGAGCAAGACCATGTCAAAATTTCTCTTATAGAGAGTGTCACTGCTCAGGAAGAAGTTTCCAGCCAATCTTCTGAGGGTCTTTCTATCTTTCCTGGATGCCCCAGGTGGGTACTCTTATTTCTGAAGGAAGCATTTGATATCGTGATACCAAGGTTTGTCGTCTATGACTACTTCGATCGTGAAGACGTAGGCGGGCCGTTCAAGGCGCATTATGTCAATCTTAGGTATGTCATTCCATTGACCTACACTAATCATGGAAGAGATAGTGGCTAATGCATCAGCCATGTGATTCTCATCACGAGGGATATGATGAAACTCAACTCTGTCGAAGAAGGGTAACAACCTTCTTGCATAGTCTTTGTAAGGAATCAATCCTGATTGGTATGTGTTCCAATCTCCTTTTATGTGATTGATAACCAAGGCCGAATCGCCGTATACGTCCAAGTTTTTGATCCTTAAATCAATTGCTTCTTCGAGACCCATGATACAAGCTTCGTATTCGGCCTCGTTGTTCGTACATTTAAACGTAAGTCTGACAGTGAAAGGAATGTGGGTACCCTGAGGGGTAACAATGATTGCCCCAATTCCGTTTCTGTAATGATTAACTGCTCCGTCAAAGATAAGTCCTCATTGGGAACCTGGTTCTGGCCCTTCACTGGGTAGCGGTTCATCGCAGTCTTTCATCTTTAGATACATGACATCTTTGTCTGGGAAGTCAAACCCGATTGATTCTTGATCGTTAATCGGTTGATGAGCCAAATGATCGGCTAAAATACTTCCCTTAACGGCTTTCTGAGCATGGTACTCTATGTCATATTCTGATATTAACATCTGCTAGCAGGCAATCCTTCCCGTGAGAGCAGGCTTTTCGAAGACATACTTGATTGGATCCATTTCGGAGATTAACCAAGTAGTATGACAAATCATGTATTGGCGAAGACGTTTGGCTGCCCAAGCCAAATCATAGCAAGTTTTCTCAAGCATCGCGTACCGAGTTTTGCAGTCGGTGAATTTCTTGCTTAGATAGTAGATGGCAGACTCTTTCCTTTTGGTTTCGTCTTGTTGGCCAAGTACACATCCCATTGAGTCCTCTAGGACTGTTTAAATTTGTACAGAGGGACTTATACAAGTGACTGAGGCCCAAAATGGTTTTCTGTACAAAGGGATGGGTCTTACACTCTCTCAAGAGGCCCAAAAAGGTTTAAAGAAAAAGAGTGGGGCTTATAACACGAGGATATGCCCAGATGATTTTTCGTTTAAAATGGCGATCGCGCCGAGGTTTTCTTTTAATGCAGAGGGACTTATACAATAAGTGAGGCCCAAAATGTTTTGATTAAAAGGGGATTGGGTCTTACACTTTAATAGAGGCCCAAAAAGTTTGAATGGGTCTTATAGCTCGAGGAGAGGCCTGTGGTTATTTTTAAAAGGCGACGATCGCGCCGTTTGTTTTTGACGGTATCGGGACTTATACAATACACTGAGGCCCAAAAATGGTTTGGTCAAAAAAGGATTGGGTCTTACACTCTATTAGAGGCCCAGGGTGTTTTGAAAATGATTTATGAGGGTTGAATTAATCCAAAACCCTAATTTGTTTTCAAAAATGTATTTAATTGAATAAAAATTCAATTAAAATAATCAAAATTGTTTAACATATGAAAAACAAATTGTGATCTTGGATTAATGCTTCCAAAATTAAGTATTGACCTATAAAATAATTAGAAAGCATTAAAAGTTGCAAAATCAATGTGGAAAAAATATTTAAAATGTCAAAAACAATTAAAATATTAATTCTTTGCAAAATTATCAATTATATGAAATAAATAATATTTTTGGGATTTTTTTATAAAATAAAATATTTTAACATTTTTGTGAATTATTAAAAAAAGAATCAACTCAAAATCATTAAAACTCAGAGAGAAATTAATTTTTGAATCAATTAAATAAAATCACAAAATTCAAATATTTGAATTTGAAAGAAATGGCACCAAGAACACACCAAGAACACGCGCGTGTTCTGGGCTTGGCCAGATTTGCATTTTCTCTCCAATCTCACTGAATACTTGATTATAACATGCAATCCACATACCAATCAACTCGTTTCAACCTCACGATCATGTCTATGGCAATTAATTTCATTTAAATTAAACATAAAACAAGAAATCACGAAAAATCCTCAAGAACCCTAAATTCTGCATGAAGGCTGGGATTTTTAATACACGATTCAAACAAAGCAATTACTTGAGGGGAAACATTTCATGCATGATTATGAACATTTGGCAAAAGTATTGTGCGAGGAAATATGCATAGATTGAGAGATGACCAAGTTTAGGCTTACCTCTAGGTCGTGACAGCAAGAGCAAATTGATTTCTGAGTTGGAGGTGTTACAGATGAATTGTGATGATCTGAACAGCTTCCCTACACCCTATGGAGTGTGTTTGAATGCTTGGACTTGATGGAAATTGGTTGGATCACTTCATGGCATCTCAACTGCACTTTGGTTAAAACCTTGAGCAATTGACTGGTGATTCTGAGAAATCAGTGTTCCAGTTGTTGCTTAAGTGTTTGATCATCTCATATGTGATGTATGTGAGGTGTGTGAGTGATTGGTTTGAGTGGAATTGCCCTCTAGCTCAAAACCCGATAGTTACCTTGCTAAGAAAGGCATTTTTGCCAAGAGAAAGAGATTTTGAGAAAGGCAAGTGTTGTAGGCCTTTGGTGTACTTAAACTGAACACAATTGAGCTCTATTTATAGTAGAGCAAGTTTGTTTTGGGATCCACAGTGAATGGCAACTGCAGCAGATGTTGGTTCAATGTTGGCCAATGGAAATCCAAGTCTCCTCTAGCCATTGACTAGAGGTTAGTGCACAGGGCTGTGGTTCCCTTGGTCTTGGATAAGTCTTGACTGAATTCAGTTGCAAATGGCTCAGTCCATGCCCCCTTGATGCTTCCATTGAATGCTCCAATCCAAAATTGGAGTCTTGTCCCTATTTTGGCCATTCTAGGTTCAACATGCTATTTCTTGTTCCATGGACTTTGGAGGCTTGGCTCAGTGATTGTCCCCTTTAGATTCAATCCTCAGATGTGTCCAAGTGGATAGGAGCATTTGGATTTGGCTGATTTTGGCAAATCGAGCAAAAGTGCAAATTCTGCCTTGCCTTTGACAGATTTCAGCAAGGCAACTTGCCAATGTCATATCTCATGGTGTAAGTTAAATTTGGTAATGTTCTTCACCATTTTGGAAAGCCCTTACATGATACAACAACTGTTTGAACATGTTTGGTTTTGATCTCTTTTGAATCCAAGTGAAAAATCCCCCTACATTTGGAAAAAAATGAAGACAGATTTGGACTTAGTGAAAATTTCACTAAGTGTTGGAAAAAGTGACATTTTCATTTTTCAGCCATTTTGATCACTCCATAACTCAAAATCCTTAATGAATTGGACTTAGGTCTAGTTGAAGTTTTTGTAGAGGGTAATGAGGGATACAAATCCATCTTTGGATGGAAAAAAATAGCCTTGTGGTTTAGGAGTTATGACCCTCCAAAGTTGGTACCCTTGTCACTTTATTTTTAACTTAGAAAATTTTCTAAGTTTTTTATGGTTACCCCTTTTACAAGTTATCCAACTTTTCTTGATTTTTCTTGATGAATGATGATTAAAATCATACATTAACATCATTTTAGGGTTAAAAATCCATTTTGGTGAAAAATCTCAAAAAGTCAAAGTTGACTTTTGTGCACAGTTGACTTTTTATTAGATGAATTCCAAACTGTGCAATTCTTCAGGAAATCATGTCCTTGACCTAAATCAAACTTGATGGACATGTTCCATGGGTGTTATAGGGTATATTGATGCATGTATTAGGGCTTGGGAGGATGTCCTGGTCAAAAGTCAAAGTTACAGTTGACTTTTTCCTTAAAACCCTAATTGTGGTGCAGATGAAATTGAGACTTGTTTCTCAAGCTCTTGGATCAATCCATTGTTCCAAATGGATCAATATAGTTCATTAGAGACCCTCAAACCATCTCTTGAGGTCTTGGCTCATGATTTGCCCTAAAAGTCAACTTAGGGGTGAATTAGGTCAAGAAACCCTAATTCCTGATTTTTGATGTATGCATCCCTTGAGGCAAAATTGACTTGATGATTGGGTTAATGATGTCCCTTGGAGCATATTAGGTTAGGTTTTGGATCATTGGCTTGTGCCCAGATGAAAATTTTCCATCTGGAGGCCCTGGTCGACCAAAACCCTAATTTGGTGACACTGTCGATCTTGAGACTTGATCCACCCAGAAGGGAGCAGCCCTGTGCTTAATCCTTGAAGTGGGAGTCCTTTTGATCCGTTGTGGATGTTTGAGAGGTTAGAAAAGTTGAAGATCATGTCATTCCTTGATTGATCCTTTGTCTAAGCACTCAGAGAGGGCTTGAAACCCTAATTTTGGATTGTAGTGAATGCTCACCCATCTTTGGGGAGACTGATGAAGTATGATGGTTCCTCCATATTGTGATGATGATTTTCACAATGATGGGAAATCTTAGTGGTCAAAATTTGGGGTATGACAAGGAAACGTCCACAAATGTAAAGAAATATAATTCATAAAAGCGTTACCACGACTCCCCATTGTTAAAATCAGAGCAGACTCCAAACTATAAAGAAAAGGTAAGGAGACTCCATCTTCAACTCACAAATGAGTCCTTCTGCGGAGTATCTGCACATTGCTCTCATGGAGGCAATATTCAAACAGAAGGGGTGAGATATCATGATAATATAAAGGAAAGCATAAATAAACAGTATGCATCTGGGTATCACAATAACAATTCAACTAAATATCTCACATTAATCAACCAACAATATCATCACCAATTATTCACCAACCAATAGGAAATCAAACGATAACAAATCAATTATTCACATAACACTATATATTTAACAACATATCAATATAGATAATATCTAATGCAATGAGACTCACACCTGACTCAATGCTTATGCATGTGGTACCAATTTTCGTGAACACTCAGGTTCACAGTACTGATCCCCACCTCCTAGGATCAGAACCACTCACCGATCCATCACCTCTGAATCAGCTACCGACCCAATCCATACAATGGGATTTTACGCTCACCAACAATTGACCATTGTCCACAATTGTATGCAATGCGACTATTTATTCATACAAAAACAACATCATCGTGCACAATAACCCACCACCATGGTTATTGTACACCGCCCAAATTGGCCAACAAGCATAAAAAGATATTTCATACAATATGGATATATATATATATATATATATATATATATATATATATATATATATATATATGGGAAATGCTAACATACACCCAAAATTGGTGGGCCCCACACAAAAATATAGTACATCTATTTTTATTCTTCATCTTTTTAATGTGGGTCACACCCAAAATTGGTGGGCCCCACACAAAAATACACTAAGGTGTATGTTGCTAATGCACACCTACATAGGTGTGCATTAGCATAACCCTGTATATATATATATATATATATATATATATATATATATATATATATATATTATGCAATCACAACAACATCATTAAAACATATTCATATTACCAGCATTAACACCATCATCATGCATACAACAACAACAACATCATCGTGCACAGTAACCCACCACCATGGTTATTGTACACTTCCCAAATTAGCCAACAAGCATAAAAATATATTTCATACAATATATATATATATTTAATGCAATCACAACAACATCATTAAAACATATCCATATTACCAACATTAACACCATCATCATGCATGCCACAACAACAACATCATCGTGCACAATAACCCACCACCATGATTATTGTACACTGCCCAAATTGGCCAACAAGCATAAAAATATATTTCATACAATATGGATATATATATATATATATATATATATATATATATATATAAAAAATGCAATCACAACAACATCATTAAAATATATCCATATTACCACCATTAACACCACAACAACCCCTTTGTAACAACACTCAAGATTCGTCACTTACAACAAGACGTCTTAACGTACACAACAAGTAATAATCACATTCCTCAAGATATTAGACATAAAAATATTGGATAAATGATTCACATAATTATACTATGTTAAAGCTCTACTTATTATCTTTCCAACGCTTTAAACGGTTCGTCATTTAGATATACGGTTAAATATTTATGATCAAAATCATATTTAACATTTTTTGCAAAAGCTGAGTGCATGAGTCGACGCATGAAAGCTTCAGGTCGACGCATTCTGTTCCGGTTTTCAAAATATTTGTTTCTGGAAGGTTCAGGTCGACGCACATGATCTTCTGGTCGATGCATGCTGTTCCGAACTTCAAAAATCACTTTTTTAAAAAACACTTTCACACTAACTTATCATACCAGAACCTACGCTACGAAATTGCATCATCATAGACTCAATTTTATACTAACTTAACATTCTAAAACTCAATTATCCCTTGTTTTACTCATGGATTAACATCATATCATCATCAATTTCATACTTACAACTCAAACCTTCAAAACTCAACAATGGAAGAAACTCATTAACAACCTAAAACAGAATTACCACACATATAGGCAACGAAATTCATCACATACCGATTAAACAAACCATCATTCATCACATACCAATTAAATAATATCATCATCAATTACTTCACAACAATTATATCATAGAACAACACACAACCCACAATGTAAGAACCTAAACCCTTACTCACTATTCATCATACTATCCCTTAGAAGATCAGAACCCCACCCTTACCTTAGATTGATGAGATTTTCCCTTCTCTAATGGAGTTCTTCCTCTTCCTTGCCCTAGCCTCTTTCACATTCAGTTCCAAATTCACGTACGATGAAAACTGACTCCCATATTCTCCAATTCTCTTTATAAAATCCCTCAAGTATGGTTTACCTCATTTACCCTCACTCATCCTCATGCAATTACTAACTTGCCTTTCAACTCTCTACACATCTAATATTTCATTTATTTTATTTCATTATTTTATTATTATTATTGATCACATCTAATTAAAATAGTAATAATAATTCCTAACAATTATCTAATTGAACTAATACCCACCTAATATTAAATATTTAAATAATTATTACTAATATTTCTATTTAGGTTTACTTCTCCCACCACCAGTTTCTACTCAACTGTTAAAACAATTCCCCACCCTAAATGTCTACTCTTAAGGTTACTACCCCACATCAAGGGTATCCCCAAACGCAACAAAGCACACATAATCACATTTATACACACAACTTCACGTAATTAAATTACAAAAAATAACTTAAAATAAAATGGGTGTTACAACGACAACCTCGGCATTTACGTCGACCATTTTAGTATCCTTGTCCTGATGAGCCATTTAACCTGAAAGCAGAGGAAAACAGTGAATTCGACGTTAAAATCAAATCCACCCTTCCACTGTAGTTCAAGTGAAAGGGTGAGGAGGGAAACGCGTGCATACTCCTCAGACTTCAACAGGGAGAGCCTCCTTGACGTGAGGACACGTAATCGGAACCCTCTCGGGGAGGCCCCTTGACACGAGAATTCCTATACTCCCGCGAGGAGAAAGTTTCCCCGAGTTAAGCCCAGAAAAGACGCGAAGGCCTTATAAGTTCCAGGGATCTTCATCGGAAAATTTATGAGTTCCCAGGAAACTTCATCGGAAAATTCATGAGTTGCCCAGAATCTTCATGAGTTCCCCGAAAACTCCATGAGTTCCCCGGAAACTTCTTGAGTTCCACGGAATCTTCATGAGTTTTCCAAAAACTTCATCGAAAACTTCATGAGTTTCCCGGAAACTTCATCATAACCTCATGAAGTTCGCCGTGA